>CM066234.1:11025500-12254524 GCA_033675125.1 Athetis lepigone
GGCGCAACATGTCTTTTTCTTCCATACCAACCTGTCACCCGTCATGCTATCACTTACCCCTTTCTCCTTCATATCATTACTAGCTTCTGCCCGCGGCTTCGCTCGCGTTAGAAAGAGACAAAAAGTAGCCTATGTTACTCTCCATCCCTTCAACTATCTCCACTTAAAAAATCACGTCAATCCGTCGCTCCGTTTTGCCGTGAAAGAAAGACAAACAGACAGACAGACAGACACACTTTCCCATTTATAATATTAGTATGGATATGGATTTACACATTCCATCCATTTTTTCTTCGGTCTTCCTCTCCTCTTCCAACCCTTGTTACTAAGAGGCAATCTCTAAAATTGCCACACATCTTTGTCTGACAAAAGCTATGCAGAGCTATGTTTTTGCAGTGTCAAAGTAGTGTTTTATTCTATAATAGCTGCCCCCCGCGGTTTCACCCGTGTTATGTTAGGTTTTTGGTTACTGCTCTGCTCCCGTGGGTCATAGCGTGATATTATGTAGCCTATGTCTTATTCTGATATAAGCTATAATCCGTACATAATATTATAAATGCGAAAGTCACTCTGTCTGTCTCTCTTTCTCTTCTTCACGCCTAAATCACTGAACCGATTTGAATGAAATTTGGTACAGATATAAGGACATAGGATAGTTTTCATCCCGGAAATCCCCCGGGAACGGGAACTATTAATCCACGCGGACGAAATCGCGGGCAAAAGCTATATTTCTGGTCAATTTCATCAAAATCTATTCTGTAGTTTTAGCGTAAAAGAGTAACAGACATAAATACATACAAATCTTTCCTCTTTATAATGTTAGTATATATAGATTGACTTTCATCCATGCAGACGTAGAATCTAGAACTCTGTTTATACGATAGTGGAATGGTCCTTAGGTACAAAGTTCATACCTACTTGAAATCTGAAACTTTTCCGCAGTATCTAATAAATTAATGGTAGCTTTGACCTTTAGATTATAAACTTGTGGAAACTTAAGTAAAGGTGACACTTGGAGTCTTAATCCAGTGGATAGTGACATCATAAATGAGTAGAGTGATTGCTAATCCGCAAATCTAATGTTTACAGTAAAGAGACACGCCTTCTTAGGTATTGATAATTGATATTAACATTATAGTATTTTGTAATCGATTATCTACTACATTATGAACTGATAGACTTTTGATTTTATTAAATACATATCTCTTGGGAATATATTCATGGATGAGCATTTCAACAAATTCAAAATTATTTAGTAAAAAAATGTAAGGAAAGTAATCCGCCTTTTCTTCCGAACCCCGGTCCCCGGAACCCGGTCCTTTGGAACGTAGGCGATTTTTGATTACGGTCGAATGGCCCGCGGTCCATTCGATTTGGGCCGTTCAGACTAAATACCTACCCATAAAAAACCTAGTTTCATTATTCTTGTTTCCTTAGATACTTGTAACTATGTAGATAAATATAAAACTTAACAATAAGGGCCTACACAGACCGGGTCGGCATGGCAAGGGATTTGGCCGTGAGTCAGCACACACTGGCCGTTTAGATACCGCGGCATTCCAGCACTTTGCCATGGCAGTTACAATAATGACCAATCTCAAATAATAGCGTCCGTTCACGAACATGACGCGTGAAATAAGCATTCAGCTCAATAGCGAAATGGCTTTATGGATCAACTAGCTTCTGCCCGCGGCTTCGCTCGCGTTAGAAAGAGATAAAAAGTAGCCTATGTTACTCTCCATCCCTTTAACTATCTCCACTTAAAAAATCACGTCAATTCGTCGCTCCGTTTTGCCGTGAAAGAAAGACAAACATACATACAGACAGGCAGACAGACAGACACAGACTTTCCCATTTATAATATTAGTATGGATTGTGTATTGGGGCTAAAAAAACCCAGTTTTTTTAGTAAATTCATTTACAGGTTATGTAACAATTTTAAGAAATATTTCATTTTAGCATTGCCAAATTGTTTTAGTAATTAGTCGGTTAGTCACTTACATTCGTGGGTAGTAAGGTTCTCCAAGAATAGATACATCGTAAAATCTAGAGTAAATTGTCTTTCGTTACTAAGGTGTTATGTTAGTTTTTTCGGAAAAATGGGACGATTTCCTCGTAATAAAAGTTGAAAGGTTATTGGTTAGGTTAACTTGATAATCTGAAAAATTGCTAAAAGGTAAATTGAATACCAGCGCAAAGGCATCATCATTTCCTCCATGTTTAATAGTCAGCTTCCAGTCTATCCAGATCCAACAGACAGACAGCTGGAAGGTCATAAAACAGTGTTCCATGACCTAACCGTCAGACCTCCACAGTCCAGTTACGGAGTAAGGAGTTGTTTCCTTAAAACTTTTGGTGGAACTGTGTGTCAGACTTAATAATTTCTGACTATCCGGCGTAAAGTATGACAACCGGAACCAATGCCATTTTTTTGGGACAATCCTACCACACTATTCCCACCCACTGCAACTCCTGAAAGCCAGAATCAACAGTGGAGTCCGCCAGAAAAGCACCGAGCAATGAAGCTCGATGAGTCCCGGAGAAACGATCCAATTGTCTTGGATCCCGCAACGAAATTAATCAGAAAAGAATAGCGGAGGAGTAAGAACCAATACAATGCCTTTATATGCTTTCCAAGGCACGCGACGTGTGATATCGTACATAAATTTAAAAAGTAAATATGAATTTTAAAGATTTGCCCGGCCGTAACCTGAGACATCACAGCACTTGCGTTTATAAAAACTTGAAGAAAAAGTATTGCCTACTACACTTTCGCAGTCACAACTGTTTCGGAATCCTGCCAATCGGCGCCTCATCTCCATTTTTACACTAATTGAGCTGACCAGATACCCTCGACCTTCACAAAGTCATCGACCCGCAGCATTTACTACTAAAAAATCTTTTGATAAAGGTAGGTCGTCACTTGCGTCCACGCACTGTGCCGTTCCCGTGTATCTTATGGGCTAACCACACGCGCAAGCTGCACCACAGTTTTACCTGCACAAACTGGCTATCTCAGGTAAGACGGAGCGTGGGTTGGTAAAATTGTACACCTCAAAGCCAACGGCGCGGCCTACGCATTTTCAGAGTGGAGAATTTTGTGCGTTTGGTAGGTCCATTAGAAACATAGTAACAACAGCTTTGCACATGTTTACGAGTAGTTCGCTTACGCGGGCACGGTCTCTATGACGGGTCTGTAGACGTTTGAAGAGCGCAGCTTCCTAGCTTCCAGCGTTTGTATGCGGGTGTGGTCTCACCTTTTTATATCCAAAGATACATCTTGAGTGACAAATATACAGTCTTGTGGAAGATTCCGACCATTGCCAGAAGATATTGCCAAAATTATAAATATTTAATCGTCGGAATGTTTTTAAATTGTCCTTCGGTACGATTATTTACTTTATTCAATTGTCAAAAACAAACAATGTTTGATATTGGATTTTTTTAGACTGTACTTATTAACCTTTTCACCGCCAACGTACACAGAACGCCGATGCCTCGCCAGTGCCAAGCTATAAATGTATAACGAAATATACAGGGTTATTGGTAAAACACCGACATCCTCTCAGGACTATGTTACTATTATCATAAACAACAACTTTTGTTCTATGATTTTTTACAAAATGTTATACATTTACCAAAAACAAATCTTCAAGATTTCGTTGTCCTATCTAACACATTTTATAACTCTGTATTGTGCCGTAACAACATACCTACGCTTGCCGCGCACTGTCCTCGTTTGCTACGCAGACTTCGTCACATTTAGAGTGTTCAATTTAAATATTTTTAATTTTGTATCGACGGGCCTGTTAGTCTAGTGGTTAGTGACCCTGACTGCTAAGCTGGGGGTCGTGGGTTCGATTCCCACCCAGGACAAACTTTGTGTGATGAGCATGATTGTTTGTTCTGTGTCTGGGTGTAATTTATCTATAACATGTATGTATTTATAAATTATATAAGTATGTTTATCAGTTGTCTATATTATATTATATTTATATTAATGTAATGAACTAAAATATGATAATTTTTAAAATATCGTGGAACAAAAGTTGTTGATTATGATGTTAGTAACATAGTCCTGAGAGGATGTCGGTGTTTTACCAATAACCCTGTATATAGCAAACAGTAGTGATGAGGCTATCGTGTTATCGTTGAATTAGATTTATACGCGTTATGTTAAGTTTTATTAATAATTTAACGGATATAAATCAAAACTGTTCCATTTTAGTTTTAAGTTCTTAACCATATTGTAATGTGTAACCGTTTATTTTCCCAAATAAAATAAAATAAAATAAAAAAAACTGATTAAATATTTGCACATTAGTTCTATTTCACAGTATCTTTAGTAAAGTAAACAGTTTGTTTGTTTGTAAACAGTACAAAATTAAAAGTTTTTTAAACATGCTATTCTTAATCTGATTACTTTATCTTTAAATTTGTAGGTGCGGTTTTTATATATGTGGGCTATAAAAAGACTTATGTCCGATTTACAATACAATCTCGCAAAGTTCCCATACATTTATAATTTTCCTGCTACGAGTACCTACTTACTTACTTACTTTATTTTGTATCAAAATTTCGTAGAAAACTAAAATTAAATATGGTTCAAGCGACAAGTTACTGTTAGGAAACATTTCACATTAGAGAACTGTTGATTGTATTTTATCTATTTTTATGTCTTCTATCAAGTCCATGTCAATACTGAATAGTGAAAATGAAAAATTAAAGATGAAAGTAAAAAAAGGTGCTTTTAAAAAAGTGCACAATATAAAGTCAGGCCTTCTAACGTGGGCATCAGATAGCACAGATTGACAATTCATCCCAAATATCCCGCATTATCTACATAATATATTCACCTACAGAATATTTTATAGAGCAGTTTCCCTTTACAAAACAATACGTTTACATAACAGCGCCAAACCTTGAGAAATCTTCAGCCCTTCCAAGAACAATTACGTCATCTTTCGTCGCACTTGTCCTCCGCCAATCAATCAACACTCTATAATTATCTATGACGTCATTCCTTGGGGGGTGTGACCGTGTGATCTATTGGAGTTTAGCCAGGTTGATGATAAGGCACGTGGTACTCCGGTTTCCGTCATCTCGTGGGTGGGGTCATCACGTGAAATAATTTAAGTGCAATTGTACCTGTGTAATTATGAGGAGGCAATCAATGTTCGTAGTAAACACACCACTCCTGCGCAAAGATGAGCTGTTGATTGATGCATCTGGATGTTTTTGACGTCACTGAATGGTGTTATAATACGGCGATGCTTGTGATTACAGATGTTTGATCTGAGATGCGCTGGGCTTATTTGTAAACATACTGCTAAAAAAACTAGCTTCTGACCTCGACTTCATCTTCATGAAAGATTATTATAGTCTAAACGAACTAACAAACATTAGTAAATTTAGGGAATGAAAAGGACTTCAATAAAACATGGTTTTTACTAACGTGAAAGCTATTTGAGCTCTCTAATCTGTGGACACCCAAATGGACCAGGGTAATAAATGGTACTAATTTGAAAATTCTATGTTGAGGAGTTTCCTAATTTATTGATCCTTGGGATTAAAATTTTCCTCATAGCACTAATTCCAAATTTAGTGGTCCTAAGGTACTGCAGTATCTCGACTTCATAATAAACCACGTTAATTAACAGTCATGATAAATAGCTAATATATGTCGTCACGGAAAAATAGGAGTTTACGTATGAGTACCAGTAATGTATGAATAATTAGATGTCACTACTAACACCGAATGTCACCAATAACCTTACTAACGCTATGAAGGACTACAAATATGTACGGAACCACCAGTGTGCGATTCCGGCTAACATTTGGGCTTTTTTTGGGGTTTCGTAACCAAAGGGTAAAATGGGACCCTATTAGTAAAAGTCCTCTGCCTGCTTGTCCGTCTGACTGTCACCAGGTTGTATTTTTTGAACCGTGATAGTTAGATAGTATAATTCATAAATATTTAAGTGGGGGTCCCATATAAAAAACCAGTTTTTTGCCATTATTTCAAATTTAGCCCTTTTTTAATGCTCGTGATCTCAATAGATACTGGGCTGCAGTATAATGATAAAAAATCATTGAACAGTTCAACAGGATCAATTTGATTGAACCCACTGACCGACTGCCTTTGAATCAGTTCGTCATGCCCAATTGGCATAACTTATTTCTTTTTATAGATGAATCAACTGACTCTATTATTGGTTCTATTTTCGCCGAATATTGGCCATCAAAGGGACCAGAATCTTCCATCATGTCTCCTTGGCCAATTTTCCAATTGATACGTTGAGAGTCAATTTGTTGTTCGTGTAATGTTATTCCGCATGCATTGGGAGACTTTCGAAATTGTCTAGGTGACTACTTTTTCTAAAACGTGAAATTGAAATTTTTGTAACATTATTTATTTATTAATACAAGGGTAATGAGAAACATTAACTTCGAAACTAAGCCCCCACAACCATTATTAACATGACTTTATTATTAACCACAGCTCCAGTCCTATATAATTTTGTACAGCCTATTTTATATCATTGATCGCCAAACTATTAAAAAGACACTGCCGATAGATAGACATCTAACTGCCCTGCTGCTTATTGGCCTAGTTCTGTTTTGTCTCCTGCTTGATATCTAGAGGGAAGTCTAGATCATTATTTTTCTTACTCCTTTCTTTTTTAACATCGTTGCGGGATCCAGGACAGTTAAATGGTTTCTTTGCTTACACGTCGACCTTCAATGCTTCGGCGCTTTTCTGTTGGATTTTATTGTTGATTCTGGCTTTCAGAAGTTGCAGTGGATTGGAATAGCGTGGCGGTGTCCCAATAAAAAAATATAGAAATCTGCAATATAGGTTGCCATTCCGGAGCTGTAGATGATAATACGTCTCATGTGTCTGTAACCTTGGCACTGCCATTGCGTATTTCATTATGAAATAAAGATTTTGCCAATCTATTATATTAGTTTATAGATAGGTCGAATTCAAACTGTTCAGCAGTTAAGTTTAGTATGTAAAGCTACTTCATCATCATCATTTCCTCAAGCTCTCGGAGACACAGCTCGCCAAAACGGACAAAACCGAATTTTCTGATTGGTCTTGTTACATTATAATTGGCTATGGTAACAAAAAATGACACGGAAAATGATGTATGAAACTAGTAAAAATGCGGATAAAATTAATTTAGTGCTGATAAAATAAATAACAATAGGCGATCGGTATTTTTCCTTTATGCTGTGGTAGAGATATTTAAACTATTGTTGGTGTGGCTTTCAGATAAAAAAATGCTACTTAGCTTCGTTTTCTCAAAAGCAACGGACTATTCTGTAAATGCCAAATGTGAGCCAGACTTGTTGTTCATCTTAAATATAAAGATCAAGCAAAACACCGTTCTTGTATAAAGAACCTTTCTTTTTTTAAAATCCATACTAATATTATAAATGGGAAAGTGTGTCTTTCTTTCACGGCAAAACGGAGCGACGGATTGACGTGATTTTTTAAGTGGAGATAGTTGAAGGGATGGAGAGTAACATAGGCTACTTTTTGTCTCTTTCTAACGCGTGCGAAGCCGCGTGCAGAAGCTAGTATAATAATATGTTATACGTGTACTCATTGTACACGCTTTGCGACGAAGTATGGCCGGAAGGACGGACTGCGGAAGCTTGGTAATATTAGGATCTTGTTGACCTTCCTTTCCCTTCGTTGTTGTCCTTTGTCCTTCAGGCACATCAAGCTCATCCTAAGCTCGCCTATACTCATCGGGAAAAATATTAACCATATATCATAGTATAAATGTAACCAGGAACTGACATTAATAAGACTATAACGAGACACTGGCACTACTTACGTCTATAGAATAATTTATTGAAATATGAATCGTTTGCGGTCGTTTAGAGTAACCTTGACTTGCAATAGAACGCAATGTTGAAGAAATTTTATACGGCGCCAATACCATTTTTAATGTAACAACACTTTTGTTGTGTCTACCAGATATTGCCGAAAACACACTTCATCACGTTTGGGTAAAAGTACCAATTTTATCCATAGCCTTTAGGTAACCAATTTAACGTATTTAATTAACGCTTCAATCAGACACAAAATATTACTCTAATTTATCGAAATTTGCTTACAATGCTTAGAGATCATCAACTGACTGATTGTGGGTGGACATATTAACGCATTTCCAAACTGCTGGTCCCTGAACCATGAAACTTGGATGGTGTGTTCTCTGTGTAGCCACTAAGAACGTAATTTTGGAAATTCGACCCCTGAAGGGTTGAAATAGTGGGCGTAGACATCCCACGCCTTCGCAGCGAACTTATTAACTGACTAGCTTTTGCTCGAGGAAAGCTAGTCAGTTCATAAAGGCTGTCATATACGGAAATAATTTTTCCGACCAACAAGATAGTTTATTGGTAATAGTATTTTTGCCTTTATTTTAATGCTAGATTCTACATCTACTTCTAAATCACACGGGACCTGTTCCCACAACCTAGGCAAGTAATCTGCGTACTTTATTGTGCAGGATGCAAGCACATCCTGTTGCATCCATACCTAGTCAAGTATTCACCTTGCAATTTATTTTATTGGACAATTGTTTCGCGTGACAGATTCACTTCATACTCTAGGGTTTGTTCATTGGGGTCAGATGGACCTTGACAGGTGCTCTATCCAGAATGATTGCATCAATGCCCTTTGTTATTGGGTTTAGGTCTATCTATTTTGGTCTATTTCTATTTGTAGGTCGGTCAGAATATTTTGGTTTAGTTTAAGCTAAATGAACCTACTGACGTTAAAAAGTCTACTCTTTTTAAATAATTGTGTTTGACGCTGGTTTATTTTTAATTTATTTTAATCATAACTTATATACACCGAGCTCTTATAGCTAGTATTGAATTAGTTTGTCACAAATAGTCGTATTGGGGAAAAAATCTTTACATAATATCGATTACTTGGCCCAACACCAGATCGACGAGGTCCCTGTATAAGGCAAGCGCCTTCGTGGCAAGACTAAAGGGTTGTCTATGTTCCAAAATATATATTTTTTCACTTTAGTGCAGTGCGAAAATTTTGGCTTATAATTAAATCACGTCATTTTACAAAGTACACAAACCGGCAATTTGTTTTCTATGACCTAATTACTTTCATAGGACAGTGACGTCACAATGAAAAGCTCAGTAGCATATAGAACGATGAGTATAAAACACGACACGGTTCGCACAGCTATTGTTTTGCTAATCCAGCCTATTGTTGAGCATTATGTTTGTACTTGATGCTTTATTAACTAAACTACTGATTTGACCACGATCACGTTCGTAGGATATGTTATATATTGCTAACGTGGCGTGTTTGTGTAGAGTTTGTTATAGCTAATCCATGGTATCTAAACTCATATTTGAGAGAGCCTCATCCACGCCTAATTCTATGCAGAGCCCATAGCAGTTGGGGATTTATGAGTAAAAATTTGTTTACTATTGGGACCAGGACTTCTAGAATTTACCTCCTGAAAACAAAATAACAAAAAGGCTACTTCTTATTTATTTTGCCTAGAACTAAAAATATTTTATTGGGGAGTTCAATGTCTTGTTCCAGTAAAATTTTTGTTTTGCTTTAAAATTGTAGAAAAACAGTATTAACATATTTCTATTGTGTTACCTCGCAACGTAGCTGCTATCGCAATGCCAATGACCGTTATTTACCGTTTTAATCAATACCAACTTTCTACTCTATAAATGTTATCAGTATTTTTCAGTTTTCATTGGCATTCCGCAACTCCTTTAATTAATTCACATGTCGAAACTCGTGTGTGCAGCACGTGGGTGGTACACAAATAGCATTCAATCGTTCCTGCCCATTGATCTATGTCTCGGTGTTGGTCCTAACGTCACGACTCACGTGGCTGGTCCTTCGAGCCGGCTCACTCGCTTCACGCCGACGTCACTCACATTGTAACAACTGACAATACAATGCACAATTTTATTGTAGGCAGACAATCGGCATCCGCTGGTCGGTAGGAACTGAGCGTTGGTTTTAGATTCTAGATATGTAGTTTTTTTTGTTAAATCCTTTTTGTTTTTTTGATTGTGATGGAATTAATTATGACAGCTACTTGGGAGTTTACGTACGTAAGAGCAGCTAGTATTTATTGTCGTTTTAGTTTAAGCGAATTTGAATTTGAAATGTCATGTAAAGCTTAAATCCTAGAATTCTAATTCACTTCAATTACATTACCGAAGCAGGTTTTACATAACAATGCCGCTACAGCTGTATATTTAAGTGTAATCTCTAATGTGTTATCTTCAAATGAATTTGCATCATTAGCAGCTATTATGTACCTATTGTCTTTGCTAAAAGTTGCTGCATCACGGTATCATTGTTACTTTGCATCAATTAAAGCGCTAGCTGACTAGGTAGGATTAGTACATCGAAATTTATTAGTACGTTCAGATGTTTGTATTTATTAATTACTAGCTGCCCCCCGCGGATTCACCCGCGTTATGTTCGGTTTTGGTTACTGTCCTGCTCCCGTGGGTCATTGCGTGATGTTATGTAGCCTATGTCTTATTCTGATGTTTAAGCTATATTTTTGTTTCATCAAAATTAGTGGTATTTGCGTGAAAGAGTAACAAACATAAATACATACAAATCTTTCCTCTTTATAATATTTGTATAGATATAAGTATGTATATTAGCTGTCTGGTCACCATAACACAAGCTCTGTCTAGTTTAGACTCAGACGGCTCTGTGTGAGTAGTCCTAAGATATTTCTTTATCTGCTTCAACGGCAATTTCATTGATTTTCATTAATTTCAATGAATCTAATTCAATGTTTCTTTGTTCCAGGTATACCATGTCGACTTCTAAACTTTAAAGTGACTTCGTCAGCATACCGCCCAAAATGACAATCCAACCATTTCGAAGGAAGTCGTTTAAAGTCCTCAGCACATACCTCAACACGTAAAAAGACTTCAAAATTACAGACACGTTGAAAACTTTATTTAATTTTTAAGTAGTGCAATATTGTTCCTAATTTATTCTTTGCGTGATATTAGTGTAAGTGTAGTGTTGTGCCATTGTCGATAGTTTTTTGTCGATAAAGTGAAGATGTATACAATGTGGTGTTTATTTGGTGCGATTCTTGGGGTCGCTGCGGCGATGGATAGGAGCTATTTGCCACCTACCTGTTCTAGGTGAGTAGTTGTTTTTTTTATTTGCTGTTTTAAGGTCATAGCTCGTTACAGGCACCCGGCAGCCACTCCGCACCGACTCGCCTTATAACCGAGGCGATCCGGTGCCGCTACGGAGTTGATACCTATAGTGAGCGCATGCCCATACAAGTCCATATAAAGAATACTAGCCGCAGGAGGCGAGGCGGTGCGGAGTGGCTGCCGGGTGGCTCTAATGAGCTATGACCTTTAAAAATGATGAACGGAGTTTGAGTTTAGAATGTGATTTTGATTTTAAAGATAAGTACCGTTTTATTTTCATCGTGTTTTAGAAGATTTTAAAATGGTTAGATAAGACTACCGTAGTACTGTTACTGGAAATTTTCGAAAGAATCGTATTATATTTAGTGCTATATTGTGTGTGTAAGTGAAGTGAGCCTGAGGTGATATCATCTCATCACAACTGAGAAAGGGGGAGCTGGGAGCTTACTTGAAATTATTTTAATCTAAATTTATTGTTATTACCTACAAAATACGTAATTTTTATTTTCTACCAGCTTTTGCCCGCGACTTCGTCCGCGTGATTAATTGTTGCCGTTCCCGTGGGATTTCCGGGATGAAAACTATCCTATGTTCTTTCTCGGGTCCCGGACTATATCTGTACCAAATTTCATTCAAATCGGTTCAGTGGTTTAGGCGTGAAGAAGAGACAGACAGACAGAGTTACTTTCGCATTTATAACATTAGTACGGATTCATCCTTTATTAGATCTTTAAAGGTTTACATTCTAAACATTAAATATTATAATTTCATTTGTCCCTAGACTCCCTAAGGTAGTCTTCATACTTAGTGTACTTAAGTGTTTGTTTATTGATGAACTTACCTAGTTACTCCTTACATATTTTTCTGGATAACATTTGACAGAGTGACATTATGATATTGAATTATTTATTATTTCACGTAGTTTTTATAGTTTACATAATTTTAAATGTAGATCTTAAATAAAGTTGAGGACCTACATTAATAAATACAAGCACTATACCTGTCACAATCAAAAACGTGCTAAACAACCTTTATTTATGACTAGCTTTTGCCCGCGGCTTCGCCCGCGTCGATAGAATAGAATAGAATAGAATATTCTTTATTGTACACCAATAGGACAAAAACAGTAAAGGACAACACAAACAAATATGCAAGAGTACAATAGGCGGCCTTATCGCTAAAAAGCAATTTCTTCCAGGCAACCTTTGGATGCCTGGTTTTCGTGGATGTCGGTTATATCGCGTTTTCAAGAGAACTCTTCAAAAGTTCGGGATAAAAACTATCCTATGTTCTTTCTCAAGGTCAACTCTATCTCTGTACCAAAATTCATTAAAATCAGTTCAGTGGTTTAGACGTGAAAGCGTAACAGACAGACAGACAGAGTTACTTTCGCATTTATAATATTACTAACTTCTGCCCGCGGCTTCGCTCGCGTTAAAAAGAGACAAAAAGTAGCCTATGTTACTCTCCATCCCTTCAACTATCGCTCCGTTTTGCCATGAAACACGGACAAACATACAGACAGACAGACAGACACACTTTCCCATTTATAATATTAGTAAATTAATTAATTAATGTGCTTTGTTATGGATAGTACGGATGACAAATACGCTTAACTATTATCGATTTTGCAAAATAGGCATGTTATGAAGTAGCCAATAGGTAAAAGTGTGTCAGTGAACTGAATTTATTTTATTCAACAATAGTTATGACTAATCTGACCACGATTTTAGTACAACATCACTGTAAACTAAATTACAAAACCTAGGTTCTACTCTTTTTATATCATTGGATGATAACAAACATCCCGTACCTTTATTTTTTGACTAAAACCCACTCATGTTCCTTCGATTGCCGTTTATGTTCCAGGGTCACGGTAACTGTTATAAACATTCCGCAACCCCGATCCCGTACCATAATCTTTCGAACACAAGTGATTTGAGACATAATAGAAAGACAATAGCAGCCCGACAGCCGGCTGTCGCTAGGTCGTTGAAAGGTTAAAAAGCACATAATACGTCTAAATGTTATTGATAGATGTTTGACGGTCGTTACGGGTATTCAGAAACCAGAAAGTGTAACAGAGGTATCGTGTTAAATCATAACTGCATTGTGGAGGTTTGATTCGCAGTCGCGCCATGTCAAATACCTACTGGTTATTATCTGAATCTGGTTGGTTGCGGAATGTTTATAATAGTTACCGTGACCCTGGAACATAAAGGGCAACCGAAAGAACATGAGTAAGTTTTAGTCAGTAAATGTCATCAAATGACTGCTCCCGCCGCACCCAGGACGGGAGCAGTCATTTGATGATTTTCCAATCCCCAAAAAAAAAAAATTAAAAAAAAAACTGAATCTGAAAGATTTTGGTTTGCTGGTAGAGAACTCATTTTTGGGTTAAGCTCGCCTTTGTACATAAGTTTTTTTTTTGTATTTTTTGCTTCAAGTATATCTTTTATGTTTATTGTGTGCAATAAAGAATATGAATAGGAATCTGGTTAAATTTGAAGTTGACCCTTTCATAGTTGAAAAAGGCTAGGGAGATGATGAGATTATAACAAAGGAACTGTTTACCCACCTGATCTCAAGTGGCTACAGTCCTATAAAGAAAGTACCTACCAGAGGTTTTGCAGTGCTTTGCTATTCCGTACTAAAGCTAAATTATCTCGTATTATTATTATTTAGAGGTAAGCATCTAATAAGCTAAGCCCCACAAACCGTATGTAATTACGCCAAAAGCCTTCAAACTAGGTTTTTTATAACTGGAACAACATTGCTTTTACCCCCACAGCCCCACTTATTGAAAATATCTAGAGATGAGGCAACTGCCTCCCTGTTTAATACATGATGCGAATCCTGCCGGGGATGCGGAATAGTTCTAATAGTTACCTCGGCCCGTGAATATAAAGGGCAACCGAAGTAACAAGAATGGGTTTTGGTCAGTTAAAGTCTGACACTGGGCGGGAGTAATTTGATGATTTCTCATCCATAAAAAAAAACATGCGAATAGGTTTTAGGGCATTAAGTCCGCCGTTGTGCAATGTTTTATTTGTACATAAACTTTAGTAAGTAAATAAATAAATAGTAGCAATATAACACGTTTACTAGCTAGATTCATCAAACAAAATCGACCTATCAACGAACAACCATCTTGGACACGGATCAAGTAGATCAGGGTTACGCTAGAAGCGTCGCGGAAGTGCTCACTACTTTACTATGACACATCTAGGCATCCATCACGCTGTGTAAAGTAAACACATCGTGCAAATTTGTTTATATTATACAATGTTGTCAGCCATTATGAAGATTATTATAAAGTAAGCCAAAAAAGTTAAACGTCAAATAAGGACTGTAAATTATGTTTTAAATAAATAAATAATGCAGACAGCATAATGAAGAAAAACAACCTCTTGAAAAGACTCCGTATTCTATTTAAGCAATGCGGACTTGCATACAGGGTTCTGCTTAGGTTTTCTTGGGATCTATGACTAGAAAACGAATTATTATTTAGTTTTCTAGTCTTCTTGTTGTTTAGAGTTAATTTAAAACTTCGTAATTTAGGAAATAAAGAGGTGGAAAACACCGAGCAGACAGACAAACACAGGAGTGATCCGCTATGGGTTTAGTTTTTTGACGCACGAAAATGAATTGGTCCTTTTAGCCTTAAAGGACCAAAATTGAATAAAGTCAAAAGAACGATAGTTTAAGAATACCCTATTTAAATCTGTCGTTAGATTGTCTTTCCTATGAATTCAATACCCAACAGTAGTGAAAGTAATTAAGACCAACTTTGACGTCAGAATAAGGTCATAGCTCATTACAGCCACCCAGCAGCCACTCCGCACCGACTCGCCTTATAACCGAGGCGATCCGGTGCCGCTACGGAGTTGATATAGTGAGCGCATGCCCATACAAGTCCATATAAAGAATACTAGCCGCAAAAAAAAAAAAAAAAAAAAAAAAAAAAAAAAAAAAAAAAAAAAAAAAAAAGCCGCAGGAGGCGCGGCGGTGCGGAATGGCTGCCGGGTGGCTCTAATGAGCTATGACCTTAAACGCTGTAATACGAATAATAAAAATTACGTTTCCATACAAAACAATAGGTAAATGTATAGAACTGTATAAATCAAGGATACTGATACAAGAGGCTTGTCGGAAGTGTACCGGCCTTGTCATGGCAGCGAATGTGATGAACTGATGACCAATGATAATAAACAACACTTTACATCTATAGTTATTATTATTTTTTTTGGTGAGTGGGAAATCATCCAATGACTGCTCCCGTCCTGGGTGCGGCGGGAGGGCGTGTCAGACTCTTACTGACTAAAACCCACTCATGTTCCTTCGATTGCCCTTTATGTTCCAGGGTCACGGTAACTATTATAAACATTCCGCAACATCTATAGTTATAATACCCGATGGTTGTACCCGCGCGTTTACTGATTCGTAAGTCTAGCATTATAGCCTACTGCCCCCCTAGACAAGTGGCATTGTAGAATAGATAGTAAAGCGAGTAGATTGTCAAATGTATAGAAATGTCAAACTATTTAGCGTAAGCATATGTCAATTCCATACATTTGACAATCTATTCTATTCTAAAATCTATTCTACAATGGTGCCGATTCTCTTGTGCACAAACTAACGTAAATTTAAGTGCATCTTTCTCTTTCCGTTTAATTAAGAAAAGGATAGAAGATCAAATATTAGTTAAGTCCTGTCAAATTTAGAAACTCCATAGATAATTTAGACGCATTTTAAAAACATGGCGTCTAAATATATATACGTCAATTTTCATCAGGCGCTGTCTAATTTGACAGGATTAAACTAAAATGTATCTTCTGTCCTTTTCTTTAAGAAATGGAAAGAGAAAGATGCACTTAACTTAAATTTACGTTAGTTTGTGCACTAGAGAATCGGCACCAGAGCCTCTGGTCTAGGCCCTCTGTTAATCTATCTGCTCTTTTATTTGCTGAGCTAATTATTAAAACAAAAATGTACATAAAATGAAAACTACTGGCACAAACTATGTAATTTTTTATGGGACCAAATGCAACTATTATGCATTAAACTTAATTAAGATCGCGTAAACCGGATCATGAATTTCAGCGTAATCGGTGCGGTGTACACATAAATAAGAAAAACCAGGAAAAAGTACCCATCGTGTCGAAAACTCCTCCTTTTTAGGGTTCCGTAGTCAACCCCCCCCCTCTAACTTTTGACCCGTAGGTTTAAAAAATATGAAAAAAATCTGGAAAGTAGAACTTTATAAATACTATCTAGGAAAATTATTTTGAACTTGATAGAAAGAACAGTTTTTGTAAAAAAAAAGACAAAAAGGTTGTACAAAATAATTTCTGCGTACTTTGTATGTCAACGTAACAAATAGCCTTTTTTTTAACCTATAAGTAGGTACACTTATTGTGACGGACGGGAAACTGTGGAACCCTACATTGAGCGTGGCCCGACACGCTCTTGGCCGGTTTTTTAGTCTGTCTTCAGCTTTATTATTACTATATACTAACTGTTGTCTCCCACGGTTTTATCTTAATTCTTTAAAGGTGCTCCTAAACGGGCAACATAATTGCTGCAATTTTATTGCAGCAATTTTTTGAGCATGGCCCGGCAACTCCAGCAATATTGCCGGCGCTGCTCGGCAATATTTTTGTCATACAAAAAGTGTTGCCCGGCAATACCGGCAATATTGCAGAGAGTTCGGAAACATTGCCGGGCAATGCCAGCAATGTATTGCAGCAACACAATTGCAGTAAAAAATTGCCCGTTTAGGAGCACCTTTACAATAATAATTGATCATAGCTAATATCACTTCGAAATACTCTAGCATTGTATGAGTGAAATGTCCTTTTAGACAAATCCAGGTTTACACAAATAATTTTAAGTAGTAAGCTTTCTGAGCCCAACTCCTTATACAAAATGTACCTATAGCACGAAGCAGCATGGAGCAGAGAAGTCACGTGTTCTCTACCTTACTTACCCTATAGCCGATTTAAACGTTACTTTTTCGGGCTTAGCGTCGTGAAGACTAAAACTAAAACTGCGTCCCCTAATGTTATGTAACTTGCAAAGACAAATGCATCCTTAAATGTTAGTTTAAAGCCTCGTCCCCACAAGGAACATTTGTCGTGCGACATGTGTCCCGACACTGTTCCTCGTCGCACAGTCGATGAAAACTGAAAAGCACAGTTTCATCAATGTCGCGGCGATGTCATCCGACGTCGCCCGACATCGCCCGATGTCACTGGGGACACATGTCGCTCGACAAATGTTCCTAGTGGGGACGAGGCTTTAATGAAGTACTGGAGAGTATTGAGATCCTCTTACGAATATACAAACAATCTGATCTTTTCATAGCGTTAGCTCAGATTTATAGACGATACATTATTGTTGATTTGAAAGATTACGTCATTGTTATCTAAACATTTATGTGATTCTCAACTATGTAATGATTGAGTTCTTGTTTAACCATTTGCACGTTGAACCGATTATTGTTTATTTACAATTCGCCATTGTCAACATTGTTTAAACATCTTAGTTTAAATCTTCGAAAACACGCACATGATTCCAGACACAATAGAAAGACAATCAGTGCGACAGCCGGCTGTCGCTTGGTCGTCGAAAGGTTAAATGTACAATTTGAGATTAATCATCGTCCCCCAAGCTTTTTCCTAACTACAACTAAGGTTTGATTAGACTGATATCAGACTTTCTGACTTCTGCCTACCCGTAACGACTGTCTAAGATGATAATGATGTCAATAAGGGACCAATGGTTGCAGGTATTTTCCAAGGCTTAGGTACTTTTTGATTACTTAGTCACAAAGTAGGTCCCAAGAACCAGAAGAAGATCGGCACGGAATGACAGTAGGGTTGCCGGATTGAAACCTTTCATATCCGGAAAAATTTCATACCAATCCTTTCATTTCCATTTAATTCTAAAAAAAAAGGGAACAAAATTATATTAGTTGTAATTATTGCAATGCACTACTTTTCTCTATTTTTAGCCCTGAAACCCCAAAACACAATAAGGGAACGAAAAAAAACTAACATGTTTTCGGAATCCGGGACAATAAGGTCTTATTATTGGACACGGGACACGACATAAACAAAAAAAAAATCCGGGACTGTCCCGGATTTTCCGGCCATCTGGGAAGCCCAATATTTCCGTGATGTCTTAGAGAAACTTAGAAAAGAAAAATCCCTTTTTTACCTTTCGACAACCAAGCGACAGCCGGCTGTCGGGCTGCTCCTGCCTTTCTTTTTGGTCTCGAATCACGTGTGTTCGAAGGTTCGAAGCCATATTCATAAAATGTCACATTAAATCAAGGGAGGCGGCATTCTGTATGATATTGTCTTCACGGTCTACCCTGTTTTCTTTTACCAGTTGGTCCCAGGCATTTTGTAGTTTTGCTTATTCATAAATACTCATAATCCTCTTTTCATTCCAGTACAATCTACTGCCACGGACCGCTGCTGGACACGGTCCAGATGGCAGGGCTGTACAACGACTCCAAGACCTTCGTGGACATGAAACTGAAGCTCTCCGCCAACATCACCATGGAAAACTTCCAGGAGATGATGACCAGGTATACACTTGCTTGCACTTAAATGTATTTTGTGATTTAGGCCGGGGGTAGAAGACGAGGTAGGAAAGAGGGGAACAGGAGGCTGAAAAAAGATGGGCTGGGTTTAAATACTGGCTTTGGATATTGGAGGTAGAATTTTGACACAATGGGTGGAGCTTGTGAACATTTATTTATTTATTTATTTATTTCAGGTTCACCCACAGCACATACATAGTATTTATAAAAGTATTGTTTCGTAGGTAGCGTTCTAATATATGCGCCAATTACAGGTAAACACATCATTGACTAAAATAGACGCCTGATGGTTGCTGCTTAGTTGCTGGCTTGTAAAGTCAGTGTATCAGAAAATAATAATACATATTATGTAGAATACAATACCAAACAAACAAAAATAAAATAAAAAAAAATTAAAAATGAAAAGAAATAAAAAGAAAAATAACTAAAATTAGAAAGGTCTACTATCGTTTACAGAAGAAATTACGACTAGAGTTCATTGGTGTATAAGGAGGCCATAATTCTCGATTTAAACCGCACTTTAGGGTCATTAAATATGACATTCAAAAGTGAGACTGATTGCTCGATTCCTATGTCCGGCAAAGTAATATAAAAATATCCCAGAAACTGCCCTGACTCTGGAAGCTAGTGATGTAAATCAAGAAAGTAGAAAAAAAAGTCACGTAAAGCACGTAATACTTATGGTCCTGCGTCTGTTATCTCCGCGGTCGTACTCTTTTGCAGTCTTTTTGATCAGTCAGTGAGAGGATCAAAGATTGTGCAATATGATATTCCTTGAGTTCTTAGTTAGCCTCTATTGAGATGGTCTCTGAGCACCATTCATCCAAAAGAATATTATCTGCAGAGATAAGCGTGTAGCCCAATACACAACAAAGCCGCCCTATGTCGGCAACTTTTGTCAATGGGCGAGTTCTTAAACATGATTATCTTCATTTAGGTCCCTGGGTTGTGACGTTGGGTCGACGGCTTTGGTGTGTATTATATGTCTAGACTTTAAAAGAGACTATAATCCCTGAGTTTGTTTCGGCATTTTTTCTCAGAGGTAGTCTAGAGAGCTAGGAAATGCCGACTCCACCTAGTTTTAAAAAATATGACGAGTAAAAGTTATTTTAAATCTAAAGGCCGACCAAGTTATAAGTGAAATGGCTAAAATTGGAACTACGGCTGACATGACATTTCAGTCATACATTTGACTTCATTTGAGTGTACTCTGTCTCTTTCTCTTTGCAACGCTGAATCGTCAGAGTCAGTTCTCAGACAACTTGGTCTGTCTGTACTTGCAAAATAAATAATTTTATTTCATTTCATTTGACGTCACTGTCTCATGGTTGTCATCGAATCTAAACCTTGACTGCAAACCCCCTAAAAAAAAGATGGTAAATTAATGTATGACGAATAGATGTAAAACGTAGATAATTTTAGTTTTTTTTTATTGCGAAACCGTCGTATTATGAAGACTTGTTGACGGGCCTGTTTTCTAGTGGTTAGCGACCCTGACTGTTAAGCTGGAGGTCGTGGGTCCGATTCCAATCCAGGACAAACTTGTGTAATGATCATGATTGTTTGTTTTGTGACTGAGTGTTATTTATCTTAAACTTTCATTCTTAATTTTATTCCTTTAGGGTTGGAATATTTAAAAATTGTTTGTTATTCTTCAAAAGAACACACCCTCCAAGTTTTATGTCTCTGGAGCCAGCGGTTTGGGCTGTTCGTTGATATATTTTAAGATAGGGATATATTAATAAATTAGATAATTATGTATCTCGGTTGTCTGGTTACCAAAGCACACGCTCTGTCTAGCTTAAGATCAGGGATGTTAGGGAGCTCCGTAACCGTAACCGAAACTATCGGATATCCGATATAAAAAAATATCCGTAACCGTAACCGAATCCGAAATAAAAGTTTCGGACGATATCGGATAGGGGCCGAGCCTAATTGAGACACGTTATGACTATATTACTTTTGAAATTCCTTAAATTTTAATATCCGTAACCGAAATTATCCGTAACTAACGGATAATCCGAAATAATTTCATATCCTTATCCGTAACCGTATCCAGTATAATAATCATTCCTATATCCGTATCCGAAATTTCATATCCCTAACATCCCTACTTGAGATTAGATGAACATGTGTGAGTTGCCCCAAAATATTTATAGATTTACTTTATGATTTAAATATTAACATGTATTTACTTATTCGTTTGTTATAATCGGAATATTTCTTCAGGACAGGTTCACGTCCGACCAAGGCTGACATCCAGGAGTTTGTAAATCAGAACTTCGACCCTGAGGGCTCAGAGTTTGAGGACTGGAGGCCTACTGACTGGAAGGATAACCCTGGTAAGCACCTCTTTACCACTTTACCAATTAAGTTCCGGGCCCGCAAGGGCTAACGTCTGTCAGAGATACCGCGGCACCGGGATATGGCGGTACGGGACACATAGGGGTAATAAGGAACATAGGTGGGTTTTAGTCAGTAGAATTTTGACAGTCCCTTCCTGTGCTTCCACTCTGCCTAAAACGGGAAGAGTCATTTAATGATTTCGAAATCCAAAAAAAAACTTTTAAGTGTCTGTGGCACTGATGGTCAGGTACCTATATTTTTTTTGGTGAGTGGGAAATCATCAAATGACTGCTCCCGTCCTGGGTGCGGCGGGAGGGCGTGTCAGACGTTTACTGACTAAAACCCACTCAAGTTCCTTCGGTTGCCCTTTATGTTCCGGGGTCACGGTAACTATTATAAACATTCCGCAACCATGGTCAGGTACCTCGTCCGTCTTGGATTAGAATAACCGGAATAGACTTACCTAACAGCTGATGTTGTTTGACGTTCACTCTAGTCTATGACAGGGATTAGTGTATTGAATTTATTTAATGGGATTTCTCAGTGATAGCCAGATTTATGACAAATCAGTTACCAGATATTTTATGAGAAATAGTTCAGTGACGCATTGAATATAGAATTGTTTTGAATTTCTATTCAAAATCATCATAATATTATGTACTTATTCTCAATATTAGCAAAAATAAAGTGAGTTGCTTTGACTTACCAGAATAAAACTCAAGTGTAAAGTAAATAACAACGATAAAAGGTACTGCTTCTTCCTACATGAAATCTAAAAGGTTTTAATTATAATATTCTCACAGATTAAAACAAACTTGATAATGATATTAAATATTTGTCCAACAGTAAGAATTAAAATTGCAACCTTGAGCACAAAATGTTTCCGCCTCTTGAAACATTTATTTTTATTTTTAAAAGATTAAAAATACATAAAGTTCGTATTAGTAGTAGGTAGTAGTTTAATTTTATACTGACGTTTTTTCTACAATTGGGTCCCTTTTTTCCAAAATAACAAAGCAACTTTGCCTCCATAAAAAGCTTGATAATAAAATAAATGGTGTTTAACTTAAAGACTATTCTAGAGGCTCAGGCTTGTAAGTCATAATTTTTATCATCATCACATATATTCGTCTATTGCCAAAAACTGAACTGACTTGGCCTACGACCAAGACGGTGTACCGATGAAGATGATGATGGTTATGCGAGGACCATAAAAGTTGATAACTAAGGTGATCTCTTGAAGAGAGAAGCACACAGATTTGAGCGGACCTAACAGTGCAAGCTTTTGTCAAAAGTCAGTTTAGCTCAACAAAAAAACGCAAGGTCTTAGCAATAGGCGAGACGACAAAATAAAGTAATTAGTCCGTCAGATAGATATTATCAAAAAATTTTGGACACGTTTTTTTTTCCTTTTTTCTCGTAAACGAAGAATGACGACGTTACTGAGGGTTGAAGTTGTGCGTGACGTCACAATAAGATACAATTGTTGCAGGACGGTGACGTCAAAAGCCCCCACTCCAGAACTTTGTTGCTCTTTATCTCTTTATTGTATTTTTTAATTAATTTGATTAACAAATAATACGTGTCCCATTTTTTTGGGCCGTTCTATCAGACGGACTAAACATAATGCCATTTTTTAATGCTGCCGTCATCCCTATTAATACCAAAGGACATTTGGGTAGATCGCATATAATTCTCAAACCTGTCTCTCAACTCAGTCAAAGATCTCGACCAACAAAACCGAATACGCAAACCGTCAGTCATTCATACTCATCATCTAACAACCATCATAGTCCTCACACTCACAACAAATGGTATAAAAAATAACATACCTTCGGCTTTCGTTTCCAGCCTTTCTCCAGAAAATCAAGGATCCTCTGCTGTACCAGTGGGCTGCGGAGCTGAACCGGCTGTGGCTGCAGCTGGGCAGGAAGATGAAGGCAGACGTCAAGGCCAACCAGGACCTGTACTCGATCATCTATGTGGATAACCCTGTAATTGTGCCTGGTGAGTTATTTATTTATTAACTTTATGCACAAATAAAAACATTGCACAACGGCGAACTTAATGGTAGTGGTCGTAGGTGCAAAAGTAAAGATAGAGAAAAAGAATAAATTTAATGTGGGATGAGTCTGCCAATTTATTGCGTAAGAATTCGCAAGCTTTAACCTTAAAAGTGAACCGATTGGTCAACCAGTTATTAGCAACCAGTTTTGGTTTATTTTGAAAAAAAAAATTGAAATACCAAATTGTAGTAGTGACATCTACTATATTTTTTTATTTTGATAAGTAGTCTTCCATGGATTTTTCCATATAAGTACTTATGTATATTTTTATTCTTTTTAAATATATTTTTATGATGATGCTTATATTTATTACTATTCACGTAAGAACCCCTCGTTCTCAAAAGTGTAGGTATCATACCCATATCTACAATGAATTCTTGTTAAAAATAACCTATTACCTGTTCCAGGTGGTCGTTTCCGTGAGTTCTACTACTGGGACTCGTACTGGATCGTCAAGGGTCTGCTGCTGTCTGAGATGAGGTCTACTGCCAAGGGAATGGTCTACAACTTCATGGACATCGTCGAGAGGATCGGCTTTATTCCTAACGGAGGAAGGATTTATTACGCTATGAGGTTGGTTGGATTTCAATGACACCTGAGGGCCTAGACAAGTGGCATTGTAGAATGGATAACGAAAACGAATACATTGTCAAATGTATGGAATTGACATAAGCTTTCACTAACTTCAACTTTTGTAATGGCAATTTTTATATTTAATATGGCAATCCACCGAATTTTCGGTGATTTCTGCCAATGTCCAGTTTGAAAATAAGTAATATTTTAGTTTAAATGACAATTGTACGGTTATTAAATTATAGTATGGAGATCATACACGTGTTCTTACAACCAAGAACACGAGATGACTCAAAGCTTTCCCTAAACAATTTGACATCTCCATACATTTGACAATCTATTCGTTTTCGCTGTCTATTCTACAATGCCACTTGTCTAGGGGGGCTGATCATTTGAACAGCCCTAGATCTAAGATGGTTTCGAAATGGTGCAGAAACCTGAAACTGGCCCCACAAACGAACAAATTTTATCTTCTCTAGCTATGATGCAATAACAACTACCTATGTACCCTTTAGCTTTAATAAAAAATGTACCCAACCAAGTATGTAACCAGGATACTGTTAATAATTGGGGTTGCGGAATGTTTATAATAGTTACCGTGACCCCGGAACATAAAGGGCAACCGAAGGAACATGAGTGGGTTTTAGTCAGTAAAAATCTGACACGCCCTCCCGCCGCGCCCAGGACGGGAGCAGTCATTGATGATTTCCTACTCAACAAAATTAACCTTATCATTCACACTTTTTCAGATCACAACCCCCGCTGTTAATTCCAATGGTAAAGCTGATTATAGATGACATGAACGACATCGAGCTGTTGAGGAACCACATCCACACCCTGGACCGGGAGTTCGACTACTGGATGACCAACCATACCACTGAGGTGCACCATAATGGCCACAAGTGAGAATAACATACATAATGCATACTTTGGCTTAGTTCCGTTCCTAGAAAGGTAAAAACGGAACCCTTATAGAATCACTTTGTTGTCCGTCTGTCAAGACCCTTTATCTCAGAAACGCGTCGAGATATCAAGCTGAAATTAATATCACATACTCAGATCTGCTATCTTTCAAAGCAGTGAAAAAATCAACGCAATTTGCAACATTGCAAGGGAATTAAAACCTATAGGGTACTTTCAATTGACCTAGAATCATGAAATTTGGCTAGAAGCAATGTCATATCACAAGTAAAGAAAAAACTCCGAAAACCGTAAATTTGTAGTTATTTAACAAAAAAAAAAAACAATTTACGGAACCCTCGTTGCGCGAGTCCGACTCTTTATCTATGTATTTTTTTAATTTGATTAAGAAAAAAAATACTTGCCCTGTATTTTTGGCCGATCTATCAGACGGACTAAACAGAATGCCATTTTTTTTATGTTGTCATCCCTATTAAGCATGATCATGTGTTGTATTGTAGCAGCAATCAGTGGCAAGTGGCAAATATAATAGATTTTTTTAATAATGCGCAAAATATTTTGAGAAATTAATTGGGAATAAGACGATGCAACATATTTATCTAAGCATAACTTCTCTGTTACCATAAACTTGAAACACAAAATGAAAACCGATAATCAATAGATAACTTATGTATTTCAGATACACTCTAGCAAGGTATTACGATCGGTCACAGGGACCCAGGCCTGAGAGTTACAAGGAAGACGTCGATGTTGCCAGGTGAGTATATTTCGGTATTTTTCTTATCTGGTAATACTATAATAAGAAAAAAATACAAGATATTTTTACAAAGCACAGAGTACATTTTATAAACTCTTGATATGATCTAGTTTCTTCTACAGAATCCATGATAACAGCCCCCTAGACAATACGGTAGTTTCCACCATTATCAATTGACGTACTTTTTATGAGCTGTCAAAACGCCATTCTCCAATAGATTTTGTATGGCAATGGCGATTTATGACGTCACTAAAATAACAACTCAGTTGACTATCTATTTATTGATTTCAAAACAACTAAAAATCAAATTTTATAGCAAATTGAAAATGAACCGAATTTATTAGGCTGAAACTAATAGAGGTTTTATAGGAATTGTGTCTAACATTTATTGGGTAATGGTGGAAACTACCCAAGTGGCATTGTAGAATAGATAGCGAAAACGAATAGATTGTCAAATGTATGGAGCTGTCAAATTATTTAGCGGAAGCTTATGTCGATTCCATACATTTGACAATATATTCGTTTTCGCTATCTATTCTACAATGCTACTTGTCAAGGTCCTCAGGTTACGCATTGATCTCCTTTCCAATATATACTTTGTTAAATATAAATCTATATTTCCAGACATTTTGACTCGAATGAAAAAAAAGAAGAGTTGTACGCTGAACTGAAAGCGGCTGCGGAGTCAGGGTGGGACTTCTCATCCAGGTGGTTCATTCTCAATGGCACTAATAAAGGTTAGTACTTATTAACTAAGTAACATCTATTAAAACTTATTTTCTTGCACCATTCGTTAAATTAAGGCAAAAAATAAAGGATAATGGTGCCGATTCTCTTGTTCACAAACTAACGTAAATTTAAGTTAAGTGCATCTTTCTCTTTCCATTTAATTAAGAAAAGGACAGAAGATAAAATATTAGTTAAGTCCTGTCAAATTTAGACACTCCATAGATAATTTAGACGCGTTTTAGAAACATGGCGTCTAAATATACGTCAATTTTCTTCCGGTGCTGTCTAATTTGACAGGATTAAACTAAATTGTATCTTCTGTCCTTTTCTTTAAGAAATGAAAAGAGAAAGATGCATTTAACTTAAAATTAGTCTAGTTTGTGACCAAGGGAACATTCTAGTTTATACGCTTAATTTGCAAACCCCGGCCTTATGTTCATTTGAGGTCAGCACAAAATAGTTCCTTTAGGCAAAACTTTTTAACGTGAATCTTCGATTGACCACGTGTAAAAATAAAGCGTCCAAAAGTATTATACCAAAAAAATATGTTGGTCAAATATTTTATGCTTATTTGTTCAGAATATCGAGACCGTAGTGATATACCCTATTTTGAGTACACGCAAGTCGGTGGTATGTATATGCGAGTATATTGTGTGATTCCCGAAACCCTGTCTAACTACGTGTTATTTCTATAGATAGAGATCATTAGTCAATATTGGTAGCTGTAAAACATATCCATAAACATATTAGCACTTAAAACTATTATACTAGATAGTAGATACTAAAATAAATTTATCCCAAACATAAGAATACATTTTCATTAATAGGCATCTATCACTATACCCATCTAATATGTCAGTGTGTTTTGTTACTTACTGTGTTTAAAAGATCCTAAAGATAATAAGTAGAAGATGTTTAGTTTTCACGGATTGTAGCATGAAGAGATAAAAAAAAAACTTAAAAAACACAATAAACATATATAAACACAACAGGAAAGCACAAAACAAGCAAAAAGATTAAGAAAGCTCGATTAAACAAAAGAAAGCTCCATCGTTCTATTAATATAAGAAAAACTACTTTAAGGTGTAAAAGTGTATTTTTTTCAATCAATCAATCATTTATTATTTGTAAAACATAGGTAACAAAAAATACAGATCTGATAGATAAAGAAAGTGCAGTGCGCTTTGTTTTGTCTATGGTAAGACTTACAAATATTAACCTATACACAAAACCTACCTATTTACCTATTTTACCTATTTACAAAATAAACATCATTTCAATCATTTTTTTAAATACTAATTACATTCTTCGGGACCCGGATTAAGTCTCGAATGTAATTAGTGGTTAAAAAAAATATTAAAATAATATGATGAATGAAAAACTTATTTTTTCAATTTTTTATATTTTTTCGAAGAGCTAGGTACGCCTATGCCTTACTCTACTCTGCCTTGCCTAATAATAAAATCTCGTGCTCCAGGAAACCTGACGAACCTGAGGACGCGCTCCATCATTCCAGTAGACCTGAATGCCATCATATGCTGGAACGCACAGCTGATGCGCGACTTCCATACACAGCTGGGGAACGTCGATAAAGCCGAGTATTATAGGAATGTGCATGCGAGGTTTATGGATGCTATTGAACAGGTGAGGGTAATTACTGTTTTAAAACAGATTATGTGGTTCATTCCGCTTTAAGTTTGCCTAAAATCAATAAAATAAATTAGAAAGATAGAAAGAAAGAAAGAAAAACAATTTATTCGCGCAATGTGCGCCGCTACAAATAAAAAACTTATATACTACAACCTTAAAACTAAATACAGCTAAGTGGCGTCACTACTGCGCGAAACGGCTAGCGCTAAGCATAATGCCGTGACCCATACATAGGCATGAGTCCACGACGCTGGTTTTCAGCGCTAGCCGAAAAATTTTGGGGGTGAAGAGGTTGTGGTAACAGTTACCAGAATCTCTTCATAGAGTTACTCTGGTCTAGTGTGTAGATAGTGATCTTTCTTGAGGTTCAATCTTACCTAGTACCAAGTTTAATCATAGGTAATCGTTTCAGGGGTACTATAGGTAGATATGAAAATGATCTTTCACAAGATTTAAAAATACAGTTCGGTATGAACTAAATAATGGCCATTTTTTACAAAAAAATAGGTCCTAGTTTTAATACTGGTCAACAATTTCTATGCAACCAACCATAGTATTAGAGTATAAAAAAAAACAGCAATCCTTTTGATTTGCAAAACCTTTTGGGCATTGAAGACTTTGTCTTTTGAAAGATACACTTTGTATAGATTAAGTATTATGGATCTTCATATACAACACCACCTCTCCCCCAGGTCCTATGGCACGAGGACGTGGGAGTATGGCTGGACTACAACCTGGAGTCGGGGCGGCGGCGCGACTACTTCTACCCCTCCAACGTGTCCCCCCTGTGGGCTATCTGCTACGACCAGGCGCGGAAGGACTACTACGTCAATAGAGTCGTCAATTATTTGGATAAAATTAAGGTGAGTGGCCTGTTATTGTGTTATCCTAGTAATATTATAAATGTGAAAGTTCGTATGTGTGTTTGTGTATGTGGTGTTTGTAGGTAACGACCCCGGTGGTTTATATAAGATGGAGTTATTCGAGTCGGAGTTAAACATTATTCTTGAAATTGGTTAAAAATGTCATACTCAAAACTATTTATTAATACCCAAACTTTTACACGCACTTTTGAATTATCAAGAGAAAGACAGACAAAAAGCCAAAACTTTTCGTTCAAACAGTAGGTTCCTACCTACTGTTTGAGATTACTTCTACCCCTCTAACGTGTCCCTCCTGTGGGCAGTCTGCTGCTGCAGCCTCTGCAAAAAAAAAACAATAAAATCGTCAATTATTTGAATAAAATTATGGTGAGTGTGCTGTTTAGATAAGAGTCTGCTAAGATAAAGCCAGAGGTCCTAGCCAAGTGGCATTATAGAATAGAAAACGAATAGATTGTCAAATGTATGGAATTGACATAAGCTTTCGCTAAACTATTTGACATCTCCATACATTTGACAATCTATTCGTTTCGCTATCTATTCTTCAATGCCACTTGTCTAGGGGGGCAGGAAGGTCTACTTCGTGAATTTAATAGTCAATTACTTAGACCAATTTAAAGTGAGTGGCCTGTTACTGGTTTATGCTACTAATATTATAAATGTGAAAGTTCGTATGTGTGTGTACGGTGTTTGTTGGTAATGTTTTCGTAATGTTCACATAAATTACTATATTATGTCCTCGCTAATTAACAATTTCTCCATTTTGACATACTAGCAAACAACACTTTAGCACAGCACGTACACGTGAACACAACGCGGGCAAAACCGCGGAAATGCACAATAATTTCGTTTGTTTGCTGATTTTTTAATAAATTACTGAAAAGGATATAGTGGTGCACTTATACAACATATTATCGTAAAATCATGTTTATATGTGAAACAAGACTTTTACAAAAACAAATAAAGTAGATACTTTACATAACAATTTCCTTGTGTTCTTCTCTATGCATTCTAACATACCTGTCAATAACAAACAGCCTTCATATTTGTCAACAAGATATTACGTAAGTGATAATTAATTCGTATTATCTTAGTAATTAGATGGTAATTAGTAATGATAGTGGCAGTTGCGTCATTTCGTTAATACGGAACGTTAATTTCGCGTAAACTGGCATGTGACTCCGTGGCGCAACGGTAGCGCGTCTGACTCCAGATCAGAAGGTTGCGTGTTCAAATCACGTCGGGGTCAAAGTCTCTTTTTGTTTATTTTGCTTTTTTGTTTTGTATTTTTTTTTATTGTTTTTATCAAATTTTATTAAGTATTGTAAGGATTAAAATATTTTCAGTTTGAATTTTTTTAACACAAAAATATCGAGAATGTGATTTACGAGTATGTAGCAGTATTAAATTGTTTTAAGTGCCAAAATATAATTAAAACGTACGTAATATGTTATTGTTTATAATAGTAAAAAAACTAAATGAGTTTATAAATAGGACTAATACAAAAAAATATGAGCTCCTGCCCTTACTTTTAGAAATTATACAATTATTTTATTATCAAAAAATTTGCTAGTTTATATTAAAAAAAAAAAACATTTATTTCAGGTAATCATAACCCATATTTTTCCATTGTTATTGTTAGCTAGCTATATAAAATATTTAAATTGACACATATACAAATTATTGCAATTAATTAACATAACAAAACAATAAAATTACCAAATAGTTTTTTTTTTCATGTTTATTTAAAATTAATCTGCATTAACCATAATATACATTATAGTCTGCCAAACTGCATAACAGTTTGTCGGCAGTGTTCTCGTACAACAATTAATTTACAAATTTTGTTTTAACAATAACTATTATAAGTGTGCGTGCAAACAATAGTAATCGTAACATGATTAACAAACAGGAGCTATCTATATCAATATCCGGATCTGACATTTTCCATCCACGAATAAAAATGCAGTTAATTGAAATAAAGTTAATCAAATAATAATTAAAATCAAATTAAATAAATTCAAATAAGTAGAGATAGATATTTAAGAATATTCCGTTTCCCCAGGTGGATATCTTCGAAGGTGGTATCCCCACGACGTTCGAGCACTCTGGGGAGCAGTGGGACTACCCCAACGCGTGGCCGCCGCTGCAGTACATCGTGGTGATGGGGCTGGCCAACACGGGCCAGCCCGAGGCCGTGCGCCTGGCGATGGAGATGGCCACCAAGTGGGTGCGCTCCAACTTTGAAGTGTGGAAGCAGAAGTCTGCTATGCTTGAAAAGGTGCTTACGTGTTTTTGTTTTTAATTGCAAGCGAAAAAAAATAGAGACAAACAGTTTTTAGGGTGGGCCAGAGTTACCACAACTGGTAAAATACCAGTACCTATACATGCATATGGCAAAAAAACCCAGAATTGAGTTTTTTTACTGCATACCTTATTTTTTCATAGCGGGATTTGTATTTGGGTATGCTTTGTTCGAGAGCTAAACTTAGTCAGTTGATGGTTGTAGCTCGCTGGATAAATATAATAATGTAAATAGATTTAAAATGGTTAAAATTTTCCAGGTAAGGCCAGAGCGCTTACAACTAAGGCTATTTTTATTATTATTTGTAAGTGTCACAGAAATTGTACTGATTAGATTGGTGCTGTATACATCGGTATTATTGAATATTTCAATATTTAAATGTATTAAATCAATACTCCATCACTAGGCCAAACATTTAGTAAAATAAACCGTATTTCCTTAATAATAACGTCCATTTTCCAGTACGACGCGACAATCTTCGGCGGTCTCGGCGGCGGTGGCGAGTATGTGGTACAAACCGGCTTTGGCTGGACCAATGGGGTTATCATGGCCATGCTCAACGAGTGGGGAGGTAAGCTATTGTGCGCTTTGTGTATTTGGTGAAAGGTACATTTTCGCTTGAGCAATTATTTGGTTAGGAATTACTTTTCCGATGCGATTGTTTGAGAATGATTTTGATTGGGATAGGAAAAGCTTTAGGTGATGTTATGTAAGGTAAAATTACTAGGGGTTGCGGAATGTTTATAATAGTTACCGTGACCCTGGAACATAAAGGGCAATCGAAGGAACATGAGTGGGTTGCGGAATGTTTATAATAGTTACCGTGACCCTGGGACATAAAGGGCAATCGAAGGAACATGAGTGGGTTTTAGTCAGTAAGAGTCTGACACGCCCTCCCGCCGCACCCAGGACGGGAGCAGTCATTTGATGATTTCCCACTCACCAAAAAAAAAGGAACATGAGTGAGTTTTAGTCAGTAAAAGTCTGACACGCCCTCCCGCCGCACCCAGGACGGGAGCAGTCATTTGATGATTTCCCACTCACCAAAAAAAAAGGTAAAATTACTAAAATCGAAATGATTCGACAGTAATGATATAAATAATAATAATGTCTATGAATTTTCTGGATGTATGCCTGCTTAAACATAGCAAAGAATGTGTATGAAAGAGCAACACCGAGATAAATATTTGCTTAGTGAGTGCTTGAATTAAGCATCACTGGTGCCGATTCTCTTACTCACAAACTTACGTAAATTTAAGTTAAGTGCCTCTTTCTCTTTCCATTTAATTAAGAAAAGGACAGAAGATAAAATATTAGTTAAGTCCTGTCAAACTTAGACACTCCATAGATAATTTAGACGCGATTTAAAAACATGGCGACTAACTATACGTCAATTTTCTTCGGGCGCTGTTTAATTTGACAGGATTCAACTAAAATGTATTTTCTGTCCTTTTCTTTAAGAAATGGAAAGAGAAAGATGCATTTAACTTAAATTTAGTTAAGTTTGTGAACAAGAGAATCAGCACCTCTGTCTAATGGCGAGATAAGTAGACGTTACTTAGCACTGACTTTGGCTAAGCACTCTGTCACTGTTACACAACTGTCAAACGTCAAGTGCACGATAGAGACGGAACATGGCTAAGCCAAAGTCAGTGCTAAGTAACGTATTTATCTCGCCAAAAGACTGTCACTGACTGTCAGCTTTAATCTATGAGGATAGGAAAGAGAGGGAACATACCTGTCCCAGCGTACTGCGTAAGGCCGTATACAGAAAGAAAGCTGGAAACTTATAAGCGCTTACCGGCGCTTGATAGCGCTGGTCCGTTCTACACAAAGGAAGCAGGTTGAAGCAGGCTAAGCAAAATGTCGGAATGATTTTCTTGCAGTTGTTATGGCAACGCCCAGCGCTGACAAGACCGTGTTGTAGCTTGTCGGAACTTGTCGGCACCGTTCAGTGCTTATCACAGCTATTTATGCTTATCAGCGCTGACAAGCGCCGGCAAACGCTTATAAGTTTCCAGCTTTCTTTCTGTATACGGCCTAATGGTGGAAATTCACTTGGCGGATTTGGCAAATTATTAGCGTTACTTGGGTAATACAAACTGTACTCTTAGTGTTGTTAGAATTAGTTAATCTCTAGTTCATGTTGCATTGCATCAAACACGCAAGTGTTGGACCAAAAACGCTATATGAAGTCGCCCTTTAACATATATATTGATCTCGGCCTGAGTGAAGATTGTATGAAGTAATAAAGCATCCCATATAAAAATCTTACAATAGTCCATTTAGTAATTTGACAAAATATCACCGTTAATATCCAAGTTTAAGTTGCCAGTTTTTTTTTTATCAAAATGAGTTCGATGTTTCAAATAACCGTAAAAAAAGGAAGACAGTATTTAATGTAATGCAGTCTAATTTTATTACAAACTAGCTTTTGCCCGCGGCTTCGCTCGCGTTAGAAAGGGACAAAAATAAATCCTTCGTCACTCTCCATCCACTTACAAAATCACGTCAATCCGTCGCTCCGTTTTGCCGTAAAAGACAGAAAAACAAACACACATTTTGCCATACTTAGAATAGGCGAGACGACAAAAAAAAGTAATTAGTCCGTCAGATAGATCATCAAAAAATTTTGGACACGTATTTTTTATTTTTTCTTGTAAACGAAGAATGACGACGACACAGTGCGTTGAAGTTGCGCATGACGTCACGATCTGATACAATTTTTGCAGGGCGGTGACGTCAAAAGCCCCCACTCCGGAACTTTGTTGCTCTTTATCTTTGTATTTTTTTATTTATTTGATCAAACAAAAAATACGTGTCCCGTATTTTCGGCCGATCTATCAGACGGACTAAACAGAATGTCATTTTTGTAATGCTGTCGTCATCCCTATTGTGAATTGCTTCAAGAAATGTCAAATTACTAACTGGCATTAAAAAAACGAAGTATAATGGCGAGATATATAGACGTTACTTTGGCTAAGCACTATTCCTGTCACTGTTACACTACCGTCAAACGTCAAGGGTACGATAGAGATGGAACATGGCTTAGCCAAAGTCGGTGCTAAGTAACGTCTAATTATCTCACCATAAGTGTTGCCGCTTCAATTAATCATTTTATTTTCTGTTTACCTTTCATTCGTTCACCGTGGAAGTTGGTGGCATCGGTACGTTGTTCATTCAATAATGTGTTGTAGATGTGTATTCTGTGTTTTATTTCTCGGGTGTTATTGAGTTAAGAACATTTTTATGTCTGAGATTGTAATGAAAAATCTTCCTTTATGATAAATGAAAAAAAAGTGATTAGTTCTAAAGTGTTAAGAGATTAGTTTTTAAAAATTGAGGTACTGAACAGTTAAAAATTTTATCACGCTTGTCGGGACTATATTAAAGTACTTTTTTTATTGAACATTAATATATAGTCCAATGAGCAGTGAATATTTAAAAGATTTAATGATCCAGGCTAAATATTGACAAAAAGTAAAAAATATATTGTCATTGCCTAGGTATATTTTAACTGACATAAAAATGTTAAAATAAAACTTTTGTGTTACCTATCTATACTTATAATGATTGCAATTCTTTTCCTATTTCTTAAAGTAATAATGTAGATTTTCGTCTTAATATAGAATATTTATATTATTGTAGATTTCCTGTTCTATTAATATTACTATTATGTTACATAAAGTATATTTTCCAGTTTGATTCTTTGAATTGTTTTTGGAGTATTGCTAGTAGTATTATTTTTAGTTATTTTTTTTTATTATATTAAATTGTAGTGCTTTAATAAAAATACTTAATGAAAAGCTTACAAAAGCACTAGTCGCCCCTACGATTTTTGAAAGTTCCACTCGATTTCTCTGGTCTGCTATCATCAAACCCTGATTTTCTTGATGAAAGGACCACCTTGGAAATGTCTTCTTTCCAACAAAAAAGAATCATCAAAATCGGTTCATAAACGACAAAGTTATCCGCGAACAAACATAAAAAAAAAGTTTATATACGGTCGAATTGAGAAACCTTCTCCTTTTTTTGAAGTCGGTTAAAAATAATAGGTGCATTAAATATTATAATTAGTTTATATTTTAATATTTAATATTTTTGTAATATTAGCGCAAGTATTTATTTACTAATAATTTATTTTTTTATTATGTTTCCTACACTGCATGCGTTGGTGGGTAAGTCTAGACTAATTACACGGGTTTTGTTACTTTTGGTTTATTTAATTTGGTTTTGATTGGTGTATTATTATTTTAACACTGGTATTAGGTATAATTTAATGCTTGGTAGGCACCATAGAATTTGCAGATAATAATGGTGGTATTAAATTTTGGTATTATTGTAGCTCTTTGCTATATTAGACACAATAGTATTGATATAATTTGCCATAATAGTTTTAAATTATGTTATTTTACTTTAGCTTTCACATATTTGTTGAAAAATATCGTGAACTCATAATGTCATGTTAAAATTTTGTATTATTTTGCAAAATAATTAACGTCTAATTTAAAATTTTCAAATGCAAAGTTACTGAGGATTTGCAACAAACAAAAACCTCAATTGACAATACATAACTAGTAAAAATTAGAAAAAATAAATTAAATTACTTTGCCCCCATACCAGAAATCTCTCTAATATCGTGGCTATAGAAACACAACCTCACACACACAAAACAACAAACACACACACCTACCCATCGACTCTAATGACAAAGAAACCACAGCCACAAAACTCCTGTACTAGATGAGCTCACTGGTGCGTGACTCAGGCTGTGTTACAGACACGTTGACCGCAGCAGACGCAGTCGGTGCGGGCGCGGTGTACGGCCCAAATACAAAACAACAAACACACACACACACACATATACACGCACACAGACACAAACACACACCAAAACACACACACACACACATGACACACAAACCTACAACTCCTGCCGGGGTTGCGGAATGTTTATAATAGTTACCGTGACCTCGGAACATAAAGGGCAATCGAAGGAACATGAGTGGGTTTTAGTCAGTAAGAGTCTGACACGCCCTCCCGTCGCACCCAGGACGGGAGCAGTCATTGGATGATTTCCCACTCACCAAAAAAAAAAAAAAAAAAAACCTACAACTCACACAAACACGCAAATTTAAACAAACCACAGCCACAAAACCCGTGTACTAGACGAGCCCACCGGTGCACGGCTCACCGGTTGGTTCTTTGACAGACACGTTGACCGCAGCGGACGCATTCGGTGCGGGCGCGGCGGAGTCGGGCGCGGTGTACGGCGCTCAGGTGGGCGCGAGCGGGGTCGCCACGGCGCTTCTAGTTGTGGTGGCGTCTTTGGCCGCTGGCACGCTTGGGTGAGGTGAGTGTCGACTTTTGTTATTTATTGGTAACTAGCTTTTGCCCGCGACTTCGACCGCGTGGAATTATAGTTCCCGGTCCATGTCCTTGTGATTTTCTTGTATGAGAAGAGGCGTCTGTCCCGCATTGGGACAGCAATAGGCCGGTATTTGAAAAAGATATGGAGTTTTTGCACATTCTTCTCCATAAAACTACCTTTAGAAGAGACAACTATATTATAAACTAGCTTTTTGCCCGCGACTTCGTCCGCGTGGAATAATAGTTCCCATTCCCGGGGGATTTCCGGGATGAAAACTATCCTATGTCCTTTCTCGGGTTCCAGACTATATCTGTACCAAATTTCATTCAAATCGGTTCAGTGGTTTAGGCGTGAAGAAGAGACGGGCAGACAGACAGACAGAGTTACTTTCGCATTTATAATATTAGTATGGATGATAGAGTATTATGTAAGCAGACTCTTTGAGGTTTTTATTTTTTTGGGTTAAGTAATTTCGGGAATCCCTGAAAATCCGTTTATTTTTAACCATACTTACTTTAAGTGTTCAAATCAACATTTTGTTGAAAATCAAGATCAGGACAAGTATCCCAAATAAGTCATCAAAAATAAGCCAAATAGTATTTACATAATATTTGAATGCCCCCTTAGTATAGTCTATAGTATTGACTAGCCTATACGTGTTTCTTTAGTACAGTCAGCATCAGAGAAAAGGTCCCCCCCTTGGTAATGACATCAAACCATTTAAGTTTTTTGCAGTAGAACGTAGATGTCATGTTGGTCTAGGGGTTAAGACTGCGGCTGAGCAATGCGATGGTTGCGAGTTCAAATCCGCGGAAGTCTAGTTTGATTTTTTTTTCTTTTTTTTTAGGATATCATTTACGTGATAAGGTGGTTTTCGTTAACTATTATTTATGAAATCAAATTTTAAAGTATGTAGGGGGTTTATAAGAAGAGCTAGTCATGTTGCATAAACAATTTATTTATTTATTTGTTTTGATTACAAACGGTTATACAACTGATTACAGTAACTAAACAAAATAACACAATAAATAACAAAATTATAATAAAATTAAAATTGTCAACGACATTTACATCAATCACTCTCACCTCACAATACTTCTACGCATACATATGGACTTCATGGAATCCACTTCTTGGTTGAATATACAGTTTTTTATCTGTGCTAAATTGGGGTTATTTACTTAGAATATTACTTAACTAAACACAAAATAGATACTCTGGGTGAGGTTTAGAACGTTTAACATTAGAAAACTGTTCGTTTATAGATATTTCTAAAACAGTATTATGATGACGTGTAGGTTAAGTTGACATTTTTGAATAGTGTGTTTTGTTATTTTTGTTTAAATTATAAATAAAAGCCTGATTAAAAATCAAATGTAGTCATTTTTCCTATGGTTTACAGAGAAAGAACTAACATGTTAAACTATGACAGTATAGCAATATACATCTTTCTCTTTTATCATATTTTTGATAACCCTTTTAACACAACATTAGAAAAATATGTGAGGTCAGATGGTGCATCGTTAACACATTACAAGACTAACTAGATTCGTAAAAAAGAGTATCTGGATCGATAATAATAACGGTTGTTTATTTTTGATTAACTACTAGATAATGATCCCACAAATATTCGAAATGATTAACACTTGCTCATACGTTCCAATGTAATTTTACCAGTTGAGTAACACAATAACACTTCCGAGTAAATTGTTTATTAATAACAAAGAGAATGGCCGTCATTGTCTATCACTTCCTGAAGTCGACTTTTCATGCCCATAACCATATTGAAGCACTTGAACGCGTAGTTTAAAAAGGGTGCCACCATCGATCACTAATCACTAGTAAACTTCCACAATATTACGGTGTCCCTCCGATTCATTAGTGTAAGCAATTGGGCGAGGGTCTTGGCGATCACATTTTACATCACCCGTCGCTTGATACCTTTGTATCCATCGACGAACTGTTTTTCTCTGTAATGAAAATGATAATATTAGAAAAACATTAAAAAAACAACTTGTAAGTAATTATGCATCATGATTGCAGCAATAAATATAATGTGTAAAATGTAAATCTTACCGTTATGCCCATATCTCGTGCTATTTTCTTATGCTTTGTTCCTGTTCCCACTTTTAGCCTTTAAAATAGTTGTTAATCGATCCATTCTACCGGTTAAAAGAATCAACTTTGCAAAAACTTAATAAATTGAAAAATAATTATTAAGTTCGGCGAAGATATAACACACAAGCAGATCGGCTCGAAAACGAAACGATTTGAAAAGTATTATACCCTCAATAACAGTTTTGTGTATGGCAAAAAAGTATTCTAATTTCAACCATATCTTGAGGTTCATACGGCAGTTAAGTTTCTGAAGTCAAATTACGGTAGTGCAACAATCAGAATCGAGCACATTCTATTCAACCAAACAAAAAATCTATGCTAATTTCAACCTTATCTTTTAGATATTTGAATTATCTTTTAGTTGATTGAATTGATTTTATTTAATCGTAAAACAAAACGGTAAGGTAGATATAACCGGATGGAAGTTGAAATTTAAACCTTATTATCTAGACGATTAGAGCGTTATCAACCTTGTTCGGTAAATGAAATAATTATATTAGAAATTTCGTTATATTTGCTAACTGTGCCAATAGCCTAGTGGTATAAGGCACGGTCCAGATAATCGGCTGGCACCTAGTGATGCGGGTTCGTATCCTCAACAGCTTTTTGTAAGTTATTCATTGTAAGCCGAAAAAATACCAAAAAAATATTAAAAAGGTGCAAATACTATTTGAGTGGGATCGGTGGCAGGCAGAGATGGGTGAGGCGGCGTGGCGGGGGAGGGAGCCGCTCGGGGTCTGAGTCACGTGAAGCGACCGCCCGAGTGGCGGCGCGCGCCGTCGCTCGGGCGATAATTCTTTAAGTCTTGAGGGGTTCCTTTTCTCTGACGCTGACTGTACTCAAACCTGGGTTGACCCCAGAGAAGTTTTTGATTGTTACCTATTTACAAACAGCCCCCCTAGACAAGTAGCATTGTAGAATAGATAGCGAAAACGAATAGATTGTCAAATGTATGGAGATGTCAAATTGTTTAGCGAAAGCTTATGTCAATGAATAAAGCCCTCAGAATCGAATATATATTTTTTTTTATGAAAATAAATTCATTTTTATGTAGCTGTAACGGTAACCCGTCTGGCCCTCTGACAGACATTTTCCAACCAATAAAGTGTATAACCTGGTTCATTAAAGAAAGGAATCTAAAATGGCAGCGCTTATTATGTTCTCTTGCTCGCACACTAGTGCCGTTTATACTCACTCGCGCGCGTACCATCAACATAAAAAAAATTGTCTTGATTTGCTTCTACGCTGCCTTGACGCGCTCAGTGCTCCTTTTTACGAATATCTTGTTATAGCTTTCTGTTATTTTTCCGTTGTTACCTGTTTGTTATTGTGGTAAAAGTAGGCACTGTTTCCGATAAAAACATTAAAAAATCCTAATAATATTTTCGATAAGAAAAAAAAACTTCTACTTTAAATTTTATATGCAGACTGTACTATCTGTCAACGCAAGTACATGCCGCCATTTAAGATTCCTTTCTTTAATGAACTGGCTTATAGGTATTTAATTATTTTCTCATCAGTAATCACGTATTTCTTTTGTTTCAGATATCAAACTTTATATAACTATGAAATTGTTGGCACAATCATGCGTGATACCCAGTGCTTCTTGAGGCCCGCTAAAAGTAAGATCTTTCCATTATTTACTATAATTAGTTAATAATAGCTAAATTAAATCATTAGCGCAGATTTTGTAATCTTTATGTACATTGTCATAAGGTTTAAATTACAGTGATTGACGTGCGCTCGTGATGACAAATATACTTTGGCCAAATTCGATAAAGTAAACAACCCTAAAAATTCAATACTTACTGAATACTAAATTAGAATTAATGTGGTCATGTAATCAATCACAATTGCCCGTTAAGAGTTACAAATTAGTTTTGTAATTGTACGACTTAGCAAAACAACCATTATCGCATGACTTGACATGAATTAACAGATTGTCTTCTATACAGTACATACAGTATCAATTTGACGGTTTTGCAAAATCATGTTTGGTATATAATTTTCTTAATTGGATTTGGCCCAAGTAAAGATCGATAGTTATTTTATTACCACTTTTTTAATAGCAACCATGACATAATTACGCTGGAAAACGAATGAAATAAAATATTATTTATTAGTAAATGACATTTTCTTTTTTTATTTAACATTAAAGTATCTTAAATACAATTAATTACTTCCACTTAAGTGCTTCTCCTCAAATGGCTGCCTCGTCAATTTCCATCAAATTCAAGGCGTAATTATGTCTTATATTGTATTTCTACAAATCTAAGACCGATATAAATAAACACAGATTAGCAAGTGCTTTAGCTAAGCAATATTCCTGTCACCGTAGTACAATCAACCCAATGGAATCATGACCCACCATAAGCTTATTTTCCTACAGACATTCAAATTCAATTAGGTCGACAATCGCGTAAACATGTGTATTAAAAATGTCACACGTCTAGTCTTATTATTTTGACAGCTTCAAACGATTTATCGTCAAAATGGGTCATGATTCAATTTTGTCGATAGTACAGCTGATAAACTGAGATGGGAAGACAAAGATGGAAAATAGCTAAGCTAAAGTACGTGCTAATTAACTTATATTTACTACCCGTATGACTTCGCTGTGCACCTGGCGCTGTGACGTAACGCTGTCGGAATGCCATCGCTACTAAACGAACGAGGCGAACACGGGGCGCCGCGCGGGGAAGCGGGAGAGGGGTCGCATTCCTGCGAGGTGCACAGATAAGTCGTACGTGTGTCACCTTAAAGTATTGTTTTTTTATGTATGTACAGTTTAGAAGTCACAAATATATTAAACTATTTTATAAATTAGGGTTTTAAGGATATTATACTTCAATTTTAATATTTCAGTTCAGAACATTCCTTAAAAATGTGATATTATATTTTATATTGTTGTAATTCGCCAGTATTTTCTTTGTTAATGTTTACAATATGTTGTTATATTTAACACTAGTATGTAATGTGTTTGTAAATATTTGTTCGACAATACACCTAAGTATATAAAAATAGTGATATTAGCAAACTGATAATGATAATAAAGTTGTAGGTTGACAAGTGCGCAAGCTTATATTATAAACATTGATATTTTATTTTAAAACAAAGAAAAACTCTATCTATTGATACTTATTTATAAGAATGAAAAGTGTGTTAAACATCGAGGTTGAACTAATTCAGCTTATTTTATTTTTCAAATATTCGAAGAAGTTCAAAGAAGGTTCCTATCTTTAAGAAAAAAAAAATATCCGTATAATTTCCACATTCCGCGGAAACCGACGCTACCAATTTCCTAGCGGCTCTTTGCTTAGCGTCAAAATTCAAAATTAAAATCGTTTATTTCCATTAGACCATGAAGGCACTTTGGAACATCAATTACATTAAAATAGTTGATTCTAGTCGCCCTATAAATCCGTCTTATGGATAGTTTTTCAATTAATATCAATACATAATAAAATATTTATTAATAATAATATTTATTACACTATTGCTATTGTATTATAATTTGTTTACCTTGGCAACCAACACTATTTATAGTTAATATTTATGTATTATTGAGGGTCAGGACAATTATTATTTATTCTATGAGCAAATCGCATTTTGACAGCTCAGAGTAATTATTTTATCGTTGACTTCAAACATTGGTTATTTACAAGATCTTTCTAGACTTTTCCATAGCCCTGAACTTCTCTAACACTAATCACGTCAAATAATCAAATCCAGCTAGGTCCCGGTTAAAGCAGGATGTCTATAATAGGTACTATTTTTACCTAGTTAGACAGTAATAAGGGACTTATTGTGTAACACAGTATACATCCTCTTGCGTGACTAGCACAACTATGTGAGGACAAAGATGAGCTGTTTTATTATCTTGATTGAAGATCTGGAGTCTTAGGCCCGTATTAACGTCACTCAGTTCTGAGACGACTCAAGTCTAAAGTGTCAAGTCTCTTGCTGTCCTTGTCATTCTAAAGGGAAAAAATAAGGACAGCAATAGATTTGAGAGCGTCTCGGAGTTGAGTGACGTCTATTAATACGGGCCTCAGTTTCTTAGTCGTAGAATAAAGCTAAGAGTTTTTGCAATAGTCTAAGGTCCTTATAGATTGGAAAGCAACTCAAATTTGGTTCTCAGACTGCGAACAGCTAATTTTCATTAAGGGTTGGGTGTTTTTGTGGCGGCAATTAATTTTTTTTAATTTGAATTGGTATTGTGAAGATGTAAATTGATATTAGCGTTGTGGGTTTTGCTCTTGACCGCCAGGCCAGAGGGCGCCAGGCATCGATGTGGATGTGGATGCAGGCATCAATGTGTGTGCGCAGCCAATAATTGTATATAATGTTTTGTAGTTTTGTACATAGTTGCAAACTTTATCGGGCAAAGATTAAAAAGACAGGGCTACTCTTAGATATTCTATGATACTGATTTCGATTACTGTATACTATTTTGGCGTTATGTAGGGTATTTTTTATGCAATTTCGGAGTTTATCTCAAAGAAAATCTTGTTCATACCTATTCAAGAACATTTTGCGCTCAGATGTCGTGACTTGGAACGACATCACACTGTATACCGTCAACAAAATTGATTAAAACCAGGTTCTTCAAATAAAATAGAAATTTTATAATCACATCATCATCATCTCCTAGCCTTTTCTTCCAGCCTAACCGGATTCAGCTAGATACCAGTGTTTTACGTGAAGCGACTGCCTATCAGACCCTCACAACCCAGTAACTGGGCGACACGATACCCTTTGGTTAGACTGGTCAGACTTTCTGGCTTCTGAATACCCGTAACGACTGTCAAAGTTCTACGAATGACCACGGGATGTCAGTGATGTCCAAGATAAACTTTAGAAAGTACATATGAATTGAAAAAGTCACATCGGTACTTGCCCGGATTCGAACTCGCAGCAACCTTTTACATGAGAGGCGGGCGCCTTATCCAGTGGGCCATCACGACATCACGATTTTATAATCAAAGTTTTCATAAAACTAGAAGATAAATAGTTCTTTAATTAAAATTTGATTTAGAAGACACCCATAGGTGTAAGAGAACTAAATTAATTCTGGTTTGCTGGCCTTACAGATACGTCTTTTAAAAACCTTGCAAGTTATCCAATTAACCTTTCAAGTCACAAGACTGTGTTAGTCTTATAAAGAATGCTTTATTATTTAATGCACTGCAATTGCATCTGTACACTTACGAGCAAAAATATGTTTACACTTACTAAATTCGAAGGCGATTTTCTTGTCAAAAATAAAAGGTCTGTAAGTAATTCGTTTTCATTTACAAGACGGTTATAATGTTGAAAGTTTGGTCCTCAATATATATTAAATCGGAATAACCGAAAACTCAAAAAATACACGCGACATTTAGCTTACTTAAGTGTCAGTGTTTATATAAGGCAAAAGTCTCTTCTCATACAGAGAAGGCTTAAGTATCATACAAAATTCAAACGCAAACACACTCTTTCCTGTAAAAATCTAAGAACATTCTTTCCAAATTCAAAAAATACCATTCTGACAAAAAAAAAAACCATTATAAGTAACACCATATTTCAACTAATACTTTAAAAATAAAATCTAATTTAAAGTCTAACTGCATACTTGTTTATGCTCGTGACTGTATCAGTGCAACCTATATTTAAGGTCAGTTATGCATGGCCGAGACCTTGCAACGTAAGGACGGACGGACGGACAAGATTTACGACAGGACGTTTGTTATTAGATGAGCACGGTTGTGAACACGTCACACACGCTAGATTTGTATTAAAAGGGATTGTTGGTAGTTATTTTTAGGGGTCATTTTGGTTGTGAGTAATTGGCAGTGATGACAAAGTTGTTACGAGGAAAAACCGGAGAAGTATGTGCTTGTTTCATTTATTGAGGGTTCCGTATTTTAACTAGAAGACCGTTAATACTGAAAGGGACTATTTTTATTTTTATTACCTACTTGTTAAGTGTTAGTCTACTATGATCCGGGTTTTTTTTTATCATTATTAGATGGTCAACGAGCTGTCATGACACATTTGATGTTATGTGATATTGGCACCCCTATTCTTTTAACTAAAAGACTACGCTTCAGCAAAAATAGATATGGCGGTAAAACTTCCCTTCTACTATAAAATACGAAGGATTTTTTCGAACGTAATAGGAATAGTATGAAATATTTTGCTTGTCATGGTACAACACACATCACATGTTGCAGAATTAAGTATACACTATACAGCCTGATCCATACTTACGTAGCCACTTTCCCCAATTAACTTATCGTTCTTAGAAGTTATTAGAATATCGTTCTTAATAATTTATTTATGTTAACTTCCTACGTTAACTTTTCCTATTTGTATCTGTTTTTCTATGGCATCCTTTACACAAAGAGTCCAAAGTGCTTTAAACCAATTTTGGTAGATTGGAAATATCCATACTAATATTATAAATGGGAAAGTGTGTCTGACTGTCTGTCTGTCTGTTTGTCTTTCTTTCACGGCAAAACGGAGCGACGGATTGACGTGATTTTTTAAGTGGAGATAGTTAAAGGGATAGAGAGTAACATAGGCTACTTTTTGTCTCTTTCTAACGCGAGCGAAGCCGCGGGCAGAAGCTAGTTCTTAATATAGGCAACAATTATATTCCCTGGGAGCATTTATTTTACTTGATGTTACTATCACATTTATAGTAGTCTCTGAATTAGGTAGGCAATGCTTGGTGCACTGTTCGCAAGGAACTTTAAATAAATTTGATACCAGATAAGCTTAATCACACATCGCAATGGTTCAAGGTCCTTCAAAATAAACAAAACATCTCAGAATTAAAGTACCATTATATTCAAGCAATTGTTATAAAAATAAAGGTTTTCTACAACCTGGTAATGATCAGTTACAAATGTCAAAGTTATCAGGCTACGTTCACTTACCTTGAGTTTAATTGTGGTTTATTTAAACGCTTTGTAATCGAGTTTATTAATTGGTGCAGTACCTTCACCTCAAAGCGTCTTGATAGTTCTATGTTCAGCTAGAATATAGTTTGACTAGCTTCTGCCCGCGGCTTCGCTCGCGTTAGAAAGAGACAAAAAGTAGCCTATGTTACTCTCCATCCCTTCAACTATCTCCACTTAAAAAATCACGTCAATTCGTCGCTCCGTTTTGCCGCGAAAGACAAACAGACAGACAGACAGACACACTTTCCCATTTATAATATTAGTATGGATTTAATTATTTACTAGTTTTTGCTCACAATTTCGGGGCGGGTTAAAAGTAGCCTTTGAAGAAACGAGCATTGATCACCACGCTTGATCAAGGGCGATTGGCGATTTCGGACTTCTATTAGTCCAGGTTTCCTCACGATGTTTGCCATTACCGATGCCTGTTATCTCCAAGAGAAACTACATATGAATTGAAAAAGTCACATTAGTTGCCCGGAACTCAACGGCGCCTCAACTACTGGCCGTCAAGATATATTTTTTTATTTCTAGTACTAGCTTTTGCCCGCGACTTCGTCCGCTTGGAATAGTAGTTCCCGTTCCCGGGGGATTTCCGGGATGAAAACTATCCTATGTCCTTTCTCGGGTCCCAGACTATATCTGTACCGAATTTCATTCAAATCGCTTCAGTGGTTTAGGCGTGAAGAAGAGACAGACAGACAGACAGACAGACAGACAGACAGACAGACAGACAGACAGACAGACAGACAGACAGACAGAAAGACAGACAGACAGAGTTACTTTCGCATTTATAATATTAGTAGGGAAAGTAGGGAAATAGTAGGGATTAGTAAAATAATAAAGGCTCTAAAATTTTCAGTGACGATACTTCGATGTTCATGTCTACACCTATCCGCGAACCACTTCAGAATATCGTCTACATTGTAAAGGACATGCCAACTCTTGCGTTTTACAGTACTGTGACCTTGTATCCACTCCATCATCCATCATTCTCACGGGCAAAGCACGAGCCTAGATTATTTTTGATATGTCGGTACCCTGGGTTTTTGTCCGTCATTTTCCATTGCCCTACTTGAATTAAAACCGCTGCGGTTTGAGTACTTCTACTTATCGTCTAATCCAGTTTTTCTATTTACAACAAATCCTATGTAATTTATCTATGTGGTATGTCGGCAATTATTTTTATACGCACTCATAAAAACAGTGACAAACAATTTAATAGCCAGTTTTCAAGTGATTTTCAACATTAATGTAACCTGGAGTTGCAGTTAATGTCGTAAGCTCAGAAATTGTCAATCTGTATTAAGCAAGCGTGGTATGCATGTCTTTGCCCTATAGTGGGACAATATTAGGTAGATGTTATTTATTCTAAAACTATCGCGCCAGTGTGAGAATCCTGATTAAATATTCAACCCAAATGAATTAAAAAATGGATCTGTAATCAGAAAGTCGTTAAGGGTTATCTGAATTTCGTATAAAGGTCTGACCATCAGACTAGTGAGGGGGTATCGTGGTATCTAGTAACCATGGGGTGGAGGTCTGATAAATAGATCCAATTAAACTGGAAGCTGATCCTAACATAGTTGTTAAAAGACGAGTTGTGTTGATTTTTCTACTTAGCGTTATTCTGCGTCCAATCCCTGCAATCATCCTAATTAGCATACTGCGAGTCTGTTGCAACCTCTATTGTATAGTTAATAACCGGAAATGACGTCAGAGCCATCCGTTCTCACCTCTCATGGGATGTCCTTGTCTGTTCAGTGTCTTCTGGTAGTGTTATGTGGTCCATTTTCCTTATAAATACATATCATGGGATAATTTACACACGGCCATCTGATCCCAATCTAGGCAGTCTGTAGTAGTACTATGGTAACCAGAGAACTGATATACAGACTTCTATAATTAATACAAATACATACAAATAATAAATAGGTAAACTATACCCAGGCACAGACAAAGAATCATGTTCTGATTTGTCCTGCGTGAGAATCGCAGCCATGACCTCCGACTTAGCAGTCAAGGTCAGCCACCATTAGAAAAGCTTAAAGATTAGTTAAAAAAATCAGTTTTGTTGTCATTATTTTTGTAAGTAAGTATATATATCTCGACTTCGATATCTCCTACTAGCTGTCCCGCGAAGTTCCCGTTAGATTTTTGGGATAAAAACGATCGTTCGTCCTTTCTTAGTTGTGCACTAATATCTCTTGTTAAGGCTTCTACACACATGCCGGCGGCACAGGCCACCAGGCTTAAACCTAGCAGTAGTGTCTCCGGCTAAGGCCTACGCAGACCGGGACGGCATGGCAACGGATTTTGCAGTGAGTCGGCGCACACTGGCCGCTTAGATACCGCGGCATTCCAGCACTTTGCCGCGGCATGCCGTGGCATGCCGCAGCACGACAAAGCACGCCTCAGCGACTCCTGCTGCCCGATATACTTTTAGTCTTCAGTTGCGTTTGATCGAGTGTTGGTGTGCCTTAGTTTTAAAATGAGTCGCTGCTGGAGTCCGTGGCATGCCTCAGTATGCCACGGCATCCCGCCACGGGAGTTGACGGGAGCTTGTGGCGCGTCTTTTAATGCCGTGCGAGGAAATCCCATTCAATGCCACGGTATCATTTTAAAGCATAGCAATTTATGTCGTATTTCTGTAACAAATAGTAACAATACGGTAGAATGTCCATTAGTAAAAATTCAAATCCCTTGCCATGCCGTCCCGGTCTGCGTAGGCCCTCATAGGGTGTTTCTGCTAACAAACATTTAATTTTTGCGCTAGCCGTCCGGCACACAGCGGTGGCCTGGCAGCCGTGCGCAGGTACGGTGTGTAGACCATTAGCAATTCTTCATTGAGGAAAATTCTTGAAATGACTTGCTAAATCCCTGACCGATATTCGCTCTCAAAGATGTCAATACATATTTTATAGTTCCTCCCACTGTTGGTGAAAGGCCTCCTTCTAGTTATTCCAAATGCTCTTTTAAGAAGTTCGAAGTTCTTTTAAGTTATTATTGTATAACCAGAAGTGTGTCTGATAAATAATTTACTGCTTTTTCAACTTAAATACCTAATATAGGCGATATATTATTTAATTCTAAATTTCGTTTAAGGAAGGTTTTTAGAAAGTTTCTTTAAACGTATCGTTTTGCCTTTGAATAGTAGAATTAATTTGCATAGATATTGAATTAAGTAACTTACATACTTTCAGAGTATTAATCCTTAATGCCCAAATGGGGACAAACGGGATCAAACGGGGTATTTAGTTGTAAAGGAAATATATCTTTTATTCTTTTATTTAAAAAAACCTACCATCCATCCGTTACGTCAGCACAAACAACCATCAAAAACAAAGCTGTTGACTTTTAATATTATTTTTCCATATCCTAACTCTGGTACTTATCTGCAATATCTCTCCTTGAACAATCTCACTCTTCTAATTTCAAACACTACAAATTGAATTGGTTTTGTCAAATTCTTGCGGACCTTCAAAACTCTTCAACCATGAAGTCGTTATAAGCCATTGTGTTGTTTATAATGTTAGTTTTTATCACCGCATGATGTGTGACATGTGACATACATACAAACTATGTTTATATGACTCTTTTTAGTTAGGTAGTTTTAGTTATTGACCATTGTTTGGCTGAAATGGTGGAGATATTAGCATGGTCATGTTTTTAAACTATATGGGTATATCGATAATGAAACTAAATTGTGATATGTCATACGGTGCTCGCGATAGGCAACGACGAGCCTCTCGCCCCGGACTAAGACCCAGGCGAAGACGTCGAGAGTCGCAAGACGACTACCGGCCACCGTAGGCGCGGTTCGCCTGCCGGGGTGGCGGAATGTTTATAATAGTTACCGTGACCCTGGAACATGAAGGGCAATCGAAGGAACATGAGTGGGTTTTAGTCAGTAAGAGTCTGACACGCACTCCCGCCGCACCCAGGACGGAAGCAGTCATTGGATAATTTCCCACTCACCAAAAAAAAAAATATGTCATACGGTTCTTATTCACTTACGCCCATTCTCAATAACTTATCTATCACAAGATTGGTCTGCTAGAGATAGAATTAGACACTAAGTCAAAAAAATACAGGATGCGTAAAACAATGTTTAATTTTTATCGATTTTGAATATTTGAATAAAAAAGTAACTTCTTCAACATTTGTTTATTATTGTTATTTTGTTTATACAAGTAACATTTTTCTTTATCCTGTACTTCTGTAGTTTTGTTGTAGTTGTTAGATAATGATATATGATCAATCAAATATCTCACTCAAGATATTGGTTATTGAAAATGACAGTAAAGTATGTCTGATATGTTCTGTATTAAACAAAACATGTTTGGCATAAGTTCATAGATTTTCGTGATAAAATAAAACACAGCAGAGTTAGCAAGTTTATTGTAAACAAACACACCTAATTATAAAATGTATATTCTTACCTATATACCATTCAAATTTGTCCCAGGATAGTTAAAACCTCGTATTTACCTTTTGTGCTCAAATTGAAAATAATTAATAAAACGGCCGTACTAATTACAAAAACTTTGGAAGGTTTTCGTATTGTCATTTGACGGCAATCCTGAAAAATAATAAAAAACGCACTTTATTAATGCAATATAACATCACGACTGTTTTAAATCAAGGGCAGGTAGAGGTTGACTTCTTTTTAGAGGTTAGTTTCCTCCACCAATAACTGTTAATTATTGTTGGGCATTGGTACTTGCCCGGTATCGAACCGAAAACCTTTTACATATAGGCCTTAACTACTTCTGCTCTTGAGAAATATATCAATAAGATTTGGCTTGAAACGGAGATCGAACCCCGTACCCAAGATCAAAAGTTTTTTTTTTTATATTAGCAACATAGTTATAATAACCCAGTAATCACAATAACCAATAATAACAAGTTCACGTCACGATGAAATAGAATTTAAAATTAGTACGCTTACAAAATTACACATTTTCCTTAAAGCAGGTATGTCCTATTGTTTCGTACCAATGGAATTTAAACCATACCTATTTGTTTCATGGTCTAAATTTAACCGTGACAAAATATTGGATTTACCCTTGTACTAATTCTAGAAAATGGTTGTTTCATTGTTAACTCAGCATATTATTCGCGATGTCAGAGGTACTTAACACGTCTAATTTTAGATAAACTGGACAAGTGCGAGTCGGTTTTACCACGAAGGGTTCTGTAACACAGGTCAAGTTTATGCACCCAAGCACTCCACCTCGTGCCTTCTAAACCACGTAAATTAAATTGAAATAAAAGTACTTTTGAGGTGACACAAAAATTTAATTAACCACCCGATTCAAAGCAATCTGACTTACTTAATAGCTTAGATTTAGAAGGTTAAGGCGTTTAGCCTTAGTGGTGGTAATTTTCTAACAACCCCGAAATGTAGGACATTGTCAAAAAATACTGTTGACACTACTTTTAACTGAATAAGCCAGCCAAAAATGGTTTTAACTGGTTTTAACTGATTTTGCCAAATTAGTTTTGACTGATTAAGATTTGAAAAAGGGGATTCAAGTTTGTGGGGAGCAAGAAATATCTTATTATTTTAAAATAACAGCAATTATGTACAATATTATTTATAATAAAACCTTTACGATACTCTGGTCGGTCTGTTTCTATCCCTTCTGTACATAATCAGAGATATAAATAACTATGCAAATGATCTATAATGTCACCTTACACAGGTAAAGCAGATGGTACAAATATAGCTGCAACTGATAATTATTATAATACTTTGTTTACACATATTCATTACAAGGACTTTAACCTGCGCACGAGTTGATTTTATTTTATAATCGCTATTTTATTGTTTTATTTATTGTTATTATTTGTTGTTTATCGCGTATGAAGATGATAATGTGTTGGTTTTATTTATTAAATAACAAGATCCGATTTATCTATTCATATTGCGTACTTTCTGAGAAAAGCGCGTTCAACCAAACAAATAAACTCGCTTTGTAATATTTATTATTATTATAAAGACTACATTTTTTATTTAAAAATTGATAATTTTTTTATGATTTTGCTTAATACGGATGAAGGGAATAAACATTAAAATAAATAAATAAATAAACATGATCACAATAAATAAAAAACGCAGATAAATGCGAGTAGGACTCGCAATAATAACGTTTATAAGTAAAGAACTGTTTATATTTTTTGTTTTTCATTTCAACAGAATTTTAATAAAATTGTAGGTAGAATTGAAAAGCAATCGAACGAACCCTAAAAACAAAATTTACCATTATCTAAGTACCGTAGCTTTTACTGCATGAGGTAAATTACACTTTCTTTACATCAGCCAAGGGAAAGTCCATCAGATAAATCGTAATCATTGTGTCAACATACAAAATTATAAAAAACAAATAAAGAAAAATCACGAAAGCAACACAATCTTACCTTTTAAACATCTTCACTTCTTCCGTTATCAAATACATATACATCAAAATAATCACTGCTTTATTTCCAAATTGTGTGTTTTTCCCAATAAAGTCATAAATTCAAAAACTTCCATTGTCTATAAAACTCCATTTTTTGACCTCATCATCGTACTTATTTACCTTCTCATGTTTTATCTCCGTCGTTTTATTTACGTCGTAATTTCATCTCGCGGTAAATTTAAAAATTAAATAAAAAGTTACAGACATGTTGACAGCTCGCAAGTTGCGCGAATACTGATGAGCGCGAGCGCGCGGATTTGCATTCGCTATCTCGTTGCGTGCGCGCATATTTTGATGCAATTAATGCTTACTTACTAGTCGCTTTGGTTGTATAGGGTGTTATTATTACGCGTTTATCGCGATGCATGGTGTTATTAAATTTCTTTTACCTATTTGTTTACAAATCGTAAAGCACCGAGATAAAGAATTGACATCCGTATTTAAAACGTTTACAACATTTAAATAACTAACTCCAAAATCGTAGTTATTATCTTTTCAAAAGACTGACTTTCACCAAAAATTAACTTATGCTTAGGCTAACACCTATTTAGATTACCTTAGGCGTTAAGCGGCTTAAATATGTGTCGCAAGTGGAGTGCGATGACCTGATCGGTCAAAATTGCTGCTAGGATTTGCGCATTGAGATTTTTTCGATCCAGTGTTCTAATTTAGTCTCCCTTTCGACGACCAAGCGACAGCCGGCTGTCGGGCTGCTATTGTCTTTCTATTGTGTCTCAAATCACGTGTGTTCGAAGGATTTAATCCTTCCATCCTTAGTACAAGTAATTAAGATCCTGTGTTTCGTATCGTGGCCGAAAAAAAAATAACATGTGAAGTATTTGCTATGTCCACTATGCAAAAATTCAGATCAGCCTCAAAATGAATCGTGTTCACTGGAATGCCATAGCAATTGCATAGAGGATAACAAGGACACACGTGTCTATTGTGGTCCTTTGTCAATTCCTGCATATAACAGGCTTATTGTAGACTTCCTGTAGTTCACTGCCATGGTTACTTATGATGCATTTAATGGTATAGTGGACTTTGCGAAATACAAATACAAAATTTGTTTATTGTTCCAAAAAAATTCCATATCAATACATTAAATAGATCTCTGGACTCCACAATAAGCGCCTTACTAATAAACGCTGCATAAAGTTATGACAGGTTTATACGTCAAAATGTAAGGTTACACAGGCTTTATTCATTGCATAACTTTACACAGTGATTATTAGTAAGGGCATAAGATTCCCTGTGTCGTAGAGCCCAGTATCTTTCATCTTGTTAAATCTCAATTTAGAAAACTTTAGGTAAAAAATAAACTTTAAAAAGTTAAAATACAAAGTAAAGAAGAATTAGGAAACACATGGCATGGTTCAGTAGGCGTCAGTCTCTGTGGAGTGTGTGTGTATGTGTTAAGTGTATTTGAAGGAGTGAGTGAGTGTGGGGAGAAATTCATATAGGTCCTTTCTAAGGGACTGCCCCCTTGGTTTTGGTTCTCAGAAAAAGCCTAGTGACTGATTATTTCTACAAACAAAAATATAACGTTTCTCGTTTGGAAGCTAAGAACTTTTTTTAAATGACTTATGTAATAGTTTCCGTGATAGTACAAACACTACCATATGGAGGGGACATCGAACAGACAATCGAATAGACGCACGAGGTTTCCTAAAAGTTCCTTGAGGAATCCTAAAAAAGCAAGTGGGCTTGCGGCTAGTGATTCTAGTAACAGTAACGTAAACGAACGTAAAGAAAATCTAATATAAAACTGTTCAGCACGCCAAAAAGTAACACCAACTTAAGACAGCATTGCTCGCTGTCCAGAATGTATATTGTATACGAGAAACATCATGAAAATATAGACTTGTTTCATACAAATGTGCCTGAAAAAATATTTTCTTAGATCGTAATTTGCAGTCAACTCATACATAAATTACTTTAATATAAAGTTTAATTTTGCATTGTATACTTACTTACCCTAGTTTTATTTTTTTCTGTTTTTTACTATATTATATTACCGCGGCTTATACGTAAATTATAGTGCATGTGGTGCTCTTCTGTAAGTGATGAGGCACTTAGACTTAAGCTTAATTGTACAATCACAAATGTAACAGTGTACTCATTGTTGAAGAGCCAAATAAAATAAACAAATATACGATCTTGAATATTTCTTAAAGACGAATGAAGAATCAACCTGTATTTGCTTACAAATAGCGTCAATGGGTACTTTGGGTAGTTTAATTTTTTATAAACTCTATTTTATTACTTTGTTTACCTTCCTAAATACTTCCGAAATTATGTTTCGAAGCATGATGAAATGATATTTTTTTGTAAGTTTGAACAAGTCTAAGGTTTGTCTTCAGTATTTTGTGTTTTTGTTGTTTCTTAAATAGTTTTTATAGGTATCGTATAGTTCATTTTCATATCCCTAGCGTTTCGAGATGAAAGTGATCTCAAGAGTACATGATTAATTGATAAACTCACATAGGTACTTGGCCAGTTAAAAGGACGATCACTACATTGTCAGATCAACAATAAGAACCAGGGTAATAAAAGCTACACAGAGCAACAAATCGTGTTGCACATGTTCTTGAACAATCAAGTGCACATCTCATTTATGACTTTGTAAACAAACAGATAGACTATTGTACATGTTTATTCGTGTTATCTGTTTACATTACACCTGACGGGCTTGTTGGTCTAGTGGTTAGTGAACCTGACTGCTAAGCTGGAGGGCGTGGGTCCGATTCCCAGGACAAACTTTGTGTGATGAGCATGATTGTTTGTTCTGTGTCTGGGTGTGTGTTATTAATCTATAATTTAATGTGGATTTATAAGTTACATATATAAGTTAGTATGTTAATCAGTTGTCTGGTTACCATAGTACAAGCTCTGCTTAGTTTGGGATCAAATGGCTGTGTGTGAGTTGTCGCAGTATATTTATTTATTTTACTTGGTATAAGGATATAGTGAGATTTTTGATATTATTTTATAAGCGAAGAATTCATAGTATTTTTTTCAATCTTGCTACAAACAAGTTATATCAACTTATTAGTGATGTCATGATAATGTTTGTGGGCTGCGAAATAGTTCTAATAGTTACCACGGCCCCGGAATATAAAGGGCAACCGTAGGAACAAGGGTGGGTTTTAGTCGAAACACTCCTTCCCTCCTGCTCAGCCCTGGGCGGGTCATTTGATGATTTAGTATAAAAAAAAAGAAAAACGCAAAGATTTTGTCAGTTGTGCCAAGTAAAGTGCCACTATTTTAAGTGAAAGCCGGGCTTTACGGCTTTATGAAGGACACGCTACTGAAAAGAAGATAAAAAAGAAAACACAAAAACCTTAGAAAACAGAAGATTGTGTAAACTGATATAATAACTTAATAATACTTCATGGCCTTCTGTAACACAATAACACCTGTGTTTACAAGAACATTTATTTACATGAGACAATCATTATGCTGGTATTACTTATGTTTGTACATTATCTCATGTTCAACCTGACTATGTAATCAGGTACATACATATAGGAAACCTTTGTAATGATATAATAGTTTAATTTGTAAACTTTATAATATTTTTTACGTATAATGTAGATGCCTATATTAGAGTTTATGTATGATTTTATCTGTTTATGGCAACCATACAGGCACGTTATTATCGACGCGCCGATGTGGTGAAGCCTTTCTATTTAATAACTATAATAATAATTTATTATTCGGTTAGTGTATAAGTATTAGATATGCGTATTACATTAGTCAAAAAGAGGATAGATCATAATTACATAATTTATTTCAGGATTCTGATTGTGCCAACTTTTCAAAACACACTGTTCACTATTTAGACTCCAAAAATCGTGTCATATAACATCTTTGGAACTGTAATTTGATTGTATAAAAACTTGTGTTTCTTTACTAAAAATACTATGTGTACCACAAGAACCAAAGATGTATACTAAAAGTGTCCATTCATGTCGGTTCTTCCTTAATTCTTTTTCAAATCTTACTCAATTTACCTATTTCGTTTACAGACTCATGGTGTACAGAAAACGCAAAGAATACATCGGAATCAGCGGCGGGGAGGACTACAAACTCCTCTCACGGAGGCCTTACACTGAACTTAGGAGCCTCAACGGGGCATCGAATCCACGACAACGCTGAACTACCTCTTGTCCGATTTCCAAGATGGCTGACGAACGGTGAGCGGTTACCAGACTTCGGACCGAAGTTATTCGTTAACCGGAACATTTGTGTGTACTTGGTATTAAGGAGAATAGCTGTAATTTGACGTTTTATGACGTAACGCTGGGAAGGCATCAAAGATATTTTGTTTACTTCTCTGTTGTTCTATACTAGGTGTATTTTTGGTCTTGCTCAACCCGCTAGGAGATGATTCTACTCATAAAAACAAACAACTTTCATTATGGAACCAACTCTGAAATCGCGAAAATAATATCAGCTGGTTCATACATTATAGTCCGAGGGCATTGAACTTTTCTTAGAAACAGCTGATATTTTTTTCGCGATTTCAGATTTGGTTCCATAACAAAAGTTGTTTGTTTTCATGGGTAGAATCATCTCCTAACGGGATGAGCAAGACCAAAAATACACCTTGTATAAATAATTAAATAGCTTAAAAATTCACACTCGAACACCTGATCCCAAATTAGGCTGTTGAATCGTTTATCCGGGATTCGTCGAGCTTCGTTGCTCTGCGCTTTTCTGGTGAACTCCACTGTTGATTCTGACTTTCAAAAGATTGCAGTGTTTGGTTAGTGTGGCGGGATAAGATAGAAGATAAAATCTTTCAAAACGTAATAAAATGTAGCAGCAATTTTAATTTAAATTTCTAGTATTTTCAGTCTGTATCTTCGCCCACAGATACAATAAACTAAGAGACTCTATGGCTAAAAGTGTGGTTAAATTTTTTTGGTGTAGTGACCTTTTAAAAATACTACTTATTGACTTGATCCCAACGTGTCATAGATTTTTTATAAGTCATAAGTCTGCCATTTTACAGCAAACCTATATTCAAGATTTATATAGGTACGTTATGTAATTAATAGCTCAATATCAATGTATAAAATATAACTGTTTATTGTAACGAATCGGTGTAATTTATGCATTAAAATTTATGCAAAAAAAAATTTCCTTCTCTATGAATTCAACCTCGAAAAAATAACAAGTTATTTCTAAAAGAAAACTTGTCTTAAAAATAAAACTGTCAGAAATGGCAACACTGACCTGACTTTAGAATGGAATAATGTTAAAAACCATTTAAAAAAAATGCTGAGAAACCGCTTAAAAACATTAAGACAATAAATGATTCACCTTATTTTATTTATAGATTTCAGATTTATTTATAAGGAAATTGGTGGCAACGCCATCTATTGTAGAACCTGTGAACTAAAAGCGGTTTTATTTCACTTAGGACCAAGTTCTAAAACGAGCATTGAGAGTTCAATGAGAATATTGCCTCAATGAAAATGTTTTAAGGGTTCGTCGGTTTTAAACACCATTTTTTGCTTAGATTGACTTTGATTGACTTAGTCTGCTCAATATTTAAAAAAATATGAATGATATTTATCTCGTATGAAATAAAATGAATGACTTGCTAAAATATTGTCCTTTGGACCTATGAATCTACTTGCAATGTACAAAAATGTCGGATTGACAACATAATGTTGAATAAAATTAATAATTCGACAAAAAATATAATAAGGCGTTTGTATAATACCAGTTCTGAAGTGCTGTGAGTACCTATAAGCTGAAATGTGGTTGTCAGGCGTGGCGTTTGCGAATCGTTACCATAAATTTCCCGAAATTTTCACCTCTTATTTGTATCAAGCCTTGTGTATGCGATTTTAAACTTTACTGCAGTATAAATTAAGTCCATTAACTGCTCAATCAGTTTGTTTTTCTGCCTATGCCTGCCTGAAGAAAAATACATAATTATAACACTTTATCTCTGCAAACGCAACGCAGTCGCCACGCCTGACATTGCATATCATCTGGACTCTTCTTGTATATACTATCTAACAAATATTATTGCTTGTAGGTTAGTATTAGTTAGTTAGTCTAGGTTAGTATTAGTTTTAAACTGAGGTGAAAATATGTATGATAAAAGTAGGTATGCAACTTTGTTATGAATTTTTTCAAAGCGCCCTATTAGTCAGAAGAAAGTAGCAACGTATATAAAATCGTTGAAAGACAACGCTGAAAAAATAGGTTTCGTGTATCATTTAAAAGCTCAATTTTTCTTCTCTAAAGCAATATAAGTATACTTTTGTCTTTTTACCTTGTTCTGAAGTCGTATTTACGCTATATTTAATTTATACTAATATCCTGTTTTTTTTTTGGAAAATCTTGGTGTCATTTAAATAAACTTAGTCTTTAATTCTATTAGCAACGTCTTAAAAATCTGTGAACAATGTTGGGTTTTCCCAAAACTGTATTTTTTGGAGACAAAGTTACAACTAACGCCATCTACTATGATGATAATGAACTAACGTAATGTGGCCACACTGTCAGTATTGAATCTAATCGTTTTATTATTGAAATGAAGTTAAACGAATTGTTTTAAATATTGGTTTCCAATAGAAGAATAAGGATATTATTTACTTACATTTTTTATCTTGAACAAAGTTATATAGTCAATAATTCATAACTATAGGTATTAAATGAGTATTATTAGTTATATTAGCCTAGCCTTAGTTTGTAAGTAGACAATTTTTGTTTCCCTGTTTAATGTACATTTCAATTTTCAATAGTTCCTGTACATTTTTATGCATTTATATTTTGGCGGGAATGCGATTTCAGAACGAATACTTTTGCTTCTAGTAGAGACAACGTGATGTTTTTTTTTATGTCATAAGTTTTTGTTTGTCAAGTTTAGAATATTTTAGTATTCATAAGATTGACAGTTTTATTTTTATAGTTTATAATTTCGTTTTATTTTATTTTCTAACTAGTTTTTGTAGAGACTTCGATGTAAAAATATAGTTTTTTTAGGATTCAATTATTTCATTAAACCAAACATTACCTACTTCAGTGTTAATAATGCCAGATTTTAAATGTTTTATTAACTTACATTAATTTAATGAAAAATGAGCTTCACGGGTGCTGGTCACCATAAAATAAGTCAAACTTCATTAGTTTTAGGTAAAATCAATCATGACATACAAATTACGTTTTATTATAACTATGTCATATATTATGTAAAAGATAGTCAATATTTTTTACATAATTTTTATTATTTTTAAAAGTGTATTTGTGATTTGTTAGTTTATTTTGTAGACTTATTTATTTGTATAATCTCAATGTATAATTGCTTAAAATATTGTTATATATTTTTCTAAGTTGACAGTTTTGTTGTTGCTGGAATATACAATATTTTTATCACATATGTTTAAAATTAACTAAACATGCTCTTAATAGAATTTTCCCAATAATCAAACACAATTAAAAATATCTTCATCTATTGTGACATTTATGTAGTTTCGATTAAAAATCTTCGTAGATAGGTAGCTACTATAGTCTGTTTTTTTAACAAACGAGTACCAAAAATTTTGTCTGAGTTTCCATTGGTCCACATAATCAGCATAAGTGTTATCGGAAATGTGAAAGAGATATACTCAGTACTCGTTTGTTAAAAAAATAGACTATAATAGAAAATGTAAAATGCTGCAAACAAAATCTTATATCACTTTAGGCACTACCTATTATTCCAACAAACAAACTGCTTGTGATACACTCTATATAAGTAAATATTATCAAATGAAATTTCAGGCGATTATATTGTTCCTAGGCGATTTTATTAGTTATTAATAATTATTTAAATGGTTGGTATTCGCTCAGTGTTGTACACTACTTACTCTGTAGTTACCCAACATGGATGGGTCGTGATGTCATTGTGTATTAGTTATTAGTATGAATTTGACAAATAAATAAGATTTATAATTTATTTTGTTGTTTTATTGTGGTGATTGAGTTTCTCTTGAGTATACTAGATGGTGCTAATTTCTATTTCTATAAATTTAATACGTCGGAAGATGGCGATGAGTTCAAGTTTTCTAACATTACTAGCTGTCCCCTGCGGTTTCACCCGCATTTTTCGTTACTGCTCCGCTCCCGTGGGTCGTCGCGTGATGGTATATAGCCTATAGCATTCCTCGATAAATGGGCTATTTCAAATCGGACCAGTAGTTCTAGAGATTACCCCCTACATATAAACTTACAAACCTACAAACTTACAAATTTTACCTCTTTATAATATTAGTATAGAAGTATAGATAACAAGATAACTTATGATTATATTACATTTTCTTAAAGTGATAATCATAATAAGTAGGTAAAATAATATCTGTTAATTACTTAAAATGTTTTGTATTAGGCTGACTGTACTTAAAAACTATATTTATTTGGCAAGCATTTTCGTTTGTTCTGCACTATAATCTTTAACCTCCACTCTAAACTTCTTACGATTAAAGGACTCCTCTATTTCTTGCAAAGTCCTGTCTTTAGTTTCAGGCAGCGTAAAGTATAAACATACTAACGAAAGTCCCATAACCACACCCAATATGGTGAAAGTCCCATAAACTTTTACAGTTTCTAACAATACTGGTGTACATTTCAATGTTACTATAGTAACTAAAGACAATAATATACCGGCTATAGTGGTCCCAGATCCCCTATGTTCTAGAGGGAAAATTTCTCCAAATAAAGCTAAAGGAATCGGTGCACACGCCAAATTAACTATGACGAAATAAACACTAAACAAACCCATTGGAATCCATGGGGCGTTAGGGATAATTTGTCTAGAAGCTAATAAAAGGTACCCACATGCGATTAAAAGAACCAGTACTGCTAAGAATCCAGTAGAAAACAACAAAGTTCTTCTCTTCATGATTCTCATGAGATACGATGAAAACGTAGCAGCGATAGTTACTAAGATATCCAAACCTAGAGTATAGTAAGACGTAAGGCTCGATCCTTGGCTTCCAGAAATCTCAGATATTATCTGGACCGCATAGGATGGGAAAACATGTCGAGCAGTTGTCTCTAGGAGAATAGCTGCAAACAGACTATTCAAAACTGGCATCATGAAGTTTCTTTTGCCAAATTTCTGGAAGTAAATCTGCACGTCCTTAAGCAAAGATCCTTTTTTAGGTTCAATTCGATCTTCTTGAGCCTGGATCATGTCGTTCAGCTCCTTCCTTGACTCCTCAGAGTTGCCCCGAAGTCTGTAAAACACTTTTGTGCTTTTATCAAATCTTTTCTTTGAAGCTAGCCAGTATGGACTTTCAGGCCAAGTGAAGACTATGACAAAAACTGAAAGGTATGGTATCAAAGTGAGAGCAGCAACCGTCCTCCAATGATAATGATGGCCCAAAAAATGGACTATGGTACTGCCCACGTAGACAGAAGCAGTCTTCAGATTGAGGAACATTCCTCGATATACAGGACTCGTGTATTCTCCGATCACAATAGCTCCTAATATTGTGGTAGCTCCTGTCGTGATTCCTTCTAGTATTCTGGCTACTATTAAGCAGTAGAAATTGAAGGAGAAGTACATCAGAAGCAGGCCTAAAGCTCCAGGGATGAGATCCAGAATGTAAGCTATCTTTCTTCCGTAGCGATCCATGAAATAGGAAGACATTATGAAGCCGGGTATCCAAGCAGAGCTGAAGGACGCAGCTGGAAAAAACGTTAAAAAAATATCTTTAATATCTGTGTGTAAGAGGAAATTAGAAGTGTGTAAAACATTTAAGGGTGGTAGCCAATAGAAAACAGTGCTTCGTCCAGCTATACCTACAACGCAGCTGAACGTGTTCCGATTGCTTAATTCCAGGAAGATTGAGGAGATCGTGGAGTATACCTATACGAGTTAAGAAAAACTGCAGTCGTGCAGTTGAAGGCGTGTTACAACAATTCAAATCATTTGTGGTCCTTCATCTAGACACCTTCCTCAAAGAAGAGTATTGGCCGAAAGGTGCCATGTTCCATGGTAGGCTACGTGACACCAAGCAGCACACACCACGCCGTCAACACACCAGTCCGTAACAAATGATTGCATATATTAAGTATTATGTTACATTGCACAGTTGCCTGAACTAAATAAATAAAAAAAGTATATTTAAGCATACCTATCCAAGAAGACTCCTCCAAGGTGGCTCTGATGGGGGAGGCTGGATCCTTCAGTGCCGGCAGGAGGCAGGTGGTGAACCCCAGGCACATCCCTATTGCCAACATGGTGACGAGGGGTCCTGACGCGATCAGGATCTGCAAACATAGAAGTGTATAAGTATAAGGACCACATTTTTCAGTAAATTAGCCCTTTATTTCCCCGCATTCAAGTATTACGTAATCATTAAAGGAGGTCTTTGCTTTGCTTAATTTTGATGATATGGGAGAAGGGAGGATGGGTCTGGAAGGTGATTGATTACAATAACAGATGTTTTATTTTATTATTTACGATACCCCACAAAATTTTGTCAAATCGATTTAAACCAATACCAATGTTAAGTAAGCATAGGAATTAGGGGTAAACAGGAGTCTATAATGGTCCTTAGGTCCGTTATAGCATTGATGTGTAGTCTGATTTTTTTCAGTCTTTTAACACCTCATAGAGTTTTGTCACTAAAGTTATCTTTTAAGGATAGTTATAGATATCTAGAAGATTATTATCACATGCTTTTACAACACTATCTCTGTGTGGCTGACGTAATGTTAGGAACCTTACTATATTAAAAATAAATTAATAAACGATTTGAAAGTCAAGAGTTGACTAACATTTCAACCTGAAGAGTCAATTTCAGGAGACCGTGGGTAGTACTTTACTGTTATGACATTTTGGCCTGATTCGATGCATTTTTTTATCTGGATACATTTTTTATTAGAATATCGAATTAATATAAAAATAATTGAAATGTCGTCAGAGAGAGAGTCAATTGATTGAAAATTATATTAGAAATCGACAAAACAAAAAAAGGGCACGGACATCTTACCTGTCTTAAAAGTATATTTGCCATGATTTTATGTAAGTAGTTTTTGTCACAAATTAATTACCTAATGGTTTTTGAGGTATTTTACCCAAGGATTTTTTTATATATTTTTTTTGTCATTACAATTTTTTATAAACAGTCCATCAAAGTTTTCTCATATCCTATCGACTTTATATTTCTTTCTATCATTTTTAATATTACACAATACACAAGAATACACTAATAATTTTAAAATTAGTAAAGCTTAATAATTAGAAGTTAATTTAATAAAAAAAGTTTTTTTTTTTATTTAATCTAAGTTCTGACACTTAGCTCTACAGACACGCTATGAATATTCGCAACAATAAAATAATATTTGAACATATCACATTAAATAGGAAACAAAGATAGTGCTATAAAACAGCTGAATGACGTTTAAAACTACTCGAGTTGTGCAACATGATGAAGGCTTTGCACAAGAGCACTAAGAAAATCATCATATCCCTAGCACTTTTTACGTTAGATTTGCCTTGCAGTCAGCTGTGCATTATTTTTGTCTATTTAATATAATCCTATAAAATCTCCACAACACTTTTTTTTGGGACAATCCCACCACACTATTTTCAACCACTGCAACTCCTGAAAGCCAGAATCAACAGTGGAGTCCGCCAGAAAAGCGCCGAAGCAATGAAGCTCGACGAGTCCCGGAGAAACGATGCTACTGTCTTGGATCCCGCAACGAAATTAATCAGAAAGAACTGCGGAGGAGTAAGAAAAATAAATATTTCCACTTCCCTCCATGACAAGCAGGAGACAGAACAGAACTAGGCCAATAGGCACAAAGGGGCAATCGCAACTGGGAGAAGCCCAGATTGCCTAGCACCACGGAATACAGTTTGTAATAAAATTACTGGGTCCTAAAACTGTGAGCTGTTACAATTGATTCCAATAATAGGTATGGCAAAAGCGCTTGAACGCACAGAAATTGGTTTTAGTTTCCGACAAGGTCCGCATAGTAAACGACACCAGATGTAACCTGTATACTATTCAACATTCTTTTGCGCTCATTCTGCCAAAGAACACACTCCCATAAAATGTGATGTGCAGATTGTTCGTATTCACAGCCCAATGCAGAACATTGATACAAAGGCGAAGCAACTAGTTTAAAGGAATATAATTTACTCTTAAAATTGCCATGACCTGTGAGAAATAAGGCAACACAGTGATCCACCTCCAGCCAAGTCCTAGCCAGCCGCTCACGAACGGATGAAAAGCACAGACGGAGGTGTCGGCCCTTAGTGGAATTATCCCACCTACTCTGCCATTCGGATAAAAGTTCCTCCCAGACTTCAGTCTGCGGTTTAAGTAATCTAGAAATTCTATTAAGGTCACGCTGTGTTACAAAGTTAGTGTCCATGGCCTCCCGCGAGGAGTAAGTACATTGCAGCACGTCGCTGCACCTCAAGATCTACTGGAAGCACACCTGCAAGTACCGGCAAGTACCACCTCCACAACCCTGTAACTTAGTAACAAAATACCCTTTAGTTAGACTGAGGACGAGATAAGTAGACGTTACTAAGCACTGACTTTGGCTTAGCCATGTTCCCGTCTCTATCATACACTTGACGTTTGACAGTTGTGTAACAGTGACAGGTATAGTGCTAAACCAAAGTCAGTGATTAGTAACGTCTATTTGTCTCGCCTTAGGGTCAGACTTTCTGGGTTCAAACTACTCGTAACGGTTGACGAATGACGTTCAATCGTGGCGATCTATGGCCTAAAACATACACAAGCGACGTAAGGCAGCAGGTGTGGAACAGGCGTGCGCCGCTTTAAAACGCTTTTATACAAAATGTAAGCGACGAACAGCAACGAAACGGTGTGTCTGCGCCGCGTCGCTTCAGTATAATTCAAAAACGTCGCATGCATACATTTTGTATGAAATTGTTTTGAAGCGACGCACGCCTGCGCCACGCCTGTTCCACGCCTGCTGCCTTACGTCGCTTGTGTATGTTTTAGGCCTACCAAAGATTTACGAATGCCAACAGACAGCGTTTGCAACCGCTTTTCGACTGACTTATATGGACAAAAGCGGAAAAACTTTAGTTTCAGCAGCTTCGGTTTAATTTGTTGTTATTTTCACCATCTTTTGTTTTCTAATAGTAATAAAAACCGCAAAAAATAGATAAGGTAACTCCGACTGTCATTCGTAGACCCTTTTTGTAAGAAGCCCAGTATCTGACAACGTGTCACCCAATAGCTGGATTGTGAAGTTGGTATGTAGGGACTCCTGCAAAACACTGGAATTCCATCGGCCCGCTTGTGTTAGGCCTACTGTATACTACGGTGAATTTATTGTACAAACAGCAATATAAAGCCTAACGTTATCAGTTGTTAATTAACGTACAAAACTATATAATAATGTTATCAACGATGTGCTAAGATTATGAGGCTTAAAAGTCCCATAATAAATGGTTTAGACTGAGTTACCGTTTAGTGTACTCCTAGACACCAAATAGTTTAGGCGTACGTCGTCGGGGATTTTAAAATGTTTGTAAGGATGGATAGAAAATTAGAGTAGTACTTGGATGATTTTTCATCTATTATGAAATAGATACTAAGTTAATATTTTTTACATCATTTTTTTTTGTAATTATGGTTTGTTAGTTTGTGTCGTGATGGCCCAGTGAATAAGGCGCCCGCCTCTCGTTTAAGAGGTTGTGGGTTCGAATCCGGGCAAGTATCAATGTGACTTTTTCAATTCATATGTACATTCTTAAGTTTATCTTGGACATCAATGACATCCCGTGCCTCGGAAAGCACGTAAAGCTGTTGGCCCCGGTTGTCATTCGTAGAACTTTGATAGTCGTTACGGGTTAGCCCGAAAGTCTGACCTCTAACCAAGGGGTATCGTGTCGCCCAGTTATTGGGTTGTGGGGGTCTGATAGGCAGTCGCTTCACGTAAAACATTGGTATCCAGCAGAATCCGTTTAGGCTGGAAGCCGACTCCAACATAGTTGGGAAAAAGGCTAGGGAGATGATGATGATTTGTGGTTTGTTAGTTTTTTTTTGTAGAATTATTTATTTGTATAATCTCAATGTGTAATAGCTTAAAATATTGTTAGATCATTTCTAAAAATTGACAGTTTTGCTATTGCTGGAGTATACAATATTTATATCACATAATTTCAAATTAACTTAAATCACTGTAATAAGAGCTTCCCAAAAATAAATTCTATTCGTTATTCTGATCTATTAGCTATACCCGTATAACTGCAACAGACACATTTATTGAATAGGTAAAATAGCAAATAGGCAATTTTACTCCGACGGGACTTTACGCCGACAAGACTTTGCTTCGACGGTACTTTACGCCGACAGGGCTCCCGTCGGCCTATAGTCTGTCGGCGTAGTGGCCGTCGGCGTAAAGTCGGACACTCATTTAAAAGAACTCATTCAAGATATCGATACCTTTGGGTAGAAAGGTCGTATAAACCAAAACCCGACTTTTCAGGAGAGCAGAAAAACAAATTTTTTTTTACATAAAAATTCATAACTTTTTTGTTTTTGAAGTTATAAAAAAAAGATCTATGAGAAAGGTTCTTAGAATTTGCTAATGAAAAAGGTTAAATCATCAAAACCTACCTATCTTCTTTAGTTTTAAAGTTAGCTTGGATTTACGACTCAGAAAATATCAATTCTTGGCTTATACACCCCATGAAAATGAACTTTAAAAAAACTGTATAGGTCGTATATCCATTTTTGTTAAGCTTATGGTCACATTTACTGTCGTAAACACCTATATATGTAGTTTTTTTTGTATTAAAAACCATTTTAATAGTCATAGATTAATTGGATTCTGAGTAATAAATAATCCTGTTACTCTCAGAATTAGTAGGAACTTAGTAATTATTATTCTAATACCCATTAATGGTTGATTCAAATAAAATTAAACTTCCTGAAATACGTAATCAACATTTATTAAGTATTACAATACCTTTTAATCAACATTTACTATTATTTCAATAATAATTATAACAACTTAAACAGAAAAGTGAGAAAAGAAATCTACTTAGTCATACCAAAAAACTAAAAAAATAGTTAAACTAATCATGCATACAATTTGATATCATAAATAAATTACTTATAGTACATAAGTTAAATACGTTAAGTGCTTGATCGTTTTTTATTTTATTTAGTTGTGATTCAATGAATCACTTAGTAAGTTCGCCTTAGTACAAAGGCTAAATTTAATAATTTATTTAATAGGCGAGATGACAAAAAAAAAGTAATTAGTCCGTCAGTTAGATAATCAAAAAATTTGGGACACGTATTTTTTCTTTTTTCTCGTAAACAGAAAATGACGACAATACAGTGCGTTGAAGTTTCGTGAAACGTCACGCCTTTGTATAATTTTTACTCAGAAGTGACGTCACAAGCCCCCTCTCCGGAACTTTGATGCTCTTTATCTTTGTATTTTGTTATTAATTTGATCAAGCAAAAAATATGTGTCCAGTATTTTTGGACTGTCTAACAGACGGACTAAACAGAATGTCATTCTTTTGATGTAGTCATCATCCCTATTATGATTGCTTTATTTTAGAAGAAGTTGTGTTATTTTTTAAGTAGATTTATATTTTATTTCACTGTTTTGTTTAACTTGTTATCATTTTTATTCAATTAAAAAATCCGAGTCAGGGCTCTGAGTCAGGGTGTTAACCATATTGATGATATCAATATTTAAGTATTTTAAACGTTACACCTAATTATTTTCGATTTAAACCTTATAACATACGTGCTTCAAGACACAATAGAAAGACAAAAGCAACCCGAAAGCCGGCTAGGTCGTTGAAAGGTTAATGGTTGATTCAAATAAAATAAAACTACCTGTAATATGAAATCAACATATAATGTATTATAATACCTTCTAATCAACATTTACTATTATTTCAATAATGGTACAACATACCTAACAGGTTTAACATTTTTTAATTGAATAAAAATGATAACAAGTTAAACAAAACAGTGAAATAAAATATAAATCTACTTAAAAAATAACACAACTTCTTCTAAAATAAAGCAATCATAATTAAATAAATTATTAAATTTAGCCTTTGTACTAAGGCGAACTTACTAAGTGATTCATTGAATCACAACTAAATAAAATAAACAACGATCAAGCACTTAACGTATTTAACTTATGCACTATAAGTAAGTTATTTATGATATAAAATTGTATTCATAATTAGTTTAACTATTTTTTAGTTTTTTGGCGTGACTAAAAAACGTGTAGATTTCGTTTTTCATTTGTCACTTTAAGTTGTTATAATTATTATTGAAATAATAGTAAATGTTGACTAAAAGGTATCAGGTATAATACTTAATAAATGTTGATTACGTATTTCAGGAAGTTTTATTTTATTTGAATCAACCATTAATGGGTATTAGAATAATAATTACTAAGTTCCTACTAATTCTGAGAGTAACAGGATTATTTATTACTCAGAATCCAATTAATCTATGACTATTAAAAGGGTTTTTAATACAAAAAAACTACATATATAGGTGTTTACGACAATAAATGTGACTATAAGCTTAACAAAAATGGATATACGACCTATACAGTTTTTTTAAAGTTCATTTTCATGGGGTGTATAGACCAAGAATTGATATTTTCTGAGTCGTAAATCCAAGCTAACTTTAAAACTAAAGAAGATAGGTAGGTTTTGATGATTTAACCTTTTTCATTTGCCAATTCTAAGAACCTTTCTCATAGATAATTTTTTATAACTTAAAAAACAAAAAAGTTATGAATCCTGAAAGGTCGGGTTTTGGTTTATACGAAATTTCTACCCAAAGGTATCGATATTTTACATTTAGATATTTACAATAAGTTATTATAAAGTGCATTTTGGGACATAATCATCACATTTTCATGTGTATCTCTCTGCTGTTTGGTCTTTTTTTACCTCAATCTTTTTTAAACATGGTTTATACACCAACCTCACGCATCCAAAGGCAATTCCTTTGGATTTACGACGTCGAATTTAACCTGTGTTTAAGTAAAGCATTTAACATGTTAGGGCGTATAAACCATTTACAAGTAACGACTATTTTTACGCCCTGAGTTAATGTAAATCATGGTCATTACATCATAACAAAACTACAAAATAAAAACATTTGGCTTTTACGTTGAAAATTTTCTTTTTTTAAGAGTGTATGACCGAAAATTTCTGGGTCGTATTAACCCTTTTTGTGCGAATTTCGGCATTTCAAATATACAGATCGATAGAGAAAAAAATTCTGAGCAGAATGGTATAGATAACTCAATTTGGCCAAAATGGTTTATACGACCTTTCTACCCAAAGGTATCGATATTATTTTGTATTGTACCAAGCTTTTGTCTGAGTTCAGTCTTTTGCTAATAAAATTGGATTGAGTTTACAAACATATGTCAAAATAAAATAAAATGTAATTTTAATCAAAGTACAGGAAAATAACTTTCTACACATTTCACCTACAACCATTTTTAAAATGACATACGCCTGTCTGATTTGGGGTCTTAGTCTATTATGTAGAAGCGGTGACAAAGAAACTGTAATACAAGCATTTTATTCGTGTGAAAAGTTTGAATAGGACAGTTTTGTGCACGTTCCCAATTTTGTGGTGACGATTATCTTATACTTGCTGTTACCCGCGGTCACACTCGAATTAAATAAATTATATTCGAAAAAAGAGGAGGTTCTCAATTCGCCTGTATGTTTTTCTATGTATGTTCACCGATATTTCTTTATTTGTTAGATAAGTAAGTTTTAGTCTATTGTTCGTTCCTTTCAGTTTAATATTGAGTCCTTTATAATTCACACCCGTTACATCTATAAAACTATAAAAGATATCATTCTTAGTAAGTGATATATGTATTGTCTTGATTAAAATTACAAATAGTTTTCCTTCGTCCTTTATCTTACAGATAAAAGTGATAGTTATGAACCGTGATTATGAAGCATATTTACACAAGTAAATGTCACGTTGCATAAAGTGGCGTCTTATTTTTAAGATGAGTGATCGAAAAAGGTGTATTAACCCGAGGTGAAAGTAATTTACACACCATTACTGAATTCTGTACAAAATTATGTGATGCAGAAAATAAAATGTAGATATTATTTCATACTAATGTGGTAAAGTTGAAGACATTTTAATTGTCATGTTTAACATTTCGCCGACCAGCGACAACCGGCTGACGCACTGCTATAATCTTTCTATTTTGTCTCGATCACGTGTGTTCGAAAGTTTAAACTATGTAGTAAAGAACACACTACCAACACAGCAGTAACGAAAGCCCTAAAACCGGTAAAATTGCAGGACCCTATAATATCAACTAACAATTGCCATTCTATTTACTGCAAAATTAACCTACCGTTATCAACCGTCTTTTTCTTCATCATCTCCCTAGCCTTTTCCCAACTATGATGGGGTCGCCTAGCCTGACCAGATTCAGCTAAAAAACAGTGTATTACGTAAAGCGACTGCCTATCAGACCTCCACAACCCAATTACTGGGTGACACAATACCCCTTGGTTGGTTAGACTGGTCAGACTTTCTGGCTTCTGATTACCGGTAAGGACTGTCAAAGTTCTACGAATGATAACCGGGACCAATGGCTTTACGGGCTTTCCGAGGCAGAAGATGCCAGTGATGTCCAAGATAAACTTTAGAAAGTACATATTAAATAATAAATAAATAAATATCTTCGGACAACTCACACACGGTTATCTGATCCCAAGCTAAGCAGAGCTTGTGTTATGGTAACCAAACAACAGATATACCTACATACTTATAAAAAAAAATTATATAAGTATGTATATCAGTTGTCTGATTACCATAACACAAGCTCTGCTTAGCTTGGGATCAGATAGCCGTGTGTAAAATGTCCCAGGATATTTATTAATTTATTTTATTTATTTATACTTATATAATTTGTAAATACATACATATTATAGATAAATTACACCCAGACACAGAACAAACAATCATGCTCATCACACAAAGTTTGTCCTGGGTGGGAATCGAACCCACGACCTCCGGTATAGCGGTCAGGGTCACTAGCCACTAGACCAACAAGCCCGTCAATTTTCAATATTAAATATGAATTGAAAATGGATTACGACTGGGCCATCACCTAAGTTGTACTACATAAGCCGGCAAAATCGAAGGACTTATAAAAAAAATCACAAATAATTTTACAGCAAACTTAACCTTTCGTTATCAACCGTCTTAATCCCCCTCGAAGATCGTCCAAAAAATATTCTTCAGCAGAAAATTCACCTGAGACAAAAATGTGAAAGAGATTCCACCTCAGGTTCGTTTAATTGGTCGGGCTTCGCGAGTGGTACTTGACCTACTGCCCTGTCTCTTTGTGTTCTAGCTATATAGCACGTATGGTAGGGTAGTTAGATGACTATTTTATTTATTTATTTTATTTTATTTTCTTTGGGGAGCTTACGGCTATATTTACACATTAGTTCAACAACATAATACTAGCATATGCCAATTACAAGCTTCCACAGATGGTAAGAAGACATTATAGGACGTTGTGAAAATTATACAGGTCACACGAGCGAGAAATTACTTACTTATAAAATTATAACAGCATTTTGGGTTCCTTAGATAATAGTCTAAAATTATAACAGCATATCGGGTTCCTTAGATATTAGTCTAGTGACATAGTGGGGTTTACTACAAAACAAGTCTATATTAGGACTATATCGATTGCTTTCTTAAAGGCAAATCACTTTTTTTGCAACTAATGATATGTTTTTTCAAGGAAGGCGTTGTAAATCTCAATTTGTCATGTGTTTGAAAATATACTATCAAAGTTACATATTAATTTGTAACCCCCCGTTTTGAAGCCCTTGTTTTGAAGTGCGTGTAGATCGATCAAACGCTCCTTCGCTCAGTTTCTTGTTTATATACCTATATACAATGTGTTAATGAAATAACCCAAAACCTCGGACACCCCAACTTACTTTTATACTAATTAATTGATATGACGTATAATTATTCATTTTCATAAATTATAGTAATAGATATTTGAAAATGTTGTTGTCGCGCTACTTCTTACAGGCTCGTAGCTCTATCACCGCGCCGCTGTCAACGAACACAGGAGCACTATCGGTTACATCGCTTTGGACATTAGTGCACAGCGTCGTTAAAAAATATTAGAGGCGGCATGACAAATATTTATTTGGAAAAATATAACCTATAATAAAAATTATTGTATTCGATTTTGCTGCCGATTCTAAACAAACTAGTTTCAGGTTTTAGGTTGTTTTATTAACACATTGTAGAGCTATCATTTGCGGTTTCAATCACATCTTTGATTACTACACTGTCCCCGTGGATCGAAGCGTGATGTTTTCTTTATAATATATAAATTGGTAATCTGACTTACTGTTGATACTTCAACGCGCAGCCCAAGCCACTGGTCATAGAGACATGAAACTTGGAGAGTATTTCTTTGTAAAGAGTATCTACTAAGAAGGGATGTTTGGAAATTCCAACTTTAGGGGATTGATGTTTGTGGGCGAAGCTGGTATATTCTATATATTCTACTAGCTTTTGCCCGCGGCTTCGCTCGCGTTAGAAAGAGACAAAATGTAGCCTATGTTACTCTCCATCCCTTCAATTATCTCCACTTAAAAAATCACGTCAATCCGTCGCTCAGTTTTGCCGTGAAAGAAAAACAAACATACAGACAGACAGACAGACACACTTTCCAATTTATAATATTAGTATGGATATACCAGCTGGTATATTCTATATTCCTCCGTTGATAAATAGTCTATTACCCAACACAAAAAAAAAACTCGATACGAACCCCTACTTTATGAGATTAGCGCGTTCAATCCAACAAACAAACTTTTCAGCTTTATAAATTAAGTGTAAATGAGAGTTAATTAAAATAACTTTTTTGAATTAATTAAATAGTATTAACACTTAAGTCGAAACCAGGCGCGTGTGCCAATGTGACGTTTACAAGTCGTATGTAATTTCTAAGTTTATCTAGGACACCACTGACATTCCCTGTCTCGGAAAGACAAAGATTTACAAAAGACAAACGGGACCTTTCCGTTTGTCTTTCGTACACCTTTGACAGTCGGTACGGGTAGTCAGAAGCCAGAAAGTCTGACAGACAGTCTAACCAAAGGGTATTGAATTTGGTTGGGTTATGGAGTTTAAGTAAGCTGTCATTTCATGTGAAACCCCAGTGCTATGTTAAAGTCGGTAAGACTAGAAGCCTTACCTGGCGTAGTCAGGAAAATAATTTAAATATCCTGGGACAACTCACACACGGCCATCTGGTCCCAAACTAAGCAGAGCTTGTACATACATGTTATAGATAAATTACACACAGAACAAATAAAACAATCATGCTCATCACACAAAGTTTGTCCTGGGTGGGAACCGAACCCACGACCTCCGGCTTAGTAATCAGGGTCACTAGCCACTAGACCAACAGGCCTGTCAAAAGAAAAGAAAGAGTTAGAAGACTTAAGACAAATATATTATATAAAGCCTATTAAAGAATTTATTAATAAACAATTGTCAAAATTAAACTGTATTGTAGGTGTTTGTGGCTGAAACAATATTTTATCATAACCTTTAAAATGTTTAGTTGTATTTAATAAGACAATCTGTTAAGGAAATATACGTGATAATGTTAACTACTAAGTCGTACATAAGTAAATTGTACTTCTAAATTAATATAATACCTTTATACTTATTTAACAAATTATCTACTTTTATGTTTTTTTTGTAGTCCAATTTATGTACGTCCTTGCTGAGCTAAGGGGAGGCCTTTTCCTTCCAAACTTCTCTGTTCTGTTGACCCACAATCGTGACAAGATCGTCATACCACCTTCGCCGTGGTCAGCCTCGACGGCGATCCCTTCCTTCTGGGGTCCAGTTGGTGACCAGTTTTGCCGGTCAAGGTGCATTTGGGCGACGTGGCCAGCCCACTCCCACTTCAGCCTGGCTGTTTTTACATCAAAAACCGCTAATATTTTCATTACTTATAAAAATAATATATATATATATATATTAATATATATATATATTTTTGGGGAGTGGTAAATCTTCTAATGACTGCTCCCGTCCTGAGTGCGGCGGGAGAGCGTGTCAGACTTTTACTGACTAAAACCCACTCATGTTCCTTTCGTTGCCCTTTATGTTTCAGGGTCACGGTAACTATTAAAAACATTCCGCAACCCCGGCAGGCGTTGGCCCTATTGGGCCCCTTCCCGTGCTGATTCCCGTGCGCGCGTGGAACACTAACGCGCCGTCGGCGCAGGCCTGGTCCTAGCCGGGCGGCGCGCGGCGAGCTACCCATCGCTCGCCATCCGCAGACGCGCGCCTACGGTGGCCGGTAGTCATCTTGCGACTCTCTACAACTACCCATGGGTGAAATAATAATATTAAGTGGTGAATTTGGTTGAACTATGCTCTAATATAGGACGGATCCCTAGCTATTACTTCGACGTACTGTCACAGAGCAGCTGATAGTTGGTAACTGGCATAGAGACTCGTTGATTTTTTCTGTTTAGGAAAACCCAGTAAGTCGCTATTTATTTTTTATTGCTATACATCATCTTCAGAAACCAGGATTTGGTCTTTAATTTGCAACATTTCTGCACAGACTTTAAGATTGAAAAAAAAAATGGAGAATTACTGATAATTTTTTTAAGGGACTCGTTGAGCTTCAGTTACTAATTGACCTTTTAACTTTTACTTTTGGACTTTTTCACATTTTCACTTATTGGAATAGAATGGCGGACTCATCATCATCATCATCTCCCTAGCCTTTTTCCGAACTATTTTGGGGTTGGCTTCCAGCCTAACCGGATTCAACTGGGTACCAGTGTTTTACGTGAAGCGACTGCCTATCACGTATGGCTGACTCTCCCTAGAAAAAGAAAGCAAAAAGAACCTCAAAACAAAAAACCAGTATAAAAAAAACCGTCTTCCAAAACGTTACCATCTAATGCTATTATAAAACGTTCAGAAAATCTCTCGGAGGTAAAAACACTTGAGTTGCGTAACATTTTCTCAAGGAAGGTGTAACGTTTCACGCCTCACGCCCCTCTCAAAACATTACGCTGAATAAATGGCTGAGACGCAGTCAGATAAGGAGCGTGGAAGCATTTAATTAAATTTTTATAATTAACCTTTTTGAGGAATCGCTAAGGGAAGTGCAGATTGATTGTATTTGGGGGAGTAAAGATGAGGGATTTTGCTAACTGTGCCTTTTGCCTCGCTCAGAGCTAAATCTACTCAAGGTAAATCTAAAGAAGAGAACAAACAATTCTCTAATTTTGCTATAATATACGACATTGGTGCCGATTCTCTTGTTCACAAACTTAACTAAACTTAAGTTAAATGCATCTTTCTCTTTCCATTTCTTAAAGAAAAGGACAGAAGATACATTTTAGTTTAAATTAGACAGCGCCTGATGACCATTGACGTATATTTAGACGCCATGTTTTTAAATTGCGTCTAAATTATCTATGGAGTGTCTAAATTTGACAGGACTTAACAAATATTTTTAACTTCTGTCCTTTTCTTAATTAAATGGAAAGAGAAAGTTGCACTTAACTTGAATTTACGTTAGTTTGTGAACAGAAGGATCCGCACCAATTGTCATCTTTTAGCTGCATTAGTTGTTTTTAAATCTTTCTATTATTATAATTATATATGCATTTGCTATTACTATCTTGTTCGTCCTCAACATCCACGATTTGTTACATTGTTCTCATATAGTACCTTAGATTATTTATTACTAGCTTTTGACCGCGACTTCATCCGCGTGATATATAATTCCCGTTCCCGGGGGATTTCCGGGATGAAAACTATCCTATGTCCTTTCTCGAGTCCCAGACTATATCTGTACTAAATTTCATTCAAATTCGTTCAGTGGTTAAGGCGTGAAGAAGAGACAGACAGACAGAGTTACTTTCGCATTTATAATATTAAGTACGGATTAACTAGCTGTCTCTCGCGATTTTACCCACGAAGTACCCGTTTCCGTGGGTTTTTTGAGATAAAAACTATTCTATGTCCTTTCGCAGACTATGGACTACCTCTGTACCCAATTTCATTTAAATCGGTTCAGTAGAGACAGAGTTACTTTCGCATTTATAATATAAGTATGGAATGGATTTCCAATTTACGAAAACCTACTTCTCTGAATTGGTTTAGGATGGCTCGTCCCTGAGCCAGCCGGTGTTTCCTAGCCAACTTACAACTATGTATAAAACACCGGCCCCATCGTCCACTTAAAACCAGCATTTAAAACCGTACTGACGTGTACTGACTTTTAATCAACTTACTAAGTAAATATTATCATTTTATAGTTTCTGTATTATTCGAAGGGTCAGGAGGCTTTCAGGACTAGGATGGCCGGTCCCGAACGCCACCTTATGTAAAATAATTGTAACATTGGTATACGGTCTACAGAAGAAGCAGAAAATCCGTATTATTGCTGCTGCACCCTGCTACAAATAAACATTAACCTGCCCACCAAAACTCCTGCTAGGTAGAAAACACTCATCAACTAGGAAATACACCCAAAGCCGGGAGCAAAACCTAGTTAAAACTAATCCCGCTTCAATTTAAGCATTTCCCGCGGCATGGCTTACCACGCATGCACACCGTATACACACAACACTCACACATACGTACAGTTTCAATCGACACACCAACACATTGACATGTCGTGTGTGTGTATGTAAGAGGGGTAACGCACACAGCTGTCTATTTCCTCAGGGCGGGGATTGTTGCACCGTTGCATTAAACTGTGATCAAAGGATTTTGTTTCCGACTACCTTAATTCTGCCTGTGATTTTGTCTGTGTGATTCCATAAACCGTCTATATATAGACGGCACACTGTGTGTGTATCAGTAATCTGTAAGTAGTCTATACTAAAATGATACAATTTTAAAGTATATATGTGGTCTTCCAAAAGATATTCAGGCATAAAAGTCGTCACTTTCGAGATTACTGATCGGATGTCTATGAAACCCGTAATCCAGCCCACAGTGCGGCGTGACGTTATTTCAAGAAGGAATTATCAAAGGTCAAAATATTTGTAAACGATGAGTGGACTGTATGATTTTTGGTGCGGATGATTGAAAGCCTGAGAACAGAGAACTATGATATTTATTGAATAAAGACGAATATTAACAATTAGTGGAAATTATAAACTGTAATGTAGCTATGACAACAACAGACCACGACAGACCAAATATGACAAGCTTTCTTCTAATTTAAAACTGATTCCAAAATAAGATACAAAAATAATATAGTATCAAAAAAGAGGTTGCTCTGCAACAATATTGTTGAATAGTTTCATCAATAATTAACAAAACTAATATTAATGTGGAAAAACATTATAAAGAGTAAAAAAGTACAATAGAATAAGTTTACGATAATGTTATAGTTTTATTAACAAAACAATAATATTTTAAACTTCTGTTAGAGGTGCGCGAGTATTTTATGTCAAAAGATTGTGACCTAAAATACTCGCGCACTCACTTTATAATGTTTTTCCACATTAATGTTATTTTTGTTAATTAAAATAATATCGTTCAAAAGAAAAAAAAGGATCAGCTATGAATTTTTTTTTTGGTGAGTGGGAAATCATCCAATGTCTGCTCCCGTCCTGGGTGCGGCGGGAGGGCGTGTCAGACTCTTACTGACTAAAACCCACTCATGTTCCTTCGATTGCCCTTTATGTTCCAGGGTCACGGTAACTATTATAAACATTCCGCAACAGGATCAGCTAAGATTGGATTTGCTTTTCGATATTAGTTAAATACCATAATAAAAGTGATTATTTTTAAGATTTTCTGGAAACATGTTAAACATTGGTATAGGTATTCTAAAATCCTGTGGAAGAGAATATGCTTGTGGTTTGAATAAAGCAATTGTTTTTTTCTTAAGAAAAAAATATTATCTATATTTGAATCTTTATTTTTTATTATATTAATGTGACGACATCTATCGCTGAAAACGTGAACTACAACCAACTGACATCCTACATCGCGATATATGAGTTTTCGGGGACATTAGCACTTACAAAATCCCGGCCAGCGGGGTTATTACCTATGAAACAGCAATCAGAAATATTTGCGCAGTAATCGCGCGGTCATCGCGCGAGTAATCGCTTAACGTCAAAAAAATCGTATTATGTATGAACCGATTGCTAATCGCTCGCTGATTGTTCTAACTCACTTATTGCTACGATGACGATAAAGTAGCAATCGCTGGAACTAATTAAATATCACCTTTAACAAAAAAAAACTTAACTTTGCTCTTAAAAACCATACTAAATACGAAACCACCAAACGAAAAATGCATATTTTAGTTAACTGATTGCTCCACAGAGGCAGCACTATCGCTAGATTGCTATTTGACATGACGTATTTTGAATTGACTTTAATATTATGCTAAATTATGGCGATCGCTCGGCTTCTGCAAGATACGTAATCCCAGTGCCGAACTGTCGGACAGAGCCCACCAGACATAACACCAGTCTGGTCAAAGGATTTTTCCTTTTCAATAGAGGATGAGAGACTTTACACTGGTCCTCGCCTGTATAATAAATTAAGAATAAAAATAATTTATTGTTCCGAGAAAATACAGTTATTACATTGATTCTGAAACTCTCACTAGGATTCCCTGTGTCGTAAGTTCCAGCTCCTTCGCTCCGTTTACAATTTTAAGTAATGTAATGTATTTTTTTTATTACAATAAATTTAAGGTTTAAATCTATACTTCTATACTAATATTATAAAGAGGTAAAATTTGTAAGTTTGTAGGTTTGTAAGTTTGTAGGGTAATCTCTGGAACTACTGGTCCGATTTGAAAAATTCTTTCAGTGTTAGATAGCTCATTTATCGAGGAATGCTATAGGCTATATACTATCACGCTACGACCCACGGGAGCGCAGCAGTAACGAAAAATGCGGGTGACACCGCAGGGGTCAGCTAGTTAAGGATAAAGATAATACTCATAAATCTTAGAACTAGGAATATTTCTAAAAAAAAAGAAAGTAACAAAATCAAAAGAGGATTACCCTATTTTCTATTTTTTTTTATTTTTTTTTGAATGAGTGTTGTGTGGGCTTGTTTGTGGGTGGAGTGAGTGTTAGTTATAAGTTTGTGATATATGTTAAATGTCTATGTGATATTATTTATATATGTATAATTATGTTATATAATATGAATGTATATGTATGTATAGTTATGTTATTTATATAATGTTATTTATTATTTAATACTGAGAAAATAATGTATTATTGTAAGTATTATTTGTTACTTGCCTTACTGAAATTGACCAAGTTCAAAATTAATCTTAACTTTAACTAAAACCTGCACTATTTTAACCAACCGTTAACTCGGTGCAACCAACCCCGGCTGTACATTTCATTATGTTGGTACAAACGCAGTTAGCACGACATGACGTCACTCTGATGCTGATGACGTCAGCATGGCGCAATTCTATAATATTAATGTTATGTTCTAACTTTCATGTAATATCGTTATGTATGGAATAATGAAGCGGAGTTATGAAGTAGTCTTTAAATACTATCTGTCGCCGTGGCTTTACTTGTGGACTTTTCAGGAATTGCTTGCTTGAACAAACCGCTTTTAAACCTCGGTGTCGTGATGGCCCAGTGGATAAGGCGCCTGCCTCTCCTGTAAGAGGTTGTGGGTTCGAATCCGGGCAAGTACCAGTGTGACTTTTATCAATTCATAAAAACTTTCTGAAGTTTACCTTGAACATCATTGACATCCCGTGCCTCGGAAAGCACGTACAGCCGTTGGTCCCAGTTGTCATTCGTAGAACTTTGACAGTCGTTACGGGTAAGCCAGAAAGTCTGATCAGTCTAACCAAGAGGTATCGCGTCGTCCAGTCTCTGGGTTGTGGAGGTCAGATAGGCAGTCGCTCCACGTAAAACACTGGTATCTAGCTAAATCCGGTTAGGCTGGAAACCGATCCCAACATAGTTTGGAAAAGGCTAGGGAGATGATGCTTACTTAAACCTCTGCTGCATATTATAGCAAGCAAAACAAACAAGAGTGTTATGATAATCATAAATTCGTTTATGTTATAATTATAAAAGGCTAAAGTTTCCATTATGACCCGTCGAGTTGGAAGTTTATGTTTTATTTGTAGATAGTACTCACTAACTGAAGGCTCTTTCACGTAGTTTTAAGGTTAGGAGACTCACGGATTACGAGTTTTTTTTTTGAAGTTTACATATTTCCATACAAAATGAAAAATAATACGCCATTTTTAGGTTAGATAAATTGTCAAAGTAAATGTCAAATTTGACGTTTTACGTTTCGTTCACGGCGGAGGGGTGTTTCGTTCAATTTTATCATGTCTTTAATACAATTATATTTTGAAAACTAATAAGGATCGTCAATCCGAAAGCGATCGATCAAAATTTTAGGGCGCCCCGACTCGGACAGGTTAGGTTAGAAGGAGGTGGCGGGGTCATAGTGAGCGAGCGAAGCGAGCGAACAGACCCCGCCACCTCCTTCGTGGTTATTTTTTTTTAAACCACCCAGAAGCAGGAGCCCCGCGAAGCGGGGCTCCGTCGAGTTATCTTTTTTAGACATTAGAGTGAAAAATAATTAATTTTACACGAAAAAATCCTAACTTAACCTCAAAATTGACATAACATTCAAACTTTGATCATCGATATCTCCGTAACCATGGGGCTCCTAAGGTTGGGAGTGGTATGGGGGGGCTTCCCCCAATCCCCAACCCCCACCCCCGGATTCAACGGGTCATAATGGAAACTTTAACCTTATAAAAATCCAATAATAATCCATACTAATATTATAAATGGAAAAGTGTCTAAAAACAGACAGACACACACATAGCGGCAAAACGTATAACACCAGTATTTTTGCGTCGGTTTAAAAATATATACTTACCTATAAAAAAGGTTGCGGAATGATTATAATAGTTACCGTGAGCCCGGAACATAAAGGGCAACAAAAGGAACATGAGTGGGTTTTAGTCAGTAAAAGTCTGACACGCCCTCCCGCCGCACCCAGGACGGGAGCAGTCATTTGATGATTTCCCACTCACCAAAAAAAAACCTATAAAAAAAACAAACAACAGAAAACTATTCAAAAGCACTTTTTATCTTTTCAAATATTATATTTTCATGTTCTCGAGATATCATCACGCCTCGTCTGGCGGGCACTGGCAGATTTACGGCGACTTCGTTATATGAGTCACGTAGCTACCATTCATATCATTTATTGTGACACCCGGCGCCGCTTGCGTATCTACTCGTTATGGAAGCATTCTTATAACTTCGTGATGTTATTAAATTTAAAGTTAGGAAAATTCTTGATCCTGTTGAAATGTTTTAGTGGTTATTCATCTGTTTTGTACAAGAGTGAAGTTTTTCTGAGATATAAAGGAAGAGTGGGTATAGATCAAACGAAGTGCCTAAAATCAACAATCTATCTATGTATGTGTATTTATATGTATGATGAAGATAGTGGTCTTCACTATAATATAGTATTAAACAATGTGTTGTGATAATGGTGGTTATCAGTTATAAAAAAACTGGCCAAGAGCGTGTCGGGCCACGCTCAATGTATGGTTCCGTAGTTTCCCGTCCGTCACAATAAGTGTTCCCACTTATAAGTTTAAAAAGGCTATTTGTTACGTTGACATACTAAGTACGCAGAAATTATTTTGTACAACCTTTTTGTCTTTTTTGTACAAAAACTGTTCTTTCTATCAAGTTCAAAATAATTTTCCAAGAATGTCCTAATAAAGTTCTACTTTCCAGATTTTTTTCATATTTTTTAAACCTACGGGTCAAAAGTTAGAGGGGGGGGGGGGGACGCTTTGATTTTTCCTTTTGGAGCGATTATTTCCGAAATTATTGACATTATCAAAAAATGATCTTAGTAAACCCCTATTCATTTTTAAATACCTATCCAACAATATATCACAAGTTGGGGTCGAAATTAAAAAAAAAAATCACTTCCCACTTTACTTAGGGGGGCTACCCTAATAAATCACTTTTTTCCAATTTTTGTTTTACGACTTTGTCGGCGGGATTGATATACATATTGGTACCGAATTTCAGCTTTCTAGTGCTAACGGTCACAGAGATTAAGCGAGGACGGACGGACAGACAGACAGACATGGCGAAACTATAAGGGTTCCTAGTTGACTACGGAACCCTAAAAATAACAAACAAATAAAACAATAAACTACTTATTTTTTTAATAATGAAATTTTCTCACATTATTTAAGAAAAGCTGCAAGGTTTCGCCGAAACTAGGCCATTATAGACTCATCCGCGCTCTGTCTTTGCTTAAATAATGCTATAAAAAAGGTTGCGGAATGATTATAATAGTTACCGTGACCCCGGAACATAAAGGGCAACCGAAGGAACATGAGTGAGGTTTAGTCAGTAAAAGCCTGATACCCTCCCGCCCCGACCAGGACGGAAGACGTCATTTGATTTTCCACTCCCAAAAAAAAATACTAGACTAATCTACTCGCAACTCTACACAAAACATAATAATATGATAAAGCGTTCTAGCCTTACTTGACAATGGTGAGGCCAGAACACTATTCTGCCGTCCGTTAACTTAAAGGGCGCAAAGCCACAAAATCGAATTTTGAGTTACGAGCGAAAAACGCGGGAAATATTTGAAAAATATGCCACTTACAAACCATAGGTCGTACAACATAAAATTAAACGTTCAAAGATAGCTTGTTAAATTTACAAACTAATAGCCATAACCTTGTTTAAATACAATTAATTTAAAGTAGAAAAAAAAACACCTTTTCCCTTTTAGCAGTGCATAATGTGGTGATTTTAAAATACACACTTACCTAAAAAGTCACTAAGTGCACCTTAGCGATTTTATAGCTTATGATTTCTATATAAATAAAGTGTTTTATTTTTGTGTACAAAAATTATTCCAAATTACTTAGCTAAAAAGACATTTAGTAACTTAGCGGCTTTATACTTATTTATTGACGATTTCCATTCTGCATTATTTCTTAGCTATATTAACACAACAGTGTTTTAGTGTCTTTATAGGTAAGTTTTTTGAATTTAGTGTCTTTTAGGAATATTTTGTTTCATACTTACTACACTTAAAAGCCGTTAAACGTTACAACTTTTATCTTAACGGCTTTTTAGTTATGCATTTAGGACTGAATTTTCGAAAAGAAAAACAAAATAGGTATATAAAATTCGTTTATTAAAACTTCAAAGAACTAAAAAATGAAGACAAACTTCTTGAAAAATTAAAACTTAAAATAAGAAACGCCTACCATATTGAGTATTGCCTTGGCTCGCGACGAAAACACCGATCTTCTGGATCTGTTAAAAAAATAAACATGCTAAAAGTTAGTCTGATCTGGTTAATATTCACACCAATGAAATGATCTAGCCATAAACTAAGCATCACTTTATTATGGCAACTATATTATAAATATTTAAACGAATAAATGCCCACGTTTTAAGTACAAATATCATGCTCAAAAAAAAAATTCTGCCCTTGCAGTATTTGAATGCTTAACCTTTGAGTTAAGTACGTTGTCTGGACGACCAGATCAGGACGCCGACACAATAAGCCAGCAAAATAAAATAGCCCAATTTGAATAATCTCGTCTACTACAAGTTGCCTAAATCATTACTTAACATGCATTTATAAGAAAACGAGATTTATATATATTAAGATAATACAATATTCTATGGATAATTATGTAAAATATATTCAATAATGTAATTGGTGTTGTAACCGTATTATTTGAAGTAAATAAATAAATAAATTGTTCATGCTTATTAGTTTCAGGAAATACTCCATACATCATAAAAAAAATAAAAAAAAACATGAAATCATTTTTATTTTGTAAATAGATTATAAACATAACAGTTTTACACGTCAAAATTTTGTTTTTAGGGTTCCGTACCTCAAAAGGTAAAAACGGAACCCTTATAGGATCACTTTGTTGTCCGTCTGTCCGTCCGTCCGGCTGTCAAGACCCTTTTTCTCAGAAACGCGTCGAGATATCAAGCTGAAATTAATATCACATACTTGGGTCTGCTATCTCTTAAAGCAGTGAAAAAATCAAGTTTTTAAATCAACGCAATAAAAAGATACGGCGGTTTATATTGCAAATTTTGACATTTGCAAGGAAATCAAAATCTATAGGGTACTTCCCATTGACCTAGAATCATGAAATTTGGCAAAAAGCAAGGTCATGTAGCACAAGTAAAGGGAAAACTCCGAAAACCATAAATTTGTAGTTAGTTCACACCAGGCGTCCGTCTGTCCGTCTGTCTGTCAAGAACCTTTTTCTCATAACCGCGTCGAGATATCAAGCTGAAATTAATATCACATACTTAGGTCTGCTATCTCTCACAGCAGTGAAAAAATCAAGTTTCTAAATCAATGCAATAAAAAAATACGGCGGTTTATATTGCATATTTAGATATTTTCAAGAGAATCAAAACTCAAAACCTATAGGGTACTTCCCATTGACCTAGAATCATGAAATTTGGCAAAAGGCAAGGTCATGTAGCACAAGTAAAGGGAAAACTCCAAAAACCGTAAATTTCTAGTTAGTTGACATCAGGCGTCCGTCTGTCCGTCTGTCTGTCAAGAACCTTTTTCTCAGAAACGCGTCGAGATATCAAGCTGAAATTAATATCACATACTCAGGTCTGCTATCTCTCATAGCAGTGAAAAAATCAAGTTTCTAAATCAACGCAATAAAAAGATACGGCGGTTTATATTGCATATTTAGACATTTTCAAGGGAATCAAAACTCAAAACCTATAGGGTACTTCCCATTGACCAAGAATCATGAAATTTGGCAAGAAGCAACGTCATGTAGCAAAAGTAAAGGAAAAACTCTGAAAACCGTAAATTTGTAGTTAGTTCACATCCGTCCGTCCTCCCGTTCGTCCGTCTGTCAAGACCTTTTTTTTTCAGAAACCCGTCGAGATATCAAGCTCAAATTAATATCACATACTCAGGTCTGCTACCTCTTAAAGCAGTGAAAAAATCAAGTTTCTAAATCAACGCAATAAAAAGATACGGCGGTTTATATTGCATATTTAGACATTTTCAATGGAATCAAAGCTCAAAACCTATAGGGTACTTCCCATTGACCTAGAATCGTGAAATTTGGCAAGAAGCAAGGTCATGTAGCACAAGTAAAGAGAAATTTCCGAAAACCGTAAATTTGTAGTTATTTCACTAAAAAACAAATTAACGGAACCCTCGTTGCGCGAGTAGAACTCGCACTTGACCGGTTTTTATTTTTATTTTAAGCGAACGATGGGGTCATAAACATAAAACAACGACCTCCAAGTCCTCACATTCGCAAAAAAATGACACAAAAACTTAATACTAAAGTACACATCAATGTCAAAATAATAATTAAAATATCAAAGAGAAATAGAAATGTACATTAACTAAATATTGGCCAATTTATTAATTAAAACAGCTCAATCCCAAGCATTAGAATCCTCAATGTAATTCTATTGCATACAACTTTAAAGCGGAAAACCCGCGGTCGTCCGCGATAGCTATTTGGTAGGTATCTACACACATCAAAAGTGTCTAGGGATATTTTAATTAAACCTAAATAACTAAAATTCTATTAACTTTTTGTTAAGACACCTACACTTTAAAATAAACCTTGTTTAATTGCCCATCTAATCTGATAATAAACTTTTAGATAAAGTTAAATTAAATAAAACCTTGGAAGAAGAGGAAAAACTCAACAAAATTTCAATTTAACTTTATTTTTGAAATTTCAAAACCTAAACAACAAAACATTTTTTTTATAAAAATTGTTGAAAACTTAAAATTAATAATTCGTGGATCCACCTAAGACTCTCCTGACACATCTGGAGCGGTTCTGCATACTCAAAACAAGGGTGTCAATATCCTGTTGTGGAGTACTGTCCCAAATCCTGCTAAGATGCAAGAAAAGCTGGTTTTGATGCACAATATCAACAGGGAAATTCCTACGATCTCTTCTCTGAAGCATATTCCTGGCATGCTCAATAGGATTTAAGTCAGGGGATTGTGCAGGCCGGTCTAAAGCTTGGATAACATGCTGTTGTAACCAACTTGTAACGATACGCGCCGTATGTGGACGGGCATTGTCGTGCATTAGCTGGAAATTTTGTCCCATTTGCTGTCTGTGGGGCAAGATTACAGGCTCTAGCACCTCATCTCGGTATTTTCGAGCAGTCATATTGCCTTGTATCCAAACGAGGTCCGTTCTACCGCCGAGACGAATTCCTGCCCAAACCATAATCGTGCCACCTTAATATGCATGAACTTGTTGTGGGTGCTGCAGTCGATTCCAACGTCCAGGTTTTCTCCAAACGCGTACTCTTCGCGAATCAGGATGAAATCCAAACCTAGATTCATCAGTGAAAAGCACAAAGTGACCATTGAGAATGGTTCCAGTTTTCGTGTGCAATAGCCCATTGTAATCTTCTTCCTCGATTACCTCTCCTTAGGGCTGATACCCAAAATGGCCTACGAGCACGTAGATTGACTTCATGCAGTCGCCTTCTCAAAGTTTGACCGCTTACCAGCAAACCATACTCTCTCTGTAGCCTTTAAACCAATTGCATCGCCGCTGCATTTAGTTGACTTTGTGCAGCATTTACTATGAATCGGTCCTGTACATGTGTTGTAATGCGTTGAGGTCCTCGGTGCCGTTCCACCACTTCCTCCGTGACACGATAACATGACCAAAGCCTGGATATAACGCTCTGACTGGTCTTCATGGCTTCAGAAACGGCAATTATGGGACAGTATTCCACAACAGGATATTGACACCCTTGTTTTGAGTATGCAGAACCGCTGCAGATGTGACAGGAGAGTCTAAGGTGGATCCACGGAATATTAATTTTAAGTTTTCAAGAATTTTTAATAAAAAAATTGTTGTTTTGTTTGAGTTTTGATGTTTCAAAAATAAAGTTAAGATTGAAATTTTGTTTGAGTTTTTCCTCTTCTTCTAAGTTTTTTTTAAATTTAATTTTATCTAAAAGTTTATTATCAGATTAAATAGTCTATTAAACAAGGTTTATTTTAATGTGTACATGTTTTAACAAAAAGTTAATAGAATTTTAGTAATTTAGGTTTAATTGAAATATCCCTAGACACTTTTGATGTGTGTATTTGGCATGGTGCATATTAACCGGAACGGTATAAAAATCTGCGATCCCAGGTACAATTTTGAAGGTTTGCGCTTATGAGGCCCATACGTTATTTATTTACTGCAATAACTACTTTAAAATTGTATTTACTTACCTCGGCATTTTGTCACTCATTGTAAATTTGGCGGGAATCCTTCCGCTCCGCGAGCCACACGTCCTCCCGCGACGACGATGTCTTCCACACCATATTATATGTATTATCTATGTTCCACACTATGGACTCAACTGTGCGGGGGTGTGAGGCGAGAGCAGAGAGCGTCTTTTTAGCCAAATATTGTGGCTTAGTGTCTTTAAAGCGGAGGATTTATACCATAAAATGCATAACTAAAGGCGGTTAGAGATTTGAGAAAAGTACTTCTTGATTATTATTTTATTAAGTCCTACGTTAAAAAGTCGTTAGAAGATTTTAACGTCTTTCTAGTGTAGTATTTTTATTAGACGTCTTTTTAGCCTGGGATATTGACGCAAACTACCAAAATGATTCTTGACTTGAAAGTATTTAAAGTGTGTTTAGGACTTTTTAGTGTAGTAAGATCCGAAAACGTTTTTTTTGTCAAGCAAAACTCAGAAAAAGTATGAAAAATTATGGCGTTAAGGGTTACGTGCGACCTTTTACTTAAATATGGATGGTTAACGTACTTTAAGTTGCGTAAACTATTTGTTTTTAGTGTTTAACGACCTTTTAGTTAAAAATATTTCAAAAAGTATAAATAATAGAAATGTGATACTTAGACAGATCGATAGAGATTTTTTTTCTACATACGATAGCGCTGAAACCTCAAAATCGACCTTCTGAGGGTTAACGTCTTTCTTGTTAATGGACGGCAGTATTAATGAATCCTACATTATAATTACAAGGAAAAGTGTGTCGCCTTTGGACTCTCACACGAATGTTCATCTTCAGTAATTCCACAGGCAGCACAGTTAGGTGAATTGACTTTGCGCATCATAAATCTAAAGTTATTGAGCGAAATGTGTCCTACCATGCTATCTCTTCACCACCCTAGGTTGACTGGTAGAAAATGCCTGCGGCATTAAGTCCGCCTATGTACCGTTGTGCATAAAGTATAAATAAATAAATAAATAAATGTGTCCGGAATGGCGTCTCAAAGCCGTCACAACTTGTCGACTGTCCTTCTAAATAAAGACTACAAACAATCGATTAATACCCGCTGAATTATTAACACGTCTGTCCGACTCCCGGCGTCGCCTTCATGTAGCACAAGTACTTACAGGTAGGGGGACTTATTAATAATTATTATGGCAGGGACATGCAATCGATTACTTAGTTGTTATTTAAGTGATGAAATAATAAGGTGGTTATCTGAGAATGGATTTGTTTATTTTGTGACTGATATCGTTCACTAGCTGCTGTACGCTGGCGTTGTCCACGTGGATGCTATAATTATAGCAGCAATAAAATAATTTAATAATAGGAGCATACATCCATCCATACGCTCAAGGCAGTCGAGTAAAAATAATATGATTATCTTGCATTCCTGTTTGTTCATCCCTTAAAGCTGGATAATAATTGCTCACACCTTGATAGCATATGTTGACCCGACCTCTTGATAATATTTGAATGAAATCAATGCAGTACTCTTCAAGTTTATCCCGGACAAACATACAGACAAACAGACATTTAGATAAACAAACAGAAAAAAAACAGTAAACTTTATTTTTGGCATTATTATACTTTAAACTTTTTGCGTTAAATCCCGTAGAACATTAAAATATTTATTTTTGGCATTGGTTGTAGCACATGTATATTTTTTTTTATATAGAATGAGTTGTTTTGGCTTCGTTACTTACAATCTTTTCTCATCCAGATTTTGTTAGGCTTCCAGTCTATCTAGTAACAGAAAAATACCAATATTATACATGGAGCGATTGCTTGATAGACCTTCACTAGTTTAACTCCAAAATACAAATCCAATATCCCGTTATCCACGACTCATATTTACCCTCGAATCTGACCGACTCGTATCAACATATCGGACCCGTCAATACTATCGACTAGCATTGTACTACTGGCCGAGCGGGGTGGCTTGCAGTCCAGAGCCGTAGTTACCACCGTTTCAACGATTTGGGCCCCACGATAACATGCAATCTATCTGTGCCGCGCAGTGCGGGATACTGACCAATCTAACTGACCTTTTTTGCGACGGTCCTGTCACTCTATTCAGAACTAATACAATTACTGAGATCAAGAATCTACAGTTGAGTCCACCAGAAAAAGCAGAACAATTAAGCTCAACGAGTCTTGGAGAAATGATTTAACTCTCTTGGATCCCGCAACGAAATGTATCATAAAAGAACAGCGATGGAGTCAGAAAATCTCATCTAACTTTTTGGGTTCTAAACATCACATTTAAAAAAGGGTTCCGCCCTTATAAGATCTCTTGTTGTCTGTCTCTCAAAAGTCTGAACAGTACGTTATCGTGTCGCCCAGTAACTGGGTTGTGGAGGTCTAATAGGCAGTCGCACCACGTAAAGCACTGGTATGGTAAGGCTGGAAGCCGCCCCCAACATAGTTGGAAAAAGGCTAGGGAGATGACGAGATCTGAAGCTTTTTCCTTAGTCATCGCGTGAGAACAGGGGCCCACTAATACATTTTTCAACAGGGGCCCCGGTTACCTAGCCACGTCCCTGTTCAGCACCGATCCTTTCAACTGTCACGGCGGACAGTTCCCGTTCATATTGTAATAAATAGATTAGTTAGTAATGAGTGACATATATTGGTGTCCATTCCCTTGGTCATAAACTAAATCTAAATTTAGTGCATCTTATTATTTCCATTTCATTAAAATAGGCCAGAAGATGAAGTATTACTTAAATCCTGTAAAATTAAGACACTCCATAGATAATTTAGACGCGATCGAAGAATCGAAAAAAAATCGGCGATTTACTTTAGGCGCCGCGCTGACTAATTTGCCAGGACTAAACTAAAACGTATCTTCTGTTGTAATGATTGATCTGCTAGTGTAAAAACCTCGTTTTTACACTAGCAGATCAATCATTCATCAAGGTCATTTTAAGTGTAACCCCTTGATGTAAAGCCACTGCCAAGACCCATCGCTGAATAAATGTTTCTTATTACAGTTAATTAGAGAGCGCCACGTTTGCGCAAGCCAGATTTTAGATTTCTGACTTTTCTTATAGGCCCAAGCATCCACATTACACATGTCGACTAACTCACGAGCCAAGTCAAAATATTATTCCTGCTTATCTTTCTCAGTTTTCGCAAAGAGATTTTAACAGAATTAATCGGTGAAAAAAAAACCAGATTTATAGAAAATTGAAAACGTTTTACACTGCAGCAAGTGTTTCGTATCAGATACATAGATCTACATGTGCTCAATAATGGCCCACAATAAACATTATGAACAATAAAAGTAAAGAGCTATAGAATAGAGGCGCACCTCGTATTGCTACAAATGAAATTATATCACTAAATGCTCTGTTATACTGCGCAATATGAGTGCTAGAGGTGAGCCTTGTGATATCGAATAATCGATTTGGTTTAATCGAGTTTTCGTATCCTCAAGCTGCAAATCGAACCAGGTGGAGCTTGCAAATTGTTGGTTTGACCGCCCGTATTCTGCAATCTGCTGGTATTAGGCTCAATTTACACGTACCACAACCACACCACAGCGACAACCACACCACAACGACGCCACGTGGTCGGGCGTAAATTTTGTATTGAAAATGAATATTACAATTCACACGTACCACATTTTGCCGTTGTTATCGACCACCTGTGTAATACGACTACATCGCAACCACATCGCGACGGCAACGCCACCACCGGCGGCGGCAGCGCGGCCACATCGCCACGACATGACGTCATTAACAGCGCGCTACGCACGTGGTTACCACATCGCAACGACAGCGACCACGCAACCACATCGACATTTTGTCGGTACCACAACGCAACTGCAAAAAGCCGCTGCGACACTATTCACACGTAACCACAGCTTGACCACATTTTGTCGCTGCGACGTGGTGTGGTTCTTGTACGTGTGAATTGACGCTTAGAAGAATGACACTGCTTGAGTGGTTTTTGTCCTTGAGATGAAAATGCATCAGCGAGGTGTCTGGTTTTCAGATAGTTAAGTGGTGGTTGGGGGTAAAACCACTTATCATGGGCCATCAGCTTTTTGTCATAAAAAAGTCAGAATAATGTCGTGTTGGACAGATTTAGCTATACCTACCAGTTTTAGGAAACTTTTATACTGTATTGAAAATAATAATAATAATACCAGCCTATTACTGTCCCACTGCAGGGCAAAGGCCTCTTCTCATATAAAAAAGGCACGAGCATTGATCACCACGCTTGCTCAAGGCGGGTTGGCGATTTCGGACTTATATTCACTACAAGTCCAGGTTTCCTCACAATGTTTTCCTTCACCGATGTCTGTGATGTCTAAGATAATCTTTAGAAAGTACATATGAAATATACTAATTCGAATACTGTATTGAGTTTTCTAAAACTATTTCCTAATAACTGGATTGGTTAAGATAGTGCCCATTAAGTACTGCCTCACAGAAGTTTATCCTGTATACAATGGCAACATGATAGGTAAGAGAAAAATAACCTTATACAATAACCATAACATACACACTATATTAAACAACCACATCTAAAACTAACTAAACTTCAAAACTCGCTAAAATCGACTAAAACCAACTTCGCCCGCCCCTACGCCGCGTATAAGATGAGTTTTTGAATCACCCCATTACTACGATGGGTCGCATTCCTTGGGGGGGTGGAAATCAATTACAGGGGGGTGTCGGGGTCGGGGGTGTTGGCAAGACGCATGTAGGTTACGACATACGTACCAACATAGATTTCCTTCAATATTTTTCAAGAAAGCTGTCAACATCGGTTGAGTTTGCTTTTTAAAAGTTGAAGTTTGGTAGCATTGGATTTTGTGAAATGTAGGTAGATTTTTTTTATAAGTGTTTTTTATGTGTATAGTACGGAATTTCTTGCCTATTCTTCTCCATACGATTCAACCTCTTGAGAGGGTTAGGTAAATAAATATTTTTTCTTATACTCATATATGACCTTCCCAAATAAATTGGTCATTAATGCGCGCTATCTCACTGATTTTGGAATGGATTGAAAAGAACATTTTGGGATGTCTATTAGACATAAAAATAAATGATTTGACTTTGATTCTATTATTGTACAGTATAGCGTTAGAGATTATTACTATATGGGGCCAGTGTTGCTTACCTAAGATTGTTAAATTATCAGCTTGTTTGCCCTACAAAGAAATAAAAAAGACTGTCTGCCTGTCTGTTACGATTTTAGTTTTAGAATCTAATGAAACTTTGGAGTGAGAAAAGAGACGCAGTTGCGGGCAAAGGTAGTACAGAAAAAATGCGCTTAAAAGGAGCGAACGTCCTACGGCGGGATGAGGACTAAGTTTCAGAGAAGAACCTCCTCAAGAAAACGTGCCAAGATCAAAATGACCTCCTTTGTATTATGCCCTTGACCCTCGCTTTTTAAGAGGGAACTTTCGATACTGCGCTGTTAATCTATATTATTACAAGCTTTTATTTAACTTGCCATAGTGTCGTGATTGCCCAGTGGTGAAGGTCCCCGCCTCTCGTGTCAGAGATTGTGGGTTCGAATCCAGGCAAGTTACAATTTGAATTTCTCAAATCGCAATTCCGCCTTGAGCAAGCGTGGTGATCTATTGTATACTCGTGCCTTTTCTGCATAAATCTTTATCCGATTAAGTTGAAATTTAGCATACATGTGTAAATTGGGGTATAATGTAATATTATTACGAATCTTGATAGATATTAGATAGTTGTCAGATGTGATAAGGTTTGAATAAGTGCCTTTTATTTATTTCCAATATGTTTTGGTTATTTGAAGAAATTCGTTGAAACTCTTCACTTCAATAATTGTCAAGTGTCATTTCTGTTGTAGTTTAAGCTATCGTTAAGTGATTGGCATTTGTTTGTGATAATGATTCATGTCTCTCTCAGGGCCAGGCCACACGGTGCGGTGCGGCTCCGGCGCGGCGCCTGAGCGGTGCCGCAACGGTTTTTTACATATAAAAATGAATGGTATGCCGCACGGTACGTCCGGCACCGCTCCGGCGCCGCACCGCAGGCGCACTGGACAACGGCGCGAGGCAGACGAGGCGGGGAGGGGTGCGGCACCGCTCAGTTGTTTATACGGCATAGGCAAAAGTGCTCGCTCGTTGATAATAATTACATGTATATCATACGGTGCCGCAGCGGCGCCGTAAGAACATTGCGACGCCGCACTGTTCGTGTGGCCGCCAGTGCGGTGCGGAGTAATGCGGTGCGGTGCGTTGCCGCACCGTGTGGCCTGGCACTTAGGTCTTTAATTGATGGCGTTGACTCCATATATCATTTATTAAGCTGTTTATAATTAAGGCCGATTCTCTTTATCACAAACTAACCTAAATTTAAGTTAAGTGCATCTTTCTATTTCCATTTCATTAAGAAAAGGACAGAAGATAAAATATTAGTTAAGTTTAGTCTTGTCAAATTAAGATACTCCATAGATAATTTAGTCGCGATTAAAACCATGGCGACTAAAATTACGTCGATTTACTTCAGGCGCTGTCTAATTTGACCGGATTAAACTAAAATGTATCTTCTGTCCTTTTTCTTTAAGAAATGAAAAGAAAAAGATGCACTTAACTTAAATTTAGTTAAGTTTGTGTACAAGAGAATTAGCACCATTGACAGCTAAGCCTAGGTTTTTGGTTACTGCTTCGCTCCCGTGGGACATGGCGTGATATTATATAGCCTATATTACTCAGGGATAATGTAACTTTCTAATGAAAAAAGAATTTTTGAAATCGGTCAAGTAGTTTTTGAGTTTATTCGTAACATACAAAAATACAAATCTTTCCTCTATATTATAATATTAGTATAGAATAATAAAAACACACAAAAAAGTACATCCAATTTGACGCAGTAGTCCAGAAGTTAAGTGCTAAACATGTTTCGGTGATTCATTTTTATATACCATCGGTGGCCAAATTATTAGGGACAGTATTCATTGAGTAACATTTTTTTGTTCAAACACATTTTTCAGGAAAATAAATAATGTTATATAGGTTTTTCTGGTTTGGTTTTACTCCTGGTATTATTATTATTAATTTTGATATGTGATACCACCATGTGATCGAGTCATTTTCAAAAAAAGTGGTATAGCTTATAATATGTAGCAATTTTGTTAACTTCAGTTGAAAATTACTTTTGTTTCATTGATGGCTAAAACTATTTTTGGTTTTAATTTAACAAGATGTTTCTGTTAAAACTAATCAAACCGCAGATAATGTTTCTGATAATGTCCTATTTTTCTTAAATTGAATACAAAATATTAAGTTTTGAGAACGATATTACGTGATATGTTTAAAATTTCGCCTTTTTAAAATGGACAAAGCTGTAGACACGTCTCTACGAAAGTTTATAAAAATAAAAACGTTGTTTCTGTATTTTACACATTCTTTGAAAGATTTCACAGCTATTACAAGTGTTTAAAAGTCTGAAGTAAACAGTATTAAAGTAAAATCTGATCAGAACAAACTTCTAAAAACACAGAGTGTGAAAAAATGTGGCAAAAAACGGATCACCACTCTTTGTTTTGACCTTAAAAACAGAGATATCTGCCTAAAACATGATAAAAAGTGTATTGTTTCCCTGACTACGATTGTAAACGAGGTATAAGACAAGAAAATAGAAGTATTCGATCGGGCAGTTTGACGGAGGTTGGCCGAGAAGAATTGGATAAATCGCCGGCCGATCAAAAAATCGCACCTCGCCGAGGCCATGAAGTAGAAACGACTGCAGTAGGCCTGGCAACACCGAAGTATGACAGTGGCAGACTGGAATCGGTTAATAATATTACTTTTAATATTCCCATACGTCTGAAATACACTATTCAGTAATTATTGCATTATTTTCTGTGTATGCCTCTCCGACGAATATTTTTTTCAAGTGGAGGTCGATAAGAGCTCATTTGCAGTCGTACACATCGTGGAATTGTTCGACAACAGCTCCATGCAGTTTGCTTTTTAGGGACAATTTAACAACCAGGTAGCATCATTGTGTGATCTAACATCTCAGCTAAAAGCATGGGATGCCTATATTTCGTGAAAGTGACTACAAGGCAAGATCTGTACAAGTTAGTACTAGAAACTGAATTATGGCCGCAAGTCGAAGAATGGGTGCCCAATAGCCGGAGAGTTAAATTTTATGCACGATTCTATATTGTGTATTAAAGCCAAGAGTGTTAAAGCATTCCTGTCTGAAAAATAAATAAATATTTTTTGCACTAACTAGATAATTCACCAGATACGAACTCTATTGTGATCATGCAGAAGCTCATCAAGAGGGCTATCGTTAAGCACTTCGTAACCACTAAACACCAGCTCATTGCAGTTCATAGAAATGAGTTTTATCATGACACAAGCCTAAACAACCTGTTATATAATGTATAGAACGTATAAAACGCCTTATACGAGCTGTTATTACAGCATTAGGCGGCGTCGCAAAATATTAAGTTATACACAAAATATTTACTTTCAACTTATTATTGCGTTATTTTTTTAAACAAATTATCAAGTTTAATTTCACCTTCATATTTCTTATTTTTATAATCTTAAATAATAAGGTTTTTGAATAAAAAATACCACTGAAGTCTACAACTAATCACTTTTCTGAAAAAATCAATCCAACTTCATAATACAAAAATCATGACACTGTCCCTAATAATTTGGCCAGCTACTGTAAATAGATAATTGGCTTTTTCTATAAAACTAAGATTTTTCTTAAAATTACTGAAAGATGTTCAGGTATATAGTGGTACTATGAGGAGACATTTGTGCTAAATGTACAGAATAATATAGCGCATTCATGTAAAGCATCTTCGTTTTTATCGGTTTGTACTGAACCAGGTCACTGCGTTCTAACTTTTCTACGTCTTAAGTATTTTATCCACTTTTTTTTCCTATGTTCTTTTTGAAATATTAGAAAACTAAGAAAAACCACATGTGTTAAGTAACACGATTTTTAACCAATTTCAAAAAAAGAAGGAGGTTTCTCAATTCAACCATATTTACATGCTTTTTTTAAATTAATTATTATTCTTTATTGCACAAGAAAACACACATAAAAACAGCAAACATAAATGAGCTATGTACAAAGGTTTAATGTTTTTTCGCGGATAACTTCGTCGTTCATAAACCGATTTTGATGATTCTTCTTTTGTTTGATAATTCATGATTCGGAGGTGGTCTCATATAAATTTTATGGCGATCGGTTCAGTGCTTCTCGAAAAATTCATCAAGAACAAAAAAAAATCGACGAAATTTACATTGACGATATGTGCGTTACTTCAAGTTTCTATTTTCGTTTTATATTACTTTGAAAGATACTATAATACACAGTTAGACATTGGGTCTCGACACTAAAACGTAACAAATAAAAAACTTTTTCCAAAAAAAATAATAACCGCCTTCAAAAACTAAAAACACAAAAATAACTAAAACTTCGGAAGTCGGTGGCTTCTCTTCTGCCAATTAATTTGTGTTGCCACAGACTTCCGAAATTTTAGTTATTTTTGTGTTTTTAGTTTTTGAAGGCGGTTATTATTTTTTTGGAAAAAGTTTTTTTTTTTACTTTTTAGTCTGTATGTCCACTGATATTGAAAATGTTTATCTAGGTCTACCCTAAAAATTGGCATCAGATGGCAATGTGTGAAGTGTCCTAATATTTTATTTAATTACTAGCTGTCCCTCGTTGTTTTACCCGCGTCCGTCAACTGCTGCGCTTCCGTAGGTTATAGCGTGATGCTGGTTAGATAAGCATAATATTCCATATTAAAAGATTTTTTACCATCGTGTCTCAATGATCGATTTTTGACGTGTAACGTCAAACTTTTGACACATTTCCCGTACAAAAACTGTCAAAGTTGTCAAATATCCGGCCGATGACTGGTCATTGAGACACGATTGTAATAGCAGACTAGCCCCCCCTAGACAAGTGGCATTGTAGAATAGATAGCGAAAACGAATAGATTGTCAAATGTATGAAATTGACATAAGCTTTCGCTAAACAATTTGACATTTCCATACATTTGACAAGCTATTCGTTTTCGCTATCTATTCTATAATGCCACTTGTCTAGGCCCGGCCCCAGTAGTTCCGATTAGTAGTAGCGATTAGTGGGTTTAACTAAACAAACTCCTCCTGCTTTATAGTAGACAAAACCAAACTGGTGGCTAATTTAAACTGATAATGACTAACTAAATTTACTTTTACAATTATCAATTAGACACAATTCTTTTTTTTAATTGTTGGAAGCGCTGGCTCACACATTATATTTCATTGTTTGAGAAAAGTAATTTATTTGTAAATGTGTTACACTAAATGTTAGTGAACTTGATTAGCTTCCATTTCCTAATTAATTTTAATTTTTATTATGTTTATATACTCTTTTGACGGAAATGGTTTTGACATTATTTACATTCTTCTCTTCACACTTTAACGATGTACAAATAATAATATTGTAACAACATTATTTTAAAAGAGTACGAGTTTCTTGCCCATTCTTCTCCATACGAATCAACTTTTTGCAACTAGATTCATTTTTCTTTGTTTTGACGTTCTAAAGTGCCTTTTAAATGGTCTATTAGAAATAAATGATTTGAGTTTGAGTTTGAGAGTTTATAATATTAGTATAGTTTTTTTTCTAGCACGGGTTTTACCTTATAACATTTCTGACACATGCTTAGGAAATTAAGAACTCTTGTAATGCATAACTGGAGCATGATGTTTGAGGAATTCGGTTCAATAAACAAACATAATGATGTAGTCGAGTAATTAATTACATTAGCACAAGATGTGTTGGACTGTGGTCCATAGTAGAATTATGAACAGTAGTTCAGTTTTACTATGCTCTTTAAATATCGTGATTTAGATTTGTTTCTGCCAGTTAAATTACTTACTTATGTCCAACACTTTTTAGTGTTGAACATAGCAAGTATAAAAAAACCGGTCAAGTGCGAGTTGGACTCGCGCAACGAGGGTTCCGTTATTTTTTTTATGAAATAACTACACAAAACAAAACAAACAAACTTACGGTTTTCGTAGTATTTCCTTTATTTGTGCTACATGACCTTAATTCTTACCAAATTTCTTGATTCTTGGTCAATGGGAAGTACCCCATAGGTTTTGATTCCCTTGAAAATGTCTAAATATGCAATATAAACCACCGTATCTTTTTATTGCATTGATTTAGAAATTTGTTTTTTTTCACTGTTTTGAGAGATAGTAGACCTGAGTATGTGATATTAATTTCAGGTTGATATCTCGACGCGTTTCTGAGAAAAAGGGTCTTGACAGACGGACGGACGGACAACAAAGTGAACCTATAAGGGTTCCGTTTTACCTTTTGAGGTACGGAACCCTAAAAAGAAAATGAATTTTATTTATGTGCCGGTATAAGAGATATTTTTTTAAAATAAATTTCAATAAACTAAAGACCTGATGGCGGTGTGGTGACCAGCTCTTATAGACATCTGCAAAACAAGAGGTTTCGTAGATATTCCCATCCTAGAGACAAAGATGATAATTGTTTCATGTGCCTGTATTTGTTTTATAGAAGTTTCTAAACGCTTTTTTTTGAGGATGGGACATTATCAAACGACTTCTCCCGCTCTGGGCGGGGCAGGTGTCAGACTTTTACTGACTAAAACCCAGCCTTGTGCCTTCGGTTACCCTTTACATTCAGAGCTGTCTAGAGGACCCCTTCTCGCGCTGACTGCTCTTTAAGGCGCGCGTGGAACAAAACGCGCTGTCGACACGGGCCTAGTCCGTCGGACGGCGAGCTACCATTGCTCGCCGTCTGCAGGTCAGTTTTTACATGGTTTAATGTAGCAACACTATTTTAAGACATAAATAGGTACGGAGTCAGTACTTCTCCTACAGCTCTACTACTATAACCCTAGCACTTGTCCACTTGATATAGCGTATACATTAGAATTTACGCCGGGGTTACGGAATAGTTCTAATAGTTACCGCGGCCCCGGAACATAAAGGGCAACCGAAGGTACATGGGTGGACCGCGTCGACGGCGCGTTAGTGTTCCACGCGCGCCTCAAAGAGAAGTCAGCACGGGAAGGGACGCAACAGGGCCAACGCCTGCCAGGGTTGCGGAATGTTTATAATAGTTACCGTGACCCTGGAACATAAAGGGCAACCGAAGCAACATGAGTGGGTTTTACTGGTTTTAGTAAGTAAAAGTCTGACACGCCCCCTCCCGCCGCACCCAGGACGGGAGCAGTCATTTGATGATTTCCCACTCACTAAAAAAAAAGGTACATGGGTGGGTTTTAGTCAGTAATATATAGTGATGGGCCGAATGTGGTTTGTACCGAATACGAAGTTCGGCCGAACATTCGGTAAAATTTAAAAATTCGGCCGAAAGTCGGCCGAATTTCGGTTATTTTTGGCGCGCTTTCTAGGGAGCGATATTACCTATGTCGGTTGTAGAAGATCCTGGATTTAATCGATGAATGGCTATATTAAAGCCGAAATCATTTTAGTGTGACTATTTTACCTCAAATACCATAGAGCATTCATCTTAGTTATACTTACTATTACTTACTACAGTTACTTTTAAAAATATAGTTAGTAAGTAGTCCTTAATTATTTCAATGTCCATGTCAAGAGGTCCATTTCGTTAATAATAATTATCATATTTTCTTTAATAATAATGAACAGTTTATTTAATTTTCTAAAAAAGATTGTGGAGTGGTAACTAATTACTAAGGTTATTAAATGACTGATTTGATTATTAGTTTTACTGTTTTTTTGGGTTTTTTTTTTGTAATAATAGTTGAGTTATATAAATCTTATCTTGAACCGAATGTTCGGCATTTGAACCGAAAATCGGCCGAATGTTGAAGTTCGGTTCAAGCCACCGAAATTCGGTTAAACCGAATGTGAAACGAATTTCGGCCCATCCCTAGTAATATAATGACACGCCCTTCCGGCCTAGGGCGGGAGAAGTCATTTGATGATTCTACCATCCATAAAAAAACGTAACATGACACGGGAGAAATGGGGACAACTAGTATTCAATAAAAGATTGAGTTTCCTCACAATGTTTTCCTTTACCTTTGTCCAGTAAAAATCAGTAAAGTCATATTTATTACCAACTAGCTTTTGCCCGCGGCTTCGCTCGCGGTAAAAAGAGACAAAAAGTAGCTTATGTTACTCTCCATTCCTTCAACTATCTCCACTTAAAAAATCACGTCAATTCGTCACTCCGTTTTGCCGTGAAAGAAAGACAAACATACAGAGACAGACGGACAGACAGACACACTTTCCCATTTATAATATTAGTATGGATAAATATAATTCCAACTAAGCTACTCAATTCATTGAACTACTACAATCCATCCATTATACGGCAGGCAGCAGGCGTGCGTCTATTGACTCTGTGACGTCATTGCGCGAGCGCACGAGCCCCGGACACGTGCGCCGCATCAGGGATGTAAACATATGAGACAGGCACGCACGTGTTGGTGCAGTTCGTTAAATCCGTACTAATATTATAAATACGAAAGTAACTCTGTCTGTCTGTCCATCTGTCTATCTGTATGTATGTCTGTCTGTCTGTTTCTTCAGCACGCCTAAACCACTAAACCGATTGGAATAAAATTTGGTACAGATATAGTCTGGGACTCGAGAAAGGACATAGGATAGTTTTCATCCCGGAAATCCAAGACTACCCTCTGACCATCCCCCGGGAACGGGAGCTATTACGTGAACGAAGTCACGGGCAAAAGCTAGTAAAAAATATATCGATGGTTTATACGAAGAAAACTAGCACCTGCTCACGTGGATTAAAAAAAATGTCCGTAACTAGTCATTTCCTATTTCTACTTCCACAACACTCATTTTGAAATAAAAAGCATTGTAATTCTATGTCCGTTCTTAAATATCTTCAATTTAAATGTGTAGCTTTTTACAAAAGTTAAAACTGGGTCCTGTTATTATTTTCCCCTATATTAAAATTTAATTTTATTTTTCATGGAAATTAAATATTTCGTATAGATAAGATATATAATTATTGGGTATTCCTACCTGTAATGTTAACAGATAGAGGATAAATAAATAAATATTTGCAAAATAAATAAAAGTCATAATTTTAATACATACTTGAAAATCCCTGTATTGTATTTGCAAAAACCAGATTCATTATATTCTTTTTTAATTTTGTCAAATACAATCCTTTCAAATTAGCTATGTCATAAGATTGGAGTCTATCAAAATAGTTACATTCGGGGACAATAAACAAAAGAATTGACTCGTCTCGAGTTAGTCACTCCGAACGACGGTAGATGGCGCTACAGGTATCGAATATAAGTAAATGTTCAGATTCTATATCCTAGTATCAGTAGTTTCGGCTGTACTTTGATGGCTCCCAATGAGCCTGTTTCTTTATATTTACTGATAAGCACAGGTTTCCACAGGACAGAGAAAGATATAGCAGTATACACAAGAAGGTAACAATTAATATATAAAAGCACAAGGTGCCAACATAAAAAAGAAAGAAATCACTACGTTTATATGTAAACTGACTGACTGATGATATTTCAACGCAAGGCCTAACCGCTTATCCAAGAGACATGAAACTTGCAGGGTGTGTACTTTGTCACTTGTGGTCAGGCACTTTTATTAAAATACTTTTACCAAAAAACCGCATCCAAACCGGTTCATGCGTTTAAGAGCTACTGTGTCACAGACAGACACACACACATAGTGGTGTAACTTGTAACACCCTTTGTGCGTGCGTGCGTCGGGGTTAAAAAAGTCACATTCTTGAAACCTTTTGACCGCCGTGGTCATGTATAGATGACAAACCAAAATGTGCCCAGCACTTTTATACTTATTTAAAAAGCTTGGCGATGATGAGGGCACTATTTTGCTCTTTTGACGTGGTGGTCAAAAGGTTAATATCAGGACTATTACTGCCAGTTTAATATAAAACTAACAAACCAATCAAATATGTTCAACCCTCGCCGCCACATGATAACACAAACAAAGCCCGTGATTGTGTTCCTGTGCTAGTACCTACTCGCACCACGTGCTGTCCGTCTAGCTTCCATGTGTAGTCATTGACTCTAGTTATGAGATAGGTCAATGAAAAACAGCAGAGCTTTTTGTTAAGGAGCTCGTCCGAAGGAATACTTCCTCCCTACTGTACTTAAACTCTGCAGCAAATGATGATTTTGAGGTCATCATTTACGCTGGGCATGTCAACTTTGAGATTGCATTAGTTTTTGTCTTTGGTACATGATAACATAAACAAAGCATGTGATTGTGTTCCTGTACTAGTACCTACTCGCACCACGTGCTGTTCGTCTTGCTACCATGTGTGGTCATTGACTCTAGTTATAGGATAGGAGTGTAGGACAATGAAAAATTAAAGGGCTTCTGGTGAAGAATCTCGTCTGGAGAAGTTCAAATGCATATAACCCGGATGTTTTCAAGAGACGAGTGCATAGGCATCTTTTGGGTGAGCTCGCTCCATCGTAGGCCCCGTCTTTGCCCTCGGACTAGTCTGGGACCAAGAGCAAGCTCATAAGTAATAAAAAAAAAACTACAGGGTTAGGTAAACTGGGCTTGGTCCGCGGCCCAAATAATACGGAGCAAAAACAGTAGTGCAAAATTCTGCCGAATGCTTGGGCCAGAAAAAAGTATCGTAGTTAAATCGACCCATTTCATTGAAATGAAAAAAATGCGAAATAAAACAAAGGTATCAGAATATTCCGGGGTTGCGGAATGTTTATAATAGTTACCGTGACCCCGGAACATAAAGGGCAACCGAAAGAACATAAGTAGGTTTTAGTCAGTAAAAGTCTGACACGCCCTCCCGCCCCGCCCAGGACGGGAGAAGTCATTTGACGATTTCATGATTTCCCACTCCCTAAATAAAAAAGGTATCAGAATATTTATACTATATTGTGATGTTCCTTCTTATTATGTGATGGCCGCAAAGCAACGTTGATAAGGAGACACCGGAGCTTAAAGATTTTTTGTGTGTTTGTGTAATTAGAATCACATAAAACATTTTAACTTTGCTTCCGGAATGACATTGCATCTGGAAGGCCCTTGGCAGATGTTTTTAAAGATTTATTTTTAAAGAGAAATGAATCACTTTCAGGTGAAGGACTGACAGTAATCCTGTTCTGAATTCCATCATCACACCACTTGCAGTTCTCTCGGACTCCGTCCTCACTATGTCGACGATTGGCGGTAAGCCATTGTCGGTATTTTCGGAGAGTTACCTGATTGATCTTCACGAAAAAAGAAAAGAGGCATCTTTAAGGGTATCACCACAACTGCAATTTTCTTCTCGATGAACCGCTTGTTCGTTTGCCCGCTTACAAATACTAATAAAAACAACGATTTAAAGTTTAATTATATTTGTTGTCCGTTTCTTTATAACCAGACTTTGGAAACACCAACAAAGAATTAATTGTAATTACACAACCAATAAGCCATCGCAAGAAACAAAGCAAAACCCATTTCAATATACTCCATAAATAATTGCAGCATGAAATAAAACAAACCACAAAGAAGCAGCTTCACAAAGAGATAATTGTGATAGCACATATAAACATGTATATAAACAACTATGTATTATACCATAGTGTACAGATTAGCGACGTTGCAAGGCCGTTTTAATCAGAACTCTAGGGATTATAGTCTATTGTTTGTTAAGGTTGGTGGTGTACGGAGCGTTAAAAACGCAGCGATTATAAAACGCTCATGCGTCGCTGTCGTTTCTCCTTTATGATATTAGTATAGATAATATTATGATACCGACTCTTTGATACATAAAGATAATATTGCATTTTGATCCCAGTGTCGTACTTTACTTGACTTCGCTTTTTTTCTTAGTTTTCATTGTAAATGGGTTCAGGGTAAAAAGGTTATCTATGTGTGCCTCCAATGTGAATATAACTTACAATTCGCAATCAAAATTAGTAAAAGGAGCTACCTGTTCACCGGAGCGAAGCGAGGATGCCGGAGTATCAAATCAAACTATGTTTTCAAAATGTCTGCGCCTGCACTAGCTTTCCGCTTCGCTTTTCCTTTCCGCTTACCCGTTTTGTATGAATTTTCCAATACGGTATTTGACACTATAAACCGATAAATCTAAGACATAATTTTTATAAAAACTATCTTTTTATTTGTCCGAAGTATCGGATTTGTTTTAAATTTACTGTAAAATTTGGATTTTTAATTGCTTTGAAATCAATAAATAGTTAGTCAATAGGGTTGCTAGCTTGTGACGTCACAAGGTGATATTGCCATTCAAAATCTATAGGAGAATCACGTTTTGACAGTTCATAAAAAGTACGTCAATTGATGATAGTGTCAAATACCGGATTGTCCACTAAAGTAGAGCGGAGAGTTTGTGGAATCCTATTGGTTTATATACCTTTGGTTTATAAATTCTGACAAAAACTGTCAGGTAGCAGTGCACTAGACTCAACCTCTGTCTGATTTGAGGATCCTAAATTTTCAATGGAGGATGAGGAAATTTCCTCTTTTTTCCTAGCAGCGTTACAACCACTCAGTGTAGAGTATTCCTTACCTTGACAATAGCAAAGCTGTTTAAAAGAATACTAGATACATTTAAAGATAGACATATTGACATAATAATTACAGATAATGTACTTGTGTCGATTACTATGTCGTGAGGGAATCGAAATTATATGGCTAGGTAATCTGACAATTAGAATTCTACTGGCTTTAAATAGATAAATGGATAATTATCATAATCAGAGAACGTTTAGTATGGTACTTACTAAACATATAATAAATATACATTTTTATTCATTAAATTTTATGGAAATAGACAGGATGTGGGTAAGTAGTAAAAGTCAGGAAAATAATTGAAATAAGCAATAATTATTATTATATCACGTAAATAAGTAAGACAATATTATTACTTTTATTTTAGATGATACAGTCAAAGATCATAAATTATATAAATAAGAATAATTCACAATTTATAATATTCTCATGGCAATTTATAATAGGCATGACCTAATTTGACATGGCTATCGTTTTCTTTATAAAATGGAAAGTAACATACGCACAGAACTTAAATTTAGTTTTGTTTGTAAACTAGGGAATCGGCACCAACGATTGCAAAACCAAGACTTTAAATTCTACACATTTTGTCATAAAAGGTTCTGGTTTCTGAAATAACCTCAAGCGATAATGACAGATTCTTATCAAAACAATGGTGTGTCCGTATGTAGCAGTATGTATGTATAGCTTGGCCATTTTACATATATGAATATGCAACGAACAGATTAGTGGACCGTCAGCAAATGAGATGTTAATTCTTGCCGATGTTTTAAGGTTATTTTTTTAAATGAGGTTGTGGTTCGAAACAGGGCAAGTACCAATGTGAGTTTTTCATTTCATTATGTACTTTTCATGTTAAACCAGCACTTAAGGCGTTATTCCGAGTGCCATTTGTTGATCTGTGACAGTCATAACGGGTAGTCAAAAGCCAGAAAGTCTGGCTATTCGCCACAGCTCTGGCTCTGTCAAATGTGACAGCTGACATAAATGTCAAGGGTCAAAATGGTATAGTTGTGGTTTACTTAACTGACCAGAGTGGTCGACAAACCAAAAACCAAAATTAAAAAACAATTAGTGAAAATTCTTTTATTTTAACGCTTATCGAGTAGTGTTCTAAGTTGTTAGTAGTAGGTTCAGTTTTTGTAAACCGCTTTAATAATTGGCATGTATTCTAACAATAATAATAAAAAAGCGGTCCCTTTTCATTCTAACATAAAAAAACTCGATGATAGGTACCTTGTGGTTGTTTCCCTGGGCCTCTACAACCCAGGGTAACGCAGGTTCTGGAGTCCCAGACGAACAGAAGGTTAGGAAAAGAAAATAAACAGTTATGAAAAGAACAGATATATATTTAAAATTATAACAACCTTTTTGCGTAAAGTTTAAATAAATAAATAACTGCATATTGGTATAAGGTGGGACGGGGCTAAAGCGACTATGGGGCTATTGTAACTAAATTAACCATCGACGTAGTTCGACGACCAAGCAACAACCAGCTGTCGCACTGCTATTGTCTTTCTATTGTGTTTCGAATCCCGTGTGTTCGAAGGTTTTTAACAACTTCATTATTATAGGGTTTCTAATATAATAATGTTTAATTTAGTTACAGTAGCCCCGTAGTCGCTTTAGCCCCGTAGTCGCTTTAGCCCCGGGCAATGGTAAGTATATACGGAGACATATTCCCGTCCAAAAATAAATAAAAACACAGTCACATGTTCAGTTCTTAATTTGCAGTCAGTACATTACAACAATGCATCTGCTAACCACCTGTTGAAGAAGGCCGATTAGTCAGTGTGTTCGCTGCCCGGTTGTGTAATAACGAGGTGGGCAGAGTTAGTGCTCCTACCGAGATAGGGACGACCGATCCTGAAATGTAATCTAAACCAGCTGTTTTATGCAGAGTTTTGTGTAACAATTGTAAATAAAAAATAATAATAATAACCGCCTCTAAATTATTAAGACAGCAATTTCAAGTAACAAAAGATTTGATAATTTTGAAACAGCCGAACTGATTATGGTTAAACTAGCTTTTGCCCGCGGCTTCGCTCGTGTTAAAAAGAGACAAAAAGTAGCCTATGTTACTCTCCATCCCTTCAACTATCTCCACTTAAAAAATCACGGCAATCCGTCGCTCCGGTTTGCCGTGAAAGAAAGACAAACAGACAGAGAGACACACTTTCCCATTTATAATATTAGTATGGATGTGTCTAAGAACCAACGCTAGATAACCTAATTTCAAATAAAAAGATCATATTTAAACTAAATCGCCTGTTTAAGAGCTACTGTACCACAGACTGACAACCAAACAAACAAACAGACCTACACACATAATATAATATGTTAGCGATCAAACTTATAATATCCTTCTTTTTCATCGGAGGCTAAAAATAAATGTAAAAGTAGACATATACTTATTCTTAGACTAAGTAACAAAACTATATCCGAATTAACCTTTCGAAGACCAAGCGACAGCCGGCTGTCGCGCAGCTATTGTCTTTCTATTGTGTCTCGAATCACGTGTGTTCGAAGGTTTAATTGGAATTTTTGCCAACCCTACACTGGGTTATCCGGAATAATTATTTCAAAGGATTTGTATTATGTTGTGGTTTCCGCTAAATGGAAATTTGGTTAGGTAACTGAGATATGTCTGAACTAACTTAACGAGATCTATATTGAGATGGTCGCGGAATGTTCATAATAATTACCGTGACCCTGGAACATAAAGGGCAATCGAAGGAACATGAGTGGGTTTTAGTCAGTAAAAGTCTGACACGCCCTCCCGCCGCACCCAGGACGGGAGCAGTCATTTGATGATTTCCCACTCACCAAAAAAAAAAAACTATATTGAGATTACTAATAGCAATACAACGATTATGTTGTTTTTATCTATTTAATATCTCTCGCACATTTGTTATTACAATTCACATTTATTTTTATTTATTATTTTTTATTTATTTATTTATTTAAACACACATACAGCTATCATCACAGGCTTAACCTAATACAATAGTTGTAGTTATGAATTTATAGTAATAGTATTATTCCGAACTAATATTATTCCGTTATGTTGTTACTAACTGTCCCTCGCGGTTTCATCCACGTTTTTTATTACTGTTTCGCTCCCGTAGGTTGTAGCGTGATGCTGTATATAATATAGCCTTGCCCGATAAATGGGCTATCCAACACAAAAAGATTTTTCCATTTTGGACCAGTTGTTTCTGAGATAACCGTTCAAAAAACAAACAAATCAAACTCTTCAGCATTATAATATTAGTATAGATTACATTAATTATTGAGAGATTAGTGAGCCCTGACTGTGACATAGTTTTCCCCTAAGAATTGTGACCGCCAAGGCAACGAGTCTTTATACTTTTCCCGAATTTGAAAATTCGAGAATCTTTCCAAGTCACATCATAAAAAGGTGTCTGTTTATTTGTTAGCAATTCATTTTGATTCATAAAGGTAAATCTCGCGGTTTGAAAATTATAACATCCGTTAATTTTCTGGAATTTTCCTTTTTAATTATAATGTGAAACACGTGGTTTGTGTTTACTTGCAGGTTTATTTAAACTCATCCCATTTAGCATTTTTTGACTTTAATAGCGTTTTTACATTTGTTTTCAACAATAGTTATGTTACTACATCCTACATGTCTCCTAGACATTATGGCGTCGCAACTGACAACAAAATGCATGCATGGTGACGTAACCGCGACAATTGTTGTACGTGGTTGCATCGTTCTTTCGTCTCGATGCAGATTATTGCAGTAAGAGAGAACTTGGATCAAGTTCTTTGAATACCAATACTATCTACATAATCTGTACTTCCGTACTAATATTATAAATGCGAAAGTAACTCTGTCTGTCTGTCTGTCTCTTCTTCACGCCCAAACCACTCAACCGATTTAAATGAAATTTGGTACAGATATAGTCTGGGACCCGAGAAAGGACATAGGACAGATTTCATCCCGGAAATCTCCCGGGAATGGGAACTCTTATTCTACGCGGACGAAATCGCGGGCAAAAGCTAGTATGTGTATATATAATGCAGACTGACTGATTGGATGATAATGTCAATGCGCGACCCAAACCGCTGGTCCTAGAGACATGAAACATGGAACTTTTCATAAAAAATACAGGATTGTGTTTATGTGAAGAGTATAGTATCCACTAAGAAGGGATTTTGCGAATTCTTTCCCTAAAAGGATAAAATAGGGCATGAAAGTCTTGAATTTCACGAGGGAGAGGTCGCAGGTACTGGCTAGTTTAGTATAGAAAGAAAAAGCAAGAAAGAAAAACAGTTTATTCGTGTTAAGTTGGAAAATTTTTACAGCATAAGAACTTAAATAATTTTTTTTTTTTTTTTTCTTCTCTGTGTTTATTTGCAATCAGTCATCGACTATGAGCAAATGTGTGAAGTGCGTTGCATCATGTCGAGTGTGCCTCCCAGCGGAGACAGCTACTCCATACAAATGGCTAAATCTAGTCTGGTCCCAGGATCAAGCGTCGTTTCAAGCGGGTTTTGTCCCTGGTACGTATGAGCTGGACAGCTAAATCGTTAGGATGATTTGCTAGCCTCTTCTTGTAGGTTTCGATACTGCGTTGGATTTCCTCTTTAACGGTGCTGATTTGCAAATTCCCGTGTATCTCAGCATTTGTAACAAACCATGGTACACTTGTTATAGATCTTAGTATAACATTTTGAAGTCGCTGTAGGATGTTTATATTGGAGTCACTGGCGCTTCCCCACAGTTGGACACCGTACATCCAGCTTGGTCTCAGTATACTTTTGTAGATCAGGAGCTTGTTATCTACAGAGAGTTTAGAGTTTCGTCCCATTAACCAATAGAGATTCTTATAGCGCATATTAAGCTCATCTCTTTTACACTTTATGTGATTCTTCCAGGTCAATCGGCGGTCCAGGTGCATTCCGAGGTATCGTACGGTTTCGCTATGTGCTAGGGTATTGTCAACTTAAATAATGTAGGTAGATTTATAATAATATATAAAACTTATTGCACGAAAGGGCTAGCGCCCAGCATAATGCCGGGCCCGTACACAGGTACGAGTCCACGGCGCTGGTATAGGGTATGGTATGGTATGGCGGGCTCGTTTCCGCAACTCCACGTCAAGGCGCGGTTTTTGCGTGTGGTGCTTTATTCGATCCACCCTATCTCGTTGAAGAACGCCAGCAAGCTGTTTATGCTGCTGGTGATCCCTGGATTACCGAAGTACTTAGCCCTGTATATAGCGGTTGCAGGACAGTGTAGGAGCACGTGTGCTGCTGTTTCTTCTTCGTTCATAGTTTAGTATATTAGTAAAACCGAGTTTTAGTTACACAATAAAACCCAACTAACCGCAGCACAGCCTTAATATCCTAAACTGAAGTAAACACCAACAATACCCTACCCAGAGAGCTTAACTCCAAAAATCTTAATTCCAAATTGGACGAATAATTTGCTAACCTACTGGATTAAATCCTTGGAAAAATAATTTTATCCATTTCCATCAAAATCATAACTTTTGTCCGCTCGCAAACGCCTTTAACTGTGAAACTACGTGGAATGGCGGCTGAATTATTCATATCATATCTAATAATGAAGGAGGGTTGTTTGTCTGTTAGTCCTTTGAAAAAGCTGATAAGTTTACGTAAAGCCATTTAAGAGAAAATGTATTAAAATCATTTGAGTTGACCCTCTATAATGTTCTTTCATGTATTTTTTTCTTCGACAGAAATATTTTAAACTTTATTATTAATAGTAGTGATAATTAGCCGTGTGAGTGTTAACTTTCTTTTAGTAAAGGATAGCATCATGACTATCTTCTTCTAGGATTGTCCTCAAATATTATAGGTACACACAGTGATTTTGGCATTATCTATAAACAAATAAACAAACAAAAAAACATTATCATTCGGAAAGAATAATTTCGAGAAGTGTGGCTTATGAAGACGGTTACAAATAACCACCGGAATTTCTTAAGGATAAAAGAAAAAAGAAATCGATTTAAAAATAAACGTATATGTATGACAAACTTGACGTAATTAGACAATAGAACTCCACACTAAAAAGTAAAAAATAAAACTCAACGTAGTAAAACAAATGAACTTGCCATTCAGAACTGCTATACAGTCTAGCTTGACGCTGATGGCTTATGCAATTGTGTCCGGTTAGCCGACCGGACACAATTGCATAGCTGCCTCGTCTGACAATACTGTTTCTATTACAATCTATTCCGGACATCCTCTGTCTCTTCTCAGTCGATTGTCATTCAAGCAAAGTTTAATTACAGACAAATTGAACTTTGCTTGAATGACAATCGACTTCCAATCTCCAGCTGTTTTTCAAACAATCATTTTGCTCCTTTTTTACCTTAACTGATGGGATGAAAACTATCCTATGTCCTTTCTCCGGTCCCAGACTGTATCTGTACCAAATTTCATTTAAATCAGTTCAGTGGGTTTAGGCGTGAAGAAGAGAAAGACAGACAGACAGTTACTTTGGCATTTATAATATTAGTACGGATTATAATAGGTAATGAGTGAACATCATCAGCATTTCAGTCTCACGACCTCTGTCACTCCTGGACGAAGACTTCCACCAACGTCCTCCAACTCCAACTACTCTAAGAACTGATCTCCAATTAACACAATCTTAACCAGGCCGTTGTTTCATCACGTGGGAAACCTACAGACTTACAGAGGTAAAAATTTGAAGGTAAATAAGCTCTCTACAAGTAGCTTGTTTAAACTTAGCTAACTGACTCACTTCCTTCCTGGTTTTGGTTTCTGATTGTTACATTGCTATTAAAATGTTTGTAATTGGACCAAAGAGTAGTGAGCTAAAGGTTCTAAATAATACTATTTTATTAGTACTATGAAGAATCATAAACTCACTACACTTTATCATTTGGCGGGCCTGTTGGTTTAGTGTTCAGTGACCCTGACTGCTAAACCAGAGGTCGTGGGTTCGATTCCCATCCAGGACAAACTTTGTGTGATGAGCATAAATGTTAGTTCTGTGTCTGGGTGTGGTTTATCTATAATATGTATGTATTTAAAAATTATATAAGTATGTATATCAGTTTTCTGATTACCATAACACAAGCTCTGCTTAGCTTGGGATCGGATAGCCGTGTGTAAGATGTCCCAGGATATTTATTTATTTATTTTATCTACGTTTCTCTTTTCAAAATGGTCGTCTGGTATAATTTGAAACTTTACATAAATTAATGAACACAATACGACATAAGAATTTATAAATACAGTCGGAATTAAGTCCTTTATCAAACTCAAAACAAACTTATCAAATCTAATCCAAAATTTAAGATAATTATTATGACAAAACCCTGGACTTCAAACACAGCGACCGTCTGCCATAACAAAGATGGCGCCGGACCCTAACTCGACGCCATTTGCATTTCGTCAGCTGTTTTAAATATTAATCGTTCGTACTTTATTGTAGTCTGTCGCTTTATAGATCTGTCAATGATGTTGACAAGGAAACAACAAAATGTTTGACAAGATATTAAAAAGGTTTTTTTAGACGAAAATAATGGTTTTTACGGCAATGATAATTCTGGCGATAAGTGTACACAGGGATTGAGATTACTATTTATATTAGTTTAATGGAAAGATCGGTACTGTAGAGACTAGGAATTGCTGAATTGAATAAAACTTTTTTTTATTTAAAAAGACCGATTATAACATGAAATATTTAAAAAAAAAAAGGATTGACAGCCCGTATGGCTGACAAGCAGTCGACTTGAAGTAATAAAAAAAATATGATTAATTAATGAATACAAGAAAGTATTAAAGTATCATCCCGGCACAGTAGAGGTCCTTTACTCCTCTAAATTATTACTTAAGTGGTATATTAATTAAAGGTATACTTCAGGGAATTATCGATTACAAAATTCCCAGGAAATTCCGGAAATTTCTCCCCGCACTGGGATTACGTATCTTGCAGAAGCCGAGCGATTGCGATAATTTGGCAATATGAACGTCAATTCAAAATACGTCATGTTAAATAGCAATCTAGCGATAGTGCTGCCTCTGTGGAGCAATCAGTTAACTAAAATATGCATTTTTCGTTTGGTTGTTTCGTATTTAGTATGGTTTTTAAAAGCAAAGTTAAGTTTTTTTTTGTTAAAGGTGATATTTAATTAGTTTCAGCGATTGCTACTTTATCGTCATCGTAGCAATAAGTGCATTAGAACAATCAGCGGGCGATTAGCAATCGGTTCATACATAATACGATTTTTTTTGACGTTAAGCGATTAATCGCGCGGTGACCGCGCGATCACTGCGCAAATATTGCTGATTGCTGTTTCATAGGTAATAATCCCGCCGATACTGTACAAGCTAATTTGGTAACAAAATTCCCGGAAATAAGGCATATTACGGGGATTTTATTACCGAGCAATTATTATTAGTATTACAGTGCTTTTGTGTGTGCCCTCTTCCTTCCTTTTGCTCTCACACTCCTTGAAGGGCAATCAGGAGAGACAAAAAAGAAAGAAAAAAAATGGAGCTACTAATGTTCGTTAGTAGCGACATTAGTTTAAACTCTGTTGAAGCCATTAACACCTACTTCGTAGAGGGGAGGTGTACTGTCGTTCCGAAAATTATTTACAAACTAGCTTTTGACTTCCCGTGCCCGGAGGTTTTCCGGGATGAAAACTATCCTACGTTCTTTCTCGGGTCCCAGACTATATGTATACCAAATTTCAATTAAAATCGGCTCAAGAAGAGACAGACACACAGAGTTACTTTCGCATTTATAATATTAGTACGAATTATATGATAAACTGTCTCCTGTGGTTTTACTCACGCTATCTTAGGTTTTTGGTTACTGTTCCGGTGTCGAAAGGAAGATTATGTATTTTAGCGTACGTCTGTATGTCCCATTCTATGGCACGATCTAGCCTCAATCGTTTAACGGATATCGACATTGTGAGATGTCATTGAATTCGTCTCAGCTGTGGAAGAAACTAGGGTATTTAAAAAAATATAATTAAAAAAAGACGGGTTGCACTCCGGGAGTGCCGGCAGAAGTGAAAACTTGATTATTAATACTATCCATCCGTCCTACGCTTTTTCGATCAGGTCACGTGTCCTGACGCGAGTTTAAGATTTTATACCCATTACAGATCCATCCGTCCTACGCTTTTTCGATCAGGTCACGTGTCCTGACGCGAGTTTAAGATTTTATACCCATTACAGAAAAAGTGCTCAACGCCGCTAAAGAAGTTTTCACTTCAATAATTAAAAATCCTACTGCAATTTCGGAAATTGGTGGCAACTACATGAAGCAGAAACAAAGGTACCGACGTTCGATATAGCAGTTAGGGTTTTTAAATAATTTAATTATTATTTTTATTTGCGTAAAGGAGTAACAATCATATAAAAAATAATAAGTTTATTCATTTCTCTCTTGTGAGAGTTTAAAAATAATAGCTTAAAAACTGTAAAGTGCCACAATAACAACAATGTTATTGTGGCACTTTACAGTTTTTAAGCTATATAAATTCACATTGTGAGAGCTGGTACCTGAAGTAGGTTTTTAGAAAAAAAAAACTTGTATTACAGGCAAAAGATATAATCAATGTTTAGTTTTTGTTTATGCCAATGATGCCAAACTTGAATATAATTTGTTCTAAATAAGGAACTGAATCGATTCCAATCGTTTATGTGCACATTATTTCGCATAAACTAAAAATAAGGTTGTATATATAATGACAGATGTAACAACATAACAGCTGGTACATAATGCCTTCCGTTGTTTTCATTCATTATTCCATTCTAATTTACTTATAAATAGAATTGAATAGATAATCTTTAACGGAAGCCCATGAATCAAGCCGTGATTGATAACATTGTGATGCGAATCTGAGTTCTTATAGCTTGATGGAGTACGTCCACAATGTTTATTTAAAATGCGAAAGTAATTCTGTCTGTCTGTTTATTGCCTACCTCATCAAGCAAAATCGCTGAACTGATTGTAATCTATACTAATATTATAGAGCTGAGGAGTTTGTGTGTTTGTTTGTTTGGGTAGTCTGATTTTGAAAATTCTTTAGCTTTTATAAGAAACTAGCTGTCCTCTGCGGTTTCACCCGCGACTATATCAGATTTTTGGTTACTACTCCGCTCGCGCACACGTAAACAGGATAAAACCAAAAAAAGAAGATAAAAATTTTCTATGTCCGTCTCCTGGTCCTAAGCCACCAATTTTCAGCCAAATCGGTTCTGCTGTTCTTGAGTTATAAAATGTGTAACTAACACGACTTTCTTTTATAGGTATAGATTAACGCCATATCTAAGTTTTTTTATGGTTTACTAGACTTTCACACGAATAAAGTCACAGGAGAAACTGAGAAACAAAAACAGTTTGAGGAAATTTCAATTCTCTATGGATAACGGTTGGTTCAAAGACGCAGGCCACTGACAGACAGACGGACAGCGTAGTCCTTTTTGGTCCTTTGGTATTTACTTTAGGGACATTGTTTGTGTCTACGATAATAGTGGGGGCGTTATAAGCCATTAATGTATGGGGAGCAATATTTTTTGCATTAAAGCATGAGACTTGGTACACTTGTTAGTTAGGTGGGTTAGAGCGAAAATCGCCCGGGAGGCAATCGGAGGCACCCCTCTGGGGGGGAGGGGGAGGGGTTGAAGTTCTCTTCTGCCGCGCGCTCTGTTTGTCGTCATAACTCCTAATTTATCGTTACTATGGCAAGTGGGGTATCATTTTCGGATAAACCAAAGATGGCCAATCGTTTTCTGAAATAAAAAATACATGTCTACATACAAAAAAAGTTAATTATGCCCTAAAATGTGAAAATTTCAACCGTAACAAAAATCATTAAATGGCCATAATTTTTCAAATCGTGACTATATCGACTTTAAAAAAATATGATTAAAAAGCTATATGCGTATAGATTCTGAAAATATAATATATGTCTATAGTGTATATAGAAAAATCGTTAGAAAAAAAATTAAAACAGCTTGGCGGAGCAGCCAAAATTCATTGTAAAATAAAGACAACAAAATTGATTTTCAAATTGACCAATCTTTTTACTAGTTAATATAGAGATTTGATTAAATTAAATAGATAATGATTTTAAATGTTTTGTTTTGTTAAAAATCTATCGTTTTTACCCTTAGTACAAGTATAAAAAAATGACATTAGTCATATTTGATCTTATAGCTGAGCGGGCTCTGCTGACTATTTTAAGTGAATCAAACGTCTGTAATTAAAGTGATAACATATAACTATGCTAAAAGCTTAGCTAAAAGTATTTATAAAATAATGTAAAAAGCGACTGCACCATTGATTAACACTTTAAGAGTTAGCCCTAATAGCAGGACGCAAAGAATTGTTTTCTTAAATGTCGCCATTTTTTACGTCGGATAGTATAGTTTTGCCAGAAATAGAGTTCCAAAATATCTTAATTGTAAGTTTTATGAGTTACTAGCTTCTGCCCGCGGCTTCGCTCGCGTTAGAAAGAGACAAAAAGTAGCCTATGTTACTCTCCATCCCTTCAACTATCTACACTTAAAAAATCACGTCAATCCGTTGCTCCGTTTTGCCGTGAAAGAAAGACAAACAGACAGACAGACAGACAGACACACTTTCCCATTTATAATATTAGTATGGATAGGCCAAAATAATAGCTTATATCTGTTTGTTCAGAGTGCTGATAATTTGGTGCAGTGCTAGCATTCGAGTCACTGCCCCTATCTCATCATCTCACTAGCCTTTTCTGGATTATATTGGGGTCGGCTCTCAGCCTAATCGGATTCAGCTGGATACCAGTGTTTTATGTTAAGCGACTGCCTATCAGACCTTCACAAATTAGTAACTGGGCGATAGGATGCCTCTTGGTTAGGCTGGTCAGACTTTCTAGTTTGGCTAGCCGTAACGACTGTCAAAGTTCCACGAATGACAACCGCTGCCCCTATATTGTTTATTAAATACTTTGCCGTCCGCAGTCGCACAATTCCAATCACTTAAGTTCCCGCTGAGAGCATCTTTATCTTTATTTATTTATCTTAACATCATGGGTACATTGTTTACCCTGGGTAAAGTACAATCTTAAATAGAGAAAGGTGTCTGAGATAGAATAGACACCTCAGGCGCCGCCACTTCTTTTTACACCTGCACCGGATCATTTCCACACAGACGTCGAAAACCACTGTACTAGCAAGTCTCTCCATGTATGTTAACAGTAAAATAACCGACCTTACTCTATCCCTTATTAGATGGATCAGGTGGATTCGGTGAAAAATGTTCTCAAAAAAAAAGAGATGCTGGGCAGCTTTTCAATAATAGCGAAAGCCTCGCTAATCCTTTTCTCATATGCTGCCAGAAACTCTTTTGCGACAGTTGGAAAAGCATTCCATGTCTCCGTTGCGCTTTTTTTCTCTACCGTTCAAATAAGTCACAGTGTCACAGCTTTTTTACAGGACCATCACACTGGTGGTTCTGTAAATAATCCTCATCCTATTTTAGTCCTAGGAAGTATATAGCGGGTGAAAGAAAATAATTCTAAGTATTTTTAATGGAGAGTACTTGATACTTTGCGGCAAGGAAGGTACTGGTGGGGTTTTCCAGTGCCTACATTACCCACAGCAGGCTCCTCAAGCTCAGACACTCGTCTATACCAAAACGACTGCTAACGAGACTTCAGTATCGACAGTACGTGAACGTATCATTACTTTAGCGCAACTCTGACTACTGCGTTAGTCCTATCATCCTGTTGTTCGCCATTTGGTATCCGCTGTTATAAAAAAATCTTTTTACCGGACCACTTGAAGCTAGTCTTGCCTCTGTTTTACGCTTTTCCAGGTAGTCACAATGTATCTTGTTTTTAACTGTGAAGGGGAAAAGGGTTTCTGGCAGCATATGAGGGACGGATTAGCGAGGCTTTCACTATTATTCGCGGGCCAGTTAGTTTAGTGGCTAGTGAACCTGACTGCTAAGTCGGAGGTCGTGGCTACGATGCCAACCAGAACAAACTTTGCGTGATGAGCATTGTTTATCCTGTGTCTGATTGTAATTTATCTATAACTAGCTGACCCGACAGACGTTGTCTTGTCAAGTATGAATATTGAATTCGAATTGACATACTACCTACCTACTACCTACCTACTACCTACCTACTACCTACCTACTACCTACCTACTACCTACCTACTACCTACCTACTACCTACCTACTACCTACCTACTACCTACCTACTACCTACCTACTACCTACCTACTACCTACCTACTACCTACCTACTACCTACCTACTACCTACCTACTACCTACCTACTACCTACCTACTACCTACCTACTACCTACCTACTACCTACCTACTACCTACCTACTACCTACCTACTACCTACCTACTACCTACCTACTACCTACCTACTACCTACCTACTACCTACCTACTACCTACCTACTACCTACCTACTAACTACCTACCTACTACCTACCTACTACCTACCTACCTACTACCTACCTACTACCTACCTACTACCTACCTACTACCTACCTACTACCTACCTACTACCTACCTACTACCTACCTACTACCTACCTACTACCTACCTACTACCTACACCTACTACCTACCTACTACCTACCTACTACCTACCTACTACCTACCTACTACCTACCTACCTACTACCTACCTACTACCTACCTACTACCTACCTACTACCTACCTACTACCTACCTACTACCTACCTACTACCTACCTACTACCTACCTACTACCTACACCTACTACCTACCTACTACCTACCTACTACCTACCTACTACCTACCTACTACCTACCTACCTACTACCTACCTACTACCTACCTACTACCTACCTACTACCTACCTACTACCTACCTACTACCTACCTACTACCTACCTACTACCTACCTACTACCTACCTACTACCTACACCTACTACCTACCTACTACCTACCTACTACCTACCTACTACCTACCTACTACCTACCTACTACCTACCTACTACCTACCTACTACCTACCTACTACCTACCTACTACCTACCTACTACCTACCTACTACCTACCTACTACCTACCTACTACCTACACCTACTACCTACCTACTACCTACCTACTACCTACCTACTACCTACCTACTACCTACCTACTACCTACCTACTACCTACCTACTACCTACCTACTACCTACCTACCACCTATCATCCATACGTCATTACATAGCTGTCATTATACGTCAATTTTGTTATTCCAAGTCTGATTCTTTTTTGTTATACCACGTTTTATAGTGACTGACGTTACATGTCAAGTCACACGGGAATGATGTCGAACGGGATAAAAAGTATCCTATGTCCTTCTCCTGGCTCTAAACTACCTCCCTGCCAATTTTCAGCTAAATCGGTTCAGCCGTTCTTGAGTTATAAGTGAAGTAACTAACACGACTTTCTTTTATATATATAGATATGTACGTATTTATAATTATATAAGTATGAAGACCAGTTACTTCTAGTCTGTCATAGTATAGCTCTGCTAAGTTTGAGATCAGATGGCATGAGTTGTCACAGGATATTATAACTAAAAGTTAATAAGATAGTTAGAAGTGTTTATTTCTGGTCTTGCACATTTTGCTAAGTAAATGAAACCTAAAATATCTGTTTTTAAAGATATTCGTTAACTAGAAAATATTGTCTTATAAAGCTGCCCTGCACCAACATTTCTTGAGTAGTATTCCAAAACTGTTCCTGTATGGGATCAGATGTCTGGAAATCCACCTGATTTGTCTGATTGGGGACGGAGTAAGGTCAGTGACAACTGTCAGCCTACATGGACAGACTTGCCAGTGGTTTTCAACCTATATAGAAATGGTCCAGTGCAGATGTAATAAGAAGTGCGGCGGTCTGAAATGTCGAACAACTCTTTGCGTCCTGCTATTGGTGCTAACTCTTAAAGTGTTTATCATTAGTGCAGTCACCTTTTATATTATTTTATAAGTAAGTACTTTAAGCATAGTTATATGTTGTTACTTTAATTACAGACGTTTAATTCACTTAAACTAGTCAACAGAGCCCGCTCAGCTATAAGATCAAATATGACTAATGTAATTTTTTTATACTTGTACTAAGAATAAAAACGATAGATTTTTAACAAAAAAAAAACATTTAAATTCATTATCTATTTAATTTGATCAAATCTCTATATTTACTAGTAAAAAGATTGGTCAATTTGTAAAAATCGATTTTGTTGTCCTTATTTTACAATGAATTTTGGCTGCTCCGCCAAGCTGTTTTAATTTTTTTTCTAACGATTTTTCTATATACTGTATAGACATACATTATATTTTCAGAATCTATACGCATATAGCTTTTTAATCATATTTTTTTAAAGTCGATATAGTCACGATTTGAAAAATTATGGCCATTTAATGATTTTTGTTATGGTTGAAATTTTCACATTTTGGGGCATCATTCACTTTTTTTTGTATGTAGACATGTATTTTTTATTTCAGAAAACGATTGGCCATCTTTGGTTTATCCGAAAATGATACCCCACTTGCCATAGTAACGATAAATTAGGAGTTATGACGACAAACAGAGCGCGCGGCAGAAGAGAACTTCAACCCCTCCCCCTCCCCCCCAGAGGGGTGCCTCCGATTGCCTCCCGGGCGATTTTCGCTCTAACCCACCTAACTAACAAGTGTACCAAGTCTCATGCTTTAATGCAAAAAATATTGCTTTTGGCTTATAACGCCCCCACTAAAACAGACAATCACGTGGACAAAGTCGCAGGTACGAGTAATAGCTGGTCACGACATATTACAAAACAATTGCTTTCTGCTGTTTTCTGTCTGTGCTTATGTATGCTTAAATATTCAATACATGCCAATGGATTTTGGTGCAGTGCCGATTGTTTAACCTTTCGACGACCAAGCGACAGCCGGCTGTCGCCCTGCTATTGTCTTTCTTTTGTGTCTCAAATCACGTGTGTTCAAAGTTTTAATACATAGAGTAATTCAGGAGGATTGTAGGATTGTTTATAAATATTTATGTCCTGTAACGTTACCCTGGGTTGTAGAGGCCCAGGGAAACAATCACACAGGTAGGTTCGTCTAGGAAACCAGAACCTTAGGGAACTGGAGTCCCAGACGAACAGAAGGTTAGGAAAAGAAAATAAACAGTTATGAAAAGAACAGATATATATTTAAAATTATAATAATGAGAGTACCTGATCACCCTACACTTTGGCCCAAACTCGTAGGATTTAAAATAAATAGGAGAGGATGTTAAAAACCAGGATTCGGAGGTGCTTCACGTCGTCACGAGGCAGGGTAAGCGCCTCGGCAACGGAGGCCGGAGGCCGGAGGCAGAGTAGGCGCCTCGACTACGCTGGCTGGAGGCAGAGCAGGCACCCCGACTACACAGGCCGGAGGCAGAGTAGGCCCCTCGACAGCGGAGGCTGGAGGCAGAGTAGGCGCCCCGGCAGTAGAGGCCGGAGGCGGAGTAGGCGCCTCGACAGCGGAGGCTGGAGGCAGGGTAGGTGCCCCGACTACGCAGGCCGGAGGCAGAGTAGACGCCTCGACAGCGGAGGCTGGAGGCAGAGTAGGTGCCCCGACTACGCAGGCCGGAGGCAGAGTAGACGCCTCGACAGCGGAGGCTGGAGGCAGAGTAGGTGCCCCGACTACGCAGGCCGGAGGCAGAGTAGGCGCCTTGGCAGCAGATGCCGGAGGCGGAGTAGTCGCCTCGGTAGCAGACGCCGGAGGCTGAGCAGGGGCCTCGGCAATTGACGCCGAAGGCTGAGCAGGTACCTCGGTAGCTCGGTAGCTGAGGCTGGAGGCTAGAAATAGATAACGCAGAAGCGCGTGCAGGAGTAAACTGGGAGGTGAACCCAAGAGAGAGGCCGGTTCACTTAGAGGTTTAAACGTCACTCAGAGGTTCTGCAGTAAAATATGAGAGGGTTCACTTCTAGACCTCCCAGTTACTCCTTCTTTCGATGCCGGCACAAGACTGACTTCCCTCTGCAAAAATATCGATAAAGAAGACTCTTTTCGAACACTTTGTTAGGAACGCAATGTTTTGAATCAAAAATTTGAAATAGTAAAGAAAATGAGGGTGCCATTAACAAAATTAGGCGGACAGGTCTATAAAAACGTATGCAAACTTCACGAAGACAAACCAACCTCCACCTATAAAGAAAACAAATAGAATGATTGACAAATGTCTAGTGAAAAAGTGTCAAACGTTGTTTACAAATAAATTATTTCTTTTCAGAATGTTATAACTAATTAGAAATACTATTAAAAACAAGGAGAATCACATAAAATGATAAAATAAAAGACCGTAAGTACTACATTACCCCAACAACCCCGGAAAATTTTCGACTTCATAGAAAATTTTTGTTAAATTTAGGGGAAACAAAATCTCCACACAAACAAACTTAATAATCTCCAGTCATTCATCAGCAAACATACGTCAAACAAGCATAGGATGGGGTACGGTTCACATTCAATGACTCGTACTCCAGAGAAGATGCTTCAAAAGATAACAATATGACTATAAGGCTTATTTAAAGAGTTATCATCCGCTCTGACTGTAGGGCTTATTTATAGAGTTGTCATCCGCTCTTGCTCAACAGGAGGGGCGTAGGACCTAAGGCTTATTTAAAGAGTAGTCAACCGCTCCATATGAAAACCCAATAGAGAAAGAAGAAAAAAAAAATAGAAATAGATTACTCGAGGGTTAGGGCCTCAAGTAAAGAAAGACAATAGTAGTTACCCGAGGGGTAGAGCCTCAAGCATAATATAATAGATTACCTACAAGAGGGGTAGAGCCTCAAGTAGATAAAAATACTTAAGGGGTAGGGCCTTAAGCATTTAAAAGATTACCTACAAGAGGGGTAGAGTCACAAGTAGATAAGAGATTTTACCTAAAAGAGGGGTAGAGCCTCAAGTAGATAATAATCACTAAGGGGTAGGGCCTTAAGTAATTATAGGGTTCCTCAAGGGGTAGACCTTAAGTAACAGCAACACTCATTAACAATAGGTACTCTTATTGCAGAGTGCTAAGAGAGAAGAGATAGAAGAAATAAGAGGAAAGAGAAAAGAAGAAAGCAAACAAAATTGCCAAAATATAGCCGAAAGACTGAAGTCAAAACTTGTAGAATAAAATAGATATAATATAAAGAATAAATGATATTTATGGAACTATAAGGAAGAGTATTATTAGAGGTAGAGAGTTATTAGAGAAAGAGGGTTACTAGAGGAAGAGGGAGGTTTGTAATTTTGTAAACAATCACACAAGAATGGGCCATTGTGTCAAAAAATAATAGAAAGCAGAAAGTAATTAGTACAAAAATAAATTAACAATTAGTTCACAATAGAAAGCAAAGTTCAATAGAAATCAAAGTTATTAGCTTAGTAGAAAAATCAGAAAATATTAGTAATACAGATTAGTAAACAATTACACAAATTATACGAAAAAATAATAATAATAAAGTATTGCAGTTAAATAGTGAGGGCAAAGTGTAGGTAGGGTACTCATCAAAGAGGAATAGAGAGGTAGAATTTTAGAAGAGGTAGGAAATAAATTTAGAAATCCAAGTAAGTAACCAAATAGCAGGGAAACTTGTGTAAGTGTAATTTAGAATTTAGAGAGGAGGGAGAGGAGGGTTCAATAAGTTGGGCGCCAAAATGTAACGTTACCCTGGGTTGTAGAGGCCCAGGGAAACAATCACACAGGTAGGTTCGTCTAGGAAACCAGAACCTTAGGGAACTGGAGTCCCAGACGAACAGAAGGTTAGGAAAAGAAAATAAACAGTTATGAAAAGAACAGATATATATTTAAAATTATAATAATGAGAGTACCTGATCACCCTACACTTTGGCCCAAACTCGTAGGATTTAAAATAAATAGGAGAGGATGTTAAAAACCAGGATTCGGAGGTGCTTCACGTCGTCACGAGGCAGGGTAAGCGCCTCGGCAACGGAGGCCGGAGGCCGGAGGCAGAGTAGGCGCCTCGACTACGCTGGCTGGAGGCAGAGCAGGCACCCCGACTACACAGGCCGGAGGCAGAGTAGGCCCCTCGACAGCGGAGGCTGGAGGCAGAGTAGGCGCCCCGGCAGTAGAGGCCGGAGGCGGAGTAGGCGCCTCGACAGCGGAGGCTGGAGGCAGGGTAGGTGCCCCGACTACGCAGGCCGGAGGCAGAGTAGACGCCTCGACAGCGGAGGCTGGAGGCAGAGTAGGTGCCCCGACTACGCAGGCCGGAGGCAGAGTAGACGCCTCGACAGCGGAGGCTGGAGGCAGAGTAGGTGCCCCGACTACGCAGGCCGGAGGCAGAGTAGGCGCCTTGGCAGCAGATGCCGGAGGCGGAGTAGTCGCCTCGGTAGCAGACGCCGGAGGCTGAGCAGGGGCCTCGGCAATTGACGCCGAAGGCTGAGCAGGTACCTCGGTAGCTCGGTAGCTGAGGCTGGAGGCTAGAAATAGATAACGCAGAAGCGCGTGCAGGAGTAAACTGGGAGGTGAACCCAAGAGAGAGGCCGGTTCACTTAGAGGTTTAAACGTCACTCAGAGGTTCTGCAGTAAAATATGAGAGGGTTCACTTCTAGACCTCCCAGTTACTCCTTCTTTCGATGCCGGCACAAGACTGACTTCCCTCTGCAAAAATATCGATAAAGAAGACTCTTTTCGAACACTTTGTTAGGAACGCAATGTTTTGAATCAAAAATTTGAAATAGTAAAGAAAATGAGGGTGCCATTAACAAAATTAGGCGGACAGGTCTATAAAAACGTATGCAAACTTCACGAAGACAAACCAACCTCCACCTATAAAGAAAACAAATAGAATGATTGACAAATGTCTAGTGAAAAAGTGTCAAACGTTGTTTACAAATAAATTATTTCTTTTCAGAATGTTATAACTAATTAGAAATACTATTAAAAACAAGGAGAATCACATAAAATGATAAAATAAAAGACCGTAAGTACTACAGTCCTTTATATTATAGTATGGTAAAGCAAGAATTTTCAGATTTGTAGCATCAATGCGAAGCCGGGGCGGATCGCTAGTAAACTATAAAGAAAGAAAGAAACATAATTGGGCCTGCGTTTCCGATGTACACTTTATAACTTTTTATCTGTTCTTGAGAAAATACTTTTATTTTATTATAATTAGGAATGTAGATATGAGGAAGAGCGAAACTTTTTAGAGAGTATGTTATTTTTAATTTGAAAACAAACAATATTAAAATTAATATAGAAATATGACACATTTATAGAAATACAGCTCTGAAAACTAGCCCTAAATAATTAGGCAATTACGGATTTTCAGTTGCTATGAAATGTATTTATTGTACACTAACTTCGCTTGCGTGAATGTCTGAACTTCCATCCCCTGTTACTTTAGGGCTGGCATTTCCAAATATCCTTTCTTAGTGGACTCTTCACAAAAATATACCTTATTTACCCTACAAGTTTCATATCTCAAAGACCAGAGGGCCTAGACAAGTGGCATTGTAGAATAGATAGCGAAAACGAATAGATTGCCAAATGTATGGAAATGACATAAGCTTTCGCTAAACAATTTGACATCTCCATACATTTGACAATTTATTCGTTTTCGCTATCTATTCTACAATGCCACTTGTCTAGGGGGCAACGGTTTGAGCTGTGCGTTGATATAATTAATCTTTCAACACCCAAGCGACAGCCGGCTGTCGGGCTGCTATTGTCTTTCTATTGTGTCTCAAATCACGTGTGTTCGATGGTTTAATAATCCATCAGTCAGTCTATTTTATACATAGGTATAAATAGATTTAATTTAATAAAGAATTAATAATTATCTAAAAATAACACTACTAAAAATCATTATAAAACCGTCATTCTACTTTTCTACCTACAGACCCAAAAAAACACAGCACGAAAGCAAAAGCGGAGAATATTAAAACAACAAAAACGTAGCGATGAATGAGCGAGTCAGTGCTCGGCGCGTGCGCAAGGAAACAGATGTCCTGGGTTCGATGAACGGTTTCGGCGAGCAGCTTGATTGGGGGCCGTATACAGGGTGGGGCTGTGGAATAAATGGTGTTACTTTGTTGTTTGTTCTTTGTGTTGTGGTGTTAGAAATTGTGGTCAAAGGCAATAAATAGTTTTTATTGTAGTGCTTAGTTAAAACAGTTTTTTTATTATGCTAGCTTTTGCCCGCGTCTTTCGCCCGCGTGGACTTCTAAGTTTCATCCAGTATTTTTTACCCTTTAGGGGTTCAAATTTCCAAAAACCTTTTCTTAGTGGATAACTTACTCTTCACAAAAATACACCCTCCAAGTTTCATATATCTAAGACTAGCATTTTGAGCAGTGCTTTGATATTTCTCCCAGTCAGTTTACTGTTTTATTTACTAGCTGTCCCCCGCGGTTATACTCATGTAATTCCCGTTACGGTAGAATTCTTGGGATAAAAACGATCCTATGTCCTTTCTCATATATTATGGACTATCTCTGTACCTAATTTCATTTCAATAGGGTCCAGTAGTTTTGGCGTGAAAGCGAGAGTAACTGGGTGGCATGAGTCTTGGTAAGACTAATTTACAGACTTTCTGACTCCCATAGGTTAAAGATTTTAACCACTGGGGCCACGGCTTTACGTGTTTTTAAAGACAAAGGAGTGAGTGATGTCTTTGAAAAACTTCTAAAGTACACGTGAATAAAAAAAATATCATAGTTACATCTTGTTTATACTGATTTTCTTTTCAAGATATTAACACAGGAAGATATAAATATTAATAAATATCCTGGGACATCACACACGGTCATCTAATCCCAAACGAAGCAGAGCTTGTACTATGGTAACCAGACATCTGATAAACATACTTATAAAATTTATTTTAAAACATACATGCTATAGGTAAATTACTCCCAGACACAGACCAAACAATCATGGTCATCACACAAAGTTTGTCCTGGGTGGGTATTAAAAGTCAGGGTCACTAACCACTAAAGCAACGAGCCAGTCGATATTAACCTAGGAAGATTTTTACCTGTAGCAATATTTACCAAGGAAGATATTTAGTTTTAATTTAATATCAGGTTATTAAGGAAGGAACACACTCGAGACAGTCTGTCGGGCCGGCGCACAAAGAAACAGATGTGCCGAGTTCGATGAACGATTTCGATGCGTACGGGCAGCTAACTCTACTTTATTGGGGGCCCGGGATATACAGGATGGTTTATACTTACTGTTTTTTTTTAATTTTATAGATGTTACGTTATGCGTAGGTATGGGTAAGTATTTATAACGTAAGACTTATGAATTTTTTAAGGTTCATTTACGACTAAATCACTTTTTAGGGTTCCGTACCTCAAAAGGTAAAAACGGAACCCTTATAGGATCACTTTGTTGTCCGTCTGTCCGACCGTCCGGCTGTCAAGACCCTTTTTCTCAGAAACGCGTCGAGATATCAAGCTGAAATCACATACTCGGGTCTGCTATCTCTTAAAGCAGTGAAAAAATAAAGTTTTTAAATCAACGCAATAAAAAGATACGGCGGTTTATATTGCAAATTTGGACATTTGCAAGGAAATCAAAACCTATAGGGTACTTCCCATTGACCTAGAATCATGAAATTTGGCAAAAAGCAAGGTCATGTAGCACAAGTAAAGGGAAAACTCCGAAAACCGTAAATTTGTAGTTAGTTCACACCAGGCGTCCGTCTGTCCGTCTGTCTGTCAATAACCTTTTTCTCATAAACGCGTCGAGATATCAAGCTGAAATTAATATCACATACTTAGGTCTGTTATCTCTCATAGCAGTGAAAAAATCAAGTTTCTAAATCAATGCAATAAAAAAATACGGCGGTTTATATTGCATATTTAGATATTTTCAAGAGAATCAAAACTCAAAACCTATAGGGTACTTCCCATTGACCTAGAATCATGAAATTTGGCAAAAGGCAAGGTCATGTAGCACAAGTAAAGGGAAAACTCCGAAAACCGTAAATTTGTAGTTAGTTGACATCAGGCGTCCGTCTGTCCGTCTGTCTGTCAAGAACCTTTTTCTCAGAAACGCGTTGAGATATCAAGCTGAAATTAATATCACATACGCAGGTCTGCTATCTCTCAAAGCAGTGAAAAAATCAAGTTTCTAAATCAACGCAATAAAAAGATACGGCGGTTTATATTGCATATTTAGACATTTTCAAGGGAATCAAAACTCAAAACCTATAGGGTACTTCCCATTGACCAAGAATTGTGAAATTTGGCAAGAAGCAAGGTCATGTAGCACAAGTAAAGGGAAAACTCTGAAAACCGTAAATTTGTAGTTAGTTCACATCAGGCGTCCGTCTGTCCGTCTGTCTGTCAAGAACCTTTTTCTCAGGAACGCGTCGAGATATCAAACTGAAATTAATATCACATACTCAAGTCTGCTATCTCCCAAAGAAGTGAATAAATCAAGTTTCTAAATCAACGCAATAAAAAGATATTACATATTTAGACATTTTCAAGGGAATCAAAACTCAAAACCTATAGGGTACTTCCCATTGACCAAGAATCATGAAATTTGGCAAGAAGCAACGTCATGTAGCAAAAGTAAAGGAAAACCTCTGAAAAAAGGTAAATTTGTAGTTAGTTCACATCCGTCCGTCCTCCCGTTCGTCCGTCTGTCAAGACCTTTTTTTTCAGAAACGCGTCGAGATATCAAGCTCAAATTAATATCACATACTCAGGTCTGCTATCTCTAAAAGCAGTGAAAAAATCAAGTTTCTAAATCAACGCAATAAAAAGATATAACATATTTAGACATTTTCAAGGGAATCAAAACTCAAAACCTATAGGGTACTTCCCATTGACCTAGAATCGTGAAATTTGGCAAGAAGCAAGGTCATGTAGCACAAGTAAAGAGAAAACTCCGAAAACCGTAAATTTGTAGTTATTTCACTAAAAAACAAATTAACGGAACCCTCGTTGCACGAGTAGAACTCGCACTTGACCGGTTTTTTTTTAATTTGATGATTTTTTTGAATCTTAAGACTTATGTGTTACTTTGTGACTACTGATTAAAGTAACTCTGTCCGTCTGTTACGCTTCTTATCTGTATCGGATACAATTTAAAAAGAAGATTTTAACCCATGAATTTGTCTGTGTATACATACGATTACTAAGTGTTATGTTGATAAAATTGCAGGCATACTCTAAACGTTATTTAAAACGGATTGTTCTTTAACATAGCTATCACATTAATTTTGATTTGTCTCCTGTTACAGTTTCCACATGTCATTGTTGTAATTCTTTATCGCCTTCTGAACAGACTGTTTTCTTAAGTTTTTGTGCGACAGATGTTTTGATATTTTTTTTTTGTTCAGCTTTGGGAGTTACCCTGATGTGATAGTTTAGGTAAGTACTGTTTTTCTACATGCAGCTAGATTTAATCAGAAATAATTTAATTTCCGTACTTTGCCCAATAATTATATTGAGTAATTTCCAGTGTCCAGAAAATATTTCCAGCATTTTACACCCTCTATTACGATATTATGATAAGTTCGATTTAGTGGAATGATTGATAAACATTATTCAATTGTTTTAATAGGAAGAAAAAGAAATCACTTCTTTTCCAGTATGACCGTATGTGACGACATACTGAAATCAACAATACCCTACAGCCGATGTAAAAAAAAACAAATTTCTAAGTCAACCGAATGCTTTGAATGATTTTGGAACTCAAAATGAAAGCAAAACCAGTGTGCTAGCCATAGAATAAGGAGACTTTTAGGAATGTCTTATTACAGCTACTTTACAGTTTAAAAAATCAATCTATCCATACTTAATAATATAAATGCGAAAGTAGCTCTGTCTGTCTCTTCTTCACGCCTAAACCACTGAACCAATTTGAAAGAAATTTGTTACAGATACGTATAGTCTGAGACCCGAGAAAGGACATAGAATAGTTTTTATTCCGGAAATCCTCTGGGAACGGGAACTATTTTCCACGCGGACAAAGTCGCCGGCAAAGCTAGTTTACTATAAAATTTTTAATTATAATAATCTTTATTACACAAGAAATATTCACAAATTTGTTTGAAGTCCCTGACTCCTGTGCTTGTTGGTTAACCCGTGTTACAGGAGCCAGTGTCCTCTCTCCGGAGGAGAAATTACATAATCTTATGCAACAAAATTAACAATAAATAAAAATAAATAATAAAATGGTAACAACAAAAAGAAAAATATATATACATTACTATTAAATGATTAACTAACTGACTGATTGACGGACAAAGCCCAAACCGCTGCCGTTGTCCTAGAGACAAGAAACTTGGAGTGCGTGTTTTTTGTGAAGAGTAGGTAACCTCTAAGAAATGATTTTTAGCAATTTCAAGCCTCAAAAAGGGACTGGAAATTTAGACATTCACGCGGTCATAAGCTAGTAATAAATATGTACGGAATTCTGCATAAATTCGACCCACACTTAACTCCTACAATACATATACAATTAGGTATTACAAAAAATAATACAATTTTGCATGCTACATTATTTTAGCTCAACATGTGATCAAATTGGACTATTGTAACACCTTTTATACTATGTTTTGTGCAAATAAATATTCTTATTCTTATTCCTCTTTTATTCACAATATTCACAAACCATTCGGACAACATGTTAATCAAACAGTCAGTATCAATAAGTGAGAAATATTGTATTCGAGTCTCGTCGCTACAGATCGTTAGACGATCGTCACCGGCCCGGGGTCCGACCCTTTCAGACCCTTACCTGGACCTTTCGATTGGCTTTTACATGCTGGCGTTCATGCGTACCCAATTCTGAATTATGTTAAATTGAAAGTTTTTGAAGTATTTTTGAGATTCTGCTTGAATTACTTGAAAACGAATGTGTTTTTGGAACCAACGATTTATGGGATGTAATATGGAAAGCACATAGCAAAATTCAGCATGTGATACAAGACATTAAACAGCATTTCTCATTAGGAACAGGCATGACCGCTATCCAGAGAGAGATTCTTGGAACTCCAAGGTCACTCCCGGAAGCCCCGAGAAGAGCGCGGAAGGTGATCTCACAATAAATATAAAATAAATAAATAAATATCCTTGGACAACTCACACACGGTCATCTGATCCCAAACTAAGCAGAGCTTGTACAATGGCAACCATATATATATTATAGATAAATTACACCCAGACACAGAGTACACAATCATGCTTATCACACAAAGTCAAATAGTCCAATTCCATGGACTAAAGGCTGAAACCAGCCTCAGGTCCATCAAAAAGAAGAAGGGGAAGACCTCCCGCCACCGCAACTGGCTGTCTACCGCGTTTATTTGTGCCCGGGAGCGCCCACCGCAGGCTTCACCCGGTCCATCCACTCCATGGAAGATCTTCCTATTGGTCTTGTGCCTTCCACTTTTCCTTGCACGACGAGACGTTTAGGTTGCGTTGTTACCATGTTGAGTAATATGTCCGAAGAATTTCAGAATTCTAAGGGTCAGACGTTCTTTTATGAGCAGTACATGAAGTATTAAGGCATTTGTCCGTTTGGTTGTAACGATAGAAACCTGTAAATCTGTGAATCAAACCAATATTCATTTTAATAAGACCAAACTGGTGAACATCTGAATGGATAAGATTGATATCGTTATCGATGTACTAACCCCTGACCAATAATAAATGGTTAAACCAAATCGTTACAAAGGCCCTTAAATAAATCTAAAGCGGTGCACATTTGTTTTTAGGGACAAGGGAGCAAATAAAACTTGTCAGAGGTCGGAATAAAACTAAACTATTTTGTTAGAGTTCTTGAAATGTGAATGAAAAGATCTTTAAGGAATGGTGTATGTATGGAACGGTTTCTTTAAGATTTTTTCGAGTCCTGAATTTCAATAGAATCTTACCTTTTAAGATTTATTTGGGTCTATCAAAGCGGTTTTACTCAAGTTACCTGCGAAGCAATTTAAATTAAGATTACATTTGAAAATAAATCTATCTAAGGTGCTCATTATACGATTTTGCTGACTTGCAGGCTGATATATATTGTATCCGTACTAATATTATAAATCCGAAAGTAACTCTGTCTGTCTGTCTGTCTCTTCTTCACGCCTAAACCACTAAACCGATTTGAATGAAATTTGGTAAAGTTATAGTCTGGGACTCGAGAAAGGGCATAGGATAGTTTTCATCCCGGAAATCCCCCGGGAACAGGAGCTATTAATCCACGCGAGCGAAGTCGCGGGCAAAAGCTAGTTACCCATAATTACAAATATGCAATGATTTACTGCATTATTATGCAGTAACAAATTATTGCATGATTGTGATTCACGAATTTCATTAATGCATCTCCAACCAACATTATTTCGTCTTTCATATTCATATTCTTAATTGCACACAAACATAAAAATATAAAAAATTAACTGAAACCATAATTCTATAATGAGATTTGCAGTAGCGAACTTATGTGCACAGTGGATACATTTTCTTTCTTGCATACTATTCAATATCCGTATTATATAGATAAATTAATAAATACATAGCAAACCACAAAGAAGAAATATTCCTTCCTAAAATCCTATCGTCTAATTTGCGCCTTAGTGGTCTCAAACATAAAATAGATATTTTTCTATATAATAATGTCCTATAGAGATTTCACAAGGATTTAATCCCAAAAAGTCGGTAGTTGCCATTCCTGGCTTACCGCCAGCTTTATTGTTTGGAGATATGTCAGTCTGTTCATTAGTGTATACTAACAAGCTCCACTATACTTATAAAGTAAGCTTCAAGGATCAGATTTTTTACTAAGTGCCTGTGTAAGCTGAGAAAATCTGATATTATTAACGAAGTTCTTATATCCATACTAATATTATAAATAGGAAAGTGTGTCTGTCTGTCTGTCTGTCTGTCTGTCTGTTTGTCTTTCTTTCACAGCAAAACGGAGCGACGAATTGACGTGATTTTTTAAGTGGAGATAGTTGAAGGGATGGAGAGTAACATAGGCTACTTTTTGTCTCTTTCTAACGCGAGCGAAGCCGCGGGCAGAAGCTAGTTATTTTATAAAGATGAAATGTTCGTTAAATCTTCGAACACACGTGATTTGAGACACAATGTCAAAAGGTTAAGTTTTCAAAAATCATTCAATTTTCTACGTTACTTTCATAATTTTTCGTTCAGTATTAACCTTCTCAGAACTATTAGAAAACTTTAATACAAAAATTTCATGAAATTAGTTACGCTTTTGCTGAAAAAAATAATCTTTTATTCAAAAACTCACTGACTTGTCAAATTGCCCTCGTAATAATCTCGGTGGAAAGTTATGACAGGTTTAAACATAAAAAAATATATGGTAACGTTAAACCGATATTCATGACATACTTTTACATAGCTATTATTAGTAAGAAGGTAAGCCACATGTAATGGAAATTCTGCCAAGCGCGTATTCATTAAAACCGACTTTAAAAAAGGAGGGTGTCATTGCGTTGGCATTCTTTGTTTTATTTTGTGTTTGTTCGTCGATTACTTGAAAACCCTTGCAGCGATTTAGAATTTATTTTTTGACAGACAATGGAATTCGGCTTGACGTTTCGGCAGGGTTACACCTGCCATGGTCACAAGCAGACTGTCCGGCGACACTACTCCGTCGAAAATAAATAAAAGGTACGTGCGCGTTAAATCCCGATAAGCGGTGAAGTATAAGTTGTCATGCTCGCTTAAAAAGTCTCGCTGATGGTGGCGAGTGCGTTGCATCATTTGGTTCCCTTCAAAATGGTTGAGCTAGATGGTGCTGATGTCACGCGTCATGCTCGTGAACGGGCGCTGTCAGTTGAGATCGGTCATCTCTTAACTGCCATGACTGTTTTATTACTTTTTCAATTTTTTTTTTATATTAATTTGTATGTTTATAATTATTAATTTTGTAATTTACTTGCATTGTTTTCACATATAGAAGCACGAAAAGTAATGTAACCAAAATTTTGTAAAACATGATTTTTTTAAAAGAGTGTCCGTGGAGTTTCTTGCCTGTTCTTCTCCATAGAGATCTACGTTTTGGAACAGGCAATTAGCGTCACTTTTCTGACTGACCGACCGACTCTTTGACAATTCATAAGTGCCTATAAATGGTCTAAGTGAAATAAATGCCTTGAATTTTGAATTTTGAATAAATATGCAACGCGAAAGTTTAAAGTATAATAATGGAATTCGGCACAAAAAATAAGCTTTTATTTAATAATCGCTCTTTTAAATAAGAAAGCATGTCAAAATTAATAAATTAATGCCTTTTGACAATTAACTACGTCAATTACACAAGCTCTATCTTGGTCATCTGATCCCAAAATAGAGCTTGTGTTATGGAAACCAGAACTGATAACTGATATACATACTTATATATTTTATAAATAAATATTATAGATAAATTACACCCAGGCACAGTTCAAACAATCACGCTCATCACACAAAGTTTGTCCTGGGTGGAAATCGTACCAACGACCTCCGGCTTAGCAGTCAGGATCATTAACCTCTAGACCAGGCATGTAAAATTGTTTACATTTGGTGTACTACCTAAACCGTCGAAATATAGATACTCTAACAAAACTCAAAAATTTAAAAATGAAACCCGCTGTACACAATTTTATTTTTACTTTCTTCATGAAGCTAATTCTTTTGTTCTTTGATGTAGCCCCGTACACAACACATGGCCGGTACTCGAGGTAAAAATATAAAACGGTCAAGAGCGAGCCGTACCTGTGTGGAACAACTTTATCGTTTTGAATGGCCGTCGATATTTTGGTGTTAGAAAGAATTTTTAATAGGTATGAATACTGAGTAAGAGTGGTTTTGTACTACGAATCCGAATTCGATCGGAGCCCGTAAAAGTATGATCTATAGTTATATCCGTAGAACTATTTCTGTGGTAATTTAAATTGTCTAAAGGCAAGAGACGATGGATCTAACCTTTACCGAATCGGTTTCAGATCGAACGTAGCGCAAAATCGATCTTAGGACGATTAAATTGTGTCACCGAGAACAGATTCAAGTAACTAGGTTCTATTTACCAATGATGTAAATGGATGAAATTACATTAATTTTGTAAGTTGGTTAAAAGTAGCTGTTTTACTGGCTAGTATGATGTTATGCTAATTTTAAAAGAATGATAGGGCCAATGCTTCCTAATCTGACTACTCTGAGAAGATAAACTCAGAGACCAAAGTCTCTTCTAAAGTCTATACAAACGTATTTGTTAAAAAATGCGAAAATTATAAGGGTAAATGACTGAGGTGCGAGGCGTCGACGATACGGATACGGTGATCGGATCGGGCAAATGATACATGTCTGGACTCACCTTTAAGAATGGGAAAAACCGTCAAGCTTAAGGAACTACGCACACTACACGACATAAGCTTCAACCTTCGAACACACGTGATTCGAGACACAATAGAAAGACAATAGCAGCCCGACAGTCGGCTGTCGGTTGGTCGTTGAAAGGTTAATAACTAAGTGTGTGTCAAGTCTGAACGGACGCATACGGGTCTTAAAACAAAATCATTCATAAAGGGCAACCGAAGGAACATGAGTGGGTTTAGTCCGTAAAGGCCTGACACGCCCTCCCGCCGCACCCAGTCCCCAGTCATTTGATGATTTCCCACTCCCAAAAAAAAAAACGTTGTTTTCTGAATAGAGCTGAATAAATGTGCGTAGTTCTACTCCTCTATTTAGCAGGTCATTAACCTATTAATTCACGATTATTTTTAATCATATAAAAACCCCATATCTTCAACCATGACTAAGTCCACTTAGTAGGCCATCTCAACACAGTTTATGAGCAAAAATTCCAAGAAATTAACGTCCATACAAACAGTACTAGTTGCTGACAGACGATGATAACAGTCTGACAGACTAGCAAATAGTTTTAATATTAAATAGTTAGTCAGCGGTAATGACTCAGTGTTTATATTTAAATTGATTTATGTTACAGTCCAAGGTCAATTGTAGCCTCTCCGCGAAATGACGAGTTCATTCTAGGTTTGATCAACACTTTTCGCCAAACGCCAAAATAAGTCATTATCTCCAGGGAGCTTTTTCCCAACTGTGTTTGGGTAGCTTCCAGACCAACTGGGTTCAGCTGTATACGAGTGTTATACCTGAAGCGACTGCTTATCAAAACTCCGCAACCTAGTAACTGGGCAACTCGATATCTTTTGCTTAGACTGTTTAGACTTTCTGGCTTCTACATTACGACTGTCAAAGTTTTAGGAATAACAACCGGGATCAACGGTTTAAGTGCTTTCCAAGGCACAGGGTGTCAATGATGTCACAAACTTTCAAAGTAAAAATAAAACTATGTAAAGTAAAAGAAACGCCGGAGGTCGTGGGTTCGACTCCCATCCAGAACAAACTTTGTGTGATGAGCATATTTGTTTGTTCTGTGTCTGGGTGTAATTTATCTATTATATGTATGTATTTATAGATTATGTAAGTATGTTTATCAGTTGCCTGGTTACCATAGTACAAGCTCTGCTTAGTTTGGGATCAGATGACCGTGTGTGAGTTGTCCCAGGATATTTATTTATTTATGTTGAATAAGTCGTATCAGGTCTGGCGTTTGACTGTCTAAGGCCCGTATTAATAGACGTCATTCAATTTTGAGACGCTCTCAAGTTTATTGCTGTCCTTATTTTTTCCCTTTAGAATGACAAGGACAGCAAGAGACTTGAGAGCGTCTCGGAGTTGAGTGACGTCTATTAATACGGGCCTAAATTAGCCACTCCTAAGATTAGATAAAAAATCATAAGTCGAAGGAAGAAAAACATTATTGACTATGTGACTAATTAGTTTTTACGTAAGACCTAAGGTTTTACTAGCAAAACTGAAGATAGCCCGAGGTTCAATGTTTGACCACAACATAAGCATTATTGTAACAGTTGATTTATATCTTAAGGGTTACATGAGTTATTGAAAGAATCCAATGATAAATCATTGAACAATTTGATTATTCACATACTTCTATTATGTACGTCAATGCATGTTTTGTCTATTCTAATATAATAAAACTGAAAAGCTTCTGGTTAGTTTGATTAAGAGGGACTAAGTTTTGCTTGCAGTTTTGCTTACGTGGATGTTAAAACTTGCATCCTCTATTTTACTCTTTTTAGGATTGAATTCCCATTCTGTCTTAGTGGATACTTGTTCAAAAACAATCCATCCTCCATGTTTTATGTTTCTAGGACCAGCGGTTTGGAATGTGCGTTGATATGTCACCCAGTCGGTCAGGCAATCAATGAGTTTACTATTTTATTTATATGAAATATAATCTCCGAAAATATTAAAATTGATATTATTTTTTTTCCGTATGATAGTCACGTCTGAAAGACTGTGCCTCAGAAAGCACGTAAAGCCGTTGGTTCCGGTTGTCATACGTAGAACTTTGACAGTCGTACCGGTAAACCAGAAAGTCTGACCAGTCTTACCGAGGGGTACGTGTCGCCCAATAACTGGGTTGTGGAGGTCTGATAGGCAGTCGCTTCACGTAAAACACTGGTATCTAGCTGAATCCGATTAGGCTGGAAGCCGACTCCAACATAGTTGGGAAAAGGCTAGGGAGATGATGATGATGATGGTTCACGACTAATTACTCGTGCTGAATGCTCAAAGCCTAGAGACTTCAATATTAGGCTAGTATTATTATTACTAATACTTTGTTAGGTATATAACAGAACTTCTATGAACTATCGCTCCTTTCATAAAGTTATAAAAAGAGCAGAGATCATGCAAATATAATATCATTTGAATATACAAACGAAGGTTCAACGATGCAGTATGTCGACAAAGTAGACTACTTACCAGTGCAAGAGAATTTATTAAAAATAATCTTGAAGCTTTCGAGAATTCAAGGATTGTTTTAATAAAAAATAATTTATGCGAAAATGAGCTAGACGTTACTTATTTTGGACGATTTTCAGGCGATTCGTCAATAATAATATTGGCTAGCCGCCCCAGCTTAGCACAGATGCTACAAATCTTCGATAATCCCAGTTTTTTCCACTACATAACTATGCACGTATTGTACATTTAAACATTCCCCCTGAACCAAAATTCTACTGTCTATTATAAACTGCATCAAAGTCCGCTGCATAATTTTAAAGATCCACGCTTACATAGGGACAGACAGCGGAAAACGACCTTCTAGTATACTATGCAGTAATAAATTGAACTATTGGATTGAAATATTAGATTATAAATCTGAAATCGCTAATGAATGTCGTGATGGCCCAGTGGATAAGGAGCCCGCCTCTCGTGTAAGAGGTTGTGGGTTTGAATCCGGGCAAGTACCAAGGTGACTTTTTCAATCCATATGTACTTTCTAAAGTTTATCTTAGACATCACTGACATCCCGTGCCTCGGAAAGCACGTACAGCCGTTGGTCCCGGTTGTCATTCATAGAACTTTGACAGTCGTTACTGGTTAGTCAGAAACTCGACCAGTCTAACCAAGAGGTATACTGTCACCCAGTTACTGGGTTGTGGAGGTCAGAATAGGCAGTCGCTCCACGTAAAACACCGGTATCAAGCTAAATCCGGTTAGGCTGGCAGCCGACCCCAACACAGTTGGGAAAAAGGCTAGGGAGATGATGAAAACTGAAATCGCTAATCACACGTAAGCGTGGTGATTAATGCTTGTGTGATCTTCGTATGAGGAGAGGTTTATTCGCTGCAGTGATAATATTATCATCATCTTGCCATTTTCTAAGTACCTATGTTGGAATCGGTTTCCAATTTTGCCGAATGCCAGTTTATACTAGTGTTTGACATGGAGCGACTGCCCATCAAACCTTTACAAGCCAGACGCTATGTTTAACACCGTAGCCTTTGGTTTAACAGAACTCAAACTCAAACTCAAAACTATTTTATTCAAATAAACCATTTACAGGTACTTATGAATCGTCAAGGTGTCAGTCTGTCAGAAAAATGAAGCTAGTTGCTCGTTCCAAGGAGTAGGTCTCATGGAGAAGAGCGAGCAAGAAACTCCATGGACACTCTTTTAAAAATCAACAGATTATGGAGGCTTTTGAATTTAATGATTTTAAAAAGGTCTAGGAAAAACAACCGTAGCCAAACTAAAAGATTAATTCTAAAGAGAGTAGTAGTAGTGCGGAAATCAAGGGCCCTAGAACCTTGAAAAGAAGAAAACGAAGATAGAATTTTCTTCCATGCTTTTCAGCACACTAAAGTGTTAAATCCATACTAATATTATAAATGGGAAAGTGTGTCTGTTCGTCTGTCTGTCTGTCTGTATGTTTGTCTTTCTTTCACGGTAAAACGGAGCGACGAATTGACGTGATTTTTTAAGTGGAGATAGTTGAAGGGATGGAGAATGGAGAGTAACATAGGCTACTTTTTGTCTCTTTCTAACGCGAGCGAAGCCGTGGGCAAAAGCTAGTTAGATTATAAATCTGAAATCGCTAATCACACGTAAGCGTGGTGATTATTGCTTGTGTGATCTTCGTATGAGGAGAGGTTTATTCTCTGCAGTGATAATATTATCATCATCTTGCCATTTTCTAAGTACCTATGTTGGAATCGGTTTCCAATTTATCCAGCCAGTTTATACCACTGTTTGACATGGAGCGACTGCCCATCAAACCTTCACAAGCCAGATACTATGTTTAACACCGTAGCCTTTGGTTAAACAGATTATGGAGACTTTCTAATTTCTGACCTTAACGTAATTTAAAAAGGTCTAGGAAAAACAACCATGGCCTAACTAAGATTAATTCTAAAGAGAGTAATAGTAGCGCCAAAACCAAGGGCCCTAGAACCTTGAAAAGAAGAAAAGGAAGATAGAATTTTCCTCCATGCTTTTCATCACTCTAAAGTGCTAAATATTTATTTAATAGCGATCCGTAACAGCTTCACACGGGTGTTATAAATTTTCTATTATCGGGTTTTCTTTAATATAATAAGCATATATTATACATGGTGGCCTAGACAAGTGGCATTGTAGAATAGATGGTGGAATAGAATAGATTGTCAAATGTATGGGGTTGACATAAGCTTTCCCTAAATAATTTGACATCTCCATACATTTGACAATCTATTCTATTCCACCATCTATTCTACAATGCCACTTGTCTAGGGGGCTTTTCATATTATTCTCTTTACCTATAACAAACCACGACTGTTTTTCGATATTAATATCTAGTGGTGATTACGATGAATCTACCATCTTCCACTCTCCTCTGCATATTTAGGAGTATTACAAAACAAAACCAACATACCCACACCTACAGATTAAGAATTCAACACAGAACAAATGGTTTCAGAACTAATTTCCATACATTACTCCATAATATTTACATAATTTCCAACTTTTATGTGCATATCAAAAAAGTATGAATAAAACAATATATTTTTTTCTTTGTTCCCTTTAAGTTTTGCGAATGTATTTGGCAGGTATGTCAATGTATACGTTTGATTTAAAAAGTAGTTAATGTGAACGAACTTTGAAGTGACCCTCTCTTTGTGGGTAGGACACCTGCAGAACTTAAACTTTTTATAGGATACCGTTCCTTAAAGGTACCAACGGGATTCTTACTAAGACTTCATGAGTTTCGCAACTATGGTGCCCTAGAGAAATATGTACTTTACTGTCTAATTTCATATTTAGTAGGTCTGTTGGACTGCTAGGCCGAAGGTCATGAATTCGATTCCCACCTAGGACAAACATTGTGTGATGAGCATAAATGTTTGTTCTGAGTCTGGGTGTACAAGTTGCCCAGGATATTTATTTTATTGACTTAACAACTGCAAAACTCAATAAATAATTTCCACTTCAACCTACAACCTACAACTATTATAAATGGGAAAGTGTGTCTGTCTGTCTGTCTGTTTGTCTTTCTTTCACGGCAAAACGGAGCGACGGATTGACGTGATTTTTTAAGTGGAGATAGTTGAAGGGATAGAGAGTAACATAGGCTACTTTTTGTCTCTTTCTAACGCGAGCGAAGCCGCGGGCAGAAGCTAGTCTTTTATAATTATGTTCTCGTCGATTTTTCATTATTTTTAAGATGTATTCTGCTATTCGGGGCGTGGACAAATCCAACGAACCAAAAACCATGAAAATTGGTCTAGCCGATCTCGAGTTATAAGTGTTGTAACAAACCCGACTTTGTTTTATATATATAGATACTTAAAAAATATTTAGCTTACACATTAGTTGGACTATATTGTTTTGTGATGTATTTAATTAATTCAACCATGTACTCCTAATATGATCATTGATAATTCCAAATCCAAATTGTATATCTTCAAACTGATTTCTATTGTATATGTTTTTGTAATTGTTTACATTTTTATTCTATCCTCATGTAATGGTCTTGTGCCGTTTTAATAAACTACCTATACATAAATCAGCAAAGCCCGTAAGCTACTTCACATCGTGCCATCATCAACTAATTCATCGTAGTATAACCGGAGACAGCAGTACCACAATCATGCTTTATCAATCAGGTACTAAGCCACCATTATGTCAATTCAACATAGACTTATGGCGACATTGGCTTAGCACTATACCTGTCACTGTTACACAACTGCCAAACGTCAAGTGTACGATAAAGATGGAACAGGGCTAAGCCAAAGTCAGTGCTTGGTTACGTCTATTCATCTCGCCATTAGAGTCACCAGATTGAACCTAAACATTCAAATTATTGCAAGACATAAAGTATCACTGAATGATCGTATCTACAATCAACACTATTTCCCGTTTCCTTTTATAGCAGTCCTTGTGCTTGTACTGAATTATAAATAGCTCCTTCATTGAATGGCATTCCCAAAACGGGACCAGAAACAATTCATTCCAATGCAGTAACATTAATTTCGCAAATAGTATCACTAATTACTTTTTGATGTTGTTTATCTGAATGGGACATTGGTTCGGTATTAGCGAGGACACAAAAGTGTCTACATTTAATTAGTCCATAAATAGTTCCTCTAACCTTTGGCCTTATGGTAACAAGCCCGACTGTTGAGCATCACTTTCAACATACCTTTTGGTCTTGTCCTTAGTCACCCTGATTCCTAAGCCCAGAGGTCGTGGTTTCGATTCTCACCCAGGGCAAACTTTGTGTGATGAGCATGATTGTTTGTTCTGTGTCTTATTGTAACTTATCTATAATGTGTGTGTATTTATAAATTTTATAAGTATGTATATCAGCTGTCTGATTGCCATAGTACACATACTCTGCCCAGTTTGGGATCTGATGGCCGTGTGTGAGTTGACCAATGATATTTATTTATTTAAACCTTCAAACACACGTGATTTGCGATACAATAGAATAAAGCGCGACACCCGGCTGTCGCTTGGTCGTTGGAAGGTAAAGATACTTATTACTTTCTTGAGTTTTGAGTTCGGTTATCATGTTGAGCAGTGTACCACTTACCCTTCAGCTAATATCAAAATCTTTAAGTCTATATAAATCTCAGTAAGATCCCGGAGGTTGGAGTTAGCGGTATGAAAACTTCAGGACTTGGATGGCACGATAGTTCAGAAGTAACTTATTCACTTTCGACTTCAAGAAACCTAAGTTTTAGCTTTTTGAGAAATTGTCTCCGGCTCCCGACTAATATTTGGAAGAAAATTCTTTAATGAAGTATTAACGTAACACGTAACCATTCCAAATAGTAAAGTGAAGTGTCTCATAGAATTGACAACAGCCGGAGTTAGCTTGCTCTGCAGTGGAAACCAAGGTTAGGCAAAAGGCGCTTTTATGGAAAGAAAAAAAGTGGAAAGCCAGTGAACTGACTTAGTCTGACAATGATTATGACGAGGCTGACAGGGAATTCTACTCCTTAAAAGTATGTATAATATAGCTCCTTCTCCTCTGGAAGCTCCATGGTAAACTGACTAAATAAAAGACTGATTTATTGTTAATATATTAACAGCCCAAACCGCTGATCTAAACATATAAAACTTGGATGGCGTGTTCTTTGTGACGAGACCAAAAACCAAAAAGGAATTTTTGAAAATTTGACCACTGAGAGGGCTAAATCCATACTAATATTATAAATGGGAAAGTGTGTCTGTCTGTCTGTCTGTTTGTCTTTCTTTCACGGCAAAACGGAGCGACGGATTGACGTGATTTTTTAAGTGGAGATAGTTGAAGGGATGGAGAGTAACATAGGCTACTTTTTGTCTCTTTCTAACGCGAACGAAGCCGCGAGTTGAAGCTAGTAAGTAAATATAAGTCCTACATTCACGCAAGCGAAACCGCGCGCAGTATACGAAAATCCTGTAGTTAAATCTTTCGACGGGCCCGCCGCAACTTTCTTCCATTCAAAATACACCAAAACGCAAGGTCTCGCCAACTTAGGGTGCCTACCCAACCGTACGATCTGATCGTGGTCACATAATGTCACAGCCTAGCATTTGCACTGACATTTCTGATTCCTGACCTTATTTCTGACATTTTGCAGATATTAAATTCGCGATAGCATCAACGGATTTCTTTTTAATGAGCCCTTGGGGAGCTGTTCGGCATTTTCGTTGACATTTTGATCTTGTGAAGGGTAAGTGTCTTGTGTAGTTCTAAAGGGTAGTTTTGTTGGCATTTAGGAGTTAATGATTTTGGCAAATGTCAGGTCAAAGTGATGATGGTGTTAAGTTACGAGGTGTCAAAAGAGTTAACACTATACTTATTGTACTTAGCACCATATTTTGTGCAAATATTATAGTGATAATGTTAGTATTAAGTAATATTTTTAATGTCCTTTAAAATATTAAATTTGCCGGGCCTGTTTTTTTTTGTATGGAATTAGAGCCATTTTTTTTTCAAGTTTTAACATGGATTATTGGAGTTATTTTTATACTAGGTGTATTTTTGGTCTTGCACAACCCGCTAGGAGATGATTCTACTCATGAAAACAAACAACTTTTATTATGGAACCAACTCAAAAATTGCGATGTCAGCTGTTTCATACATTATGGTCGAGAGGGCATTGAATTTTTGTTAGCACACAACAAAACAGCTGATATTTTTTTGAGAGTTCAGAGTACAATCATCTCCTAGCGGGTTATTCAGGACCAAAAATACACCTAGTATACAAGGCATTCATCACCTTTAAACCATTTACACTTATGAATTGTCAAAGTGGCACAGTTAGTCCGAAAGGTGACGATAGTTGCTCGTTGCAAAATGTCGTAAAACCTCTCAGAAAAAGAATATAATAAAATAAAGGATAATCTATTTAATTAAGTTTAACAAACCCATGATTTCCTTTTTATCGCTTCTGTATATGAAAGCATCTATAAAAATTTAAGACATCACTAATCTTCACCGATGAACAATTAACTGACAGCGCGTTCACGAGCATGACGCGTGACGTCGGCACCGTTTCGCTCAACCATTTAGAAGGTAACCTCTCGTAGATTTTTGAATTTTATACCAATATTTTTTATTCAAAAGTAATTGTATATTTAATAATTTTATTTATCGTTTCCTCAAAAGAGTTTTTAAATTTTATATGCATTGTATTCTAAATGATGCGTAGCGAAGCGTGTTTGAGGGTGACGTGTAAAGGTGTGAGAATTTAGGGGAACACTTAATTTGCAAAGTTACCAAGAATTTGAAATTTGCATGTAAATTCTTTAAGATCTCGCTAAATACCATCCGCCTTTTGTTTGTTCCTCAAATTACTTAGTTAAATTGTATATGTACGCTAATTCATATGTAAAGATGTTATAAGTGATAGGCTCAAAGTTAGATTGCAGATAATTTTGATGTAAGTAAGCAAGTACCAATTCTACTTCATAATATCAAAGTTAAAGACAAAGTTAAATTATATGTTTCATTTTAATGACTTCACTTTTGAATGGCATTTACAAGAAAAAGAAACCGACACCAATTTGCCTCAAACAATTATTATCATGTCATCTAAATACACACAATATGACTAATTACATGTTAAACCTCAAAACCAAAACCATTTCATCAAGATTCCGAACAAAATTAATAGCCAACAAACGGACTATTAAAAAATAACGATCGCGGTCCGCCATTTTCTTCGTTTTCGCGCCCTTTTTGACATCAGACCGCCATCTCGCGATAAAGCGGTGCCAACATGGCGGATTTTTACTGTCGCTCGTAAACCACGCCGAAATTAACAAAAGGTTTTGGCAACTGGTACGATTTTAAATATAAAATCATGATGGAAATCGACCGACATCTTGAAGTATTGAAATTCTAAGATATAAATACTTTATGCGGGATTTAGATTTCCGCAGTTGTGCAATTCGATTGAGTAAAGGATTGCGATGCTCTTAAAATGGTAATGGTATAGAATGAATCCAGCTATCAACCGTTTATCAAATTGAGTGAATTGTTACACTCAATTGAAGGAGGCGCGTTGTAGCTCAATTCAATTTATTGCTATTTTAGTTCGTCGGTATATAGTATACTAGCTTCGGCTCGTGGCTTCGGTTTTCTATATTAAAAGTATATGAAAATAATTAGTTTGATTGGGATTCACGTAAATAAACGTTACTAAGCACGTACTTTGGCTAAGCACTATACCTGTCACTGTTACACATCTGTAAAACGTTAAGTGCACGATAGAGACGGAACATAGCTAAGCCAAAGTCACTACTAAGTAACGTCTATTTATTTCGCTTCTACTCTTTCTTAAAGAACACTACTCTCTCCAAGTTTAAGGCCCGTATTAATAGACGTTACTCAATTCTGAGACGCTCTCAAGTTTATTGCTGTCCTTATTTTTTCCCTTTAGAATGACAAGGACAGCAGGAGACTTGAGAGCGTCTCGGAGTTGAGTGACGTCTATTAATACGGGCCTCAGTCAGTCAGTGTGTCAGTTTATGATATAATGTCAATAAAATATAGATAAAAAAGAAAATGTGGTTAAATGGATATCTTGCTAACACTTCTGACTACCCATTTGCTACGTTTTTAAACGCTTTTGAGTTAGACAACCGCAACCAACGAGAGATTCTCTCGGAACTCCGGGGTTTCATTAAGAAATTCTTAACAGTTCCCGTTCTAGTTCAATGTGAAATGTAATAAACATGGTATAGGACCACCATGGTCGTTTGTGTGTCATGTTTACGATAACAAACCATGGTTATAGAACACCCATGAGGTTGTAAGCGACAAGCGTAGCGCATACTAAGTTGTAATACATTGTTGTGTTAGCTCACTTGTAGTGATAACGGCATATTTTTGTACTAGTTTTTAAATAGATGGGTGATCCATACAACTAAAGGGCCTTAATTAACGCACAGCCCGAACCTTTGGTCCTAGAGACATGTAACTTGGAGGGCATGTTCACGGAACTCCGACACGTCTTTATTTCGGCAACACATTCTACTTCGACAAATTAATATAATGTATTTTTTACGTTATTGACATTGCAAAGCACGTAAAGCCCTGCATGGGGGCCAATTTTCGGTTTTAGAGATGATGTCGAATTCGACAAAAAAATCGAATGACGTCATTTTTCGACTAATTTTAAAAGTTGCTATTCTGGGGATATCGAGTTCGACATTTGTCGAAGGCTAACGTTAGAGTTCATGTCGAGTGCTTCTGAGCAGTAGAGATATCATGTCGATTGTAGAGATGCGTCATTTCTGAGTGAATTCGTTGAGTTTTGGATTGTACACTGTGTTTTTATTTCCTTATTTTTTTAATAAAATACGGCTTGGCATCTCATACCTACTGGAAATTCTATTTATTATACTTTTTGATTTGTGCATTGTATTTTCTTGAAACGACGACCACGATTAGACTTGAAACCACTGAAAGATGGACGAGTTTATTTGTTTATTAGAATTTCTATCTTGCACACCCTAAAATATCTAAATTACGTATTTGTTGATTGCACAATTATTGTAACCGATTTTATTATAATTGATTTTTTGTATGACTTAGCTATTTTTAATTTAAAATAGAGAACTTTATCATTTACTTCCTACCTAACACTTGGATTCTGTCACTGACAGACAGTCAACTGTCAAACTGACTATTTTTACACTAAACGTTTCGTTTTATACTTAAATATTCGTATATTCAGCATTTTAAAATAAAATCATTCATTCACTTATGCTACTTTTACTTAGCTACGAAAAACGGAACGCGCGATTCTTCATAATGGTAACATTATCTTCACTCGACTCGACATTTTCGCGACATTCATTTTGTATTTTGAACGAGAATACGGAATTCTGCTCAATTCGACATTTTTTGGTAGAGATATTTTGGTAGAGATATTTTTGATAGACATAGAGATAGACTTTCAATCTCGAACTCGAGATAAATGGCGAAAATCGAGAATTGGCCACCAGATCCTAGTTTTTATTCGTTAAACTTTGACTTTAACAGAAAATGTAATAAGCCTTAGATCTACGAATGACAACCGGGACCAACGCAATATGAAGTACTTTGTTGAGTGTCAGTGATGTCTTCTTCATCATCCTCTTCATCATGGGCTTCCCTCTGGGAGGTTTGGTTTACACTTAGTCCTCTTAAGTAGGACCATTGTACGTGTGTGTCAGTGATGTCTTAGATAAGCTTTAAAACATTAATTGAAAAAGTTGCATAGGTCCGTAATGCGAAAATAACGCTGTCTGTCTAAACTACTGAATCGATTTAAAAGAAATTTGGTAAGTACAGATAATCCAGAGCCTGAGAAAGGACATAAGATATTTTTTTTTATACGTTCCGACTTCCACGTCATAACCGCAAAACCTAGTAATAACAATATCCTTTAAAATCTAACATTTTTAGTTAGAATTCTCTTTCTAAAAACTACAAAAACTTAGAGCGACAAAAGTCGTACCATATAGCAAAAAATATTTTACAACAACTGCATAAAATCTGACCATTCATAAGTCACAGGCGTAAAGAACTGTTGAAATAAAAAAGTACGATAAAACAATGGCAGCCTCGTTCAACCACGTGACCCCTTGACCCGGTCGTTGACCCTACCATCCTAGCTATTGTACTCGCTCTATTAATTTAAACCTTTCATGGTATCCGGCCATTTTAGTGTTCGAAAATTAAAACAATAGACTTGTGTTCTTTTTTATTATAATGGAACTTTTTGGTGAAAATTTGTTTTAGTTGTTTTTTGTTATGTTGGTCAATTGGTGTTGAGACGTTTTTGAATTTAGAGTGCAGTTTTGAGTGAGCTTGAGGTTGGGTACAGATATAGGTTATTTCTTTTTCAATTTATTGTGATTGCTTTTGTACAGTTGGGATTTTATATTTCTGATTTATTGAGTTCTAGATGTATGGTCAGCAAATAATATAAGTATACAGGGCCGTCAGATACGGTTTGAGTTTTCTCAAAAACCGACAGATACTTTCTAATAAAAATTTAAACTATACCTAGTAGAAAATGAATAGTTTTTCAATTAGGTTGAATTTCATTTGAATACATTCATTGGTTTTCAAGAAAACCTCAATTGTAGATGACGGCCCTGTATACTTATTATTTAGGTTAAACGACAAAGCATTTGGCAGATTTCATTAATTTGACATATATTATTATGTAGTTTCAATTCAATTAGGATGATATTTGATCACAACTTGTGTACATTTTAATTTTGACCGCTATTAGGGAGTCAATAAACGATATGTTGATTGACTGGTAGAGAATGCTTAGGCAGGCATTAATTTTTTTATCTTTGTGCATAGTGTTAATAAATAACCATACACATAAATATTCTAAGTTTGATCAGATTTTAACCATAAAGAAGAGAAGTGTGTATTTAAGATTAAATGACTGTGTTGCCATATGCATAGCAATGTCTTTTTAAATTACTTTATTTAGTTTCTAATGCATGTTATATAAAAAATATCTAGTTTTCGCGCTCCTTCTATATAAACTTTACCTGTGCCCATTCGTATGCATAATTTTCATAAGTAACCAAGTTTTTTGCTTCACGTCGCTGTTCCGCTCCTGTAAGTCGTAGTTTGATGTTACGATTAAGAAGATATTCCAAGCAGGCATCATTCTTTAAAAACAAAATTTTGAAGCCTTTTTAAAACTATGTTAGGGTTGGCTTTCCAGCTTAGAAGGCGTTTCAGCCGCTGCCTTTCGCCCACTGTCGTCGGAACAAGAACTTTATATTTCTGAGGGGCGTTTCAGACGGTAGGTAGCTAATTTTGTAAGATCGTAAGAAAAAATATGTTTATTCTCACCGTGTAAAATAAATTTAAATAGCACTTAATTAATGAATTTTGTACGGTGAGCATGAAATAGCCGTACTGAATTTCTGGTCTGTTTTACAGACCAGCACCTCAACAAGTGGTATTGTTGAATAGATTGTAGAATAGAATAATAGATTGTTACAATAATTAAGTATGGGATTGAAGCTTACATTAATTAATTTGACAACTCGTGTCGACCTCTATTCTACAAAAATCCTTCCCTACAAATGTACTTCTCTTACAACCTTATTATACTTATAATTTTCAACCATTTTAAATCACAGTACTGAAGTAAAGGATCAGGTTATATTTGCAACGACTTTTAGCTTTAAAAGCCTATGCATTCATTGTTCAAACAAGTACTTACACTTGCCTAGCGGGTGGAATGACCCAGTAAACTTGAATCGAGTCGTGAGATCCCCAGCTATATTATACTATCAGTAATCAATAAAATTCAACACAGTGTATTCTCTACTTTAAAACCAACAAAATAAGGACCAAAGTTCTTTGACACAACTCAAGACTCACTCAAAACAATGAGATCCTCTTGTACTAGCCTCTTCTGCTCCAATAATACAAGCCTTATTTAAAAAATAAGAAAATTTACATAGCCTATTGAAAAATAAACTTTATTGCTACAAAAAATAATGTGCGTTTTTCTTTATTTCCGTCATTTTCTTTACGATAATCGCTCGATGTGGGGTTTTTTGGCATTGGAAAATTCACTTTATCTCTTCTATTTAAGGTTTCTTTTTCCATGTGCTGGGGTCAGTTCGTAAGTCAAGGGCTTGAATCCCTCGCCCTAAGCAAAGCTTGTTAAAAATCGGCGTTTTGTTGGAAATGCGAGTTACTTTTTGTTTTTTAGAGTTTCGTATTTCGAAAAGAATAAAGAATCGTTATACGATCACATCGCTTCAATGTCAACCCCCCTAGGCAAGTGGAATTGTAGAATATATAGCGAAATCGATTGTCAAATGTATGGAGAAGTCAAATTGTTTAGCGAAAGCTTATGTCAATTCCATACATTTAACAATCAATTCGTTTTCGCTATCTATTCTACAAAGCCACTTGGCTAGGCCCTCTGTTTGTCTATCTGTCTGTCAAGATCTGGTGTTACTGATTGGGGACCTTCTCCCCTAGACAAGTGGCATTAAAGAATAGATAGCGAAACGAAAACGATTTTGAAATGTATGGAGATGTCAAATTGTTTAGCGAAAGCTTATGTCAATTTCATACATTTGACAATCTATTCGTTTTTTATTCTACAATGCCACATGGCTAGGCCCTCTTATTATACCTAGCAGTAGATAGTTGAAAAATGTGTCATTGTCGTATACTTTGACACTTTTCCATTTTCTAATCTCGTAAGGGACTACGCACAGGTTATTCAGCTCTATTCAGCTCATGCCCATAGAAAAAAATGATTTTCTATGAAGTCTCGTATGCGTCCTTGTCATCCTCCGTCGTCTTTGTATAAAATCGTTGCTTTTTATGGACATAACCTGAATAGAGTTGAATAATTGTGAATAATTTATACAGCTTGATGGCTTTTCTCGTTCTAACAACGCTGAACGCGGCTGATAGAAGTAGATCAGTATAAGTGTGACCAAAATCGTTTAGCGAAACGCGAAGGGAGTTCACGGAAACTCCACGGACACTCTTTTAAAAATATCATGTTTTACAAAGTCTTGGTTACATTTTCTTTTTGGTGCTTCTACATGTGAAAACAATGTAAGTATGTAACAAAATAAACAAATACAAAATTAAAATAAAAAGTCATGGCAGTTAAGAGATGACCCATCTCAACTGATAGCGCCCGTTCCCGAGCATGACGTGTGACATCAGCACCATTCAGCTCAACCATTTTGAAGGGAACCGAATGATCCAACGCACTCGCCACCATCAGCGAGACTTTTTGAGCGAGCATGACAATGCTCCTAACCGCCATGTCTATTTATGTCAGTAGAAATTTGAATAAGCATGAGTTGCCTATAAGGGTCAGTTTCCAGTGTGAATCCAGCTGAATACCAGTTTTTGTCATGATCGACTGCCAATCAGAACTTCACGACCAAGTTACTAGGTCACCCGACACCCCTTTGCATAGGCTTCAGACTGGAAGTCGGTCCACGTGAACTGGTGGTTCAGTTCCATCCAGTCAGAATAAAAGTATTCAGAGCTGAACAGAGCTGGGCAGATTTTGATGATAAATGAATAAGTATCTTTTTTTTTTTTTTGGTGAGTGGGAAATCATCCAATGACTGCTCCCGTCCTGGGTGCGGCGGGAGGGCGTGTCAGACTCTTACTGACTAAAACCGACTCATGTTCCTTCGACTGCCCTTTATGTTCCAGGGTCACGGTGACTACTATACACATTCCGCAACCCCGGCAGGATGAATAAGTATCTTGGACTGGACAACTCACACATGGTTATCTGGTATCAAGCTATCTAGGCAGAACCTGGGTTATGGTAACTGATATAAATACTTAGGTATGTACTTACATAATTTATCAATTAATAGATGTTATAAATAAATTACAACTAGACCCCTAGACCAGGCACGTCAAGATATTGATGAAGTGAATGATGAAGAGACATAAATAGGCATGATGCAAGGACTTTACAGACAAATTCTTTTACAAAAGTACTTTTAAGAATTTTTCTTTGTTACAATCTCTCCATGCCACTTACGTAAGCGTAACTTTTATTTTTAACTTCAAACACAAAGACTTTAAAATCACGGTACAAGTCCCCCAAATTTTAAATAAGTCCCATTACGTAAAACGTCTGGTCTCTATGGCACGTGGCCACGTCCCGATTTCACAATCCTACCTACTCTCATAAAGATGGCCCGTGAATTTATACCTGATTCTGGAAAAACGATAACTTTATCCCAAACTAAACCTTAGTTAAAAGATGTAAGGTATCTTTTTGAGTGTTACAAAAGTGGTGGTTACGATGTGCAAGCGAGAAGGGATGTGTGTATAAATCAATCGATCGCTACGCAAGCGATCGATGCGTGCGCAACGCCTGTTGGCGATCAAACGCTGCTATTTCGAGGTATGTGTTAAGGGGAGACCGTTTTAGATGGAAATTATGATCTCTGAAATTTCTTTTGGATTTTTTTAGGTTTTATGATGATTTGGGGTGAAATTGATGGACTGAGATTGATGTTCAAATGTGGTATGCGCTACATTCCGGTATTGAAGTTTTAAAATAAAACAAAATTTATTGATAAGAATTAACAAGATTTTTTGGCTTCTCCGATATTTTCTGATTACTCAACTTCTTCATCAAATAAGATACATTAATTATTGTCTTAGCTCTTGAATAGCAACGCATCTAGACTTACATTGGTGCTGATTCCTTTGTTCTACTAAATTTAAGTTAAGTGCGTCTTTCTCTTTCTATTTCATTAAGAAAAAGACAGAAGATACATATTAGTTAGGTCTTAAACATAGTTATAGGCAAGTTGGCATCCAGTGCGTGGTGAGGAAGACATTTGTAGAGTAGAACTCAAAAATATTTACTAAAATCTGCTTGATTTCTGAACGAATATTAAACAAGCTTTTGTTTAATATTCGTCCCTAAGAAAACAATGATGTTATAAGTAAAAAAGTGTAGGGCCCTCGCCCACGGCGACTTTTTGTAGCGATGCAGTCGCGCGTTTAGCAAACTCGCGACTGCATCACTTCTAACGCGTGTTAGTCGCATTTGCAACGCGCTACTGCATCGCGATTGTATCGATACAAACGCGCGACCGCGTCGGACGACATCGGTAGAGAGAACGGAGGGGGGAGGGAGTGTGGCGCGCGAGTCCATCTTGCAACTGTACTGATCCAAGGTATTTTTGCCGAATCGCGTTTGCATCGCGACCGAATCGCGTTTGCATCGCGACTGAATCTGGTCCCGTGGGCGCGGGCACACAGCTAGCGACTGCTTCGCGTCTGTACCGATGTTACGCGCGAGAGCATCGCGACTGCATCGCTACAAAAAGTCGCCCGTGGGCGAGGGCCCGTAGATAGGTTATATGCAGTCAAAAAGTGGCACATTAAAGTTTGCCAATTATTATTGACAAACATGATACTGAGTATCGCGTTGACATTTGACGTTTATCTCTTTTTCACTCGCACTACTTCAATCATGTCATCCTACTTTGACGTGTAATGTATGTGTGCGTTAGTGTGCCGTTTTTGAAGATAGAATTTCGTTTCGGTAACCTATCTACACTTTTTTACTTATAACATCGTTGTAAAAAAAACAAATAAAGGATCTCTAACGCAGCCTCCCTGAAATCTTTCCGATTAGTCTCGCCGCAGGTTGCAAGACGAGCGGAAATTTCTCCAGGGATACACTTTGAAATCGAAATGCAGCTCTAAATACTAGCCCAGCTTCTACAGAATGTTATCTTGGTTTTAATAGATGTCCAGTATATTTTACTTCAACATTTAAATTCTTGTTGAAATATTATTTCAACAAGAATTTAAATGGAAAATCTCAAAAAACTAACAAAATAGTTGATACCTTTGAAAAAGCAGAACTGATTTAGATGAAACAAGCCTAAGAACCATCGCTAGATAACCTATTTTCAAATTAAAAATCTGCATCCGAATCGGTTCTCCTGTTCAAGAGCTATGGTGACACAGACTGATCAACAAACATATAGCATCCCGAATATTGCGCCGGGGGGTTAAAAACTTAAACAAACCAAAGAAGTGACAACACCATTGAGATAATGACAGTAAGTACAATATTTTTTCCTAATCAAATTGGGTAGTTTACACCATTAACCAATAAATGTTAGACACAATTTCTATACAACCTCTTTTAATTTCAGCCCAATAAACTCGGTTCATTTTCAATTTGCTATAAAATAAGATTTATAGTTGCTTTGAAATCAATAAATAGATAGTCAACTGAATTATTTTTTTAGTGACTTCATTAGTTGCCATTGCCATACAAAATCTATTGGAGAATTGCGTTTTGACAGCTCATAAAAAGTACGTCAATTGATAATGGTGTAAACTACCGTATTCTCTTTTTCCTTTCAGTGCACGTATGCAAATATCAAAATACTTTTCCAAATTTTCTTCACATAACAAAAAAGTTCGACTTCCACTTAAGTCTGTTCGCTACAGTATTAAGGCTAACCACTTTACGCTATGGAAAACGACTGGAATATTTATAAAAATAGCACAAAAAATCATGGCAGGCGCCCGACCGCCTAGCCAGCAATATTTATGTAATATATAACATGCTACATACTGAGGCATGAGCATAGCTTTGCCGATAACTATTCTAATTCGGGGTCAATTTAAAAAGGTCAGATTTTTGCTGCAAAACTGTCATTTGTTTTACATATGGTATGTTTGCCTAACTGTGTGATGAAAAATACCTAAAAAGCCATGAATGGATATGATTTTCGGTTTGAAGAAGCGCGTCAGACCCTCTTTGAATATCCATCATCAACAGTGACCTAAAGAAAGCCCAAGTCGATGACTTGATGACCCAGAATAAAACCACCTGGCAAAGAAAGACGAGGAGAGACCTCAATAGACATGGGATAAGGCTAGGCAAAGAGAAAGAGAGAGATAGGTAGAGTTGTTTGTGTAACTTTTCGCCTGTTTAGCTGCTTATCAATGACATATTACATTATTCAATGGAAGCCGATCGTATCACAATTAAGACAAAAGCTAGTGAGCTGATGACTACTTTTTAGTGATGGGCCGAATGTGGTTTGTACCGAATACGAACTTCGGCCGAACATTCGGTGAAATTTTAAAATTCGGCCGAAATTCGGCCGAACTTCGGTTATTTTTGACGCGCTTTCTTGGGAGCGATAGGTCATAAGATTAAACCGCAAATTGCAAAAAACTAACGATTTGAATTTCGCGGGCTACCATAGAGCATTCATACTACAGTTACTTTAAAATACATATACATAATTAGTTAGTAGACCTTAATTATTTCAATGTCCATGTCAAGAGGTCCATTTCGTTAATAATAATTATTATATTTTCGTTAATAATAATAGGGATGAAGACAGCATTAAAAAAATGGCATTGTTTAGCCCGTCTGATAGATCGGCCAAAAATACGGGACACGTATTTTTTGCTTGATCAAATAAATAAAAAAATACAAAGATAAAGAGCAACAAAGTTCCGGAGTGGGGGATTTTGACGTCACCGTTCTGCAAAAATTGTATCAGATCGTGACGTCATTCGCAACTTCAACGCACTGTATCGTCGTCATTCTTCGTTTACGAGAAAATCTATCTGACGGACTAACCGTCAGCTAGATAATCAAAAAATTTTGGACTCGTATTTTTCTTCACTTTTTTTTGTCGTCTCGCCTATTATTATATTTTCGTTAATAATAACTAAAAGTTTATTTGATTTTCTAAAAAAAATTGTGGAGTAGTAACTAATTACCAAGATTAACAAATGACTGATTTGATTATTCATTTTACTGGTTTTATTGTTTTTGTAAAAATAGATGAGTTATTTAAATCTTATCTTGGACCGAATGTTCGGCATTTGAACCGAAAGTCGGCCGAATGTCGAAGTTCGGTTCAAGCCACCGAAATTCGGTTAAACCGAATGTGAAACGAATTTCGGCCCATCCCTACACTTTTCCAACGCAAAAAGAGGGCTGTTACGAGTATTAAGTGCGATAGATAGGTGAGTGTGTCTGTCTGTACCGTAGCTCTTAAACGGGTAAACCGATTTGGATGCGAGTTTTTTAAAAAAAAGCATTTTTTTTAATCTAGCAAAGGTTTTTAGATATGTTTCATCTCTTGTTAACTGCAGTCGCCATCTTTATACGTTCAGGAGCTAGTTGTAGGATTATTTTTCGTATCACAATTTTTAATACCAACAGAACTTTAACTTGAACAAAATTATATCCGATTATTGTTTAGACGATAGCAGAGCATTCCAAACAAAAACTTACAATATTACCTCTTTATTTATGTAGTATCAGAAAAGACAAAAGCGACACAAATCAAAACAGGCCCACTGATTTTCGCGTAATAAATTCCGGCCCACTGACGTAATGATGATGAAAGCCGTCATTAATTCGGCAAAGCATTCGCTATTACTGGTAATTACGGCAGGTATTAGGCATCAAGTATTTACCAAGGCCTGTCTGATATTTGAATCACTTGGATTACACTGTTTATGTGGCTGCGAATGACTGTTGAGTTGTTTAGTGTCTGTGTACTTGAATAGGAAAAAATGTGCCCCTATAGGTTTTTTTACGGATGGAAAATATACAAATGACTTCTCCCGCCCTGGGCGGGGAGGGAGGGTGTGTCAGACTTTTACTGACTTAAACCCACCCATGTTCCTTCGGTTGCCCTGTATGTTCCAGGGCCGCGGTAACTATTAGAACTATTACGCAACCTCAGGATCAGGTTGTTATTCTAAACATCTAAAAAGCATTGCTAGATAACCTACTTTCCAAAAAAAAACCGCACACAAATAAGAGCTACGTTGCCTTGTCAATCGGTGCACACGACAACGATTAATCGCTACGATTTAACTGCACAGTTCATTAGTGCAGTTTTATCAAACGTGAGGATAAAGATCGACGCAGATATCGTCGACGTGTGGACACTCTATAGGCGGCCGATAAAATTGCACAACCCAACTCCGTCAGATATTAGCGAATTGTAGTCGTGAGTACCGAGCAATATTATCTTTTTGGGACAATACCGCCACACTATTCCCAACCACTGCAGTTCCTGAAAGCCAGAACTAACAGTGCAGTCCACAAAAAAAGCGAGAGCAATGAAGTTCGACGAGTCCCGGAAACGATTCAACTGCCTTGGATCCCGCATCGAAATGTATCAGAAAAGAACAGCAGAGGGATAAGAAAAATATGTTTTCCACTTGCCTCCATAACAAGCAGGAGACAGAATAAAACGAACAGTAGGCATCCTCTTCTGCTGTATTGCAAAATGTCGTAGAAATGACTCAATCTTGAGAGGTACGTCTCATCCACAAAAAATCCATTTTACCCGGGTCCCTGAAAACCAGGTAACCAAATACCGAAAACTCAATATCGGTAATCGAAACTCACATCCCATTTCCTTCAGAAATAAGTTATTTGACCTTGAAGGTCATTCAGGCGGACCCATTACCATTTTTTGTTGACCTTTGCCGTTTGCACCATCCTTAATGCTTTATATGACCCTTGGGGGAAAGAACTAACAGCCAGGGGTCTTTTTATATCGGTTAGGGTCACTAACCAACTAGACCTTTCGCGGGGAAGCTTTAAGTGAAAATGGCAGCCCAAGTTATTCTGGTCATTTATGGAGGAGGGTTGATAATATTACATTTGGGAGAAAGTGCGCATAAATGAATGGAGTCATTGCCTTTAGAATAATAATGAGTAATGGTGTTATGGTTCATTGGTTAAAACGGGTTTGTTAGCTTTTGATCATTGTACTACCTTAGATTTTTAAGGACATCGGTGAAAAATAATATCGTGATCTAGTAATTACCAAAACACGTCTTACTTTCTCTCTTCAGCTTATTTTGATGTGTCATATGGAATATGTAGATATTCCATAATGGTCTCATATAATACAGTTACCTGAAATACTTGAGAGAAGCAATAAATAAATAAATATATCAATGCTTGAGTCTTCTCTAAGAGATAAGACGTTTGCCCTGCAATGGGGCAATAATAGACTGGTATTATTTTTAATCCATAGGTACTAATAATTATTATAAATGCGAAAGTAACTCTGTCTATCTGTTTCTTCTTCACGCCTAAACCACTAAACCGATTTCAATAAAATTTAATACAGATATAGTCTGGGACCCGGGAAAGGACATAGGATAGTTTTCATCCCATAAAATTTTGCCTGGGTGGAAATCGAACCAACAACCTCCGTGATGTGTAGAAAAATCTACAGTAATTTTCTAGCGATAATGGTATCATATGCTCAAACAAAGTAAAAGATTATTCAAGAATTTCATACATTTATTAGAAGCAGAATTTATAGAATCAGTGGGCGAAATTGTTTACCGATGCCTAATAATATCGATACGATAATATCTCAACGTAGGTGTTAAAGGTTACATCAAGATTATTATAAGATAAGGAGATAATTCTAGGAAGTTGGTGAAGGTGAATAACTCAGACTTCATCATCATCATTACCATCAGTCATCACACAGTTTGTCCTGGCTGGGAGTCGAAGCTACGACCTTTGGCTTAGCAGTCGGAAAAAAACGTACAGTTTTATTAATGTCATGTAGAAATTTCATGAACGGCTATATTCTAAACCGACCTTAGATAAGAAACTAGATGAAAACTATATTAGTATGTTTTTTACGCAAATTTAAGACAAAAAGACATGTCAAGAAAAATAAATGTTCCTTGGACAACTCACACACGGTCATCTGATCCCAAACTAAGCAGAGCTTGTACTATGGTAACCAGACAACTGATAAACATACTAAAAATACATATACATATTAGATAGATAAATTACACCCAGACCCAGGAAAACCAATCATGCTCATCACCCAAAGTTTGTCCTGGGTGAGAATCGAACCCACGACTTCCGGCTCAGCAGTCAGGGTCACTAACCACTAGACCAACAGGCCCATCAATGTTTAATTGTTGTAGAATGTTTAATTAGCCACCTAAAACAATAGGGTATGGAATCGTCTGGCCCCAGCTAACTATAGTTAAATCTACACTATAAGCCTGTCTGCCTACCCTTGTGGTATTAACAAGGGATGTGTTTGACAGAGAGAAACCGAGGCACTCGTGTTAAATCCAGACTGAAGCTAAGCCCTTTGTCCAAAAGTGCATTCTGTATGCCAGACAGATGGGCTTATTTAGACTCTAAAATGGTCTACAGGGAATGAATATTTGGGCAGTGAGTTGAGCCTTTCCAAAAAAAATCTAGTTTTAAAAAATATTATTAAATTCTGTACTGATGTTATAAATGTGAAAGTTTAAATGTATGGATTTTTGTATACGTGTATGAATATTTGTTACCTGTACAACACCACGCTATAAATAACGTCATACGTCTTTTTCTTTTCACGGATAAAAATATACCTTTATACCATGGTGTGGTTAAAACGTATACTGAATCTGTGCTCAATGTAATAAAAAAAATATATGTTGTCGTTCTAGTTACATGAAGATTTAGAAGATTCTAGAAATACTTACGAAACCAAACACTTGCATCACCAAAATAATTTTGTTCACAAATGTAACAAATATCTGTAACTGATAAAACAAGAAAAACTTACAATTTTGACTTCATTTTTGCGCGGCTTAACTGTCCAACTTAAGATTTTTAGGAACTGTGACAGTATTAAACCATTTTCATAACAAAACTATAAATAACATCAAAAATTTATTCAATACAATACATATCATAAGACTACAGGACCACACGAAATATATTTTTCTATCATTTCCGTGTAACTCAATACTTTTTGCCAACATAGCCCATCCATCTATGCTAGTGTAAACATTGGTGTTGGTGTGTGTGTATTTACGTCTGTGTGTGCAGTGACGTGCAACAAGTTATACATTATCGAGCGAAATTTTCTTTGTGTGCGTGTTGACACCAACTTTTAATTCAGAACCGTGAAGCTTGAATGTTAAAGTTCAAACTTGAATGTAGGGTGTTTCTTCTACGTTTTCAGTACTGAAGGCAGAGTTGAATTTTTGCTTTAAGGACTGGGGTTAAGGTTTAGAATTGCTTGTTTATTGTGTGTATATGTTAGAGGACGCTAGCTGTCTTTTGTCGTGGTCGATAGTGACAGTCGGTTACAAATTCAACGCTTTGTAAGCAAAACTAAGCTTTTATTTGTAAACTAAATATTTTTGGTGAAAACTGACGAGTTTTCCGAGTTCACGCTTTCACGATATTTGTGGTTTTGTTACTGCAATATCAAATGTGGAATAATATTGGTTTTTTGAAGATTATGTACTACTACTACCGCTTACTACCCGCTTAATACTATATCTAACTACCCGCGTCTTTGCCTGAATTTTGTATAATTGAAGCCCATGTGTTATGTATAAACAGTATAATAGAGTTTCATTAATTAAAATCCGTTTATAAACAGTAGATATTTTTTATGCTTAAGCTTTTTTTTAATAGCCAAAAATTATACAGTTCACCTTGAAAAGGTGACAGGTCTCTTGCAACTTGTTGGTTAAAAATATTTGTCCAAATCGGACCAGTGGTTTCTGAAATTAGCGCGTACAACCAGACATACATACTCTTTAGCTATTTATTATTAAGAGTATAGATAATTAACGGTTAATTTAGGTTAACATAAGGTTCTGAAAATATGTGTTCATGTAAAATTGAAATAAACCAGTTTATGCTAACTTTTAAATGCTTAAAATTGTTTATTCATAACTCTAATAATAGTATTTACACGCTTAAATACAAACAAAGGGTTTATTTTAAGCGCCATAGTTTCAAATAACAATAAACAAGACCAATTGAGCCCACACAGTTTAAACTGTTAAATACTCGACAATTTGCGATAAGCCCACTTATAGATATTTCTTACCACTTAGATTTTGATAAACTGCTATTATAAATTAATGAAAAGGACAGTTTCAATTATCTTTGTTACATAGTAACTGTTCTATTTTTTAGCAAGCTTAACTTTCGTATTTTATATTGTACTAGCTTTTGCCTGCGGCTTCGCTTACGTTAGAAAGAGACAAAAAGTAGCCTATGTCGGGTGCCCTCTATCTGGCAGAAACTTGTTTCTCCGAAACCTATTTGGCATAACTCACTTGGCAGAAACTTTTTTAAACGAACATTGTTAAGGTATAAAAAATATTTAACATAATCGGGGGGCACGGTCGTGCCCCCGGCCAAGACAAGCAAGCGAAGCGCAGGGGCACTACCTACCTTTTCTCGAATTGTTTCGTCGTTTTTTCGAACCCTCATAGAGTTGGTATCCGATGTACCAGACACTTCATATTCACAAGAAATAATGTCAATAACAGACTCAATAAACATACAAAGTTTCAATTGAATAGCTTTTATACTTTAGATTTTATTGATATCTAAAATACACCGATTTCGTCACTGATTCACTGACACACTGACACACTGACACACTGATGATCATCAAAATGTTTGGCTACTTCCTGAAGTGCTAGAATGCTGAAATTTGGTATGTAGCCTAAGTTTAGTATACAACCAACAGAAAAATTCGTAAACTTATAGATTTCGACCTCCATCCCCTAAAATGGGGGTGTGGAAGTTTGTTTGAACAAATCAAGTAAAAATGCAAAGGGAAAGATTGGGCTATTGGGCTATGGGCTATGAAAGCCGACACTGCTGATGTGGCTACTTCCTGTAGTGCTAGAAAGCATTTGGTATAAGAAGTTTGGTAAGTTTGGTATCAACCACCTAAGAAAATTATATACTTGTGTCGTTGACGGTCGTGTTGCGATTGCAATATTTTTCGTATTCGTATAAATAAGTTTTGCGGCTTATTTCAGTGGGCATAATTTTATGTATTGGTAATTGGTTAATATACATACATACCTAAATTGTTACGGTGTTGAACGGAATCGTAGCGCGATCCTCGATGACAAAAAGTTTAAGTCTTACTTCCCTAGATGGCGTTGGGATCGAAATAGATCGCGCTATGGTTTCGTTACATCGGAAAGTATAAGTACTATTTGAATTTTTATGTATCTGAGAATAATATTGTTTGCACGTTTGCACGAAAACTCGTTTATATTGTGGAGTCTTATACTACAGTTATTCGGGAGCGCAATACAGCCTTTAATAATTTCTCCTAGATCGAAAGATCACCGTTGTACGATCAAAGTATTTTAAGAATAAAAAGTGTGGGACTTTCATGTCAATTTAGTCAAAAAAATCTGTGAACGAAAAGAAAAAAAAACACTTAAAATACTGCCTAGCAACTTACAAAAAGAACTGAAATCCCACTAAAAACATTTCATATAAAATGTAGCCAAGACAACCACATAAGGTATACCCTGTGAAAAATATATCAGATCTCATGTAGAGCCAAGCTTCTGAATCTACACGGCCTAACTCTACAGACCCTAACTTCACAAACTCTACATATCAGTAAAAATGTATGGCTTGGCTGTTTCGGTACTTACTTCAAAAACTTAATTTTCGCATCACCTCCACGACGGTAGCGAAACGGCGAAGCCATACATTTTTACTGATATGCAGAGTTTGTGAAGTTAGGGTCTGTAGAGTTAGGCCGTGTAGATTCAGAAAGTCAGCTGGACGTAAAACCATCTGCGACGATTAGCTCGCGTGGGGCCGCAGGAGCCCCGCAGCGCCGGAGCCGTGACAGAAGCCATGCCTGCTGCATGTTGCATGCTTGCTGCATGTTGCATGCCTGCTGCATGTTGCATGCTTGCATGCTGCATGCCTGCTGCATGATGCATGCTGGTTGCATGCTTGCTGCATGCTTGCTGCATGCTTGCTGCATGCTTGCTGCATGCCAAAATAAGATATGAAATGCATGCCAAAAGATAATTCTGGCTGTGAATTTTCTGCGATATGATGGTTCTTCTTTTGATTATTATGGATATAAAATATATGGCAAAAGATGATTCTGGTTTTGAACTTTCTACGATGTGATGGTTATACTTATTGATTATTATGGATATGAAATTTATGCCTAAAGATAATTCTGACTTACAAAATTATGGGTTTCGGTGTATGGTAAATGAGTGTATGCCAAACGATTTTCTGCGAAAAGAGGTTAATGCTATCCGTTGCTATGCAAAATAAAATTATGACGTAAAAAGTTCTGCTATAAAGGGTGGACCCGCCTATGTCACTCTCACTCACCATTTCTTCAATTATCTCCACTTAAAAAATCACGTGAATTCGACGCTCTGTTTTGCCATGAGAGACGGACAAACAGACAGACATACTTACAAGCAACGTTAAAACACGCATTTACGCACTAAGCTGCGTTGTGCGCGGTGTAATCGCCTTAGTCACAGCGACAGCTTTGCTTTAAAAAGCATTAGTCACGGTGACAGCTTCGCTTCAAAAAGCATTAGTCACGGTGACAGCTTCGCTTCAAAAAGCATTAGTCACGGTGACAGCTTCGCTTCAAAAAGCATTAGTCACGGTGACAACTTCGCTTCAAAAAGCATTAGTCACGGCGACAGCTTCGCTTTAAAAAGCATTAGTCACAGCGACTGCTCTGCTTCAATAAGCCTTAGTCACAGCGACAGTTTCGCTTCAAAAATCCTTAGTCACAGCGATAGCTTCGCTTCAAAAGGCATTAGTCACAGCGACAGCTTCGCCTCAAAAAGCCTTAGTTACAGCGACAGCTTCGATTCAAAAAGCTTTAGTCACAGCGACCGCTTTGCTTCAAAAAGCCTTAGTCACAGCGACCGCTTTGCTTTAAAAAGCCTTAGTCACAGCGATAGCTTCGCTTCAAAAGGCATTAGTCACAGCGACAGCTTCGCTTCAAAAAGCCTTAGTTACAGCGACAGCTTCGATTCAAAAAGCTTTAGTCACAGCGACCGCTTTGCTTCAAAAAGCCTTAGTCACAGCGACCGCTTTGCTTTAAAAAGCCTTAGTCACAGCGACAGCTTCGCTTCAAAAAGCATTACAACAGCAACAGCTTCGCTTCAAAAAGCTTTAGTCACAGCGACAGCTTTGCTTCAAAAAGCGTTCGTCATAGTGACAGCTTAGCTTAAAAAAAGTCGTCGTCAGCAAGGGGCCTAACGCTTCTATTCGCGACTGTACGTGCTCCGTAACGAGGTCGTAAAGTATCATCACGCTATACGACTCGCGGGTAAGCAGGACGCATCCGTCGAGTGCCAACTATCTTGCAACCGTGCTTGCGGCTTGTGTTTTAAATGCACTTTGATGTTTCAATATTCAAGTTTAACCTTTCGACGCTCAGGCTGCAATTGTCTTACTATTGTGACTGGAATCACGTGTGTTAGAAGGATAAAACTATTTATTTCAAACTACGTTCTGTTCCACGGCTTTATCTGCGAGGAAGTAGGAAGTAATGAATAATATAATAAGTAGGCGATTTTAAGACAACACTGATATTAGTCCAGGAAAATATCGTGAGAAAACTTGGACATATAAATTGATACAGTCGAAAAAACCTACCAGCTTTGTTCGTTCTAAAAAGTTGGTTCCTATGGAGAAGAACATCAAAATCATGCTTTAACCTAATTTATTTTGAAGTTAGATAACCTACGCATTAAAAAATCCAAGCCATCTAGCTTTTGCCCGCGGCTTCGCTCGCTTAAATGTCGATACTTCCATCCCCTATTAACCCCTTTGGGTTGCGGAATGTTTATAATATGTAGTTACCGTGACCCCGGAACATAAAGGGCAACCGAAGGAACATGAGTGGGTTTAGTCAGTAAAAGTCTGACACGCCCTCCCGCCGCACCCAGGACGGGAGCAGGATGATTTCCCATTACCAAAAAAAAAAGGGTTGGAATTTCCAAAATTCCTTTTTTAGTAATAAAGCTACTTTACTCGATATTATCAACAGTAAGTCAGTTTACCATTTTATATTGTTATATAGATTATTGTCCAACTACCGGGCTAGAATATCTTCTCATACAAAGAAGAAATATTTAAGTGTGACCACGATTGTTCAAGATGGCGATTTACATCATTGTACTCTAACGAAACTGCTTTATCAACTGAAAAACAATACATTTCCAATAAAAATAAAATGCGAAAATGTTCCTAACTCGCACAAAAGTAGCACAGAAACTGATATCCTTCCTTACTTCTCTGCGGGGTCAAGTGCAGTACCCGTCTCCCGTCTGATGACCCCAATGGCTGAGTAACGATCGTCTTGTCCCTTTCTAACCCCCACCAACTCCATATCCCCATCTCTCTCTTGTGTCAACTTGCCAGTACTTAGGTTTGAATGGGCGCAATCGCAGTTTTTTTTTTTACTTTTTTGTTTTTTTCCGAGTGTGTTTGTATCGTCTGTGGTGTTAAGGTGATAAAATACTTTTTATGTAACCAATATGGCGGTATGCGGGTGGAGTTTGAATTTCGAATGCGATGTGGGGGTATTTTTAGGGTTTTATTGGCCATAAGGGTCATGTACACGATGGCCCATGTTTGTAAGAGTTATTATTGACTAGCTGCCCCCGCAGTTTTACCCGTTAGGTATATGTTATGTTTTTGATTACTGCTTCGCTTCAGTAAGTCATAGCGTGATGGTATGTAGCCTATGTGCTATTATGATGTATAAGCTATATTACTGTAAAGTTTAATCAAAATCCGTTCAGTAGTAGTAGTTTTTGCCGGAAAGAGTAATAAAGATCCATAATTACATACTTACATCCTTACATAATAACTTATGCGTTTATAACATTATTTAGTTAAAGATTTCAAGCTTACTCTATAATTTCATAAATCAATGTTATGTGTGTTCACAGTAAAGATGAACACACGATTCCGATTACTAAAGAAACTTCAAAATATTTCAGATCAAAGTTACGCTTACTCCATCAAAAATTTTCGATTTGGCTGAAAATTGGTGGGGAGGTAGCTTAGGACCAGGGGACGGACATAGAATACTTTTTATCTTCTTTTTTTAGTAACCAAAAATCTGATATAACGCTGGTGAAACCGCGGGGGACAGGGGACATATCGCTCATTTGCGACAAGGTAGACATTTCTCAAAAAACATCATTTTACAGGAGAGCAATTTTATAGTTTCAAGTTAAAATTATACTATAATAATTGATTTCTTAGGTAACTTATTTAGACAAAAACGTAGTGTGTTTATTATAGTTTTCTGTTAAATTATTAAAATTTATTTTTATAGATCACAAGACATACTGTGCTATTTTTTCCGCAGCAAGGTACTACTTATGTCATTATTGCTGATAAAAATACAAAGTTTTTTGTAGCATTTTGATTTATGACATTACACTCAATAATCATTTTAAATTTGAGGTAAATTTAAAGTTAAAATAACAAAATAGGTCGATGTTGAAAAAACTTTTTATTATTATAGGAACCAGAAGTGAACTACAACGTAGTCACGTTAACATCTTTTGAAAAAATCAACAACACTTAAATCTAAATTATCACATTGAAATGGCACACCATCAGTCTTCAAAATCAACTTTCTTAACAGTTATCGTTATAGATTAAGTAATTAATATTATTATCACAAAATCAGCCTCAAAAATTCAGTTCTCTTAATAATTATGACAATTAAGTAAGTAGTAACATAATTATAATGTTGTCACAAAATAAGAATCAACATTCTCTATAGCAAAATAAAGGTACATAAAAATCAAAACAATGTTAAAGAATACTATAGTTATCGTAATATTATTGTAGAAAAAAAACCTTACAAAGAATTGTAAAACCGAGCATAGAACTGTGGAATTAGGTTTTTGTTTAACAATTCCAACAAATCTGCTTTCTTTCTGTCCGATATGCCTGGTTTACAATCATAAGCTTTCTTGACGTTTACGTCAATCCTTTTCTTTTTTCTGATAATTTCTGCTTTTTTAAATTCTTCTTCTCCGTAAGAGTTTTTGTAAAACAATACGCGTGGCTTATCCTTTTCTACTTTCAAAATTTTTATATCTCCAATCTTAACTGAATTTCCTTCTTCATCCTTTGTCAAATTGACTCCCATTTGAGTACATGCATCTTTCCAATCAACAAAATCCTCTGTGCACATTTCATTCACATGAAATGGTTCAGGTTTTTTTCTAGCCATTTTTATAGCACCGATGAAGGCTTCTGGCGAGTACATTGGTCCAGCTTTTAGCAATTTTTTGACCTGTCTTTCTATTAGTGAATGAGCTGCATCACCCTCATTTTGGGTATGCCCTTTTATGAGAAATTTATGTGTAATTGTTTGGAGGTTAGGGAACTTTTGCAGTGCGAATAAATATATTGCAATCATTGTCTTGTTTTTTTGCTGGCCTGCGCAATTGTCTGAGTAAAAGACAATGTCAAGACTCCTGTCATTATTAAGTAACGAAAGCTGTTCCAGATACTTGTATACGCAAGTTCCCAAGTCATTTACACCTCTATTAGCATTGGACTCGTCCCAAACAAAACATTCTACTTTGTTTGTTTTTAAATCGCAAATTGTAAAATTCATAACATTTAACTTACATTTATAATAGAAGACTGATACATCGCCTTTGGGGCATTGAAATACAGCCTGGAGATCATAGACCGCTGTTACAATATTTTCATCAGCTTTGTCTTTGGCCTTCTCTGCTCGACATAGCTCTTTTTCCTTCAAATGTTTATCATGTTCTTCTTTTAGGTTTTCTTTATTATCAGAGTTTTCAAAGATAGCACACACATCACACATATCCTTTTTAGGGGTAAAAAAAGAAATATTAAATTCTTGAGTGAATATTTTATAAAAAAGGATATAATTGCCGAAGTCTAATTTTTTTTTCTGTTGGATTGCCACATAGTCATTGTGAATGTCCGCTATATTTTTACTACCATCTATGAAAACTCTGCTTGTATTGGCTCTTGTATAGTGAGACTCGATTTTTGGTATCGCGTCTATGTATTCACGAATGGCATTTTTTATAGCTTCGTCAACTCGCGGATGTTTATCATGTTTACCGCGTTTGTCATCAGCTAAAAGGCAATTTGCCACTTGGTCTTCTTTTTCTAAAACGGTGCGAATTGGCCGGTCATTAATACCTAAGGTGTTCTTAAAGAAAATCTTACAAACTCTAACCGATTTGTCGGGCAGCTTGAAATGAAATGCGTGATTCTTTTGACGAGGTTTTCTTACTCCGCCTTCACGAATGTAACGATATTTTGGTGTAATGATCGTCATACTCTTTGAAATGTATTCCCATTGTTTTTTGTTATCACCTAACGCCCAGAAGTTCTTAAATAATAACTTTCTTTCATCTTCAGATAGTTTAGATTTACACTGTAACCGGCATTTTTCTCCGCATGGCTCTTTCATTTTCCTCTCTTCTTTTATTTTATTGCCAGCAGTTTTATAAGCTTGTCCAGTATTCCGCAGCATTTTCTTCACATTTCGATTCCAATTTGCTTCATTCCGTTTGCGTTTTCTTCCTTTTTTTGCCTTTGGACTTGCAGGAGACGAAGTTGTGTTCCTATTTTCCATTGAAGTTGATGGCAATGGAATTATGCTACCCAAATTGTTAGTAGCAATGGAGTTCTCAATTGTCTGTTCAAATGGCAACTCAGCACAACGCTGCAGAGGAGATGGTTCGGAAATGGTTATGAGTCTATCTGCCGTTGAAGTAGACGGTAATGGAATTGAATCCTCAATTGTCTCTATCAACTCAGCACTATTCTGCTGAAGAAGTTGCTCAGGTGGAATGTAAATTGGATCTTTTACAGAATCATCACTATCTGCAAAATAAGTAAACATAATAAGTATTTAATTTAAGATAGATAAGATGATTAAGATCTTTATAAGCAAATTCGATTCACTACAATAATACCTTCAATAAACGTGTCATCTGATGAATCTGAATCAGCTGATGAATTCGTATCAGATGAAGAGCTGGAAGAAGAACTACACTCATTTGACAAATTTCTCATCTCGTATGATGTTTGGTTAGCTTCGTCATTGCCTGAAAAGTATTAAGTTAGTTAATTTTATAATATATACGCGAGGATATAAATATAATCGCAAAAGAAACCAAAAGTACACACTAGTTTCATTAGGCGTAACCACTTCATTGGGCGAATTATTATGCTTGTCAATCAATGCTACCATTTTTTTGCCTCTTGAGTTACTTGGAAACGCCATTCTTACCTAAAATGCAAAAAAAAATGTTTTAAGAAAAATACATAAATGAGAAAACGTGTCTTAAATTATTGTCTAAAACGTTTTATTACGAAATGTTGCAACATTTAACCATAAATAACGCAAATTATTTTAAAGTGTAATGACATAAGTGTAGATATTTTTTATTAAATATTAATTAATTGTTTCCTTTGTTAACAACAACGTCATAATTTGTAATAATACTCTAATGGTTGTCAATTTTCTCAGCAATATCGTCATAACACGAAATATGTGTGCACTGATTTATTCGAATATAATCGGCATTAACGACACATTTATACTAAACACGTTATTCATGAAAACATTTTAAAGTCAATTGTACTTAACTTACCAGCAAGAGCGTTGTTACGTAAAAAATGACGTTCTTCAAGAGCGCAAGTACAACCAACCGCACGCACTGTTACATCACAACTAAATAATGTCGTTGCTGCCCCAACTCACCAAAACGAAAGAGACAATACTATAACGGCACAATTGTGAATATCTGCTCTCTCTCTCTTACTATAGAGCTTAGAGAAATGACGTTTTTACAGTAGACTGAGTGCAATTTTTTCAACTCAACTGTATTGATAACTAAAAAATCATCAATTTTGAGAAATGTCGACCTTGTCGCAAATGAGCGATATTATATTACAAAGCTTCTGCCAAAATATGTTGCTTCAAAAATATACTCACTTTTTTCCTCAAGGACTCAATACAGCTTAATCCAATGGAACAAATTCTTGCGTCATCGTCACTCCCTTTTATAAACAAAGTCATTTCCCGCTACGTTTAAGGAATTAGAGGGCTAGGTTAGCCATCACACAGGAGGCTTACAGAAGTTCCAGTTACCACAGAAGATAGTTTACCGACCTTTGTCCTGCTACTTTTACCGTGATAGTGGCTCCGTCATCAGTATCTAATCTAAAGCAGTTGAATATTGTTAGAAATATTAATAAATATTCAACTCACTCATGACTTTCTAATCTCAAAGAAGATAGAGCATGTGCTATGTTAACCAGACAACTGGGGACCTAGTCCGCTATTAGAATCGTGTCTCAATGACCAGTTATCGGCTGGATATATGACAACTTTGAGAGTTTTTGTATGGGAAATGTGTCAAAAAAGTGACGTTACACGTCAAAAATCGATCATTAAGGCCTGTATTAATAGACGACACTCAATTCTGAGACGCTCTCAAGTCTCTTGCTGTCCTTGTCATTCTAAAGGGAAAAAATAAGGACAGCAATAAACTTGAGAGCGTCACAGAATTAAGTGACGTCTATTAATACGTGCCTTAGACACGATTGTAATAGAAGACTAAGGCCCCTGATATACATTCTTATACAATTTATAACAAACTTCTTTTTACTCAAAGATTTGTTCGGGTCATTAGCCGTTGGCTTCCTAGCCAGGATCACTTACAGTCAGGCCAGTTAGTATTTTTTCAGAATTACTTTGAAAAGTCGTAACTCGAAATAGTTTAAAAGATTGAAACTTCTGACCATTTCTCCACTATCGATAGCTTTCTACATCGAGAGGTATTCGCTATAGCGCAGAAACTTTTGGCTAACACGCGATACTTGCGTCATTGCCAAACACCTTCAGGGCCGGTTCCACAATCACCCGGTAAACAGATATTTTGATCGACACTTCTATTTTTGGTAGGAAGGAAGAATTTGCTGCTGGCTAAATGTGGTTATTGATTAAAAAGATTTTGTTTAACGTTGTTTGTTTATTTGATACTAACTTTTGCCTGCAGCTGTGCGTGTGGAACTTATGTCGAACTTGCATCCCCTATTTACTCCTTTAAAGTTGGAATTCCCGAAAATCCTTTCCTAGTGGATATTACCACTTCACAAAGAACATACCCTCCAATTAATTTGTCTCTAGGACCAGAGCGGTTATGGTTGTGCCTTGAATATCAACAGCCGGCGCGTTAGTGTTCCACGTGCGCCTCAAAGAGATGGAGTCAGCACAGGAAGGGGCCCAACAGGGCCAAAGCCTGCCGGGGTTGCGGAATGCTTACAATAGTTTCCGTGACCCTGGAACATAATGGGCAATCGAAGGAACATGAGTGGGTTTTAGTCAGTAAGAGTCTGACACGCCCTCCCGCCGCACCCAGGACGGGAGCAGTCATTGGATGATTTCCCACTCACAAAAAAAAAAAAATCAACAGCCAGTCAATCAATCAGTCAGTTCTTCCTTTTATATTATTGACTTCGCCAGAATCCTAGGTGTGCTTACAAACATGTAAACTAGATTGTATAATAATTCGTCATATACGGGATACGAAACAAATATAACAAAATTATTTCTCACTCGTCAAGGTAGTGTAGTCAAGAGGATGAGTTAATTGTCTAGGCTTATAATATAGTTCTAGTTAAACCCTGGTTGCTGAGCCGCAGGTTTGATTCTCACCCAGGACAAATCTCTGTGAACAGATGTTTCTTCTGTGTTTGTGTGTAAATTATTTATAATACGTATGTATTTAAGTATGTATAACATTTGTCTGGTTACCTAGTTTAGGATTAGATAGTAAGTTATCCCAAGTTATTTATTATTACCTAAACTCTTCAAAACCATCGTTACATTTAACTACGGTTAAACTAATCCTCAGTCTAACCACTCGCGGTGCGACCTCCATGTTATAGTTCAGGCCATCCATCATGGCAAGGGAAATGTTTTGCCGAATGCCTTCCTTCCTCAGCTCGCTATCAAAGTGCTGTTAATACCCGTTGCTAATATCCTACGATTGTGATGTACAACTTGCAAAAAATGTTAACCTACATTTGCTAACGAAATTATGTTCAACTTTGTTTGTATTGACTTCGAAATTTTGGCGAAGTCGTTTGAACAATAATGCATAGTACATCTTTTTAGGACATTCCCGCCTCACTATTTTCAAACGCTGTATGTTCTGAAAGTCAGAACCAACAGTGCTAACCTCTGGAAAAGTGTGAAACGAATTAACTGTCATAGGTTCCGCAACGAATTTAATTGGAAAATATCAGCGGAGTAAGAAAAACAGGTAATTTACATCAAGCAGATGACAGAACAGAATAGGCTATTCAGAATGTAAAGATCCTATCCTATATATCCTATCCTTCAGGGAGACCTCGCAGTGTTAACATCCCGAAAACTGTGTTGCTTTGCAGTAGAGATAGTGGTAGTAGGTACTGCTTAGTATTTTTATTTTTTTGTAGGTAGTTTGTGAGATAAAGTTTGAGAGGCATCAGATACACAACCACACAGGTGATCCTTAAGGTATCCGCTTTTCATTTAGACACGCGGAATCCTGAAATGTGAAAGAACATAAGCTCCTAATAATTAGCTTACATCACTGTCTAAGGGACAAAGACCCCAATAGTCCAGGTTGAATAGCAGAACCTGTACTTCTGCCTACACTGTAGCTAAATGGCGTGAATAATCGACATTGTTAGGAACATTTAGCAAGTACTGACCACGCCAATGTAGGCGATGTACACAATTGATCAAATTGACCTTTATAATGAGACCCGTGACCATTGTACTATCGCTAACACAAGTGCTAGTTACAAAAATGAAAATTAGGTGTATTTTAACGGGTTTGTTGGTCTAGTGGTTAGTGATCCTGTCTGCTAAGCCGGAGGTCGTGGTTTCGATTCCCAGGACAAACTTTCTGTGATGAACACGATTGTTTGTTCTGTGTCTGGCTGTGATTTTTCTATAATAATATGTGTGTATTTATCAATAATCTAAGCACGTATATCAGTTGTCTGGTTACCATAGTACAAGCACAGTAGCTCTTCTTAATTTGGAATCAGATGACCGTTTGGGAGTTGTTCCAAAATATATTTTTTATTTAGTAGCTTGTGATGTGTATGAATGGATGTTGTGAATGTTGATTGTAATAGATGCAGATGAAACCGCGGATTAAAAACTACTTTTTAGGCCTTCTCTGTTTCTAAAAAAACATACAGCCAATTTCGATTTGGACTGACACACAGAGTTCCGTATTTATTGGTTTAGAACTATGTCTACTTTATTTTGAAACACAATTAGATTTAGTAGTTTTCGAGATAAAAGGGTGAGTTTAGTTGTTTTTACGATATCCCCATCTTATAGACTTATAGAAATATAGACAGACAAACGAGTAATTTAATAAAGATTTCTCATAAAAAAGAATAAGTTAAACCATACTTAAATAACTTTCAGATGTCATACAACTTCCATACTTCAATATTTTTCCTTTTTCATTTGCCAACCCATTTAAATAGTTTTTCATTGTGCCCCTACTCATCGCAAAGTTCTTTCAAGAAAGTAGGTTACCGCGTCGACAGCGCAGTGCGTCACCGCGCGCGCCCGACAGCAGGACGAGTGACGTCGTAAGTCAGCTATATGTATAGGAAAAAGCCGGCTAAGTGCAAGCCGGGCTTCCAAAGGGGTCGTCAACCACCGAACTTTATTTGGATTGAGCAAAAACGCCTTTAAAACGAGTTCCTTATAAATGTAGACCCACTTTTGCATTTAATTTAATTTTTATAATTTGTTCTTATAGTGGCAATAGAAATCTTGATGTGTATGAAAACTCTATTTTTCTAGTAAAAAGAAGTAATGCCTTGGACAGTCCGCATTTGTAAATCTGCGTAGCATAAATAAATAAAATTTCTACTCCCTAGATAGATGTATTGTTTCATGAGGTACTTCCAGCTGATACACTGAAATCTATCTACGTCATGATTTCTCAAACCTTATCCTCATGTTAGGGTCGACTTTCAGTCTATCCGAAACCAGCTGAATATCAGTATTTTGCAAGAAGTGGCTACACACCTCAACAACTCAGTTACGCGTACTTGGCAATACAATATCCCTTGGTTAACCTTTTGTCGACCAACCGACAGCCGGCTGTCGGGCAGCTATCGTCTTTCTATTGTGTCTCAAATCACGTGTGTTCGAAGGATTAAAAAGATTGTCAGACTGATTAGCTTCTGACTATTAACGACTTTTCAAAGTTCTTGAATAAGAACCTAGATCTACGGCTTTACGTGCTCCGAGGGACGAGGTGTCAGTGATGTTTTAGATAAACTAAAAGATCCGAAACTAAAACTCCGTATCAAATTAAATTTAAATTAATTTCTGCAGAATATCATTCTATGAAAGCGTAACAGACAGACAAACATAGTATTTTCACATATAATAAGCAAATATTATGAAAAATTATTCTACGAAAACATCCACCATTTTGGATTCCGAATCCAAAATGGCCGCAACATCTAATCCCGCAAACTGACAGTGTCGTTCAAACTAGCAGTTCGAATGACAAGCTAAGCCTTTTAGCGCGCCTCTTTTGTAAATATCACACGACCTCGATATTGATGCTATAGTTGTAATCAGAAGGTTTAATCTGATTGAAATGCGAAAGTGAAGACGGATAGATGTATTGGCTATTCTTTCACTTAATGATTATTAGGCGTATTTGTATAAGGTTAAAATAAAAAAAAAATACAGATTTATAATATTTATTTTATTTTATTTAGAAAAAAGCATCTTACATGTCATAGACATCTGTGAAGGAAAACATCGTGAGAAAACCTAGACTTATAATTATAAACTAGCTGTCCCCCGTAGTTCCCGTTCCTGTGGATTTTTTAAGATTACAACTCAACGGAACGGAAAGCGAGACAGACAGACAGAGTTAAAATATTATGATATTTTTATGGATTTAAGCCCTAAATTGTCAATCCACATTGGGTAAACTTCGTAATCGTGCCTTCTCTGTATAAGAAGAGAACTTTTGCCAGTAGGGAATTAAGGCTAATATTATTATATCATAGTTTTTGCGTGAAAGAGCAACCAACTCCATACATCCACAAACTCACATTTTAAATAGCAAGCATTACCAAAAAACAGACAAGTTAGTTAAAAAATTAAAATGTAATTCGTTAATGAGTGCTCCGGCTCGAGCGTAATTAGTGTTCATTTTAAATTTGACGCTCACAATGTTAGTAGTTGTGAGTTTATCTACTGAAGTAATTCATTTAAGTTAATTGCATACGTTATTCCTGCATTTTGTTTTAAATTAAGGTAGGAAGCTTGTGTTGCGTTTGTTTAATGGTAACTAGGTTTTTTCTGCGGCTTTTTCTGCATGCAGTTTTTAGTCTGGAAAGTACCTATACCCTATTTGATTGAAGGTAGTCAATATATGTTTTTTATTTAACCTTTAAACAACCTACCGACATCCGGCTGTCGGGCTGCTATTGTCTTTTTATTGTGTCTCAAATGACGTATGTTCGAAGGATTAAAAAATGTCTAAAAATTTATTAAACAATTTTCTCGATTAGTTAATTACCTAAATCGATATTAGGTTATTAACTACGTTTTAATAATCTTTATACGCTTTTTATACGTTGTTAAAAATGTGAAGATTGTTTATCTTTAGTTAAATATCTACATAAATTAAGGTATAGCAATTTGTTATATTATGTAATTTGTAATATTAGCTTGTTATTATTGGTAATGAAATCCTCTCATACAGAAGAGGCACGAGCATTAATCACCAATAAGATACATGTAATATTCATTGTTAGCGTATACAAACCATAACCAACGAAATAATCCAAATTTATTTTATCAACTAGCGCAACGGGAGATAAACCAATCAGAGACAATCTAAAAGCAATTTGTCTATTAAGAGCAACACATTGGGTTGTTTATCAACAAAGATAGATAATTGCGAGAGAGTGAGATAATTTTTATTTTAAAATGGCTGTCGATTAATATGCAAGGTTAAACTGCATTTATAATAACAGCCTATTACTGTCCCACTGCAGGGCAAAGGCCTCTTCTCATACAAAGAAGGCTATGAGCATTGATTAGCATGCTTGCTCAAGATGGATTGGACTTAATTATATTAATTTTAAGTCCACGGTTTCTTACGGTCATCATTCCCCACTTTGTAGGGGTCGGCATCCAGCCTAATCGAATTCATATGATACCAGTGTTTTACGTGAAGCGACTGCCTATCAGACCTCCACAAGCTAGTAACTAGGCGACACGATTCCATTAGTTAGACTGGTCAGACTTTCAGACTTCTGACTACTTCTGACTGTCAAAGTTCTACGAATGACAACTGGGACAACGGTGCTTTCCGAAGCACGGGATGTCAGTGATGTCCAAGATAAACTTTCCAAAAAGTCACATTGGTACTTGCCCAGCTTCGAACCTCTAACTTACACGAGAATCGGGCGCCTTAACCACAGGGCCATCATGACGACCCAGTTTCGTTATATCCGTATCAAAAACATTTTCTCGCAAAGTTTCATAATTGACACGCAGAAGCATAAACAGTAGCATTCGGTAGACAGACGCGTAATTAAATTACTAAAATAAAGCAATAAACAATACCGCCTGATTGTTTCCAACAAAATTAATGATTTCCATGTAAACACCATGGAAAGACATTTTCAACTCTAACACGGTCACACAAAGTCCAGTTTTCTGTGAACCCAAATTTAATCTACAGTCGATTGGAAGACAATAGAGAGTAGACTAGTCTGTCCGTCTGTCCGTTCATTAAGCACGCAATCTCAACTCGAAAACAACTTTGACGAATTAATATTCGTCAAAATTGTCGGGTTTCTTGATTACTGCCGAACAGTGTAGGGTGACCGTGATTTATGTCTGTTTGGGATACTTTTATGATTATTTTTGTGTTTGTTTTTTAATCCATGTGTTATTTTGATGTATAAACACGGTAGGTACTCTTACTAATCCTGATTGTCTTTCTGGCTTCCTGTCAACTGAACCCAACGGCTTTACGTGTTTTCGAGATATGGGATTGTCATTATCAGCATTTCTAACCTTGGGTTGCTACTAATAAATTCAAATTACAATATTCTGAGAAAAACATAGGAAACATAGGGAATCGAAGCCAGGACTCCACGTTCATCAACCAAAAAAACGGAACAAGTCTTTCCGCAGAATATGAGAAAATTATATTAGAAACAGGAATTTTCTTCGCCATTTATTTGGAGTCAGCGCCAAATTACCTCATTTAGAACGACTAGGCGGCTCTCATTTCTTTAATTAAATGTAACCGGCATTTTTAAAATGTACTTATCCCAACTCATAATGGGGGTTATAATATTAATTATTACTTAGTATTTAATTGTGACGAGGAAGGAATTGAGGGTTATGCTAAGAAGTGGATCCACTTTAAAATTTCTAACAACTTTCTAAGTAATAGTAATAAATCAGAAAGGAAACTAATGGTAATAAGCATGAATAATGATTAAATACACACTTGTTTACGCAAAAATATAATTATGTAATAAACATACACCAATGAGAAAAGGAAAGGGTTTGGATTGGATTGAGGAAATTAGTTAGATTATTCAGATATTGTGTAATGTCGAGGTGGTGCAGTGATGGCGCTCGCCTCTTATGCAAATTTTTTTGAGTTCTAAACCAGGAAAGTAAAATATAGACTAAGGATAGCTCCAGAAGCTGTTTTGTTCATAGATATGTTTATGTATGAAGCATTCGACCTTGCTGATCCTAATTTGCTAAGTGTTATGGAAATAGAGAACTTTAATTAAACCGATTTAAATCTTAACTCTCAAATTGCATTAAAATCACAGCTCTTGATAGGGCATTTGCAACTTTTAAAGTTGATAGAACATCATGTCACGTCTTAGGAAAACTACCTATTATGGTATTCCCCTAGGTTGTATTCTTGGCCTCCTATTATTTAACATTTACATGAATGGCATGCATTCCTAAAGTACGTAATCATAAGCTGATAATGTTTTTTCATATGTATTTTTTGTGATTTTATATGTAACAAACTGAGCTTCAGTTAACAGTTAAAATTCAAATTTAAAGTCAGAAAAAAATATTGAAGAAAAAAACCTTTGATTTTAGAGAATAAAATCAACTTATTTGACAAAGTTGGCAAAACAACATGAGTGTGGGCGTTTCTGCATAGCGTTTATTTTAATGCTCATGTTACTGACGTATCTTGTAGAGTCATTAAATATAAGAATTCTAAAAAACCAGATATTTAAGAAAATACAAGATATATCAAATTCATTGAACGTCAATAGCTTGCTCATAGTGCTTCATGGAACAAGTTTGTGTGGACGTCTGGCAAAACGGCTCATTAGCACTTCAAACTGTGCACGCGACCTTCAACATGATCGACAACGATACCAGTGTTGGCAGCCCGAAAAATGTTGTAGAACTCATTGGAGGTCCTGCTTATCTGACCATTTACTGGATTCTGTTCGTGTTGTGTCTAATGACAGTCATATACGGAGTGACATCTTGGTGCCTCGTCAAGAAGTTCAGACATTACAGAAACTATGTGCTTCTTAGTGCAATTGTGGCGAATACTTCAGTTACATTTATGGGTAATTCGTTCTCATTGCTACCTGAAACCTACTTTCTCGAGCCTAATACTAGAATGTCAGCTGAAAACTTCATAGTAATACGTGTTATGCATTTTTTGTTCATTTATTTATATTTGGCATACTATTGCTGGTTGCTAGTGTTGTGCTACATTTTCTACGTCGATTTTGTTAAAGTTTTTAATGTTAATTTTCATAGGAGGTATCTAAAAAGTAGCGTCATTGGATGGGGTATACCCCTGTTAATAGTAATAATCTATTTTATTGTTGCTTTCATACTTTACGCGTACGATAAATCAGTAAATATAATAACAATTCCAGTCGCTGCATCAATTCTTGCAGTGCCTATAACAATTAATTTAGTTATTTATATAACAGTTGTATATGCTTTGTTTCGTAGTAATAATTGTGGAGTTATTATAACTACTAACAAATGGCGTCGTTTTTACATTTGTACGTTGATATTTGTATTTAGTAATGTTGCTTGTTTAACTGTTTTACTTGAAGTTTTAAAAATATTAGAGATTTTAGTTATTGATATGATATTCGTTTTAGCGGAGTTTTTAAATGGAATGGCTTTAAATATATACATAGTTGTAGTGAAAAGTAATAGAGATATTTGGAGCGAATTTCTTGTGAGAAGAAAATTGAAGCGTAATTCTATTGTTCTAAAGTGATAAAGTAAAGAGTACCAAATCTTTAAGTATGTTTCGAAACTTGTTGAACTGGTTTTTTTTTTGAAAATTAAAATGTTTATTTATTCTTTTGACGTTTGACCTTTTTGTATTGAGTTGATTTTTACCTGCCAATTTTAGTTGCCAATAAAATGTTCAGACCACTCCCACCTATAAAGTGACGTATTTAATCTACACTATATTCATTATGTCTAGTATACATACTAAACATAATATTATTATGTAATTATGCAGTCATTAAATTATGTTTTAACTTTTTAAATAAATTGGACAACACACTAGGACGATCTGACCCCAAACTAGGCATAGCCTATTCTATATTAATTGATGTCAATACATAAATATTATTAATCATTGAAACCCAGTCCTACTGTTGAGGAATGTTTATAATAGTTACCGTGACCCCGGAACATAAAGGGCAACCGAAGGAACTTGAGTGGGTTTTAGTCAGTAAAAGTCTAACACACCCTACCGCACCCAGAACCCCGCAGCCATTTGATAATTTCCCACTCCCCAAAAAAAACCTAGGCATAATCACGGTTTCAAAAAATTTATTCACTAGTGGAAACCGAACACACCAAAAATTAATTAAAAATATATATGTAGATATAAAAAGGACATCATTGACATCCGTGGTACCGGTTATCATTCAGAGATCTTTGACAGTTGTTACTACATACCAGTCATAAACTAGAAAGTCTTCCAATTATTCAAACCAATATTTTTTTTTATTGATGGGAAATCATCAAATGACTTCTCCCGCCCTGGGCGGGGCGGGAGGGAGTGTCAGATTTTTTCTGACTGAGACCCACCCATGTTCCTTCGGTTGCCGTTTATGTTCCGCGGGGCCGCGGTAACTATTAGAACTTTAGGGCCAATGCCCTAGCTAGAGGGCCCTTCACGTGCTGAACGCCAGACTTCCATCGCTCGCCGTCCGCAGACCCGCGCCTACGGTGGCCGGTAGTCGTGTTGCAAGTCTCGACGTTTACGCCTGGGTCCATGTCCGGGGCGTGAGGCTTGACGCTGCATCACGCGCGCCGCTGCCTCCTTCTCCAGCATGACTGCTCCGCAGAAGGAGGAAACCATAGGATGTTGTGTTACTTAGTACCTGGGTTGTAGAGTTCTGATAGGTAGTCGCTCCATGTAAAACACTGGTATTCAGCTTCATTCGGTTAGTCTAAAAGCCAACCTTAACATGGTTGCGAAAAATTCTGTTCAGAGGCTGAGGAAGTGTGGGTGTGTGTGTGTGAGAGTGAGAGAGAAAGAGATGGAGATAGAAAGGTAAAAGTGAGTAGACGAAACACATAAAGTTAGTTAGATGAATTGTGTAAAAAATGATGAAATAAGAAGTATCTGAAACTGATGAGTTAGTATGGAGGATATAGATGAACCGTGAGGCAGCCGCAGAACCGTTTAAACAAAGTTTGTCCTGGGTGGGAATCGAACCCACGACCTCTGGCTTAGCAGTCAGGGTCACTGAACACTAGACCAACAGGCCTGTCAAAACAAAGATGTGAAATTGCAAAGGCATTTGTCCAAAAGGGGATTATAATAAATTGTTGATGACAATAATAATAGAGAAAAGGATAATGATGTGTTAACTCTAAAGAAATTGTATTAAGGAAAAATGGGAAGTTAGGATACTAAACACACTCAATTAAAACCAAAAACAACAGAACAAGAAATTATTTATTTAGAGCATGGAAAACCTACAGCTAAATACAAAGAGTGTTATTAATTATTTATTTGTACAAAGAGTGTTTAAAATTGAAAAATGAGGAACAAATTTACATACTTTACTTACTGCTACGTTACATTTAATATGTAGTTAACCTCAATCACTAGTTTTACTTACTAATATCTATTTAACTAATAACACCAGGTACTTAAGACAGGTTTGATACATTTATGAATTTGGAATTTGCGTAAAACTATTTATAAGATCACAAAAATTGAGGTTAGAAAAGGCACAAAAATATTAAAGTCGACAAAAACGAAGAGGCATCTTGTAATATATCTACTTCAAAATTTTCATTTAACATTACTAATTGTACACAACAACAACATCAACATTACCATTTGTCATTTAACATTATCATTTGTACTAAACATCGATAATTTTAAGCGTTGTTCTTATTAACCTAAGGGGGCGACACTCAATTACCCAAAACCGTCGTTTCAGATAAACAAATTGGTTCTGAATTATATTCTGAACATGTTTTTATATTTCACATTTTTTATAACATCTCATTGCTTAGCATATATTTGTAAAATATATTAGCATATATTACCTACAAACAACACAACAATAATAATCACGACACGGTCTTTTTAATCGTTTTTCATAATACTCGTACCAAACTGACCGATTACTCTTTACTAAAGGAACAAATAAAGATAGCACGACTATTTGTAAACAAAATGTTACATCTCTTATAACTCTAGATTCGACCTGAAGTAAATCCCAAATTATAAAGGTTAATACAATAGCGTTGCTGAAAACAAACATGGCGGTCGCAGTACATAGACGATTTAAGCTTTCCTTCGCTTTTTCTCTTTTAGTAAGCACACGCGCATTTATATTTTTACACGGAAAAAGACTACGCAAAAGTTTAATAAAAATCACCAAGTTTGTTATTGCGGGCAATGTGTTACATGTGATTAAAATGCAAATAGCGACAATGGTTAACAGCAACTGTTTCTTATCATTTTCCTCTGCAACATCGATAAAGAAAAAAATAACTAATCTACAAGTCACCAGTATTATAAAAGGCACACCCACAGCAAACAAAAAACTTTTCAGATATTTTCTTGTTATTTTTGCATGAAAAACTTTCACAATATCGAGATAAAACATATAGCACATCACCACCAGCCAATTATTATACACTATTGTTAGAATCAATAAGAGAAACATGTAATAGATCTCTTGATGACTCTCTTTGTCAATATTTTTGTGGCAGTGGACCAGAGTTAACGTAGCAACGATTAAACGTAATATGTTGACTAGAATTGCACTGAGATACACATAGTTGTTGAAGTTGCGAAACTTTTTGATGAGGCACCACGAAGTTACTCCATAGACAAAGGTAGGCAGACACATTGCGTACATGATGTAGTGTGCTATCCAGTAGATGGGACCGGTTGAGGGGTCTACATAAGGATCACACGCTATCGGTTCAAATGCACCAGAGCGCTCGCCAATGGCACCTTTCAAACGTGGTCCCGACATTCAAATGCCAGTAATTTTCGACTTTCGAGACACAGGTCTGATTCCACGCACAGTTGTGAAAACAATAAAAGTTCCAGATCGTACATTACGAAAAAGGGATAACAAAAATTGTGATTAGTGTGATTACGCTTTTTGACCACTTGTCTGTTGATTTCATTAACCTCTTATCAGTCAGATTGGTATTGAGATAGGTCAATATTTACACTTCGTGTCGCGCCCATTGTTTGATTAAAATCTGTGATTGCAATAATTTTGTTTTATGCAGCTTTGTATGTGACAATATGGTTAGAGTTTGTGAAGTATGCAAAAAAATGAAAATATTGATCTAATCTACAATCTTCTCCATTTAAAGATGCATTTTTCCAGATAGTAATATAAGTTTGATAGTCTTCATTCACTATAAACAAAACTTAAAATGTTACTGTCCAATCACATCGATCCGGGTCGCTTTGTATTTAATTCAAATACACAGATCCATAAAATGCAATCGGTTTATTGATACTAAAACTTAATATCGATAAATATTGCAGTGATGTGTTTCACAAGCTACAAAATGTCGATCAACCTATAGGTACTATTATACCTACGTGATCGACGTTTATCAAATACACAATAAAAATACTATGTAATTTCTTAGTTATGAACTTTGTTAATAAATAAACACTAAAATAAATCACACAATGGTCCTTTTCGATCTACTTTTAAAATATTCTTGCCACAGTTTTCGGTTACTCTTTACAAAAATAACAAATAACGATAGAACTATCATTTGCAAGGAAAATGAGATTGCTTGTACTATATCTGACACACCGAGTAATTCCCAAATGAGAAAAGTCAACATAAAGATATTACTTGACATAAACATGGCCGTGGCTGTACACAAACGGCTGAAATTTTGTCTTCTTCTCTCTTTTTTAGGAATTGCACATGCGCTTTCATCTTTACAGGGAAACAAACGACACACTAGATTAATATAAAGAACTAGGTTCGTAATGACAGGTAAAATAAAGCACGTGATGTATAAAAAAAAAGTAAGCAAAGCCCCTAATAATATTTCTGTACCATTTTTCTCTGCCGATTTCATTAAGAACAAAGCCAATCTAAATATTAGCAATAATGTAAAAGGCACGCCCCAAGCAAAGAGCGCACTTTTGAGATATTTCCTTTTAATATTATCTCTGTCAAACACTTGAACAATATCGACGTAAAACATATAACACATCACAACCAACCAATAGTGGTACACCGACGATAACAACAGAAAGGTAAAAACATACAAAGTCATGAATCGAAGTAACACTTCTAAATACTTTTCACCCATAATTAAACTTGATGTCAAAATGGATAAACGCAATATATTCACTAGAATCACATTGAGATACACATAGTTGTTGAAATTACGGAACCGTTTAATAAGACACCACGATATCACTCCGTATATGAATGTTAGGAGGTTTAAGGAACACTGAAAGTAGTGACTGATTATAAAGCATAATGAAGGATCAAAATTATCACTGCTTGAAGCATTTTGAACACTGGTATCATGATCAGTCATGACGGGACTTAGAAGTTGAATCGACCAACAGATAGATACAAATTTTACTAGATAAACTAGTTAAGGAGCCTCTAGCTCAAAATCTTGCTGCAAATTGAAAGCATACAAACTTTCGATAAAACATTGCTTCAGCAAGGATAAAATAAAACTAATATGATTAAACCTGATTTGTGCTTTCGATTATAATCGGTCTTCCTTATCTTGTTTTATCTGTATCGGTCATTATAGCGTTAGTAGTCAATAATGCTTGATATCGCATTCGTTGCATTACGTTTTTTGACGAAAAGTTGTCAATGTGTATGAAAGTATTTATATTTCGCGGAATGTCAACGGCTAATCTAATCTAACTGCCTGTTTTATCCTGCCGCAGATCGAGGGTCTCCTTTTTTAACATAAACTCGTTTTTCCTTATTGGAGGCCCGTCTACAGTAGGATTTACGTCGACATGATATTCCCTTAATCAACATGATGCGCGAAATGTTTATGTGTAACTATTTGAGGCTTTTCAATAATTCTAAAAATATAAAAAAATATTATCGATCATCTTAGGTTGTTACACCTACGAGATCGACGTTTTTGATTCAACATCGATCCGGTGAGTGTTACAACGAGGTTAAAAAAAATTATTGTAATTTTACAATATATTTTTTTTCAATCGATTCCTATAATAATCGCACCATATTGTCCTGTTACTTTTTATTAAAGGAACGAATAAAGCTAAAACAATAATTTGTAAGCTCAACGTAACAGAACGTATAACGGACGAAACTTTGAAAAAATCCCATATAAGGAAAGTCAATACGAAGATGTTACATAAAACAAACATGGCTGTCACTGTGCATAAACGACTTATTTTCTGTTTTCTTCTTTGATTAATAGGTACACAAGCACTCGCATCTTTACAATGAAATATAGAATACACAATTTGGATAAACATTATCAAATTAATAATAGCAGGTAAAATGAAACAAGTTATATCGGCGCACAGTCCAAAAAAATCAAGTAAAAAATGTTCCTTTTCTTTTGCATCTTCTGGTAGTTTCATAAAATCTAAAATCAATGTACACAGGATCGATGATACCAAAGGGACGCACCAAGCAAATAAACTACTTAAAAGATACTTCCTTTTAATATCGTAATCAAAAACTTTAACAATATTCACGTAAAACATATAACACATCACCACTAACCAGTAGTTATATACCGTCGAAAAGAATATATAGAAGTAAAAGTATAAACTCCAGTATCGGACAAGCAAGCCGATGTAAATATTCCAGTTAAACAGCGGGATTGAGACGACAGTTAATCGTAATATGTTCACAAGGATTGCACTGAAATAGACGTAGTTGTTGAAATTTCGAAACTTCCTGATGAGGCACCATGATATTACTCCGTATATGAACGAAAACAGAGAGGTGCTAAACTGAATGTAGTGTCCGATCACATAGGAACAGTGGTGCATATCTTCGACAATCCTTACTGTGGAATCCATATTGATGGTATTGTAATCAGCCATAAGGAGCTTTTAATAATTACAGTAATACTGAGTCTCTCGCCTTTTTTTGTACATAGATATATACGTAGGCGAAAATATACACTTACTTTCAACTTATCCGTTCTATTAAAACTTTTACACCGAACATTTCTGTGATAGGAAACGAAACAAACTAATGTAATAAAACCAAATTCCCTGTACTTATGACGATAATCGATTTTGTTTGGTTTACCTTATCATTTATTGCCCGTAATGGTGGGAACTAAAAGCTTAAAAAGATAATTTTAAATGCAGCATTCATTGCTTTATTTAAATTGTATATTTGTTTGATAACAACTTGAAACCGTTAATGTAACCAAAAAAAAGGACAAGCCATGCTTAAATCTTCGAACACACGTGATTCGAGACATAATAGTAAGACAATAGCAGCGCGACAGCCTGCTGTCGCTTGGTCGTCGGAAGGTTAAGAAAGAAAATGTAATGTTCTTGCACGTAGGTATATCCTCCACTGCAAATCCCATTATGGAAGAAAACTAATTTGTGGATTTAACTTTAGTGGCCTGAAATAAATGTACTGTGTAATTATATTGTATTCTATTTTTAATTTGTTATTTGATAAGGTTAAACTTGTATATACTCATTTATAAAAGAGACTTGTCCTGGACTTCATAAATGTATGGTCATTCTCATCGCCCAATCTGATTGGTTCGTGCCTCGATCGCTTAGCGGCTTCTAATTTAATAGACCACGCGTGACAAGAAGCCCAAAAGCGCCCCATGGTGTAATCACCGCCATGTCATAGTGAAATGTTTAAAAATAACATCGAAGGAATGCCTGGGGTGTAAATAGAATCATTAGTCAATTCTTTTTTGTACAAATTAGGTTTGTCCTTTGCGTTTTTGCTTTGAATTTATACTACATTTTATGTAAAACTTAAACTTATAGTACAGTTTGTCACCACCTGACTCAATCCTAGAACAAATGACATCATAGAGAAAAAATAGAAAAAAATTGCATTCTGTTTTTAGTCCGTCTGACAAATTGGTCAAAAACACGGGACATGTATTTTTTGCTTGATTAAATTAATAAAAAAATACAAAGATCAAAGAGCAACAAGGAGTGGGGGCTTTTGACGTCACTGTTCAGCAAAAATTGTATCAAAACGTGACGTCACGCTAAACTTCAACGCACTGTATTGTCGTCGTTTTTTTTTTTCATTTTTCGATTTTTATGTTCGGTCGTTACTTTTAATTTTCTCTGACAACACCATTATGTTAAATCAAAAATGCAGCGTCAATCATATAAACAGTTGATACCTTATTACAAAATAGGGTATAAAATAAATAAATTCTGTACGCACGAGTGAGAAAAACAAATGTCATTAGCACTTCAAAGTAACAAAATAAATAAACACACAAAATCTTATTCTTCGCTCCCAAACGAATAATGTAAGTGACAATAATTTGTTTTAAAACATGTCACCTAACAAATTGTTGAGCTTAAGTTGACAGCTGTCATTCATCATGGCGTTTTTGGCGGGAACGCGTCAGCCAATCAGGGGCGTCGAGAGATCGTTCGGATACTGCGGTTAAGGATGACAGTTTTGGGGTGTCGGCTGAATGATTTGGAGGCTGTGAAAAGGAGAGCGTGTTTAAAATTGGAATCAATTAATTTTTAATTTTCAAAGGTTTATGTATAATCTTTTTTTAAGTATGTTTTGTACTGTCAGAATGAAAAAGCTGTTCTTTGTCACAGTGCAAATTTTAATGAAAGTTAAATCAATTAATTTTTTATGGTGAAAAGGAAAATAATGTTTATTCTGACTAGTATTTCAGATGTCTTCACATCAGGACTGATCCATCAGCTGGTCTATTATACTTTATACTTTCGCGTTGCATATTTATACTTTAGTCGTTTTCAGCGGATTTCACGCGCACATAGTCTGCTAATATACGAAAAACTTTTTCCAAAAAAAAAAAAACATAAAAATAACTAAAATTTCGGAAGTCTGTGGCAACACAAATTAAATGGCAGAAGAGAAGCCACCGACTTACGAAATTTTAGTTATTTTTGTGTTTTTTTTTTTTGGAAAAAGTTTTTCGTATAATATTAGCAGACTATGTGCGCGTGAAATCCGCTGAAAACGACTAAAGTATAAATATGCAACGCGAAAGTATAAAGTATAATAGACCAGCTGATGGATCAGTCCTGATGTGAAGACATCTGAACTGTGTTTTTGAAGGCGGTTATTTTTTTTTTTGGAAAAAGTTTTTGACATGTTAGCAGACTAAGAGAGTATGCTTGTGACCACGGTAGGTGTAACCCTGCCGAAACGTCAAGCGAAAAACAAAAAGGTATGTGCGCGTGAAATCCCGCTGAAAACGAGTAAAGTATAAATATGCAACACGAAAGTATAAAGTAACATAACAGGTTTGTCAAAAAACTCCTTAACACCCTCAAATGTTTTCACGACCTTTTCTTCATTAACGCAAAATTCCAAAAGCTTTCCATGGTTCCCATATCACAAGATTTTAAAACTTTTAGAGACACGCTACCGCCCCTAGCATCATTCCGAAAAATAGTTATATTATTCTCTGGACCTCGAAACGACAGAGGCCTATTAGAATTTATTCGGGTTATTTTCATGAACCCCGCCGTAAGTATATAAAAGCATCATGGCTGCCGAAAAATACACTGACATTTATTTTCCTGATTTTTTTTGTGGAAACTTTTTAGCAGTTTGTTCCTCAACTTACTTAGTTTTAGGGTTTTGTACTTCAAAAGGAAAAACGAACCTTTGTAGGTTCACTTTGTTGTCCGTTTATTTCTCTCTGTCTGCCAAGACTTTTTACCAGAAACGGATGAAGGTTTCTAGCTGAAATAATGCTTACGTTAATAATTATTTGGAGTCTTTAAATAATCTTAAGTTCCACGTTTCTCTTCAAATTCTAATATTTTCTCATCTTAAATTTTTTTCCCATAACTTATCTAAACTTCAAAATCAATGAAAAGACACGGCCACATTTTAGACACTCACGAGAGAATCAAATCCTATTGTAGTTTCCGAAGACCTACAATCATTAGATTTGGCAAGGAGACATATCTTTAATTGCACAGGTACAGAGAAAAATCGCAATCTAAGCGCAATTCTATTATTATATCGATAAATTAATACATTTTGTCGTTCGAAGTCCGGAACACTAAGGCCCGTATTAATAGACGTTACTCAATTCTGAGACGCTCTCAAGTTTATTGCTGTCCTTGTTTTTTCCCTTTAGAATGACAAGGACAGGAAGAGACTTGAGAGCGTCTCGGAATTGAGTGACGTCTATTAATACGGGCCTAGATGTGCAAGAGATCGAGTAATTTTTTAAACCTTGTACCCTTTTTATAGTCTGCTTTTTAGGGTTCCGTAGTCAACTAGGAACCCTTATAGTTTCGCCATGTCTGTCTGTCTGTCCGTCTGTCCTCGCTTAATCTCTGTGACCGTTAGCACAAGAAAGCCGAAATTTGGTACCAATATGTATATCAATCACGCCGACAAAGTGCTAAAAAAACTTTTTTCAAAAAAATAATAACCGCCTTCAAAAACTAAAAACACAAAAATAACCAAAATTTCGGAAGTCTGTGGCATCACAAATTAATTGGCAGAAGAGAAGCCACCGACTTCCGAAATTTTGGATATTTTTGTGTTTTTAGTTTTTGAAGGCGGTTATTATTTTTTTGAAAAAAGTTTTTTGTTTTTTACTTTTTAGTGTCATCTCTTCATTTTCATTGATTGACGCATCAGCATGACGAGTAGGTAGTTGTTGTCCTATGTTACACTTCAATGCTGTAAATCGTTGAAGAATTCCCTCGACTGTATATGGTTTCCATCATCAGATCTACTGCAGACCTTCATTACAACCTATATGGGTGCGAAGTTCTCATCAATTTAAATGAATTAAGTCCAAACACAAGGTAGCTACTGTAAACCGTTGAAGAGTTCCCTGAACTATCCTTCGTCTTCATCATCAGACCCCTAATACAGTCACAACCCATCTAGGTGTAAAGTTCTTATCAATACAAATTAATCAAGCCCAAACACAAGGTAGCTGCTGTGAATTGTTGAGGAGTTCCCTCGACTGTCTCTCGGCTCCATCATCAGATCTACTCCTGATCTTTATTAAATTGTAGTGCTATAATAAAATACTTAATGAAAAACTTACAAACGCACTAGTCGCCCCTACGATTTTTGAAAGTTCCCCTCGATTTCTCTGGTCTGCTACCTTCAAACCCTGATTTTCTTATGAAAGGACCACCTTAGAAATGTCTTCTTTCCAACAAAAAAAGAATCATCTAAATCGGTTCATAAACGACGAAGTAATCCGCGAACAAACATAAAAAAAAGCATATATACGGTCGAATTGAGAAACCTCCTCCTTTTTTGAAGTCGGTTAAAAATAAAAATTGGAAAAAAATGTTTTATGGGTAGCCCCCCTATATGTAAAGAGGAAAATGTTTTTTTTTTTAATTTCAACCCTGTCGTGTGATATATTGTTAGATAGGTATTGAAAAATGAATAGGGGTTTACCAAAATCATTTTTTGATAATGTCAATAATTTCGGAAATAATCGCTCCAAAATGAAAAATCAAAGCGTCCCCCCCCCTCTAACTTTTGACCCGTAGGTTTAAAAAATATGAAAAAAATCTGGAAAGTAGAACTTTATAAGGACTTTTTAGGAAAATTATTTTGAACTTGATAGAAAGAACAGTTTTTGTACAAAAAAAAACCGGTCAAGTGCGAGTTGGACTCGCGCAACGAGGGTTCCGTTAATTTGTTTTTAGTGAAATAACTACAAATTTACGGTTTCCGGAGTTTTCCCTTTACTTGTGCTACATGACCTTGCTTCTTGCCAAATTTCACGATTCTAGGTCAATGGGAAGTACCCTATAGGTTTTGAGTTTTGATTCCCTTGAAAATGTCTAAATATGCAGTATAAACCGCCGTATCTTTTTATTGCGTTGATTTAGAAACTTGATTTTTTCACTGCTTTAAGAGATAGCAGACCTGAGTATGTGATATTAATTTCAGCTTGATATCTCGACGCGTTTTTGAGAAAAAGGGTCTTGACAGACGGATGAACGGGAGGACGGACGAATGTGAACTAACTACAAATTTACGGTTTTCGGAGTTTTCCCTTTACTTGTGTTACATGACCTTGCTTCTTGCCAAATTTCACGATTCTAGGTCAATGGGAAGTACCCTATAGGTTTTGAGTTTTGATTCCCTTAAAAATGTCTAAATATGGAATATAAACCGTCGTATCTTTTTATTGCGTTGATTAAGAAACTTGATTTTTTCACTGCATTACGAGATAGCAGACTTGAGTATATGATATTAATTTCAGCTTGATGTCTCGACGCGTTCCTGAGAAAAAGGTTCTTGACAGACCGATACCTCCCATGTAAGTTGTTGTATCTTCAAAATTGTAATTTTACACTAGGGAGTTTTAAAGAGAAACACTCGCAAGAAATAGTCATGCTTCAATATATTCTTTTGAAATTTTGTATACACATATTTTTTAAAGTACTTTCAATTCTTGTCTACGACTTTTAATTCAAATTGCTGTAGTTTTTTAGATTTTGTTCATACAACATTCTAGAGTGTAGTGTTACTTTAGGTACATGTTGTACAGGATACTTACAACCATTTACACTGGAAAACAATGGTTGCATTAAACTGTATGTGCTAAATACTATAGTGTACGTTAATATCAATTTAATATTTTGAGGCAGTATGTGTAATTAGGTATAATTATCAGTGCTTAGTAAAAAAACATATTTACATAGAATGTTAAGTATTTATTATTATAATAAAAAATATATCATTCTCTAAAGAAATTCTGAAATAGTAATAAGTCAACATAATTAAACAATCTAAAAATTCACTTTCTTCTGAGATCAAAATAACAATCAAGGTTAATTATAGGTAATACTAATTCCAGTCTTTTATTTATTATAACTTTGATATTTATTACTATAATCAATATTATCAATCTCTAAAGTAACTCTGAAATAGTAATAATTCAACATAATAAAACAACAACAAAAAAAAAACACTTTTCTCTGAGATCAAATAATAACCAAAGTTCAAACATAAAAAAATAATTAAGGTATCGTTGAAATACCGTATTACAATTAGTCTTTAAACAGGTAAGGTAAACCTTTAAATTTAAAACAAAGTAGGTATTAAAAATTAAAAAAAAAAAAACCTAAGAGGCTCTACTATTCCGAATCAGAAGTTTCTCTATCGGAACGAGTCGCTTCGACAATTGGCAACTTCCTGAAGAAGTCGTGATATGTACCTGGGATAAGCCCACTGTTACAAAGATCCATTAAGTCGTCGTATTTTGCCTTGGAAAAATTAAATTAAATTATTTATAAGTGACAATACTGACAGACAAACGACCCTTTCAAAATTTAACACATTAGCCCCTAATATCAAAATTACAGAAAAAAAATCTCTTCATCTCCTTGGGTCTCCAATCTTCGAGGATTCCTTTCCTAACTTCGTTGAGGATAAAATACAAAATTTTAATGAATGAGTCTTTCCGAAATGGAAAGACTATTACAAATTAAAATGCATTCGGCTATTACTATAATTCGCTACTGCTGTTTCGGCCCTAAATTGACATATTTTCTTCGCGCTTCACCTATTTGGAAACACAATGACCTTTTAGAAAAATGGACCAAATTATTCGCCAAACTTTAACCTCAGTTTTAAATTTGGCAATGGACGACCGAGCCTGGGCCCAAGCTACGCTTCCAATTCGCATGGGGGGCCTCGGCGTCCGCAAAATTTCTAGTATTAGTCTGCCAGCTTTTATATCCTCGGTTCACGGCATTGAGAAATTGATCAGGAATATTCTTACTCCTACACTGTTCAATTTTGATGTGCCGTACTTAGCCGAGGCTATAGAAGCCTGGAAGAATGCTTGCCCAGGTGCTGATCCGCCCGACAACCTATCTTCCCAGAGACGTTGGGATGAGCCGCTTTGCAGAGTAGTTCAGAGTCAATTACTCTCCACATCTGCTACTTCTGCGGAGCGAGCGCGCCTGCTAGCTGTGGGCAGGTGGGAGTCGGGTCTTTGGCTTCAGGCACTACCGGCACTTTGTTCGACGACACGACTTTCCGCCTCGCTGCTTCACTTCGTTTAGGAGCGGCCTGTTGTTCTCCGCATCGTTGTCACTGTGGGAAAGCTGTCAACGGCCTCGGACACCATGGCTTGTCGTGCAGCCGGAGCGCGGGCCGCATAGCGCGGCACGCGAATATTAATGACATCATTCGACGTGCTCTTGTTGCCGTCGGCGTTTCAGCTGTATTAGAACCCAACGGTTTGGCACGTGACGATGGCAAGAGACCGGACGGTATGTCTTTATTCCCATGGAAGATGGGTAGGCCTTTAGTGTGGGACGCTACCTGTTTCGATACTCTTGCGCCATCCCACCTACCTAATACGGCATGCTGTGCCGGTGCTGCCGCCTCGGCTGCGGAAAACCTCAAGCGGCGAAAGTATAGTAACCTTACTGGTAACTATATTTTCGAGCCGTTTGGGGTTGAAACCCTCGGGCCGTGGGGTCCGAGTACCCACCTTTTTTTTAAAGAGCTGTCAAAAAGGCTGGTTGACTCTTCCCGTGACCCAAAGGCTGGCTTTTATTTTGGCCAGAGGCTTAGCATTGCCATCCAACGTGGCAATGCTGCCAGCCTTTTGGGCACTTTACCGGTTGACAGCGATGCGGAGGAGTTTTTTGATGCCATTTTAATTGTAGTGTTTTTTCTTTAGTTTTTTAATTTAGTAATTTAGTTTGTAAATATTGTATAATCTTCACTAAATAAATAAAAATATAGTATACATAACATAAAATATCAATTTTATGAGATCTATTGCTAACTAGATCAGACATGGAGAATCAGAAGCGTTTTAAAACGTATATTGTTGAATGTAACAAAAAAAAATATATTTCAGTAACGTAAAATATACTATGTCAACATACAACAAATATTTGTGTATGTAATTTCGACGTAAACTGTTGTATGTATTACTTCACGTATAATCTGTTATTATTCAACAACGTAAAGTGTTGTATGTGATTATACAACGCTAATGTGGTATCTTCTTAGCGACGTAAGTTGTTGTAAGTATACTATACAACAGTTTAGGTTGTTATCGTTATAAAACTTTATAAATATCATTATAAAATGAAAAACTGTAATCATACCTGTGATATTATCGCCTCTTGAGCTACAAAAACTATCGAGTTCTATGTGAGTTAAGGAATTTATGTGATCTTCGACCGTTTTTTCCGTATAACTTCTAGCGGGATCCTCGGTATTATTTGTGTTAATTAACATATCACACATTTTTTGGCCTCTACTTTTTATAATATTTGTGTACGTTCCATGTTAATTATAAAAATTACACAAAAAAATATCAAATACGTAAAAAATCGGATCGCAGGCGCGCGACCTCCACCCGTACGGTAGTCCGGGATGAACTGTTGCATGTCACACATACACGGCGCGAGCGCCTGACGCGCCCCGCGTTAACCGTTGCGGAGGTGGATACAACGTTATACGTTGCTGCTGTAATAATGATACAACTTAATACGTCTGGTAAATATACTTAAAAAAAATATTTTTTTATTTTTTTTACTCTTAACACATAAAGTAGGCGAAAATAGGCGGTTTGGTTTAAAAAACATAAAACATGCATAATGTGGGTTACAACAACTTAAGGCGGAACCACATTACCGTGTCGTGGCGTGTCGTGGCGCGCCAGAAGCATATCGGTTTCATACATTTAGTATGGTTAGAGACACACTTGTATGGCGTGTCGTGGCGCGACACGTTCGGCCGTGTCGCCGACTGCTCGCCACCGATTGCGCCAGAGCGGTGGTGGGGGTTTATGACGCGACACGACACACGGGCAAAATGTGTTTCTGTACCGGCGCGTAGCTCGTGGCGCGAACCGAACATCTGGCGGGCACTTTTGAATTTATTAAATGAATAATTATACAAAATTAACAATCCTCTGTTTATCTCTGTTTTTTTTTTCTCTCTTTCATTGTATTATTTGTGTTTTAAAATATTTTAATGTTTAATTTTTTTTTTAATTTTACTCTTCAATTGTTTACTAATTAACCCGTGTTTTAATTTCAAATGTTTAATTTAATTTTATGTTCATGTTTAATTCAATTTTATACTGTTTAATCTTACTTTGATTTCAATTTTATTGTGTACTTTAACTTATACAATTCTAAACTATGTTTAAAATGATGATGTATGCATGATGTGTTCTCCTATAACTGAAGGAGCACAAATCTTTAAAGAACTTTGTATAATAATGCATGTAATGTGTATCCTTTGTTGGAGTTCCTTTCTGAATAAAATAAAATAAAATAAGGTGAGCCTAGTATTTTCTTTTATTTTTTTGGTCTGTAGAAATTTCAATGCTAAGAGAAATTGTAGGTGTTCATCAAAAGAAAACATTATGTACGTTTGAACACTGCAAAGGTTCGTTAAGTACTGTTCAGAAAAAACGCCAGAATGCGCCACGCCACGACACGTAAGTGTGCACACTCACCGCCACGCCAGTAAGCATCATGGCGCGCCACGACACGGTAATGTGGTTCCGCCTTTACGTGGGAGGTATCGACTGACGGACGGACAGACGGACGCCTGACGTGAACTAACTACATATTTACGGTTTTCGGAGTTTTTCCTTTACTTGTGCTACATGACCTTGCTTCTTGCCAAATTTCACGATTCTAGTTTAATGGGAAGTACCCTATAGGTTTTGAGTTTTGATTCCCTTGAAAATGTCTAAATAAGCAATATAAACCTCCGTATCTTTCTATTGCGTTGATTTAGAAACTTGATTTTTTCACTGCTTTAGGAGATAGCAGATTTGAGTATGTGATATTAATTTCAGCTTGATATCTCGACGCGTTTCTGAGAAAAAAGACTCTTGACAGCCGGACAGACAGACGGACGCCTGACGTAAACTAACTACAAATTTACGGTTTTCGGAGTTTTCCCTTTACTTGTGCTACATGACCTTGCTTCTTGACAAATTTTATGATTCTTGGTCAATGGGAAGTACCCTATAGGTTTTGATTCCCTTGCAAATGTCTAAATATGCAATGTAAACCGCCGTATCTTTTTATTGCATTGATTTAGAAACTTGATTTTTTCACTGCTTTGGGAGATAGCAGACCTGAGTATGTGATATTAATTTCAGCTTGATATCTCAACGCGTTTCTGAGTAAAAGGGTCTTGACAGACGGACGGACGGACGGACAGACGGACAACAAAGTGATCCTATAAGGGTTCCGTTTTTACCTTTTGAGGTACGGAACCCTAAAAAGACAAAAAGTTTGTACAAAATAATTTCTGCGTACTTAATATGTCAACGTAACAAAAGCCTTTTTTAAACTTATAAGTGGGAATGGGAACACTTATTGTGACGGACGGGAAACTACGGAACCCTACATTGAGCGTGGCCCGACACGCTCTTGGCCGGTTTTTTCGATCTTTCATCAGCTTGGTTCCCTATTTTTGTCAGAAAAAATATTAATAAGACTAAAAAACTCCTGGTTTTTCGTTTGTCCTTTCAGGCGCCACCAGACTTTCCACCAAACAAAAATAAAGTACAACCAAAACCCGCCAACCCTATTATAATATTCCCTACCACCAAGTTACAAACCTTGCGCTTAAAACCAAATCCGCTCTTATTGTCAAAGGAATAAGATTGAAATTCCGTTGTTTTTCTTATTTTGCTAGTTCTTGTTGTTCTAGCTATATTTTCGTTTAATTATCGCTAATGACGATCACGTTGGAAGTTCCGTTTTTTTGTTGAGCGTGTCAACGATGGAAATGATTGATGGTACAGTTCCAGGTCCTCTTGGTTTTGGTCTAAATATGTTTGTTAACAAGAATTATATGTGAGTTTTTGTTTTTAGGTAAAAACAAAAAAAGAGTTCATTTTGAAAAAAAAACGGTAAAGTGTGAGTCGGACTCGTACATAGCGGGTTCAGTACATAGTTCCTCAATATAATTTTATTGTTATCTGGGTGTAATTTATATGTTTTTTTTGTTTGAGAACTGATATCAGTTGTCTAGTTAGCATGACACAGGCTCTGCTTAGATTGGACTTATCATGTCCCAAGAAGAATAATAAAATATTCTAATTAGATAGAATGTGTGATTCTTAGTCAATCTCAATCCTTTGATCCCTATTTTTATTATTATTATAACCGACTTCAAAAAAAAGTAGGTTCTCTGTTCGACCTGTATGTATGTATCTATGTTTGTCCGCGATTATCTCGCGTTTGGCTGAACCGATTTTGATGCGGTTTTCAGCAAAGTGTTTGTTACATTCTGGGAAAGGTTTTAGTATATAACACTAATAGATATCCCGTGACGTTGCCCGCATAGATCGCGTTTTGCTTTCTTGGATTGTAGATTTTCAAAGACGATTGTATGTTTGACCGCGATTATCTCGCGTTTAGCTCTACCGATTTCGATGCGGTTTTCAGAAAAGTCTTTGTAACATTCTGTGGAAGGTTTTAGTATATAACACTAATGGATATCCTGTGACGTTGCGCGCATAGTGCCGTTTTCATTTTATGAGGTTATAAGTTTATATTGAGAGCTACCCTAAAACGTAGTCAGACACTGAGACTCTAACTAAAAAGTAAAAAATAAAAAGCTTTTTTAAATAAAAACCGGCCAAGAGCGTGTCGGGCCACGCTCAATGTAGGGTTCCGTAGTTTCCCGTCCGTCACAATAAGTGTTCCCACTTAAAAGTTTAAATAAAAAAAGGCTTTTGTTACGTTGACATACTAAGTACGCAAAAATTATTTTGTACAATCTTTTTGTCTTTTTTGTACAAAAACTGTTCTTTCTATCAAGTTCAAAATAATTTTCCTAGAAAGTCCTTATAAAGTTCTACTTTCCAGATTTTTTTCATATTTTTTAAACCCACGGGTCAAAAGTTAGAGGGGGGGGGACGCTTTGATTTTTCCTTTTGGAGCGATTATTTCCGAAATTATTGACATTATCAAAAAATGATTTTAGTAAACCCCTATTCATTTTTAAATACCTATCTAACAGTATATCAAACGTAAGGGTTGAAATTAAAAAAAAAATCACTTTCCTCTTTACATATAGGGGGGCTACCCTAATAAAACAATTTTTTCCAATTTTTATTTTCGCACTTTGTCGGCGTGATTGATATACATATTGGTACCAAATTTCAGCTTTCTAGTGCTAACGGTCACAGAGATTGAGCGAGGACGGACGGACAGACATGGCGAAACTACAAGGGTTCCTAGTTGACTACGGAACCCTAAAAAAAGATAACCGACTTCAAAAACTAAAAGCTTAAAAATAACTATTTCGGAAGTCGGTGGCTTCTCTTCTGCCGGTCGATTTGTGTTGCCACCGACTTCCGAAATAGTTATTTTTAAGCTTTTAGTTTTTGAAGTCGGTTATCTTTTTTTTTAAAAAGCTTTTAAATTGAAATACAAGTCTGTAAAAACTTCAAGTCTCTATTTTTTATGTTAACGAGATACAGCAACGCAGTCAGACATAATAGCCCACAGCAAGGGCTAGTGCAAGAGCAGTTTATCAAACGCCTAAAGAGCGTCCACACGACCACGACATCTGAATACACAATTTCGATAAAACTGCACAAACGAACTGCGCAGTCAAATCGTAGCGATAAATCTTTGACGTGTGTACTGAGCATTAGTCGGAGGGTTCTGTAACTTCGTATGCGGTCCCCTAAATAACTAATTTATCAATATTTTATTCGTGATAAAAATGTTTTAAATTGTTTTGACAGCTGTTGGCTTATTAAAAAACCAACCACCAATTACTGAAAGTACTTAAGCATTTCAAGAGAAACTTTCAATGTGAAAAACATGTTAGTTATTAATAGAATTTGCTAATCCTTATCATAAAGTTTATCCTCAAATATTATTTGACATTTGTAATCAATATTATCAATATCGCGGTTGCATTTAATCAGAAAAGTTGATCACATTCTCTCACACATACACACTAAAATTAAAGTTTTGAGAATGTTTTTTTTTTAATTTATAATTTATGCACTTTTCACTTTCGACATAACTGATATCCTATGCCTCAGAAAACAGGAAGACTTGGCGGACTATAGAAAATGCCGACTGCTTGACATTTTATTTGAGGACTCTTGACACTATAACTTAGCTTACTTTGATTAATAACTCCAGACATATTTAATACTCCGTTAAATTGTATTTGATATAAGATAATGTTTTCCTTTGTTTGTGTACTATTTTTATAATTTGATCTTATATAAGTACCTGAAAAATTTGTACGCTGGAAACAGCAGAATATTTTGGACATAAAATAGCATGTAACAACTTGTAACAACAATATTCTGACAAATAAATCTATTATTATTATAGAAACTATAAAAAATCAGTGGTGCAGAGATAATAATATGATGCCAGTTAATAAACGTCTTACTCGAGCCCGATACGACGACATCGCTTCAGTCCGTCTACATATTTATAAAATCGATACCACATTAATACACGCACAGTAACACTCAGAAAGGACCAGCAATAACCGCAGCGTCTGTGATAAATTATAAATAACAATGATATAACGATAAAATGGTTACTTCAATCGTAACATGAAGCTACCAACTGGTTTGGAGATTCAGCAGTGCGATTCCGTAAGAAATCGCGTGCGAATACGATTTCGATCTCATTTCCTAACTCAACTAAAGTGAAAAGTATTTGATATTCAATGTCAAATTAGACAACTTTTCACTAAAAATAGCTTTTTTAATTCACCTACGTTCTCATTGAGTGGCGCTAGCGTAGTTTTTATTGGTTTACAGAACACCTAATACAGTTTTCACCGCGGAATCAGAAGTGAGAACTGAAGTGAGATCTTACAGAATAGTATTGCAGGTTGGTAATTAATTTCAATGTTTTCTGTGACTTCGTTCGCCCATTTTTATAAAAATCTTCATTTAATGCGTTGACTATGTCTATGAAAAATTGGAGTAAGAAAAATCCGCACTAATAATACTTATAAATGCGAAAGTAGCTCTGTCTGTCTTTCTCTGAAATGAAATGAAATGAAATCGTTTATTCTGCAAGTAGGATCTTAAAATCACTTTTACATGTCATATTTTTTTATGCTAGTTGGAGCCGGCATTTCCTCTCTGTCTGTACTTCACGCCTAAACCACTGAACCGATTTGAATGGGTACAGATACAGTCTGGGACCCGAGAAAGGACATGAGATGGTTTTCAGAAATCCCCTGGGAACGGGATCTTTTACTCCACGCGGACGAAGTCGCGGGCAAAAGCTAGGATAAATTAAATATGCTAATTGTCAGCGTAGAATAGAAATAACGTCTTAAAAATCTAGATTCCTGTTTCGGCCGAACCTGATTCGGTTAGGTACGGTTTCGGTATTTTTTTTTTGGTGAGTGGGAAATCATCAAATGACTGCTCCCGTCCTGGGTGCGGCGGGAGGGCGTGTCAGACTTTTACTGACTAAAATCCACTTATGTTCCTTCGATTGCCCTTTATGTTCCAGGGTCACGGTAACTATTATAAACATTCCGCAACCGGTACGGTTTCGGTTTCATTGTCTGATTTGAATGTTTTAACCCCCGACGCAAGAAGAGGGGTGTTATTACTTTGACCACTATGTGTGTCTGTGTGTCTGTCAGTTTGACTGACTTTCAATTTGTGGCAACGTTGTTATAAATAAATGGATGAATAAATTTGGATGCGGTGTTTTTTATTTTAAAGTAGATTATTAAGCAATAGTCCTCAGATACGTTTTATCAAAATCGGTCCAGCCTTTTTATTTATTTATTTAATACTTAGTACGTAGTGTACAGGCGGACTTAATGCCGTAGGCATTCTCTGCCAGTCTACCTTCAGGTGGTGCAGAGAAATTGTGAGGTAGATGCACTAAAAGTGTGAAAGTATAAAAATGATGTTTAAAATAAAGTATTATATTTATGACTAGGTAACAAATAATAAACATACTCATATGTTTACTTATACTGTACTTGAATATGATATCACGCTATATATGAAATACGCTTACATACCTATCTATAAATAAATATATACATAAATATATAAATAAATACATACTATACCATATGTTAAGAACCGTCTGCAAATGCTATCCGTCTGAAATGATCTCTCAGTTATTAACCATAGTTATTGTTCCATTTTGAAGTTATTAACTTTTGTTTTCAGTGGTTTTTTTTAATAACATTTGTTTTAAGCCCATTAAAAAAGATTGTAAGCTATCTAACATCACACAAACACCAGCGAGAGGGGACCAGTAACTATAGTAAAAACACGGATGAACCCACGGGGTAGAGCTAGTACTCAATAATGTATGTGCATTCGTTCCGAAGTTTCTTTTAGAGTAACATGATATATTATATAACATTACGCCGGCGCTCCCCAAAGGGCTAAGAAGCGTATAGATACCTATACACATTTTCATTACTTTTTTTTTTTTTTGGTGATTGGGAAATCATCCAATGACTGCTCCCGTCCTGGGTGCGACGGGAGGGCGTGTCAGACTCTTACTGACTAAAACCCACTCATGTTCCTTCGATTGCCCTTTATGTTCCAGGGTCACGGTAACTATTATAAACATTCCGCAACTATAAACATTCCGCAACACGCACACACTTATTCAGCATCATTCAGCTTATTTTTATTGTATTGTATTTCTGAAGAAAACTTACAGTTAGGAAATAGCTGTTACTTAGTGATGGAAAACCAATTAACCTTTCGACGACTAAACGACAGCCGGCTGTCGCGCTTTTTTGTCTTTCTATTGTGTCTCGGATCACGCGTGTCCGAAGGTCTATAAGTTTTCACTGATTAGTCTTTATTCTTACACAAGAAAAACAATACACATAAAAAAACAGCAAACACAAATGAGTTATGTACAAAAGTATATAAGTATACAGGGCCGTCAGATACAGTTTAAGTTTTCTCAGAAACCCACGGATATTTTCTAATAAAAATTTAAACTATAATAGAAAATGACTAGTTCTTCAATTAGGTTAAATTTCATTTGAATACAATCATTGGTTTTCAAGAAAACCTGAATTGTAGATGACGGCCCTGTATACTTATATACTTTGCTGACTGTACAATGGCGAGATAACCCAAAGGATTATGTAAGGATAGCACAAGAATACAGGGTATAGGGTATGTACACAATACAGGTAAGCGAAAGCAAGAATAAGTAAGCAATGATAATAATTTCTTTGGACATAAGCTGAATAAATGTGTGTCCTTAAGCTTGACGGCTTTTCTCATTCTTACGAAGCCGAACGCGGCTGATAGAAGTACGGAAAGAAAGAAAGAAAGAAAGAAAGAAAGAAAGAAAGAAAGAAAGAAAGAAAGAAAGGAAGAAAGAAAGAAAGAAAGAAAACAATAAAGAATGAAAGAAAGAAAGAAAGAAAATAATTTATTTTGGACACACACAGGAAAGAAAAATAACACAAACAAAAAACATGATTTTTTATTAAAAAAAAATTAAAGTAGAAATGTATATAAATTATGTGTGACCAGAATCGTTTAGAGAAACGCAAATGTAGCTGCATCATTGAGCTGTCTTAACAATACAACTTTATGACAATTTAAACTTTTCCAACAGTAAATAATTTGACTTTGAAGAAGCAAAGACTAAAATTTTTATCTTCATTAAGTTTATACGCGTGTTTTTATAAAGTACGGTTGTATTTCACGCATAGCAATTTAGTTACGGATGCCATCGCTTCTATAGTTCAATTATGGTGGTAGACCATATCGGTATGATCGAATTAAGTGTTAACGGCTGCCGATCGCATTCTAAACAGTTGCTGAACATGCAACTACATTTATGTAATCTTACAATCTTTTCATACAATACTAGACTCCGCCCGCGGTTTCGCCTGCGTGGATATCGAAACTTTCAACCCTTATTTTATGTCTTTAGGGTCGGAATTCCTAAAAATCCTTACTTAGTGGTTGCCTACTCTTTACAAAAAAAACACACCCTGCAAGTTTCATGTCTCTAGAACCAGCGGTTTTGGCTATGCGTTGATATATTATTATTGAAATTGCTCTGTAATAGTGCTGTAATTGTATGTTTATAAATAAATAAATAAATATAATATTAACAATTAATTTGTCAGTCAGTCTACTATTTTATAAGTATACTAGCTTTTGCCCGCGACTTCGTCCGCGTGATTAATAGTTCCCGTTTCCGGAGGATTTCCGGGATGAAAACTATCCTATGTCCTTTCTCGGGTCCCAGACTAAAACTTCCAAATTTCATTCAAATCGGTTCAGTGGTTTAGGCGTGAAGAAGAGACAGACAGACAGACAGAGTTATTTTCGCATTTATAATATTAGTACGGATAATATAGGTTAGTAGACAAACAATGAGACAAGTGACCGAACACAGCCTCTTCACAAATGACCTAAATAGGGGCAATTGAACTCAAGCCCAGCCTAAACTGAACGCACATACAGCTCATCGTATCGAGGACGCACCCTTATAATAATATTCTCTAATTAATAGAGGCCCTCCAAGGTAAACATAAGTCTCGAGAGGGAGAGCGAGGGACGATACATTAATCATCCTCAGACGACGTTGGAGACATTCTTGTTTACGAGTAAAGAGTGCCAAAGGATCACCAAGTATTTTGCCAAGAATTTTTGGGAGGCCAAAAGTTTGAGTCGGCTTTAAGAGTCTTAATCGTCTTGTTAATGGGTAAAAATTTTAATGTGGTGATGGTTTTTGAGTTTGATGGAGCTTTTCATTTGGCTTCACTTGTCTGTTTTGTAAGTCACAAGGGCTATTGCCCTGAGTACGATTCCCGGGTCGCGCAAAGTGCGACTGGTTTCTTTTATAGGTTTTTTAATTGTAGATCGAAGTTTGAGTGTTTAAAAAGCACACGAGTAGTTAGAAGTCTAAAAGTCTGACAATGAGTTTTGTCAAAAGTATGGCTTTACTCGAAACGTGGGCTGTGGAAGCTGTCAGTTCGTCTAAAACACCATAAATTCTAACTATACTTGAAGTCGGCTGCTGATTTGATTATTATAAATATCTACACTATTAAATTAATAAGGATGAAGAGTTTGTTTATTCGGTTGAATGTCACTTCCAAATTGAAAAAATAAGCCAAAGCGCTGGTTCTAGACACATGAAACTTGCAGGGTGTGTTCTTCGTAAAGAGTAGGTAACCACTAAGAATGGATTTATGGAATTATCAACTTCAAATGGGTAAAATAGAAGAAAGAAGCGGGCAGAGCCGCAGGAGAAAACTAGTAACATAATCCATAATTATAAATGGGAAAGTGTGTCTGTCTGTATGTTTGTCTTTTTTTCACGGAAAAACGGAGCGACGAATTGACGTGATTTTTTAAGTGGAGATAGTTGAAAGGATGGAGAGTAACATAGGCTACTTTTTGTTTCTTTCTAACGCGAGCGAAGCTGCGAGCAAAAGCTTGTATAATATAGGCGGCATCAGTTGTGTCCAAACTTCGCCCTATTATCACTTAATTACACACATTCACTGCAATTTAATCAACATCACTACCTACCACCTCCTCTTAGTCAAACTAAGTAAAATTAAACTCTGACCTCGACAGACATTTTAACCATTATAATTGGCTTTAACAAATTAACTTTGAATGATTCAACAGAACTGGAATAGGGGACAAGAATATTAACCACTGGAGCATCGAATCTAAGACCGTGTCGTCACGCCTACGATGCGCCCACGCACCTTATCATGCAGTGTTTATGATGGTCATAACATTAGTCTAAGTGTTACGTGTAACCACGATTTTATGCTAAATATTTATTGTGTTTGATCTGCGTAAAATTTAGCGTGTATTTGAAACTAGGACATTTAATCTTTTGTTCTTTTAAAGGCTTTGAGATTATTTATTCCATTGCATAAGAAGGCCAAACACTTTGGGATAAGTGTCACACTACACATACGTATACAACATTTTTTATACAAATACCTAAATAAAACTTATTTCCAGCGTTGCTTTTTTAATAACTATAATTTACTAGCTTTTGCCCGCGGCTTCGCTCGCGTTAGAGGGAGACAAAAAGTAGCCTATGTTACTCTCCATCCCTTCAACTATCTCCACTTAAATCACGTCAATTCGTCGCTCCGTTTGGCCGTGAAAGAAAGACAAACATACAGACAGACAGATACACTTTCCCATTTATAATATTAAGTATGAAAGTATGGATAAGTAAGTAGTAAATAGGACACATGGCATATCAGCAAAATAAAAAGTATACCATATGAAATTAAATAGTCACATTAGTCACACTTGCTTTTCCAAATCTTTATTTGGCTGTTTGTCTATGAGAGCCGGGTTCCTTAAATCATGGGCCATTATGACATTCCATTGACATAATAATTCTTCATCCTGTTCCTCATACGACAAACCAAATGGTGGAGGACTGTTGACTGGTCAACAACAGCTACTATCCGTGCGAGATAACATGGCACCTCGCTCGAATAAATGACATTTAAAGTAATAAGTGCAAAAAAGGAGATGTTCGATTTTGTGCTAACACTATGACAGTTGACAAGTATACGCTAACACCAATTAAAAAATAATAAAAAATGGGAGACTCATATAAATATTAACAAATTAGAAAAAAGTAAAGAATTGCGGCTTAAAATTTTTTTTGGTTAGTTTTTACAATCTATTAACGTATACGTTACGTAACGTTTTACGTTTTTATTGACAAGCTACTTAGGAACAAAGTCATAAAAAAAAAATTATGTGCACGCCTGAAAATCTGTTTCTGCACATCCGCTATTTTAGTTAAACTTGTGCCGTATCTTGAAATAGTGATGCTAACGCTACTCGCAAGACGAGAGCGGGGCACCGCGCGGGGTCGCGAGGGGAGGTTTGTTTTCGAGCCAGATGCCATGTTAGCTCGCACGGGTAGTACGTGGGGATGACCATAACTGACCACAGAGACTTGAATACAGTACAGAAGGACCAGGGAAGCGATTAAAAAAGGGAAATATTCAATGTACAAATAAATACAAATTTAAGTTTTCCATATGTTTATTTTGAAGCACACCAACCTACAACCTGACAAATTCTTTAATAGATTTTCAACTTTATCGCAAAGCGTTTAAGTTGAGTTCAAAATTAATTGTAAAATTGTGACAGTATTAGGTACCGTGATGTGCCACATGGTATTATAGTCAATATAAAATTAAAAACTGAGAAGGTACCAAGGACATCTTGTTGTGTAAATGTCGCAGTCATCTGGTTGAATCAGCTATTTGATTGTATAACTAGCGCGTTCATTGAATGACGACATTTAATTAAATGACTAGGCCGAACGTTGATAAAACAAGCATCACTCAATGTCCAACTAGATAGCTGATTGTAACATAGCCCTTTGAACAGAGCGGACGTAAAATCAGTCAGATGATTGTAATTTAGTTAATTTTTTCCCACTGCGGCGTTAGTAGCCACCAAAACAAATTTGGCGTAAAATATCTCGCGCAGATAGCACTGTCTTGATATTTTTTTGACTATTTCACTTTAAAGTGACTTATTCGTTATAAAATAGTATGACAGCATGGATTTACCTATTAATACGCCGCTGCCGCCGTCGGGTACTTAGAAAGTTTTTATTTTTAAATTAAAATCATAATAAGGAGTGTCATGTTATGTCCTCATTTTTTTTAAGTAAATGAAGTTAAGTTAAGTTTTTAAACTGCCAACTTATGTTCACTCTAAACAAACATTACAAAGTCGGCTATATCACATTTAACGACAATGCTAAATGACGTTCAGTCAAGTCGTTGAAAGTTGCATTAAACAACTTGACGAGTTGTCCTTTAGTCATTTAATTAAATGTCGTCATTCAATGAACGCGCTAGTCATACAATCAAATAGCTGATTCAACCAGATGACTGCGACATAAATACAACCACATTTTTGGACAGGAGGATTTTAACAGACAGAAGGAGGTCAGTGATCCTCTACTCTGTGCTTCTGACAATTATCACAAGCAGTAATCACGAAATACTCCTTGTTGAACGGTTCTTATAATATTCGCACCATAATGCTCGGTTATTCTTTACTAAAGGAATAAATAGCGTTAAAACTAATATTTGTAAGTTCATTGTAACAAGTCGAATGAAAACAGAAAAGTTGAACATCTATACTAATCTATACTAATATTATAAAGAGGTAAAATTTGTAAGTTTGTAAGTTTGTAAGTTTGTATGTTTGTAAGTTTGTATGTTTGGGGTAATCTCTGGAACTAATGAACCAATTCCAAAAATTGTTTCACTGGCTGAAAGCTACATTATTCCTGAGTGCTATAGGCTATAAATTATTTTTATAACATGTATCTTAACCGAGCTATTGCAACTTTTGTCTAGCAAGTCGGAAAAAAATACCTCATAAAACAGAATTATTTGCGTGCGCTGCCTAAACAGTTGCTTAAAATTAAAAACAATATATGGCAACTTGGTTTGTCTTAATTATTTCTACAAAAAAGTCCGCGATAGCATATCTCTATCTTTTATATTTTATCTTTTATACTTCTTTTATTGCATTAAAAAAATGATTTTTCGGCATACTTACGTTTGGTTGATTATTTGAGCAACAAAATATTAATTCTTATGACAATAAATTATTTCAGTATCACAAGGACATCATACAGTTAAGATTTGCCATTTACAGTATGTCAATTGGTCATATAGTTCCGGAGATAATATAAAATTACTAAAACGCAAAATGCCCCTAGCGTAATTTTCATTGTGCGGAAGTCAAGTATTGCAGAATGTTTATAGTGGTTACCGTGACCCTGGAACATAAAGGGCAATCGAAGGAACATGAGTGGGTTTTAGTCAGTAAGAGTCTGACACGCCCTCCCGCCGCACCCAGGACGGGAGCAGTCATTGGACGATTTCCCACTCACCAAAAAAAAATAATAATATATATATAATTTCAAAAAATACCTTTGAAGATATTCACAGTTTTAAAATTACTCCGCAGCAAGCAATATAAATGATAGTATGTAATAGAAACTGCTTTTTAGCGAAAAAAGGCCGCCTATTGTACTCTTGCATATTTGTTTGTATTGTCCTTTACTGTTTATGTCCTATGGGTCGTCATAAAGGCGCGTGTAAGAGGTTACGGGTTCGAATCCGGGCAAGTACCAATGTGACTTTTTCAATTCATATGTACTTTCTATAGTTTATCTTGGATATCACTGACATCCCGTGCCTCGGAAAGCATGTTAAGCCCCGGTTGTCATTCGTAGAACTTTGACGCTACGGGTATTCAGAAGCCAGAAAGTCTGACCAGTCGAACCAAAGGGTATCGTCGCCCAGTTACTGGGTTGTGGAGGTCTGATAAGCAGACACTTCACGTAAAACACTGGTATCCGGCTAAATCCGGTTCAGCTGTAAGCCGACCCCAACATAGTTGGGAAAAGGCTAGGGAGATGATGATCCTCCTCACCGCACACGGACATTTCGGGAGGTTCCTATGTCGGATTCGGACGGAAGTGACGCCTGCGTGACATGGTGTAGCATACGGTGGAGGTGATCACAGTGCAGAGGCGATCGGCGCTGGTTCAGGCCATGCTTCGGGGCGAGACTGAATAAGAAGCCGTCGCCTCCTGCGAAGCAGACACGCTGGAGACGAAAGCGGTGGGGCGCGTGAGGCAGCGTCAAGCTTCACGCCCCGGACAGAGACCCAGGCTTAGTTGTCGAGAGTCACAAGATGATGGCCACTGGAGGCGTGGGCCTGCGGAAGGCGAGCGGTAGGTAATAGTTACCGCGGCCCCGGAATATATAAGGGTAACCGAAGGGACATTATTGGATTTTAGTCAGTAAAAGTCTGACCCTCCTTCCCTCTTCAGGGGCGGGACAAGTCATTTGATGGTTTCCTATCCATAAAAAAAAAAACGCCATTGGATATGTTTTGGATGCTTTTACCATGGTCAATGTAGCTCTTTCACGCTTATATAACCCCAATAATCTTTTTGTGTACGCTCAAGATAGTTCCACAGTTAATCCGTACTAATATTATAAATGCGAAAGTAACTCTGCCTGTCTGTCTGTCTGTCTCTTCTTCACACCTAAACTACTAAACCAATTTTGAATGAAATTTGGTACAGACATAGTCTGGGACCCGAGAAAGGACATGGGATAGTTTTCATCCCGGAAATCCCCCGGAAACGGGAACTATTATACCACGCGGACGAAGTCGCGGGCAAAAGCTAGTATCAGATATAACATAAGATAAAACCATAATATTGCTTAAAAAAAATATAGATGTCGCTGTTAGTAAACGACGCCATTTTTCTTTTCTATTTCCTTTTTTTGTTACCGCTACAGCATTTTTATTTTTAGAAAAAAATAGAGAGTGCAAAAGTTTTATAAAAATTATTAAGTTAAAAATCATTGGACCAAGGTTACATACGATTAAAGCGCAGATATAAATATAAACTAAACGTATCTGTTCAACATTTTCTTCTAAAAAAAATTCAACAAAGTATAAAATACACCTACAAACAAAAATTAAGAACAATGGAACCCCCCAGGCAAAGAAAGTGCTCTTAAGATACTTTCTTTTAACATCTGCGTGAAAAACTTTTACAATTTTAACATAAAATATATAACATAACACCACTAACCAATAATTATACACCGCCGAATGAATAAATAAAAGAAAATTAATTAAATCTGTAAAGTAACCGAAATATATAATTTTATCGCAATCTCTTAAAATTAACGATAGAATAACTAAACGCACAATATTCACTAGTGTCGCACTGAGATACACGTAGTTGGTGAAATTGCGAAACTTCCTTATGAGGCACCACGACGTCACTCCGTATATGAATGTGGCCAGGGTCACGGCGAACAAAATGTAGTGTATGGTTTGGTAACAGGGCAAAATTCCCTGTACAGGGATTCCTGTTGGGCAGGCAGTCGTGTCGGATTCAGCCATGATGAACATAAGACGTGCCGAAGCACAGATACTGACGATTTCATAGTCATTTCCCATTATTGAAACTCGTGTTTAAAACTTTCAAACCGAACATTACCAAAACAAAATCAACAATGGACTACATATGATATGAGCTAATTTAGGCATATAATGTGTTAATCGTTGGCTTGTCTTATCACCCGTAATGTTACAGGTACCTAGTATGTAAAAGCCTGTGATATACCCTATGATGTACGTGTTACACAATCGTTGTTGGAGTACTTTTAGCATGTTCAGATTGCATTATCTGACCACAGATAATAATGGGGCCGATGGAAAATAAAATACAACTGAGGAATTCATTTTTTTATTAATTTAAAGGATAATCTATTACCAAGTACTAATCATTTGATTTATCAATAATGGGAAACTATCGTAAATGTCGTGTCTTATACCTGGGCAAAATATGTACTTTTGATACGCGGTCAATAACATTTCAGAGCATATTAATATCTTTCTATGTTATGGGGTTATGGTACGTTTTCCAATAAAATTCTTAGCCCACAAAAGCTTTAAAATTACTGGCAATTTAATTACTTCTACGCCAATAATCAGCACATACTACTTCTCAATCGATTTTTGTAGTACTCATACCATAATGCCCGGTTACTCTTAACCAAAGAAATAAATAACGTAACGATAAAAATTTGTACGTTATTTGCAATAGCTCTTCTATAAAGACTAAGTTGAAAAATATCCCATACAACATACATCAAGACACATAGGTTACTTAAAAAGAATATACACGTTGCTGTAAGAATTCGACGCCATTTATCTTTAATTTTTTCTTTTTTATTCATTGAAATCTCATTTGTATCTTTGTGTGAAAAGAGAGAATACAAAAGTTTAATAAAAATAGTGATGTTAATAGTAGCGGGAATCAGATGGCATGTGACTATAATAGATATACAAATGTACAATGTACTTTTTGCTTGTATATCATCTACAATAATTAATTGTTCGGTGGAGAACCAAATCAAAGTAATAATGATAACTACTGCTATAGGAAAACCCCAGGCAAAGGCGGTGCTCTTAAGATACTTTCTTTTTATATCTCCATAGAAAACTACCACAATTTTAACATAAAATACAGTACACATTACAACCAACCAATAGTTATAAACTGTTGTTAGAAACATAAAGACAGAAAAGTAAACAAGTATAAATGGTACGGTCGCAACGATTTTGCCACAATCTCTTAATATGATCGACACAATAACTAAACGCAATATATTCACTAGCGTCGCACTGATATACACGTAGTTGGTGAAATTGCGAAACTTCCTTATGAGGCACCACGACGTCACTCCGTATATGAACGTGGCCAGGGTCATAGCGAACAAAATGTAGTGTGAGGTGTGAAAACAAGGAATAATTGACGGTTCAGGATGACTGACATTCGCTGGAGAGCATGATGCGATGTTGTCGATCTCAGCCTCGCTTAGCGACAACCGATGTACCGACGCACAGACACTGTAGTCGTTTCCCATTGCTGATTACTTGAAACCAGAAACTTTCAGAACAGATTCAATGTTAAAACTTTCAAATACAACATTACTGTAAGGACGCCGGAAATAAAGTAAAAGCTAGGGGCAGATTAGTTTGGGAAATCGAACTGGCCTTGTCTTATCAGTTTAAATGGTACAGATAGTCTGTAAAAGCCTGTGATAAACCGATTTAGCGGGGTGACATACGTCATAGAACCGACTCTTTCACAATCTTTGCTTTAGCTAGGCTTAATTTCCTATATTCTTTAGGCAAAGGGCATCAACAGTGGACCAATGGAGCTAGGTGCTTGAACAAGTTACAAATCTTAATGTTCATGTCTTTTTTCTCTCAGAAATAAAGCTGTAGCTGCTTGCACTCATTTTATTTCTTTTTATATCAAATAATTGCAACAAATAATACCTACGTCAGGTAGCATTACGTGTTGTCGTTTTTGAGTTACATCTAGTAGACTAAGTCTATTAGTATTATTTATATCTGAGCACAAATGACAATACGCCCTTTTGCATTGTTTTTTTACATGTGCATAAAGTTTTAAATAATATATAAATAATAGGCTAAGAAAAAAGCAAAACACATGAAAGTATAATATTATTTTAATAATTAAAAGGTATCGTAAGAATTGTCTAATAATATTAACAAATTAAGTACCTAATTAGTAAATGTATATGACTAAAACAATTACGAGAAAATATTGTTAATTTCGCAGACCAATTCTACGTCACATATTCAGATCCACTTTTAATACAACTAGACATAGGTTACGCATTTAGATGTTGTTACGACTTAGCGTTCAGGTATTAGCCCAAGTTGCGGAATGTTTATAATAGTTACCGTGACCCTGGAACATAAAGGGCAATCGAAGGAACATGAGTGGGTTTTAGTCAGTAAAAGTCTGACACGCCCTCCCGCCGCACCCAGGACAGGAGCAGTCATTTGATGATTTCCCACTCAACAAAAAAAAATTGAAATATTTGAAATTTAATTACTGCTACAACTATAATCACAACATACTTTTTCTCAACCGATTCTTGTAGTACTCATACCACAATGTCCGGTTACTCTTTACTAAAGGAATAAATACGGTAACGACAAAAATTTGTATGTTATTTGTTACAGCTCTTCTATAGAGACAAAGTTCAAAAATGTCCCATATAACGTACATTAATACAAAAAGGTTACTTAAAAAGAATATACACGTTACTGTAAGAAAACGTCGCCATTTTTCTTTTATATTTTCTTTTTTATTCGTCGAACTCTCGTTTGTATCTTTTAGTATAAAGAGAGAATATAAAAGTTTAATAAAAATATACACATTGATAATGGCAGGAACAAAATGGCATGTAACTAAAAAGTATATGCAAATGTACATTGTACGTATTGCTAGTTTATGACACACACTAACAAATATTTCAATGGCGAGCCCAATCAATGCACAAATTATTAATACTAATAAAGGAAAACCCCAAGCAAAGATAGTGCTTTTAAGATACTTTCTTTCGATTTCTCCATAGAAAACTAACACAATTTTAGCATAAAACACATTACACATTACAACTAACCAATAGTTATACACTGTCGATAGAAACATAAAAAAGAATAAGTAAATAAGAATAAATGGAACCTTTGAAACAATTTTGCCACAATCTTTTAATATGATCGACAGAACAACTAAACGCAATATATTCACTAGTGTCGCACTGAGATACACGTAGTTGTTGAAATTGCGAAATTTCCTTATGAGGCACCACGACGTCACTCCGTATATGATCGTGGCCAGGGTCAAAGCGAACACCGTGTAGTGTAAGATGTGAAAACAAGGAATAATTGCTGGTTCAGGATGACTGACGTTCGCTGTAGGGCAGGGTGCGATGGTGTCCTTATCAGCTACGCCGTGCATCAAACGTTTTGCCGACGCACAGATACTGTAGTCGTTTCCCATCGTTGACCACTTAAAATCTTTCACGCAGTCAAGACAAGACAATACAAAATAATAACTTTTAGATAGAACATTACTGCAACGGGGCCAAAAATAAAGTAAACGCAAATTAGGCAGATTTGAGCACTTAGTGTTGGTAGTAATCGCACCTGCTTGCCTTGTCTTATCAGTTGTAATGGTACAGGTAGGCAGTAAAAGCCTACGATAAACTGATACCACATTACACATTCCACATTACTGTAGTCCGAGTTGTTACTAAGAGACTAGAGAACATGCCGCCTTCCCACTCTGCTACAGGCAAACAATAGCCTTGCTAACCCAATAATGAGGCATTCATACTCACAGACGAAAATCACACTTCAAATGTAACTTACCGATACAAATTGAAGTGTTTAAACACTTCGATGCACGGCTAAAAAAATTGAAGTGTTTAAACACTTCGATGCACGGCTAAATTACATTAAGACTTAAGATTATTATTGGTATTTTTCAGGTAACTTGTTTTTTGTTCTTTATATTTTCTGTAGTTACTATTTATGCTTGTTATTTTTCTATGTAGACCGTGTATCAGGATGAGATTGGTGTCACTCTGATTTGGATCTGCTTTAATGCCTGCGAGGTAGTAGAAGATGCCATAAGAATGAGTTGCGACTTTTCGAAGGTGTTTGATTGCGTTTACCGTAAAGGTATTATTGTTTGATTTAAAGCACTATGGAGTCATGACAACATTTTAACTCTTTGATTACTAAGATCATACCTTAAAAATAGACTTACGCTATTAAAGCTCAATTCAATGGTGTAAACTCTCCGGGGCTTGAAATGACTATGGTCTTCCTCAAGGTTTAATATTAGGGCCACTTCTATGTCATTATGATTTACGCTAATTACTACAAAACTGACCAAAAATCGTGCTATTTGTAAAAAACCATTTATTTAATTAATAAAGAGTTGATAACAGAATCTTACTATGTTGGGTTATTAAATTATCTAGGTTTTTTGAGCCACAAACAGAATAGAAAACAGTAAGACTGATGCGAGAAAGCTTATAACTGTAAGTGGAATAAGGATCTTAATGCCAAAAATTAGATAAGACCAATGAGTACAACTTGAAGGTTTTTATAATTTTAATAATTAATTGCACTTTAATATAGTCTATTTAAAACTATAAATCTCTTATCAACTAACTAACTATATAGTTATTAGCCGACAGAAGGACGGTACTATCTCTCCACTCAGTGCTACCGCCATACATCACAGCAATAATCACAAATTCCTTATTGAACGATTCTTATAATATTCGTACCATAACGCTCGGTTACTTTTCACTAAAGGAACAAATAACGTAAGAGCTAATATTTGCACGTTAATTAAAATAGCTCGTATGAAAATAGAAAGATTAAAAATATCCCACGTAATATAAGTCAATACCATAATGTTACTTAAAAAAAACATTGCTGTTGCTGTTAATAAACGGCGAAATTTTTCCATTATTTTTCCTTTTTTAGTAACAGCCCTTGCATTTGTATCTTTGGTAAAAAATAAACAATACAACAGTTTAATAAAAAAAATCAAATTAAAAATCGCCGGCAAAATGTTGCATGTGATTATAATGCACACATAAATGAAAATTATACGAATGGTTCTTATATCGCTCTCTGTGACAGAAACTTCAATAACGAGTAAAATCAATCTACAAATAATCATTACTGCAAATGGCACTCCCCAGGCAAAGAGGACACTCTTAAGATACTTTCTTTTAACATCTGCGTGAAAAACTTTTACAATTTTAACATAAAACACGTAACACATTACAATCAACCAATAATTGTACACTGTCGAATAAAAAACAAATGTGTAAAAATACATATTTACAAATTGCATAATTGATATATGTTTGTCACAGTATTTTAAAAATATCGACACAATGACCAAACGCATTAAATTCACTAGTGTCGCATTGAGATACACGTAGTTGTTGAAATTGCGAAACTTCCTTATGAGGCACCACGACGTCACTCCGTATATGAATGTAGCCGAAGTCATTGCAAGTAGCGTGTAGTGGTATGGTTGATAACAGGGAATAATTATTGGCCGATGGCGTCTGATGTCCTCTGTAGGGCAGGGTGCGATGGTGTCGTTATCACCTATGATAAACATCAGATGGTGTGCTGACTCACAGATGCCGTAGTCGTTTCCCATCATTAAACTCTTAAAACCATTAAACCACAGATTCAAATATGATTATAACTTCCAGATCGAACAAAACTTCAACAGGAACAAATACAAACTAAATGTAGCGTAAGTAGATTTGCGCACAGTGTGATAATAATCGATATTATTTGTCTCGTCTTATCAGTCGCAATGATACAGGTAGTCAGTAAAAGCTTTTGATAAACTGATTGCGTTAAAGTTAATGGAGACAACAGAACGAGTTGCTTTTTCATCCAAGCTATCAAAAAAAAAAATGCGTCAATAATCATGACATACTCCTTGACATCTGATTCTTATAGTAATCGTACCACAACTTTCGATTACTCTTTACAAAAGGAATAAATAAAGTAACTGCCAATAATTGTATGTACATTGTTAAAATTCGTGTGAAGGCGGAAAAACTAAGACCATCCCAAATAATAAAAGTCAATACAAAAACGTTGCTCAAGAAAAATATAGAGGTTGCTATGTAAAAACGACGCCATTTTTCTTTGTTAATTTCTTTTTCATTTGCACCATTAGCGTTTGAATCTTTAGAATAAAATAGACAGTGCAATAGTTTAATAAAAATAGTCACGTTTATAACTGCAGGAACGATGTGGCATGTTACTATAATACATATGCAGATATAGATTGTACTTATTTTATGTACATAGTCTTCATTAACTAAATGCTGAATGGAGAGTAAAATCAATCTACAAATAACCAATACTGAAATTGGCAAGCCCCAAGCAAAGATGGTGCATTTAATAAATTTTCTTTTGATATCTTTATAGAAAACTACCACAATTCTTACATAGAACACATTGCACATGACAACCAACCAATAGTTATACACTGTTGTCAAAAACATGTAGGTATAAAAGTAAAAATGTATGTACGGAATTGTTGACAGAATTTCGCCACAGTTTTTTAAGAGAACCGATACAAGAACTAAACGCATTATATTTACTAGTGTCGCACTGAGATACACGTAGTTGTTGTAATTGCGAAACTTCCTTATGAGGCACCACGACGTCACTCCGTATATGAACGTGGCCAGGGTCAAGGCAAACACAACGTAGTGTGAGATTTTGAAACAGGGAACAATGAATGGTTCCCAGTCACTTATATCCCCTGCAGGGCAGGGTGCTAAAGGAACGGGGTTATTGTCAGCCATGATGGTCATCAAATCTTGCGTCGACGTACACAGACTGTAGTCATTTCCCATTAATAAACATTTGAAATCTGGAATCCCGACAACAGATGCTGATATAACAGATTCAGTAAATATTATAACACTTTCAGATTCAACATTACTATAACGGGACACGAAACCAACTAATGTTACAGATCCCAATTTAATACGCTTAGTAGTTTTAATCGATCCTGTCTAAGTTATCTTATCAGATGTAATGGCTCTGGTAGTCAGTAAAAGCCTGTGATAATGGTGATATCGCATTTCTGTGACTTTTTGTAATGGAAAATGATTGCATTTCTCATATTCTTTAAATGTGGTCTCACGTGTTTTCTTCAGGTTCTGCTCCTCGAAGCACCGACTAATTTTATTTTTGTTAACCAAAAATGTATTAGGATGGTTTGGAATGTCACCTTAAACCAACGATGTGTTTGTTTGTGATTTTCCTCTAGGCCTGAATACGATTTTCAATTTACTGTAATAATTATGTATTTGCTTAATTATTGAAATAGTCTATTTAGCTGACAAATAACTGTCACCACATTGCCATACCTTTACAAGATCCATCAGAAACCTCGTTTTGAAAATTACAAATTAAGAGTAACGCTTCGAAATATAAGCCACATTTCGTTCTACATTTTCTACTCTATCTATTACAACTGTCTAGTGAGTCGACCACTGTAATGGAAGCCTGAAAATAATTAAAAGTCGTTTGATGGCGTGTCATGGGCTGGCCTGGGAGTGCCCGTACTTCCATAATGCGTTAAGGCGCGTTCACGAACAGACGAAAGATCTATCATTGTAGCTAGTGAAATACCACGAATATTTTGTTGAAAGGGCTCGTGGTTGAAATGATGGAAAAAGGCGAAACCTGTTGCTCTATTTCTAATCGAAAATACTGCTTGACTTCTGGGAACTACCAAAAAAACGCTTATGCAATAGACCCTACAAAAAAGGGATCAATTGTCTGGTCACAATAAAACAAGATCATCTTAGCTTAGTTTGAAATAGCTGTGTGTAACTTGACCCGAGAAAAAACTTGACCAGGCCACGTTCCACTTGCAGCAGTTTTTTCTGGATGCTGTTATGCAGAAACTTGACCACCTACTGTTAATGTCATGGGTTTATATCCAAGTATCAACGACAAGAATAGTCAGGCATAGTTTTTTGGGTAATTGTTGAATCGTCATGACAGTTTACGTATCTTGCAGAAGCCGAGCGATCGCGATAATTGCGCAATAATCGCGCAAAAATTGCTTCCCAGACGTCAATTCGTATTACGTATCAGCAATAGCAATGCGATTGCAATCTAGCGACAGTGCTGCCTCTGTGGAGCAATCAGTTAACTAAAACATGCATTTTTCGTTTGGTGGTTTCGTATTAAGTATGGTTTTTAAGAGCAAAGTTAAGTTAGATTTTCTTTGACGTTAAGCGATTAATCATGCGATCACTGCGCAAATATTGCTGATTGCTGTAATCTTAGGTTAAGCCAGACGATTTCCCTTTTTCAATAAATCGATAGAGGTGATTTTCCATATGTTTTTTCTTGTATACTGCAGTTTAAACATAGTAAAAGGTTAATAAATATGTAAGGACAATTAATATTACCTTATATCTCAAGGGAACACCCACATATGATTGATAGACGGCAACAGTCGCCCACACAAACTCACGACACACAGTCATCACGATTTTGAACGATGCAATCAGGCGTAAGGATTAAACATTATAAATAAAGCCTTAAAATGAAGTAAATTACAATAAGTTATTGTTGATGTTCTTGATGTTTCATCCAACGCAAAGAGTGAGAGATAATGATGACTAATTGTTGATCTCAAAGCACAGCCCAAAACGCTGGTTCTAGAGACATGAAACTTGGAGGGTGTGTTTTTTGTGAGAAGTACATTCGACAACTTATTAAGAATGAAATAGGGAATAGAAGTCGGAAAAAGGGCAAACAGGCGTCAGCTAGGTAGGATTAGTATACATAGATGATTGAAAACCAAAAATAAATATGGAAAAGATACCAGATACGTAAAGGATCGGGTATAGGACGCAAACGCTGTTTATGACCCGTATAAACTTTAATGCTTAGATTAGCCTCAATTTATATATTCTTTGGCACTTTGATAAAAGCTCTCATCAGGGGAAGTACCAAATCTTTATTGACAACAAAATTTTACTTACTGTTTTGTACGGGGTAACTCAGATCTTTCTGATTTTATTGTTTTTTCTCTTGTGTTGATAGATATCACATCTACCATTACCTACTTATAACCTAGAAAACAAAATCTTTGTAGATATTTTATCCTTATAGGCCTTACAGACATTTACATATTATTTTACCATCACAAAAGAACTTAGCTTCTGGTCATTTTTTCTGGAGACTATTTTATTTGAATTTTTCCATAAGAGCTTACCTTGTAGAATAGGTGAATAAATACCCAGTCCCAAACATTGGTTTTAATAGTTCTAAGTTTCTTTTGATTTAAAGGTATATACACACATCAACATGCATACCAAGATGAGGTGCTAGAGCCTGTAATGTTGCCCCATAGACAGCAAATGGTACAAAATGTCCAGCCAATGCACGACAATGCCCGTCCACATACGGCGCGTATCGTCACAAGTTGGTTACAACAGCATGATATCCAAGCTTTAGACTGGCCTGCACAATCCCCTGACTTAAATCCTTTTGAGCATGCCTGAGATATGCTTGAGAGAAGAGCTCTTAGAAATTTCTCTGATGATATTGTGCATAAAAACCAGCTTTTCTTGGATCTTAGCAGGACTTGGAACAGTATCCCACAACAGGATATTGAATTATTGACACCCTTGTTTTGAGTATGCAGAACTACTGCATATGTGTCAGGAGAGCCTTAGTACAGATTACTGTCTTAGGTGGATCGACGGATTAATATTTTTTTTGATTTTAACCTTTTCACCAATAAAAAAAAATAAAGTTAAGATTATAATTTTGTCTGAGTTTTTCCTCTTTTAACTTTATCTAAAAGTTTATTATCAGATTAGATAGGCTATTAAACAAGGTTTATTTATTTTAATTGTAGGTGTCTTAACAAAAAGTTAATAGAATTTTAGTTATTTACGTTTAATTGAAATATCCCTGGACCATGTTGATGTGTGTATGAAGGCTCGCAGAGTGGTCTCTTTCAAATCGAGTCGAGGTCCCTTTCCTCTTTTTTTTTTCTCTGGCTGGCACCTACAGGTTGCACTAACTAAGCATTAAAGAGCCTTAGCGAGCAACTGCGAGATGCCATGACCAAAAATAAATAAAAAAATGCTCGTATGATCGCTCCAGTGCTTCAAGCAACCAAAAAAACACTTACCGCTTACCGGCTGCCTTAAGTCTTTCCCACCACAAAAAAACTAAGCAAAAGTTAGTCATTGTAAACACAGTTTTATATAGGAAACGAGGGAGCGGCGGGAAGCGGGCGGGGCCCACCGACCCATATTCCGTGGATCAACCAGTTGAACTTATCTGACCTGGTTAACTTTACACTGATAGATTAGCTGCTTACACTCTAATAAAAGGCCTTTATATTGTCCTAATGTCCATCTCTTTATCTCATATAGATAGGTCGAGCATTAATCAGTACGCATCGCCACGTCTTCAGCAAAGACCAATTGGCGACTTTAGCCTTTTTTTTTGTCTGAGTTAAAGTCCAGTTTTCCAGTGATGTTTGTATTCAAGTTAGGAAACATGCTATGACGATAATAAACATGTAATTTTCTTTATTTTACATCATACAGATTATAAGAATATTAGTAATAAAAAATAAGAATCTTAAGTCAAATAATTCCTATAGGCATTGCTACTCTCGTGGTAGCAAATGCGACTGATGAGCGTAGTAGAGTCTTGATTTCAATACCCAAGTCAGGCAAAGTGTTAGTAGATTTTTATCATATTTGAATGTGACGAATAAATTATATTGACGTCACGCGTCAGTCTAATCTGTGCTAATCGAGTGAATCATTGTGATATAATATCAGTATTATATTTAGAATGAGTAATTTAAATAAGAAATGTTATGAATGGAAAACCCATACAGGTATGTAATCTGAAATCTTTATAATCACTAATAGCTGTGAGTTTTTAATGATAACATAATGATAATTATTATTTACATATAAAATGACATAATGTTGCGGTAGTAGTTTTATAAAACACTATAGACTAATTTAGTTGTTTATGTAATTTGTTTAGTGACTTACAGTATTAAATAAATTATTTAGTATTGTATGTCGAACAGTGTGCCCCAATTAAATCAAAACTCTACATTTTCTTCTCTTTATATGAATTAATTTTTATGGTTTTTTTATATTTCTAGCTGAAAACAATTTGAGAAAAATCTGGTCGAAGATTTAAAAAAATAATTATGTTTTTTTTTGGAAAACAACATTAATAAAAACAATAATAGAGTTTTTAGATTTATATATCACAATTTTAGTAATCTTTTTAGATGTATCGAAAGCTTTTGAATACAGACATATCACGCATTTTCTTTTAAGAGAGCTTTACAAATGTGGGAAAACAGGAAATGTACAGCACTGGATAGAAAGCTATCTCTCCTATTTGATATTAATGTGTCAAAGTTCAACAGAACAAAATAAGTGTATACTCAAATCTCAGTATAATGCGGGCAATGAAGGGGTATCCCAGGGTAGAATTCTAGGGCCATTATTAACTAAACAGATTGAAAAACTAGTCTAAGGTTTTTTTAAGTAAATAGCAGGAATATGGCCATTTTACACAAAATCTTTTTTTTACCTTTACCCAGATTAATACTTTTGTGAGAAATCGAAAAACTTTTTTCATTGTGATATTCAATTTACCAACAAACGGTTACTTTTATTTCTTGCTTTATAATAGCTTTTATTATTTGGCTGCTGGAGCCAATTTCAGTAGAGACACGTAGAGATTAGCCAAGTACAAAGGATATACCACAAATTAGTCTAAAGAATTGTTATAATCATAATTATCGCGATATCAGTTTTATCACTACGCGTTACCTACGCCTGATAAACCAAGATAAACACAATCGATTAAAACCCGTCGAAATACCCAAATTTGCTTAAATCACGTACAGTTTGTTACCGATCCTGCAGCAGTGATGTTCGCTCTGAAAGTGCCGTATTAACCTTGCCAGTCGTGGCAATTTCACCTGCATCTGCCACCTGGATTTCTGGCTTCAATAATGGAAGATGACAACATGGCAGAGAGTCTCATCATGACTGATGACGAGACAATGTCGCCCTGGTTCGCAGAAGTAAATCGAAGGCAGGCATACGTGATTCCCTGTTACAGGGTCTCGCATTACATTGTGTTCTCCATAATCGCGGCTACGTTCCTATACGGAGTTGTATCATGGTGCCTCATAAGGAAGTTTCGCAATTTCAACAACTACGTGTATCTCAATGCGACACTAGCGAATATATTACGTTTAGTTGTTGTGTCGTTTATATTAAGGGACTGTGATCGAATTGTGTGGGTCTCTTCATTTGTAAATATGTACTTTTACTGCTTTATATTATTGACTACCGTGTTTAACTATTGGTTGATAATTATGTGTAGTGTGTTTTACAAGACTGTTGTTAACGATTTTAAAGCTTTTCCTCATAGAAAATATCTTAAGAGTACCATGTTTGCCTGGGGTTGGCCGTGTGTAGGATTGTTCCTTATCAGATTTATTTTATTATTAATTGATTGGTTAACACCTGCAGAAAATTTACTTGACAGGCGTACTTTGTTTATCGACATAGGTATTATAGCCACTGTCAGCATTGTACCCGTGGCTATGAATTTATTGATTTATGTAAAATTTGTATTTCTTTATCTACTTTCTAAAGATACAGATTTGACTGGGACGAATAAAAAAGATAATCGTGTAGGATTTGCAATAGTGACGTGTCTATTTTTGGTAAGCATTGTTTTTATGTTGACTTTTTCTTTATGGCATCTTTTTGGACTTCGCCCAGCCGCGATACTTATTACAAATTACATAGAAATATTGCTCGCTACATTATTTATTCCTTTATTAAAGAGTAATCGATCGGCGTGGTACGACTTTTATAAGAATCGTTTATCAAATGATGTGACGATGACGTGATTATTGTTGTAATGCTTCTTGGTAGCACCAAATGGTGAAGAGATGTCGGCCTGGTCAGCCCTTTCCTGACTGCTATTAAGATTTGTCGATGCTACCGATATGTAAACGATTTTCCATTTGTCACTAAGAATGAGATTATTTCGGGCTAAGTTTTACATGATGTGACGTGACGTGCCACGTCGCCACTTCGGCGTCGTGACGGTGATGTGGTGGACAAATGGCTTAAGTATTAGAAACAATATTTTAACTTAATAAGTGCTCTAGTATTTGTATAGTGTTTTTATTTATTTTACTGTGATAAGGTATGCAATTGTAAATTAAAAATGTTAAAAACTGAAAAATGGTATTTATTTAATTATTTCTTACCTTAATTTCTTAAAGTTGAATTTACTTCTATTTTAGCTAAAAAATATAAAACAAAAGTGATTTCCAAGCTGTTTGTTCGGGTCAGAGCCCGTACGTCCCCTCAAGTCAAGAAGTTAAGTAATTGTTTTTGAGATAAAAACCATCTTATGTCCTTTCTCAGGTTATTAACTCTCTCTGTTCCCATTGAAATCGGTTTACTGGTTTTGGCGTGGAAGGGAGACAGACAGACAAACAGAGTTACTTTTGCATTAATAATATTGAACCGTCGAACACACGTGATTCAAAACCAGTAGAAAGACAATAGCAGCCCGACGGTTGGCCGTTGATAGGTTAATAAGTATAATAATCCATACTAATATTATAAACTAGCTTTTGCCCGCGGCTTCGCTTGCGTTAGAAAGATACAAAAAGTAGCCTATGTTACTCTCCATCCCTTCAACTATCTCCACTTAAAAAATCACGTCAATTCGTCGCTCCGTTTTGCCGTGAAAGAAAGACATACATACAGACAGACAGACAGACAGACACACTTTCCCATTTATAATATTAGTATGGATTGTTATAATATACTTTCTTTAGTTAGAATTTCTTTATCACAAACTTTAAATTCGACTACCAGTACAACAGATTTAAGACAATATAAACAAAACCGATTAGAAGATTCTCTAATCTAGTCACATTATTAACAGATACGAGGTAATGAGGATTTGTTTCTATTCTGCTTATCCATACTAATATTATAAATGGGAAAGTGTGTCTGTCTGTCTGTCTGTTTGTCTTTCTTTCACGGCAAAACGGAGCGACGAATTGACGTGATTTTTTAAGTGGAGATAGTTTAACCCTAGAAAGATAGTCTGCGTAAAAATGACGCATGCGTTTGCGAAATTTAGCTCTCTCTTTCTTAATAGCGCGAATCCATAGGTGTGCGTTTAGGACATCTCATTCGTCACTGGGAGCTTCCATATGGCGCACATGTCAGTAAGGTAAGTGTAACCGATTTTGAAATATAACGACCGTGTGCGTAAAAATTACGCATGATTATCTTTTACGTGACTTTTATGATTTTGACTGGTATTACTGTTTTAATTTTTTTTTTATGTTATTATAACTGTATATCATTACTTACATTAATAGTTTCTTTTATAGATATTGAAGCAACAATGGGAAGTAGAAACTTGGAGGAAGACCGTATCCTGGCCAGTCTCATGCAAAGTGACGACGAACTTCCCTGTGAGTATACCGACAGTGAAGTAGGTGACTATGAGAGTGAAGATGACGTGCAGAGCGACACAGAAGAAGCTTTTATATATGACTTAGAAGAGGAACAGCCGACGTCAAGTGAAAGTATAATCCGAGATGGGTGTGGAAAAGTGTAAAAAAATAATATGTCGTGAGCATAACATTGATATGTATCATAGCTGTTTGTAACTGATTTTTATAGAATTCTATGTTCCTAATATGTACATATAAGATATTGTTATTGTTGATTATGTGAAAAAAGGCTAATTATTACAGTTAAAAATAATTTGTAATTGAAAAAGTAAGGGTTAAAAAAAATATTTCATTTATAACAGAAGTTTAAAGGTTTTGTCTTTATCTAATAAAAAAATATTTATTAATAAATTATCTGCAGTTTTAATTATTCTTATATATGTGTTAATATATATAACATACAATTTTATTGAAATAAATTAATAAACACCAACCTACAGCTGAATGAAACACATGCGTCAATTTTACGCATAAGTATCTTTTCCGTACTACACAATATGATTATCTTTCTAGGGTTAAGGGATGGAGAGTAACATAGGCTACTTTTTGTCTCTTTCTAACGCGAGCGAAGCCGCGGGCAAAAGCTAGTAATGTATATTCCTTCTAATGTATTCTTCCCTCCTCTTCTTCTTACTTGATTTAAAAGTTTCATAGTAGTAACGGTATATTCATGTTATTCTTATCTGTCGCTTAGGTTTCTGGTTCCAACTATTCAATAATATGAAATAGCTATGGTTCTTGTGCGTCAGGACAATGTCTGATGGAAATCATGGCTGATAATATCACTAAAGCACCTTGCCGTGGGTATACGAGATGTTAGTAACTGGATTTCAGCAATTACTCTGAAGAAGTTACTAGGTAATTAAAAAATGTTATTACTGAGTTAAAGACTTTTTCAATGATAATTTCTTATTACATTTTTTTTTGTTAGCCTGATCTGTCCCACTCCTGGGCAAAGGCCTCCCTCCACTTCTTCCATGAATCGCAATCCCTCAATTATATTGTCTAACATATTTTAATTTTGTTGTTTTGTTCTTTATAGTTTTTTCCTTATTGTTTTAATAACTATATAATGTTGTTTTCTTTCTTTTTTTGTACGCCAATTGTAACAAGACATGTTGAAACTGTCTTTACACTTTCTCACCTAGATTTGCATTTATATGTTGTTACACATGTCTACACAAATAAAATAGTAGATTGTATTACAAGGGCGCAAAGTAACATTTTTACGGCGAGGGCGTTTTTTGAATCCAGAGCGAAGTGTGGGATTCTAGAGTAGAATCCCGAGTTGCGAGGGATTCTTAAATAGAATCCCGAACGTAGCGAGGGATTCAAAGTACGTCGCCCGAGCCAAAAATATATTTTGCGCCCGAGTGGTCACGCCACCGCCATGCGCCACTCTACTTTTCATCACCCCCTATGAGAAAATAAAAGGCGCTTCATACTTTATTGTAAAATTATTATTGTAGCTGCCATTATTATTATATCTTGATAATAATGCTATTATAATGATATCTTGATAATAATAGCAGCTATATTAATAATTTGCTGCAAAACAATCCGTGAAAATATTTTCGAGAACTCGGGCTTTAGTTTACGCGTTCTATTTCTAAAGTTTTTTTTATTCAGCCGTGGCGTGACTATGGTATTGGACGTCGTACCAGCCATTCATTATTTGCGTTCGATTCTTTGGCAAGTTTTTAGGCGCACTTATAACAGGGCGTAAAAGATGCTAAAGACGCTCCAAATTCAAAAAGTGTGATTAAAAGTTACTTTTAGGCGCACTTTTTGGACTTGGAGCGTCATTATTGCCCGCTGAAAGTTTCATATAGAAAACACCAACTTTGGACGTTCTTAAAGGGGAACAAAGTCGTCTTTTTCGAATAGGTGGGATGAAAATATCTTTATCTCTCTGTTATCAGATTTCACATTGCATTCAGTTTCTTATGATCCTAACCACGTCCATATGCGGAGTGACATCGTGGTGCCTCATATAGAAGTTTCACATTTTCAACAACAACGTATAATCTAAATGTGATTCTAGTTAATGTGCAAAGAATCTATCGAGAAGTCGGCAATTGCAATTGTAATAGCAGCAGGATACTTTTTTAGAAATATCGAGTGAAGAGATAGTATGTTTTCTCCTCACACTCACACAAGTCCTGCGATAACAGGTTATCAAAAGCTTTTACTAACTGCATCCATTACGTCTGATAAGACAAATAAAACAGAATCGATTACTGTCATCGCTAAGTGATCATAACCTGCTTAAATAAGCTCGTCTGCTTAAATTCAGTGTGTTTCGGTTCTTGTTACACTGATGTTCGATTTGAAAGTTTCGCTGTGCTCAGACACATTTGTGACTCAGACAATCTGCCGTCGGGGCTGATACTCATCATGGTTGATAACGTCACCATCGTCCCCTATCTTGCAGTGAGCATTGGTCTCCAGCAGCTACCAATTATTCCCTGCTACCAGATCTCACACTACATACTGTTCGCCGTGACCCTGGCCACATTCATATACGGAGTGACGTCGTGGTGCCTCATAACGAAGTTTCGCAATTTCAACAACTACGTGTATCTCAGTGCGACACTAGTTAATATAATGCGTTTGGTCATTACATCGATCATTTTTAGTTATTGTGGCGAAATTGTATGGTTCGTTCCATTTCTAAATATTTACTTTTATACTTTCATGTTTCTGACAGCAGTGTACCATTATTGGTTGGTGGTGATGTGTTGTGTGTTTTACGTAAAAATTGTTAAAGTTTTTCATACAGAAATCAAAAGAAGGTATCTTAAGAGCACCCTTTTTGCCTGGGGGTTTCCCGCTGCAATATCGCTTTTTGGTAGATTGTTTTTATTTGTAATTGAACAGTTCGTTGGGAAAGATAACGTGGCCATTGTACGTATATTGTATACCTACATATTTGGTATAATGGTTGCATGCAACATTATACCTGCTATTATAAACTTGATTATTTTTATTAAACTTTTGTTGTCCCTCTTTTATTCTCAAGATAAAAATGAGACTGTTACGAATAGAAATGAAAAATGGGGTCGTTTGTTTGTAGCATTGTCTATATTTTCATTAAGTAATTTTTATGTGTTTACTTTTCTAATATGGGATATATTTGCACTTTCTTTATCTGTAAGAGTAATAGCAACAAATGTACAAATATTAGCCGTTACATTATTTATTCCATTTTTAAAGAGTAATCGGGCATTATGGTGCCAGTATTATAAGAATCACTCGACATGGAATATGGCGTGATAATGGTTGTTATGTTTATCGGTAGCACCGAATAGTGAAACAGTATAGTCAGCGTCCTTTTGTCCAACAATTGTAATTTCAGATGATACCCATAATGGGATGTCATTCAAAATGTTCTACTAATAATAATTGTACCGTCATCATATTGTTTAAAAAATGCAAATGCAGGAACAAAATATATATAATTATGAAGCAACGAAATTGTTTTTTTTTGCTCTTCTACCAATAATACAGGGTGTCCCACGGCTATGCCACATGGAGGGAAAGTACCTTAAATCTTGTAGATAGAACGTTTTACTGAAAGAAGACATTATTTGAATTTTAAAAACAATTTAAATTGCATTCATAGATTTTTAAATAATTAAATGGTTGGCCCGGGAATCGAACTTGTTCCACGAGAAAAAATAATCATCCTGTAGTTTTATCATGCCGATCGAAAGGTTTCATCATAAGGATAATTTTTTGCTAAATAACATAGTGTCACAAATAAAAGGAAGACCGTGAATTTTAACATTTAATGTAAAAATTTGTTCTGAAAAGTTAGAAGCTTACATTGCCGTAAGGACATACAATTGACAATCATAACTACTTATTACTAATTAATCTACTCACTTGGGTAGTACTCATCATTTAAATAAATAAATATCCACCACAACAAGACCAAGAAATCGTCAGGGAACGAAATAATCAAAAGTTATCACTATGTGTTCAAGAAGAAGGGACTAGTTTTGAGCAGTTGAAAAAATTACCAATTTTGTATTAAAAATGTTAAAATTCATGGTCTTTCTTTTATTTTTGACACTATGTTATTTAGCAAAAAATAACCCTGGAGATGAAGCCTTTCGATCGGTAGGATAAAACTACAGGCTGATTAATTTTCTCGAGTAACAGGTTCGATTCCCGGTTCAACTATGTAATTATAAAAATATCTATGAATGCAGTTAAAAATGTTTTAAAAATTCAAATAATGTCTTCTTTCAGTAAAACGTTCTATCTACATTATTTCAGGTACTTTTCCTCCATGTGGCATAGCCGTGGGACACCCTGTATATGACGTCTACTGTCGTTCCACGCTTCTCAAATTCTTGCAAACCTCATTTGTCTTGTCTTTAATGGTCACCAATCTTAGTTGTTAGCCTGTCAACAGTTCACCTTTGTTGCCAGGCATATTTTGATATATTTTGCCATTTGGATTAGGATAACCTCATTCTATCGGTGTAACACCCCTGTTGTTTGTGGTTTTCGGGAGTCGCAGTGGTTAGAAATTTTGCGTCGGAATAGTCCCAAATAAAACGGTAATATTTATCATAGCCCTATTTCATTAAACTATGTTTATAATACTGTTGTCAAACTATATTTTGTTCAATATTTTTGCAAAAATAATATGTCAATGCTCTTAGTTAATATAATGGTTAGGGTATCGGTTTTATCACAGGCTTTTACTTCAACTACCTGTGCCATTAGGACTGATAACAAAGCAAATAAAACCGATTAACGCACTAATTGCGCAAATATACTTAAATGTCATCAGTTTAGCATCAGTTTTTGTTCTCGTTGTAGTCATGTTTGATTTGAGAGTATTATTTTATTGACTGTGCTTGTGTCGTATACATTTTAGTTTTTAGTATTCAATAATGGAAAGTGACTTTAATATCTAAGCATCAACGATGATAATGGCTTGTAATACAACAATCGCACACTCCCCATTGGACGTTAGCCATCAGCGGCCATTACTTATACCTTGCCATCAAATCTTACACTACGTTCTGTTCACCGTGACCCTGGCCACGTTCATATACGGAGTGACGTCGTGGTGCCTCATAAGAAAGTTTCGCAATTTTAACAACTACGTGTATCTCAGTGCGACATTAGTGAATGTTATGCGTTTGGTCAGTCTGTCGGTCATTTATAGAGACTGCGACAAAATTTTAACGTTTATACAAGTAACAAATATTAATTTTATTATTTATTTTTTTCTAATGGGAGTGTATAACTATTGGTTGGTAGTGTTATGTTGTGTGTTTTACGTTAAAATTGTAAGAGTTTTCCACACTGAAGTCAAAAGAAAATATCTTAAGAGCATCCTTTTTGCTTGGGGACTGCCTTTTTTATTATTAGTTGTTTGTAAATTGCTTTTACTCCTCCTTGAACTATATATTGTAAATAACGATATACGATTAATTTACATGTATATGTGCGTTTTGGTTATATGCAACCTTTTTCCAACTGTTTTTAATTTAGTTATATTTATTAAACTTATTAATTCGCTGTATTTCTCTAAAGACACAAATACGATTGCAGTTAGTAATAAAGAAAGTAGAAAAGAAAAATGGCGTCGTTTGTTAACAGCTACGTCTATATTTTTTTTAAGCAACATCATGGTGTTGACATTTGTTTTATGGGATTATTTGGGATTTTCTGTCTCAATAAAAGTTATTGCAAATAACATACAAATACTAATACTCACGTTATTTATTCCTTTAGTAAAAAGTAACCGTATATTATGGTATGAATATTGTAAAAAATTATTGCAAAGAGGTATGTAGTGATTATTGTTGTATAAACTATTTATGTGTCGAATATAAAAAGTAAGTATAGCTAAGGTAAAATAGCCAAAAATTCTGTATATTGTATAGCCTAAAATAGATACATTGTTTTAAGTATATTTGTCAGTTTAGTAAAACTTATCAAAGGGATAATAATTTTACGAATACAAAGAACGCAATATTATTCTGTTATCACGGGCTTTTACTGGCTATCATTACTATTAAAACTGATAAGACAAGGCAAAACAGTTAGCGCACTAAATGCCAAAATTGCCTTCATTCACGTTTAGTTTGTTTCTGCTCTTGTCCTTATAATGTCCCATCTAAAATTGTAATGTTTTAACGTCAGAAATAATAAACACTTGAAACTAGGTTTCTGATAGTGTATAGTTATGGGAAATTACTTTAGTATTTGTGCATTGACACAGCGATTTATGCTTATCACGGCTGGTAACGACACCATCACACCATGTCCTGCAGAATATCAAAGAAACCAGAAACCAATTATTATTCCCTGTTTCCACATCTTACACTACACACTGTTCGCCGTGACCCTGGCCACATTCATATACGGAGTGACGTCGTGGTGCCTCATAAGGAAGTTTCGCAATTTCAACAACTACGTGTATCTCAGTGCGACACTAGTAAATATAATGCGATTGGTCATTATGTCGGTCATTTTGACACGTTGCGAAAAAAATATATCGATTGTTAACTTAGCGCATATTTATTCTTATATAGTCATATTTTTTTCGACAGTGTATAACTATTGGTTGGTTATATTATGCTATATGTTTTATGTTAAGATTGTTAAAGTTTTTAATGGACATATCAAAAGGAAGTATCTAAAGAGCGCCCTTTTTGCATGGGGCGTGCCCATTTTGTTATTACTTGTTTGTAGATTAATATTTCTTGTCATTGAACTTTCTGCCACAGAAAAAGATATACCAAAAATTCGTGTAATTTATTTTTATTCATACACATTAGTTGTGTGTAACTTTATTCCAATGATTTTTAATTTAGTTATTTTTATTAAACTTTTGTATTGTTTATTTTTTTGTAAAGATACTAATGCAACTGTGGTTACTAAAAAAGGAAAAATAAAAGAAAAATGTCGTCGATTAGTTTTAGCGACGTCCATGTTTTTGTTGAGTAATATTGTGGTTTTAACTTATGTTATATGGGATATGTTAAACCTTTCGGTGTTCGTTACTATACGACTTGTTACAATTTATGGACAAATATTAGTTTTAACGTTATTTATTCCTCTGGTGAAGAGTAACCGTGTATTATGGTACGAGTATTATGAGAATCGTTCGACAAGGAGTATGTCGTGATTATTAAGGAGTATATTGTGATGAATGTCGGTACCTGTAAATAACAAAATCGAATTATGAGAATATTGTGATTTACTCTAAATTAAAACCATCTTGTTGATATAAATAAACTGTGTTAAAGGATGCAATTGCAAGGACAAAATAAAAATATTGAACCTCGAAGTTGTATTTACTTATTTTCTCTTATACTAGGTATGTAACTACATGTCGGGGTAAGTTTTTAGATTAACCGAAAACAGCTGAAAATCACTATTTTGCATGGAGCAACAAGACCATTGCTGCAGACAAAGCATAGAATAAAACAGTTTTTTTATCCAAAAATGACACTGTTTAAAACCTAACGATCACATGGATCGACGGACAAAATCTTTTTTGTAATCAGAAATATTTAGTTAATTAATGGGAGGTCGGTTTATCACAGGCTTTTACTTTGACTACCTATGCCATTAGAGCTGATAACGGTAAGCAAACAAAACCGATTAAAGCACTAAGTGCCCAAACCTACTTGAGTGTCATCAGTCGATTTCTGTTCTTGCTGTGGTAATGTTTGATCTAAAAGTATTAATTTTTCACTCTACAAAAGCATCTGTGCGTCGCCAAAACGTCCACATATTATCTGAAAGACATCCACTGCTGGACAAAAATCTTGCTCCCAGATTTCCTCAACTACCGATCCTCAGTCATCCGAATTCAACAGGACCCGGCAACCTTTACGAGACCGTTGGTTCATCTTGCGGCAGATCTGCCTACGTTGCATCATCCGGAACGTGAATAAATTGACTTGTATGTGCCACTCACATCGTCTATACCATTCCAAGAGTTCAATAATGGGGAACGACTACAGTATTTGTGCTGCACGACGATTGCTTAACATAGCTGATACTGTCACACCCTGCCCTGCAGACACCATTCCTAATCGAAAGCCTACCATTATTCCTTGTTACCAAATCTCGCACTACATCCTATTCACCATGGCTCTGTTAACGTTTATTTACGGAGTGACGTCGTGGTGCCTCATAAGGAAGTTTCGCAGTCTCACCAACTACTTATACCTGAGTGCGACACTAGTGAATATACTGCGATTAATCGTTGTATCGATTGTTTTGAACGATTGCGGCAAAATTGCATGGATCGTTCCTCATATGAATGTTTACTTTTATATTTTCATGTTTTTGACTACAGTGTACAACTATTGGTTGGTGGTGATGAGTTGTGTGTTTTATAAGCAAATTGTTAAAGTTTTCTACGGTGATATAAAAAGGAAATATTTTACTAGCACTCTTTTTGCGTGGGGTATTCCAACTGCAGTGTTTGTGGTTTGTCGACTGACTTTAATCCTAATAGAACATTTAGTTGTTGAAGAAAATGTACAAATTGTAAGAATAATATATGTATACGTATGTATTATAGTCACTTGCAGTGTTATACCGGCATTGTTAAACTTGACAGCTTTTATACAAATTGTGTATTCACTTTTTTCTTCTAAAAATACAAGCGCAGTTAAGAATAGTAAAAAAGAAAAATGTCGACGGTTATTGACAGTTACTTCGATATTCTTTTTAAGCAATGTTTTTGTGTTAACATATGTTATGTGGGATGGTTTTGAAATATCAGTTACTCTCCAAACGGTTACTATTTATTTTCAAATGTTAGTCATAACGGTATTTATTCCTTTGGTTAAGAGTAACCGGTTGATATGGCGCGAATATTTAAATAACCGTTTGAACAGGAGTATGGCATGATTATTTTGTTGTTTATAATACTTTCAAGTATGTTTTTAATTATTTTTTCAAATGAACTACATGCTATGTAAAATTTGTGTACCATATTAAATAATTTGTGATTTTTTTTTTATAATAAAAGAGTAACTTGTCTCCGATTTGCAACACTTCATTAAAAAGTTAACTTGGAAGTGGTTTGTTTTTTTTATTACGTTATTTTTCATACTTCATGAATTTATAATAGTAGTAAATAACATATCTAAGTTTTATACTTTTTTAAGAAATATAAAACATCAGTTCATTAACTTCGCAATGATTTTCAATAGGCGAGATGACGAAAAAAAAGTAATTAGTCCGTCATTGAGATTATTAAAAAATTTTGGACACGTATTTTTTCTTTTTTCTCGTAAACGAAAAATGACGACGATACAGTGCGTTGAAGTTGTGCGTGACGTCACGATCAGATACAATTTTTGCATTACGGTGACGTAAAAAGCCCCCACTCCAGAACTTTGTTGCTCTTTATCTTTGTATTTTTATTATTTTGATGAAGCAAAAAACACGTGTCCCGTATTTTTGGCCGATCTACAAGACGGACTAAACAGAATGCCATGTTTCGTATGTTGTCGTCTTCCCTATTATGGATATTGGTCGGTATGGTTAATAGTCTGCATCCAATCTAAATAGATTCAGCCAATTATTATGGTTTTATATGGAGCAACTGACTGGCTACCAGATATACTGTAACTGCGATATACCTTAAAGAAATCAATATTAAACCACTTTTATATAATGTCATGATTGACTATATTTTTTAATTTAATTTTGTAACGACGTTCAAATTTATATAGCTTACAAAAGCTTAATTGAACAAATAACTTCAAATTTCGGCTTAGACTTAAACAAGAATATAATATCAAATTAAAATTGACCTCTAGAAACAAACTCAAAATAAAATAACGTACCTTACCTTACCTTTCAGTTTCAAGAGGAACGAAATTCGTATTTCGAATGTCCTTGAACTCTCAGAGTTACGTAAAGGTCGGGTCATGGCTAGGGTCGGGTTCGAAATCAGAAACTTTTTAGAGACAGAAAAAGGGAAATCTGAAAATATATCAACAGAAAAAGGATACAAAAGCAAAAAAAAGAAATATAATATATGTTTTTTAACTTACGAGGAATGTAAACGAGGAGGTTCTTATTTCGGCTGTTTTTTTCTTTGTATATGAAAGATATGCGTAATCTTAGCTAAGTATTATTCATCTTTTTGATCACATAATCATCATAGTGGGCCTGTTAGTCTAGTGGTTAGCGACCCTGACTGTTAAGCCAGAGGTTGTGGGTTCAAGTCCCACCCAAGACAAACTTTGAGTAAAGAGCATGATTGTTTGTTCTGTGTCTGGGTGTTAGTAGTTTATCTATGTGTACAGTGTTTATATAGTATGTAAATCAATTATGTTGTAACAACACAGGGCGTTCCTAGGTTTCGATCAGATGGCCTTGTGTGAGATAATTAATTTTGTTGTTTATTCTTCTTGAATCCTTTCTTATAGAAAAAAATAACAAAATTATTTTTTATTATTTCGCTATAGAGGACGGTTTCGAACACAGTCCCTTAAGTTAGACCATAGTGGTGTGTATCTTCCTCTTAGATGTAATAAAGGCTTTTAACCTTTACGAAATAAAGCTCTTTTCAAATTTCAGTGATATTTAAGGAGTTGGTGCATAACTGATTCACCATTTTCATTCGTGTTGTGTTAATTTATAACTTGTTGACTAAAAAACCAATAGAATATATTATCATAATATTGTGGTGTTTTAACAATCGTTTTAAACCCACAATCACATTCGACTTTAAGGCCTATATTTAATTAAAACACCAGGTTACGTAACTTGGTAGCGCCATTTACTAACAGCTTGGCGGGGTGTTTTACTACGTGGCATCACCCAGGATCGCTGCCCGGTGGCGCTACCCGAGTTTCGCAACCTAGTCTTAATAAAATATTAATGCACGAATTCTATTTGCGACATTGTCCAATATATTAATCCTAAAGGTGCCGCAAACGATAAATGAAAAGGAAAAGCCAATTAAACCTTTAATTGCCATTTCATCCTCAACTCAATTCTATTACATCTAACATTTACATCAACTCCTAACCAAACGACAAACAAAAGAATCGCCACTCTTAAGTACATATTTATAGACATGACTTAAATCATAATGTCAATTACAACGTCCCCCCTGATTGGATAGATTAGGTTATGAAGGGCTTCGAAACGTCGGCTCGATTGTGATAAATGACCACCCCTGGGGGGAAAGGGGGTAAAACGGGATGAAAAAAGGAGGAAGGGAGCCTAACACTTCTTTTTTAAACAAGGTTGTTTGTTAGTCTCGGGTATTGGCGGTCGGAAGAGAATTGTAATATTTTTTGGCTTTTTAAATTGTGCTCGTGATGAGAAATGAGCTGTTGAAGGAGATCAGTGAATAGGAAGAAGTATATATTGAGGGCTGAGTTTTTTTACAGGAGAAGCGGTTGGACGATTGTCTGAACGTGTCTTGACTTTGTTTTCATGTCGTATTAAGTTGCTGGGCGAGAACGATACATAAATCTGGGCACAAATTATTTGCAACAAAACTTTTTTAAAGGCAAAACATACTTACATGCTGCGTGCATTCGTTCCCCACTGTTTGTTTCTCGTCCGCGTCAATGCGATTCTGTTTTATCGACGAAAGCTTTAAGTGCACGTAGTTTGATGTATTCGGGCATTCAATTATCGTTTCATTCACAAATAAAGCTAGTAGGATAGGAGGCAAATGCTCGATCGAGCCATAGATATGAGCACAGCAATCCCAGGAGGTTCACAATTGCATTCGACACTTTAAGAAGAAATAGATTTCTCTTAAAAAACACAAAGTACTAACGTGTCAAAATACGACAACTGAAAGTTGATTCCACAAGATGGCAATCCGCTAAAAATGCATAATGGTAATCGCCAAACATCAACAATATATAACTCATGTTGTATTGCAAATAGACCCAGCTTAAATCCAGCCGTGAGTCTTCCGATTAATATGTCGATGATGATGATTTATTCCAAACTTTCCCCATCTTAATATTGTGGTTAGCTTTCAGTCTGAGTCTACATAGCTCAATACTAGAATTTTAAATAGACCTCTGCAACCTTCTATAGCCTACTCCAATTTTTCACAATCTGAATCCCCAAGACTACACATCGCCTTTATTTTCTACCTAACATTTAATATATTACGTGACTATCAGACGATTATAATCACTTAACTTGTCAAGCCGTCGGACAGTTAACAGGTAGGTTGATAGTAGTCTATCTGGTACAACGATCAGATAATGGACGCTTCACGGTGGATCGATGGTGTCAGCCAGCTTTATAGATTGGATAACTGTGATGTAATTAAAAGTTTTCTATTTATTGTGTTTGGTTAAGTTTCATATTGATTAGGGTTGAACGGGGAGAGGAAGACCGAAGAAAAAATGGGTGGGTTTTGTAAAGAAAAGATAAAAACATTTTGCGCTGACTCCAAGCAAAGAAGGAAAAGATGCTGATTATGTTTGGTTTCACTGGTAAACAATCTATGGAGAACGTTAAAGCAGATAATCGGAGTGACGTGTTAGCAACTACGTGGATCATTTAATATGATTGTAGGTGCTCAACATCATGATTGTTCATAGAACATCTGAGCTGTTGACTGATCTACGAGATCTCTTTTTCTTCTGCCTCTTGCTTGATATGAAGAAATGTTCATAATATATTTTCTTACTCCTCCGCTGTTCTTTTCTGATTAATTTTATTGAGGGATTCAAAACAGTTGAATCGTTTCTCCAGGACTCGTCGAGCTTCATTGCACAGTAGCGCTTTTCTGGTGGGTCCGACCGTCCAACTGTTGATTCTGGCTTTCGGGAGTTGCAGTGGATGGAAATAATGTGGCGGGATCAATCTACGTGATGTCAGACGCCTAATAGGATTGAGCCAGGTATTAAAGTGAATATTAATACACATGGATTCAAAAGGAATTAACCAAATTTTGTGGATTTAATAAAACATTCTTTTAATATCGTAGAATGTATTATGAAAGCCACTGTAGAAAGTCATTGTAGAACAGATGGTAGAACAAAATAGAGTGCTAAAAGTATGGAAGTAAGCGTACTTACAAAGATCAACTAACGTAGTTGAAAAGAGAAATGACAGACACTTGTCCGGGGCTGCTGACACAAAGTAGGTAAATGTGCTGATAAGACACGGCTGAGAAGATATCAGGCCCAGTACTAACACCTATACGTGCTTTCAACGCGATTGTAACATAAAAATCTACAGCAAAACCGTCTAGTTCACTTTACAAAACTCTAAAAACCCAGATCCCCCTTACTAGATAAAAATAAAAATAATATTAAAGATCTTTAAAATCAAAGCATTTATTTCACTTACACTTACAGGCACCTATATAATGTAAAAAAGTCTGTTAGTTAGCCAGAAAGAAAGTCGAAACTAGTTACTTTTTTCCAAAAGGTTGATCTGTATGAAGAAGAACAAACAAAAACCTCCAAGACAAACTGCAAAACAAACATCGATTTTACAAGCAAAACGCGACAATAAGTTTCTATAGACGTGTAGTCTGCCACAGACAATCCAATATGGCGGATATAACTGTCACTTGCACTGCAGCTGTCACAGAGAGAGGACGTTTTTCATGGCTGTATCTTAAGATAAAAAGTATATTAATTTGTACTATAACTCCGGGATTTAGAGTTCAATGTAAAATGTTTTATGTAATTAATGTTGTGATTGAACTTAATTGATGTTATGATTGTACTTAATTAATGATGTTGAATTGTTGTTTAGATTGTTGTATTTCTGAGTGAATGGGGAATAAATGTTTCGTGATTAATTTGTGATCGTTTCTTTTGTTTTATTTTAAGTGTGACATAGTATGATTTCTCATTGTTTAAGATTTTTGTATTTAAGTGAAATTTTACCAAAGGGATGCGCTAGTGTAGCCGCTATTTTTTTAAATGTTTTATTCGTTTTGCATCTATACGTCATAGGACGTATATAGTAATTAAAAATATATCACAGTATAAGTAGGTAAATATTTATTGAAGTTACTTATCAATCATGAATGCCATTGATTTTGCTTATATTTTACTTTTACATAATATCGCTTACAAAGCATTAGGCAACAATCAAAATCTTCTTTAAAACAGATGACTGTTAATTTTCGAAAGTTTAATTAACAGAGAATAATTGAACTACAATTTCAACAAAATATACCTAGTTACTCACCTGTTTTGCTGACCGTACTTCGTGTACAATGTCATTGTGTTCTTTGTTGACTCTATCTGCAAGCTTTGTAATGAGGTAAGCAGGTTACTAGGTTACCGCCAGTGTCCTATGTCTGAGGTTCTTAAACTTTTATAGTTCTTGGTGCTTTTATATGTTTAGTAATATTTCGCCATAATTTCAGCTCATCCTAAAAGAGGTACAATGATACTAAATACAGGTAAGTAACTTTTAGCGAGGCAGCATGGGATACTTTATCTATTGAGCTACCTGAAAGTGATGCACAACAAATGTAAAATCGTCTTTATAGTGAAGAGGAGACCGCGCCGACATCACTCATGAAGCGGCTAAGCTTAAGTGGGAATGTACTGACTAAGTCTGCCGCATGCCGAATGAATCAACCACAATATGGGCTAAATCAACCAGAATGTAGGGCCCAGAAAACGCCCGACGTCATCGCGGCATCCCCAGGTGAAGATGGCGGGACGAGCTTGATGCTAGTAGGCAGGATGGGCCTACATTAGCTCTGGGGGCTTTAATCTGCTGTTGCAATACCTAGTGGTTCAATAGTCAACTTTTGACGTGTAACGTCGATCTTTTGACACTTTTTCCATACAAAAACTGTCAAGTTGTCAAAAATCCGGTCAATGAAGTCATTGAAACACGATTGCAATTAGTAGACTTTACCCCCTGATTAGAGACGAGTGGAAAAAAGAAAGGATGTCTTCTGCCTTGTTATGGGACAACACAGCCTCAAAGAATAAAGAATAGAGGAGAACGGCATCAAGGCATTTCAAACCGTACACGCTCCCACTCGCATTGGTCACGCATTGCCATCAAGAGTCACGTGCGAGTGCTAGCGTTTAAAATCCACGACGATACTCAGCCTCGCATTTGTTATCATGTTTCATGTGGGTGATAAACCTATGGTGCTATATCGACCACCGCATTAGTTCGGACTTGAGCGAATCTGTGGGAGAGTAACCTGAATTAGGGTATTTGACACCATCAGCAATTCACGTACATTTTAGGAGCTGTCAAAACATGATACTCGCATAGATTTTGAATGGCAATGTCTCCTTATGACTTCACAAGTTGGAAAATAGATTGACTAATGCAATTAAAAATTGTCCAATCCAAATATTTAAAAAGAAACTTACAGCTCTTTTATTAGACAAATGCTACTACTCAGTGCATGATTTTTTAAATGACTCCTCTCTTCCAAAATAAATTTAACATATTGAAAATGACATGTAATAATTTAATGTTTTATTCAAATGTAACTTCAAAATTTGCATGCCTAACTTTAGGTAGATAGTATAAGGGCCTGATATTTTGTAAACATCTATATTTTTGTATACCTACTTTCTATGCAAATAAATATTCTATTCTGTTCTATTCTACTAACTACTGATGATTTCAACGCAACTATAAAAACAATTTTAAGATGAACTAAAAATAAACTAACTGGATTTTTAGGGCGAACACAAAGAGAGGTTTTGTAGAAATTGTGTTTTAAATTTATTGGTTAACGGTTAAACATTTATGGTAATACCGAATGCGATTGGCGGCAAGTATGGGAGGCGACACCCTCTAAAGCGTCACAGGAAACCATGCTGCAAACTTTGGCAACCTCTGTCCTATGCTATACAATGAAGTAGCAACTTCCTGAATGCACTAGCAGTAACGTTTATGCAATGAACCCGATGTTAGGCTGTGGTCTTTTATTTAATGGTGATGGAAACGGAACGAATTGTCTGCGGAGTTTGTTTTATACAGAATGTAGTTTATAGGTTGTTTAACAGGAGTAGGAAATAAAATGTAAGAGGTGAAATGTTAAGTTATATTGAGACTTTTTTTACATTCATCAGGTTTATTTGTTATATAAATATTTGGTGATTTGTTAAATTGTGTATACAGGAGATGTAATAATGACAGTTAAAAGTAACTGAACATCTAATTTACGTTTATATAAAAATCGTCCAAATACAAATCAAACTAACGCACGAAAGGTGCGTTAGATAGAGAAAAAAATGCCGAAATAATTATATTTCCGGGATAGACGTTATGGAAACCCCTTATTTTCAATAAAACAGACGAACGAAAAGACTGACTGAATGCTTCCTTATTACACGCATACAACATTATCAGTCCCACTTCCAAAATTTCAAGGTAGCTTCAGCGGTTTATATTCTACTTTCATGGATTGGTAAATCATAGTACAAGCTCTGCCTAGGTTGAGATCAGATGCCCGTATCTGAGTTGTCCCAACACATTTACTTATTTATTTATAACCAAATCACACTCAAATCACTCCGCCTTTTCAAGCGAATAAAGAAAGCAAGTTAACACGTATCTCGTAAGGTCAAAATTCAATTGGCAGGTCGAGTCGTCCGAGATAAGTTCACAAAGGGCCGTGTTTGGCCCGAGCCAATAACTTGTACAACACTATAGCTATTGTGTCCCGTACACTGGCGTGTAGGGAAATTGGCCCACATTGTTTTGACTTTCACTTGTTTCTTTGAGCAGGATGATGAGGTGTTCTGATCGTCGACTGTTTGTTGCGGAATGTTTATAACAGTTACCGTGACCCTGGAACATAAAGGGCAATCGAAGGAACATGAGTGGGTTTTAGTCAGTAAGAGTCTGACACGCCCTCCCGCCGCACCCAGGACGGGAGCATTCATTGGATGATTTCCCACTCACCAAAAAAAAAAAAATCGTCGACTGTTTATAGTTTGCTGGTTTGATTTTGGTGTTCAATTTGAGATTATCGACCTAAATGCGGAATTGGGAAGGAAATTGGCAGTCCTAAACAATACATTAAGTGTGCAAAAAAGCAATGCCAAGTTGCATTTTATTTACAACTTTTTATCGAAATTGATAAAAAACATCGTAAAAAATCCTGGCCTTTAAATGGAAATTGGTGGACGAATTCGCACATTCGTTTGAAGGATTAAGACGAATCTGAATTTGCCAATCTGTCTTGAGCAAGCGATCAATGCTCATGTCTCTTATTTTTAACTTTTCCACGACCAAGTGACAACCTGTCGTTTTGCTGTTGTCTATTGTGTCTCGCATCACGAGTGTGCGAAGGTTTAAGAAAAGACTTAAAGTAACCTATTTTTTTGCTACATTAAGGTACCCTCAAAAGCGATAAAGGTAGAGGCGTAAAACTATAACAAACCGACAGACGAACAAATAATATAATTGTATAAATTGTCAACAACGTCGTGTTTTATATAACTATACTTATATCCAAATTTCAACCAAAATCAGGTAGGCAAGTTTATAAACATCCTGAATATATTTCGCCCAAAAACTTTGCCCTGTCTGCATCGGAAGTTTGCAGTAGTTACTGTCGCAACTTTGCCCAACAATTTTCATCGAACATCGTCCAGAGGTTGGGCAAAGTTAACAGAGGAAAAGGTTGAATTTAGACAAGGAAATTAATTGAGTTTTAATTATTTATTTGGTTAAAATTAGGGAGTAACTGGCTAAGTGTCAGTAGGTGTGCTGTGCCGAGAGTTTTGTACAAACTTGTTCGTAAAAAAGTTATTGTTAATGTTATTCAAATTTTTTTTGTGATCTAATAAAAAAATATGGATTTCAGTATTTTTTTTCTTTATTTGTCAATATTCTTTCCCTGTATTTTATAGCGCAACTAAAGACTTTTTGGATTCTATAAAATTTTATGATTTCTGGTTAACAAGAAGAAACTGCCGTTTTTATTGCGTTCATTCAAATGATTGTTTTTAGAACTTCAAGAGATCGTCTTGAATATCAGTCAGATGGACAAAATAGGTTTCTCTCTCTGGATTAAAAATCATATCTTAGTACATATTTCTACTTTTAGATACTGTGGTGCGTTCCCATTGAACTGTGTACTTGGCCGATAGTTTTATATCCAGTCCATACAATATAATTATCTGCAACTGTTCACGTATTTTTGTCCTCAACTGTAGGGTAAAAGTGGAAAAACTCTCCCTTCGAATAAGCACAGTTCGTTCAGTGTTATTTGTAGCAGTTACTAGTTGTCGTATCCTTAACGCTGATTGAGTTCTATTATAGCCATACTTTTAGTTATTCTTACGTCTATGAGCATTCAGGTAGATTTATTTATATTTGGTATATTTGTTACATGGATCGATTGAGTTATTAGGGGAATTTGCACATCGCGATGTTTGTTGTCTTCTTGCGAAAGGTTGGATTTCGCAATAGCAATGACGACAACATTAAAAAAATGGCATTCTGTTTAGTCCGTCTGATACCTAGATCGGCCATAAATACGGGACACGTATTTTTAGCCTGATCAAATTGCCTATTATTTTATTTTGCTTAACAATTATTTAACGATTCTTCATGAATATGGCTAATGATAAGCAGAGAGTTTTTTTGATTTGTAGTCTATATATACCTAAGTGCATATCAACTTAATCGGAGGTAAAAGCTTATTTTTACTAGTATTTTTAAAAAAGGGGCTTTTCTATCAAGTTTAACATAATTATGAAATATGCTAAAAATTCTTTTGGGAAATCAACTTGACGTCACAGTGCATTTAGGCGAAATTCTCTGCAATTTTTATTCGCACGGAACTCTTGGAACTCAGAATTTATTATGAATGAATGTTGGAATTGCTGAAATGCACTAGCTTATGCCATTTAACCTATTTTATATCTGCTGAATAGAGTAGGTTTATAAAAGAAACAAAAACTAAACATTGCAGAGATAATAAAAACAAATGGAAACTCGAGGAAAAAAGGGGGCACACACAAGATCGTCACTATAGGTGTACCAGTAACTGATGACAAAAATGGTAAATAAAATATGATGGCAGCAACACTGGGGAAAAGGGATTACAATGTTTTGATACTTGTATTTTTCCCTTAAAAAATTATTACACTTACTGTTTATTAAAAATACTAATATTTTAAACATTTCTATGTATTTTGTTTGTTACTCTTTCATGCAAAAACTAACTGAACGGATTTTGAATTTGAACGTAATTTGAATAAGACATAGGCTATAATTTCAGGTTTGATTAGTTCTATTTTTCTATGAGCATGGGATGATTGGGACCTACCTACTTGCGGCCTACTCTGGGTAAAGCTACGAAGGCTTCACGAACTAATGTTAGCTCTTAACAAGCGAGCGAGCAAGAAGTGAGTGAGCAAGATTTATATTTGGTTATTCCATACTAATATAATAAATGCAAAGAAACTCTGCCTGTCTTTCTGTCTCTTCTTCATGCCTAAGCCACTGAACCGATTTGAATGAAATTTGGTACAGATATAGTCTGGAGTCCGAGACAGGACATAGGATAGTTTTCATCTCGGAAATCCTCCGAAAAGGAACGAAGTCGCGGGCAAAAGCTAGTAAAAAATAAATTAAGATAAACCCATTCACTATAATATACTTTATTTACACAATAAAGATAAAGAAAATTGTGTTTTGGTTTGTATTGACTTCTTCTTTGAAAGGCTTCTGCCTTCTTTACCTGCCTTCTGCAATAATTCGTCGTATAGTACTAGTACACACCCCTGTAAAGTTATATTACGTTACGTAATATATATACGTATTTTAAACTCATATAACTGGTATGAAACAAAGTATCAACATTGGCGAGTCATACTAACCAGTCAACGTAAACAAGCGGTCTAAAATCGAAAATTGCGTGTAAGCTGCACCTTCTTCTTCACAGATTTATCGGTACACGTTATAAACAGTGCTTCTGAATTGTGACCGCTGTGGTTTCTTAGTCTTTCTTTCACTTTTTACTAAAGATTTCTTAAAAATAACAAATGTAAACAAACAAACGTAATGTCACTTGACAGATGACATGACAAGTATACCATATAAAAATCATTATTTGTTTTACTTTTTTTTTGTCATGAGTTACTGGTACACCTATAGCACTATTTTGCAACTTTAATAAAATAATATCGATATTAGTCTTAGCTTTGTATGAAAAAAGCCTTTTCCAAAAAAAAATAACCGACTTCAAAAACTAAAAGCACAAAAATAACTATTTTGGAAGTCGGTGGCAACACATCAAAAAGACCGGCAGAAGAAAAGCCACAGAATTCCGAAATAGTTATTTTTGTGCTTTTAGTTTTTGAAGTCGGTTATTTTTTTTTTTTTGGAAAAAGCTTTTTATTATTGATTTTTTAGTTAGTCTCAATGTCTAACTACGTTTTAGAGTAACTTTAAAAAAAATGTACTTTTTTCTATAAAAATTGAGGAGTTCCCTCGATTTCGGCATGATACCATCATCAGATCCTGGACCTGATGACAATGAGACCATTTGGGAAGCCCCTTCAAAAAAAAAAAGAATTGTTCAAATCTGTTGGTAAACGACGGAGATATGCGCGAACAAACATAAAAAAAAAAATACAAACATCCGAATTGAGAAGTCGGTTAAAAAATGTGTATTTTTGACATTTCCCGATGTAAATTTTGTACTAGCTAAACCCTTTTCGGGAACGAATTTCCAAAAATCCTTTCTTAGTGGTTACCTACTCTTTACAAAGAACACACCCTGCAAGTTTCATGTCTCTAGGATCCGCAGTATGGGTTGTGCGTTGGTATATCAACAGTTAGCAAATCAGTCAGTCTGTTTACAATTAACCCATTTTATAGAAAGAGTCACTAACTATTAAAAAAATAAAATATGAAGTATTACCGATTATTGACCAGGTAAAGTATTTTATATGATTATTTACGAGTTTTGTAACAATCTCCTGACAAGTTTTGCAGTTTGGACTATAGTGCATAATGCACCGTAGACCACACACTATAGACCACAGATATAACACCAAAAATATCAATAACTTCAACTTTTATATTTGATATGACATCCACCGAATTTTCGGTGATTTCTGCCAATGTCCAGTTTGAAAATAATATTTCAGTTTAAATGACAATTGTACGGTTATTAAATTATAGTATGGAGACCATACACGTGTTCTTATAACTAAGAACACGAGATGACTCCCCAAAAATATCAATGATCACAAGTGTTAATTTTGAGTGACGACTCTTGACATTAATGACAGCTGTCACATTTGACAGGGCCAGAGGTGTACAGATTAAAGATGATAAATATAAACATTTCTAATACCTCAAAAGGGAAATGACCTCAAACACCGGCGCATAGAAAGATTTACTGCAACAAGAACAACTGCAGTGTTATTGAGCTGACATTAACCGTTGCGTGGGAAGCCATCGTAATGAACGCACAATCCTTTATCACTGCGTAATGTACTCGCAATTATAACTGGTATTTGCTTTTGAGAGGATATTCTTGTTTGTAAGGTGACTAAAATGACTGATGTATAAGTAAGTATATATGTTTAAACTTGACAGTGGTGTCGATTCTCTTGTGCACAAACTAACGTAAATTTAAGTTAATTGCATCTTTCTCTTTCTTAAAGAAAAGGACAGAAGATACATTTTAGTTTAATCCTGTCAAATTAGACAGCGCCTGATGAAAATTGACGTATATTTAGACGCCATGTTTTTAAATTGCGTCTAAATTATCTATGGAGTGTCTAAATTTGACAGGACTTAACTAATATTTGATCTTCTGTCTTTTTCTTAATTAAAAGGAAAGAGAAAGATGCACTTAACTTAAATTAACGTTAGTTTGTGCACAAGAGAATCGGCACCAGTAGCATAGATTAGCTTAGTATTTTGGATGCTGTGTTGCGCGTCATTGGTTCGGGTCTCACTTATCTAACCTTAAACTTTTGACGCCAAGCTTTTTTATAAATGTATATAAAATAGTCTCGGGATCGTACCTAACCATAGCGTGCTGGGCAAATATGTGTCATCTAATTCTATACATGGCCCTGACAGTCAAGAAGTTAAGAGCCAAGTATCTTGGAACCACTTAAACAAAGCTATCTGATCCCAAACCAAGCAGAGACTTTACTTCAGATACCAGAAAACTGATATACATAAGTATATAATTTATAAATCCATACTAATATTATAAATGGGAAAGTGTGTCTGTCTGTCTGTCTGTCTGTCTGTCTGTTTGTCTGTCTGTCTGTCTGTCTGTTTGTCTTTCTTTCACGGCAAAACGGAGCGACGGATTGACGTGATTTTTTAAGTGGAGATAGTTAAAGGGATGGAGAGTAACATAGGCTACTTTTTGTTTCTTTCTAACGCGAGCGAAGCCGCGGGCAGAAGCTAGTATATACATAATTAGGTATAGACAAATTTCAGCTACACACAGAACAAACAATAATGCTCGTTATACTTAGCAGTCAGGGTCACTAACCAATAGATGAAGATGCACGTCAAATATATACTAATATTATAAAGAGATAAAATTTGTAAGTTTGTAGGTTTGTAAGTTTGTATGTTGGGGGTGATCTCTAGAACTACTGGTCCGATTCGAAACATTCTTTCAGTGTTAGATAGCCCATTTATCGAGGAATGCTATAGGCTATATACCATCACGCTATGACCCACGGGAGCGGAGCAGTAACGAAAAATGCGGGTGAAACCGCAGGGGACAGCTAGTATGAAATATTTCTGATAGTCTTCAACATGAAATAGTTGTATGACCCTAAGTTAGTTATTTACTTGTAGGTCTACTCATTAGAAGCAATAAGTGCCTTTTATTGTTGTACTATCTTTAGCGCGCTTTAAGCATACTTTTATTGGTAAGGATAACGAAGAAGGCTTTTTGCTGATAATAAATTATCATTATCAGTTAGATATCTATTAAATTTTAACCAGTTTTAAACATACAATTTACTGACCAAACTGCCGATCCACCAAACTTTCAAAAACCAGTATATTTATTGCAAGAAAAAATAGATTATAAGATTTATTATTTTACTCCTAAAACATTTTTGGTCTTTCTATCTAATATTTGGACCAGTAGACCAATATTTCTTCCAAACTCTGAGATCTACATCAATAAATTTATCGCGCCTAAGGGTGTTCTATGTCTGTAAAACATCTAGATTTATTATCTCTGACTATTCCGTAGAAATTCCCGAATCTGAATTAACAACATCCAAATATCGTGTATTTGGATGTTGTTAATTCAGATTCGGGAATTTTCGAAATCATGTTCTTTAGGAAACGGACTTATTATACGCAAAGTAGTTCCTCTCCTTGACTTAATTTATAGAAGTCAAGTAATAATGAAATTAATTGTCAATTATTTATTTATAGTCAGATGCGAGGACCAGCTTAAAAGTCCGAGTAGACCCTAAGGCACTAAGGCTCCTCAATACCTATATTACATAATTATATCATAAGGTTTTTTCACACTACCCTTATTTTTTTTTCTAAAGTAAAAATCAACATCAGCTGTCTGTCCATACAGTTACAGTCATATCAGTCCAATGTTTTTGTAGATTAGCGATTTTTTTAACTCAGCTTCTTTAAAACGATATAAGTACAAAAGCATTAATCTATTTTCATTGTGAATCCTATCAGCAAATTTTCGCTTCCAGGCGAGTAAGCATTAGACTCCAATTTTGGTGTTTTATAACATCAATATATTTGCGATACCAGCTCACTCACTACACTCAAAGAACTTTTCACTTCCACGCCGAAAACTTCTCAACACTTTGAAGTAAGGAAAACAAAAAAATAACGTCGAAAAAATTCACCAAAGCAACAACGCACGTATTACGTTTGACGTAAGAAGGCGCGGGAAAGCGGCCATCTTAAATCGATATCCATTGTGAGACATCTTTGAGTTCAATCGAGCGGGTAAAAAGTTTTACTACGTTATTACTGTTACAAGCTTTTTACGAATTGTTAGAAGTTTTTTTATCTGAACATTGTGATTTGGCACAAAGATTTGTACTTTGGGCACGATGATAAGAAAAACATCGAGGATTATGTGGAAAATGTTATGTTTTACTAGCGTTATTTAATCTGATCGCGATTTGTCTTTTTTGTTTGTGGAAAACTTTATTGATGGCCAGGTATATTTGGAATGTATTGCTATATTACTAGATAAACCAACTCTTGGTTTAGTAGCCATTTTCCTCGGGGTTTTGTCTACTCGACGTTATGCGTAGGTAAATTTGCATACGTTTTTGTACAAGTAAAGGTGAACTCCTCTTCCCTCAGTCGAATTGCCTGAATATCTACACAATCATGGAGATATCTGCTTGTCATCAAAGGGACTCTAAGTTCGGCCAATAAATACTCTTTGTACCATTTACTATCAGAGCCATCATCGTCTTTTTATTTAGGCTGCAAAACAACTAATTCTAACTAAAAGTAGACTCAAGGGGGCATTTTACTTGACCGTTTTGTTTAGTTTTACCCCCATCATACGTATTTATATGGGAAACATCTTGAGATAGCTTTTTCAACTACTTAAACTAAACCGAACGTATACATACATTGAGTTCTTGTGTTACAATTTCGTTACGATATTGTGATTAATCCATTTTATTTTAAACGATGTCTTACCTATTATTTAATACAGCATTATCGTGTCTTGTAGTTGTTAGTCACTTCCGCTCTTTTATAGTAACAATAAGATGGGTCCCTTTTTAACCGACTTTAAAAAAAGGTTCTCAGTCTGCATGTATTATGTATCTTCGCGATAATCTTGCGTTAGACTGACCTGATTTTAATGCAGTTTCAAAAAAGTAATTGCTATATTTAAGAGAAAATGTATAGTATTTTAACCGATTACAAAAAAGAGGTTCTTAGAATAAAAACCGGCTGGCTTTAAAAAAAAAACAGTTTATCGGAAATGGCTGGCGATGTAAAATAACGATCAGAACGGAATTCGCCAACTTCCAAAAGAACAATGGCAAAATCTTATTTGATTTAAAAAGTGTCTAGAAATGAAACAGAAATAAAATATATACGAATGAAATATATATATTTTTTTAAGTTTATTCAATGTTTTACATTAATTAAATAAAGCCGGACAAAAAAGTAATATAAAATGAAAAGTTAATTGATTATTTTCGTAGACTTTTATTGATTTAGTGTTGCCATTTTGAAAAAAAAAATTTTTCGTCATGACAATGAAATCTTTTTTACAGTTTTCAACTAAGTAATCACTTCTTATTTGTAAATAGCTATGCTTATTTTAGCACCGTGGGAATAAATAAACAACACAAAATACTAATTCTGAGCTTTTCACGAAGTGTTTGATAAAAAGACTTGAGTCTAAAATCGTCATTGATAAAAAAATATGTATATTGATTCGATCCTTGATTTATAGTTTATGTTGTGCCTCAGATAAAAAAACAAAGTGGCAGTTATCATAAGGGTCAATTTCGCGTGGCAGTTATATGATACATGACATTAATGACAGCTTTCAGATTGACATACACACACATTGACCTAACCTATAAAAAGAAACCTATAAAAACAGATAACCTATAAAAAGTAAAACTTCATGTTGGAATATCTTTTTTCCCCGGCCTTCTCTAAACAAGATTCTTGGATATATGGTTTCAGGGGCTGAAACTCAGTTGAACAGAATATTTTTCAATTGAAGAAATAGACTTTTAATGACAACTAAAACAATGTATGGGAACCTGCCATTGTTCTTTAATTTATTATACAACGTACTGTTATAACATCTTTACGTCAAAGGACGTTTCATAAGCCCCATAACCCCCTTATCCAAGAAGGGTCAACAAACAAAGAAATTAGAGAAAATTTCCGAACTTACATGGCTTCCAGAAGTTACAATTAATTACAATACAAGTTATTTACTAACGGTTACGATTGGAAATCTTAGAAGAGACGTTATGCGTCATCGTTGGTTAGGTAAAGAAGGGTTCAGTTTGGAACCAATGCCATGTGGCTTTTTAGGGTTTCGTACCCAAAGGGTAAAACGGGAACCTATTACTCAGCCTCCGCTGTCTGTCTCCAGGCTGTATCTCATAAACCGTGATAGGTAAAAAGCTGAAATTTTCATTAATGATGGATTTCTGTTGCCGCTATAGACGCTTAAAATTTTCACAGAATATTTACTTGTATATTATTACCTTTGAAAATAAATAATTAAATAACAACAAGGTAAATATTAAAGGGGGGCTCCCATACAACAAACGTAATTTTTAAGCAATTTTTACTCGATCTTAATAATCATGTAGAAACTTGTCTATTATAAATGATAGTACGGAACCCTTTGTGCGCGAGTCGGACTCGCACTTGGCCGGTTTTTTATCATATAAATATTATGTCAGGGATTGAAGATAAGAACCTTGTTGCTGCTACACAATCTGTGGATTGAGCAAGGGCACCTTGTTGCCTAGGCGGCAGATAGGAAGCAGTTCTGTCCTATCCTCCAATTTTGTGAACAATTAGCTAAAAGCTTGGATCTTTCAACTAATACATTTCCACATTGTATCGAAGAAATGATGTCAGAACTTGAAGTCAATTCTATTGAGCACACATAATTAAATGGACAATGTAATTATAGAGAACTAGCCAATGATAGTATAAGTCAAAAAGTATAGATAGGTTATATATAGTCAAAAAGTGGCACTTTAAAAGTTTGCCATTTGACCAACACTATATACTAAGTATCGCGTTGACATTTGACGTTTATCTCTTTTTCACTCGCACTACTTCAAACATGCCATCCTACTTTGACGTGTAATGTATGTGTGCGTTAGTGTGCCGTTTTTGAAGAAAGAATTTCATTTAGGTAACCTATCTACACCTTTTTACTTATAATATCATTGGAACTAGCTGTTCCTCGCAGTTTCACCAGCGTTACGTTTTTTTTTTTTGGTGAGTGGGAAATCATCAAATGACTTCTCCCGTCCTGGGCGGGGCGGGAAGGAGTACCAGACTTTTACTGACTAAAACCCACTCATGTTCCTTCGGTTGCCCTTTATGTTCCGGGGTCACGGTCACTATTATTTAAATTTTGAACATTGATATTTGCACTATGATTCAGATCACCAGGAGCTTCTGTACGTTGTTTTTCTTTCTCTACCAAAATTTTGTTTTAAATTTGTGGCTAGACATTCTCTTTTGTTAGTTTCAGTAGGTTTTTTGAAAATATAAGTGCACTATGTTGATCAGATGGCCGTGTATGAGTTGTCTCAAGGTATTTATTTATTTATAATAATCATCAATAAAGAATAATATTGTATTTTATAAAATCTTCTTGTATCGAATCCTTTAGAGAAATATCGAATCTGTTTCGTGCATCAGTTATATTGAATGTTTGCGGCTTCCATTCTCGTAGAACGATGCTCATTCTCAATTTGAAATCGATTTTGCCGAGGCTGCGTTCCAACCTGACAGTTTTGATTAAAGATTCAAATATGTACACCTGAGTTTGGCGCCCCTGTACATTATAACGTCTCCTAAAATATTATTCAGTTAGGATGGAATATTCTTGCCCTGATTATGTATATAATTGTATTTAACTGATTTTAGAAATGATGATAGGTTTATTTTAATACAAGATAATGTTGAAGCAGTAATACGATTTTATATAACCTTTCAACGACCAAGCGACAGCCTGCTGTCAATCACGTGTGCCCGAAGGTTTAAAAATTTTAACAATCAACATAGAATGGTAAAATTGGTAAAAACAGAAAAAAAAAACAAATTTGGCACAGTTATTCTTTGAGGTCTAATGTGAAACATGCTAAAATACACCGTTTTTCAGTTTTTGCCCATATCTCGAAAACCTTAAAAAAAAAACAAACTCAACAACTTAAAGTGTTGGGAGAAAAGTTTTGTTCATTTTTCAACCCCTGAAGCAAAAAGGGGGGTGTCATAAGTTGAACTGAAATATGTGTGTTTGTCGGTACGTCTGTCCGGGTTCTTAATTAATTCATCATCATCATTATCAGCCTATAGACGTCCACTGCTAGACAAAGGCCTCCCCCAAAGATTTCCACATGCATCGGTCCTGCGCCACCCGCATCCAACGGGACCCGGCGATCTCAATGAGATCATCGGTCCATCTTGCAGGAGGCCTGCCCACGCTACGTTTACCGGAACGCGGCCGCCACTCGAGAACCTGAACCTTAATTAATTAATTTCATTAAAATCCAAGTCCCCAAGTTTTTAACACTTTTATTAGCTGCAGTTGCTATTTTGAGACCTTCAAGGGCGGTTTTTTTGTTTAAACCTATTAAATTACCTAGTCTTTATAGTATATACCAGTAGCCAGTATAATAATGAAAATTTTTAGCCTAAGCAATGTTAGTGCGCAGTATATCATTTTCGATTTAATATCGTTGCGTAAACGTCAAATGTGAGTTACTAACGTCATGTGGCATTAAAATTATATTATAATAAATCATGGCTCGTTTTTACGGGTTTATTTTATGTGGTACAAGTAACAAGCGTCGCGGGAGCGAGGAAGCTGAGCGTCCTTTAACAAGATGAAGTCATTAAACTCACCAATTGACATGTTTTTATGAGCTGTCAAAACGCAAATTATTTATTGATTTAGTGGAGTAATATCAACCTGTGACTGCAACGGCAACTATTTATTGATTTCTCAGTAAAATATAACAATTTAATTTTGCAGTTATTTGTAAATGTGGCTAAAAATGTTAAAATTAAGAATTTTATTTTTGTTTTACAGTCGTATTATCTCCTTTATTGACTTATAAAACATAAAAAATACATTTTTAAATATTAATTTATAAAAAAAAAAAAACATTTAAAAATATAAAATTTAGTAGCCCACCGGTATCGGGAACAGGGTCCAAGCTACCGGTGGTCAGGGCTCCAGAGAAAGGAACCTCCTGACAATGCGTGCCGTGTCCAGTAATACTGCCTTCTGAATCAAGCGCTTGATCCAGCCACCTAACGAGAGCCTCTTTAGATGTTGATCGAGGCTCTTGGCTATTAAGCCATTGGCAGAAACAACTATCGGCACAATGATCGCTGAGTCCACATCCCACATGTCGACAACCTCGCGAGCCAAGTCGATATACTTAATTTGTTTATCTTTCTCGGCCTTCACGAGGTTTCCGTCATGCGGGACCGTAACGTCAACGAGCATTGCGCGCCGCTCCAATCGATCCACCACCACTATATCAGGCTTGTTTGCTACAACAGTCCTGTCAGTGATGATGGATCGATCCCAGTACAATGTGACATTGCCATCTTCGAGAACTGGGTCGGGCACATACCTATAGTACGGTACTTCAGATTCTACGAGGCCGTATCTCAGAGCAAGTTGCTGATGGATAATCCTGGCCACGAGGTTATGCCTATGCAAGTACTCTTCGTTAGCTAGACGAGAACAACCAGAGATAATGTGTCGTATTGATTCTCCCGGCAGGTGACACGCCCGACATATGTCAACCGTACCATCCTTCACAATAAATCTCCGATAATTCTTCGTCATGATAACTTCGTCCATAATTGCACGGACAAAACCTTCGGTTTCCCCAAATAGGTCACCGAATCGCAGCCAGGATACGGACGCTAAAAAGTCTACATCAGGCCCATGTAGGGCCCGGAAAAACCGTCCGTGTAGCTCCTTACTCTGCCATACCTCCTCGCGATCTTTCGTCTCAAGTACTACAGGTTTGCGCCAGTTCTCTTTACCTAAGGAGAGTGGAGTGAGGTCCTTGTCCACAGTGACCACATCTCATCATCATCATCATACAGTCGTATTATTATTATAAAAATTGTTTCATGTCCGTCATAACTTTGAACTTTTTTACACAAAAACATGCAACTTAGTACTTGAACTAATAATTATTCTTGTACATTTGTTTAATTTTTGTACATGTATGTCATTATTTAAGTAATCCACTGCATGGCTTTTTATATTAAATTGAACCAAATACTGTAAGTAGAGAAGTACTCAGCTTTTTTTTATTAAATAAGCAACTAGATGCTTATTAACCCCGCTTCCTCTTTAAACTTGAGCTGATTTGAAAATAATCCTACCAATGACTTTCTACTAATGCTTAAGACAAACATCACTTTTTTGATTAATTCTTTTTTTAACGTCTAGGAATTTATTTTTACGTTATCCGGAAGTTTAACTAAAAATAAACCCTTGCATCGGTTACTTGTTAAATTTTATAAAGGAGCTTTGATTTCATGTCACAAAAATATGTATCATCATCATCTAAGACATCACTGATATTCCGTTCCTGTGAAAGCTCTTAAAGTCGTTGAATCAGGAGTCTTTCTTTACATATTTGACAGTAGTTACAGGTGTAAATTTTACAGCGAGTAAATTTTATATAAATTGTGTATCCAAGTGACTGCATATCAGAGCTCTAAAACCTAGTTACTGATCGACACGATACCCCTTGGTTAGGCCGTATACAGAAAGAAAGCTGGAAACTTTTAAGCGCTTACCGGCGCTTGTCAGCGCTGGTCCGTTCTACACAAAGGAAGCAGGTTGAAGCAGACTTATCAAAATGTCGGAATGATTTGCTTGCAGTTGTTATGGCAACGCCCAGCGCTGACCAGCGCGTGTTGAAGCTTGTCGATGTTCATATATTTTCCTGCGCGGATTACCAGCGTTGACAAGCGCCGGCAAGCGCTTATAAGTTTCCAGCTTTCTTTCTGTATACGGCCTTAGACTGGTAAGACTGGCTTCTGACTATCCGTAACGACTGTCAAAGTTCTACGAATAAACAAATAAATGACCAACGGCTTTACGTTCACCTTTATAGAGGTCAAATTCTCAGAAATCTATTCTCGGTAGATATCTACTCTTCACTAAGAACACACCCTATTTCATGTAGCTAGTACCTGCGGTTTGGGCTTTGCGTTGATATATCACCTAAGTAGTTTTTTTTTGGTGATTAGGAAATCATCAAATGACTTTTCCCGTCCTGGGTGGGGCTGGAGGGCGTGTCAGACTTTTACTTGTAAAACCCACTCTTGATCCTTCGGTTGCACTTTATGTTCCGGGGTCACGGTAACTAATATAAACATTCCGCAACCCCGGCAGGCGTTGGCCCTGTTGGACGCCTTTTCATCGGTTGCCCTTTATGTTCCGGGGCCACGGTTTATAACATTTCCGCAACCCCGACAGTACCCCAAACCATCACCATGTTACTCAGTCAGTCAGTTTATTATACAATGATATTTTAAGTAAAAAAGTTTAGATAAGTTATATGCAGTCAAAAAGTGGCACATTAAGAGTTTGCCAATTGGCAAACATGATATTGAGTATCGCGTTGACATTTGACGTTTATCTCTTTTTCACTCGCACTACTTCAATCATGTCATTCTACTTTGACGTGTAATGTATATGTTGCGTTAGTGTGCCGTTATTGAAGATAGAATTTCGAATGGGTAACCTATCTACGCCTTTTTTACTTAAAATATCATTGATTCTATTTATAGATTTATATATAGACATAGAAAGAATGTATGTGTGTTTTCAAACGCGGTTCAATCTTCTTATATAATTTGGTAGCTATCCAAGATCCAACTTTATGAGTCCATCGACTCAAAGGTTAGCAGAATAAGTTTTTAAAAACGATTCCTAGAAATTGTCGATGTTAAAGCTTTTTGGAAATTTAACTGGGTTTATATTTACCGTGTGGAAAGTCTGCATTATTGAATTACGAGTACTAGCTTTTGCCCGCGACTTCGTCCGCCTGGAATAATAGTTCCGGTTCCCGGGGGATTTCCGGGATGAAAACTATCCTATGTCCTTTCTTGGGTCCCAGAAAAATTTCATTCAAATCGGTTCAGTGGTTTAGGCGTGAAAAAGAGACAGACAGACAGCAGAGTTACTTTCGCATTTATAATATCAGATACGGATAGTATTAACAATGGCCTCCGTAGTAATGTAATTACGATTCAAATATTCTAATAAAGTTACACTTGGTTAGTTTTTAGTAATCTGTGGTTAGTGTTCTTTTCCTGTCGGTCTTAGCCTATTGATACATCTACCTAGATGCACAATGAACCATAGATTAATTGTAAAGCAGAAGCATTTTCATTTTAAATTGATACTGATGCATACTGTCAATAGTAATATTGTTATAGTAATCCTGCCTTAATACTGTTATAGTAATATTGGCAGTATAGTAATACTGCCACGACTTTATTATTATCATTTTTATTTATAAGATTTTAATTGTTTATTTTTATATTTACCTGCATTGTTTTCACATATAGAAGCACGAAAATTAATGCAACCAAGATTTTGTAAAACATATTTTTTTAAAAGAGTGTCCTAGGAGTTTCTTGCCTGTTCTTCTCCATAGAGATCTACGTTTTGGAACAGGCAATTAGCGTCACTTTTCTGACTGACCGACCGACTCTATGACTATCCATAAGTGCCTGTAAATGATCTAAGTGAAATAAATGCCTTAAAATTGAAATTTTGTAATAAATGTAAAAGCAACAGTCTGCCTGTCTGTTACGTGTTGACGCCTAAACCACTAAACTGACATCGATGAAATTTGATGCTGAATAAGTAGCTTATAAGTCTGCAGCTTCATATGCAATTCTAATTAATTTTGTTTTCTATAATTTATTGTGATATTAATGTGTAATTTTTTTTTATTTAATGAATGTGATTTTATGCTTATTTATTTATAGATCTGTGACTTCAAACACAATGTAAATTGTTCATGAAATAAATTGAATTGAATTACTCGGACAAAACCGCGAACAAGTATTTAGAGCTACCTAGATCTTTTATTCTGCCTATAAAACATGAATTTCGAGCTAAAAACAAGTTCTAAGTCATGGCTAAGAAGCGGTTCAAAGCCCAAAGGCTAGAACGTTTGCCCCCGAGTCGAGAGGTCGTGAGGTGGTTTCCCACTTTATGTTCGCGTGAACATATTCTCAGTATAAGCAATTTTGTCGGTTGATTCTGTTAGCTGGAATATCTGTAATAGTGAAGAAATGACTGTTCAAGTAATTTCTTTAAATCAAATGCGAAACGATTGGGAAATGTGCAAAATCTCTCATCGTAACGACAATGAATGTCAAGGAGGTCATCATCAGATATTTAAAAAAAAAGATTTAAAAAAGTATTTCTAGCAGTAAGGCCTAAAATTACTAATATGAATTTAACCCCATAACTACCTTTTTGTAGTGGTGACCAAATCCATACTATCCATACTTCCATACTAATATTATAAATGCGAAAGTAGCTCTGTCTGTCTGTCTCTTCTTGACGGCTAAACAACTGAACCAATTTGAATGAAATTTGGTACAGATATAGTCTGGGACCCGAAAAAGGACATAGAATAGTTTTCATCTCGGAAATCCCCCGGGAACGGGTACTATTATTCCACGCGGACGAAGTCGCGGGCAAAAGCTAGTAAAAAATAAAAAAATAGTATGCAAAAAACAGTAAAAAAAGCAGTTACAGGGTTAAACCCTTACTAACAGTTTACGGTATGAGTGTGTGACCTAACAATTGGGAATAATTCTAGGTCAAACCGTGCCATTTTTTTTTTGACCAAAACGCCTGTTCTCGTTTACAAATTTCCAATTTTTGACAAAATGAGAATACGATCATTTACGACAATACTACCCATGCCCGTCTATATTATATTCTTCATCAGCTTACACTTCGCACTGTCTTAAACTACATTCGGATACTAGCCTACATAACCCAGTGCGTCTTCGCTGACATACGTGGGCAGTTTCCTCATTATCCGCCACAATCATGATCTGGTTCCTTCCTCGCCATCCTGTTTGCTCTGAAGGATATCCTCCAAGCATTTTATTGGAAATCGTAATGGCGTTAGTTTTCTATTCCTTGGAGAAACGAGAAAGCGGCTATTTTGAGTAAAAGGAAAGGGTTTGAAACGAGTGTGAGGTAAAATGGTGTCTGGGGATTAAAATTAAGGTAATTTTTTAGATTGATTACGATTAAGAAATAAAAATGACAGGTTGCTGAAGTACTCCAGCAAAAAATACTAATATTTTAATATTATTTATTATTTTTAAATATGTTTTACCATTGTTGTTCATCTTCTCAGCACAACGGATTTTGCGGAATAGTTCTAATATGTAGCAACCGAGCCGTGGCCCCAGAACACAAAGGGCAACCGGAGGAACAAGGGTGGGTTTTAGTCAATAATAGTCTGACACCTCCCGCCCCTTCCGCCCCGCCTGGGGTGGGAGAAGTCATTTGATGATTTATTGATTTCCCAACCTTGAAAAAAACGCGCTACGGAGTTTCAGAATCATCGAACATCATAGAATCCAAATACATATCTGTCTATCTGTCTGTCATGCTGTCATAGCCAACCCATTGGGTCCTATTTTGATTAAATTAGAAAGGAATAGGCTACTTTTGTACTTCTGCCGACCTAGTCACAAATTATGACAAAGTACTGTAAGATTTCTTTACGCAAAACTGAATTTGACCACTTCTCATAACTTTGACCATCATTACTAAAAGATAATGTCCATTTAATACAAAAACTTCACAATTACCTGGAATTCTCATCTCCCCTCAAAGTATCGCAGCATCCACAATAGATCCTGAAATCCTGCCATTTATTCAAAGGCCTCCCTTACCTTCCTTCCGCATAATATATTCAATAAACTGAATAATAGATCAAGTCCTCATTAATTTATTAATGCTTTAATACTGGGTGAATGTTGTCTTTGCTGTGTTTTAGCAGGAAATATGGTTAATGTGTTATTGGGAATAAAGGATTATAGCAGTGGATCTCAATGTATAAGGTCCCATTGAAATTTATGGACAAAAACACAACAAACGAAGATAGTCAGTCTTTGATCAGTACGTCTAACCAAAGATATCTAAAAAAAAACATTGATTAAAGTGTATTGATTGTGACTTATAAAAATTAAAAATGTGCATTTTTTGTGTATTTGAGTCGGCTGATTTTCTACTTCGTAAGTATGTAAAGTGTTTTTTTTTTCTTATTTTATATCTTTTCCTTTGATTTGGTGGTCTAAATGATATCTCAAAGTTTGTTCAAGTATTTTAATGGGACCTCATATATGCCGGGGATCCCAGGTGACTCGTAAGAACGGTTTTGTGGCGCCTCACATCACGATTCTCAACTCTACTAGTTAAGTATGTTTGGTCTGAGATTCTTTTTAGGGTTCCGTAGCCAAATGGCAAAAACGGAACCCTTATAGATTCGTCATGTCTGTCTGTCTGTCTGTCCGTCCGTATGTCACAGTCATTTTTTTCCGAAACTATAAGAGCTATACTGTTGAAACTTGCTGAGTGGATGTATTCTGTGAACCGCATTAAGATTCTGATACAAAAATAGAAAATAAATAAAAATTTTGGGGGTCCCCATACATAGAACTTAAACTCAAAAAAAATTTTTTCATCATACCCGTATGTGTGGGGTATCTATGGATAGGTCTTCAAAAATGATATTGAAGTTTCTAATATCATTTTCTCTAAACTGAATAGTTTGCGCGAGAGACACTTTCAAAGTGGTAAAATGTTGGTCCCCCCCCTGTAACTTCCAAAATAAGCGTATGATAAATAAAAAAAAATAAATGATGTACATTACCATGTAAACTTCCACCGAAAATTGGTTTGAACGAGATCTAGTAAATAGTTTTTTTTAATACTTCATAAACCGTATATCGGAACGGAACCCTTCATGAGCGAGTCCGACTCGCACTTGGCCGGTTTTTTGGGAAGCGAACCTCCGACCAACAGGGCCGTCAAATAACGAAAATTAAAATAAATAATATCAGCTGTAATCTTAAGGTATTAAGTTATATTATTGTATGTCACATAAGAATCCCTTATCGTATCGTGTCTAGCCATACTCTCGCCTCGTTGTTACCGAATGTCTTCCTTACCAACTTTACCGAAAGTCGGCCTGAAACTGAAACTCATATCTTTCAATCGAAAACTTTTCACCCTTTAGATCCATTAATTGCCTTCTATAACTTTTCAAAGTACCCCTATTAAGGTGGATGGTAGAAATTGTCGCTATTGGGTATGATCAGGTATATTTTGATGAGAAAGACATCGATTTAGTAATCAGGGGACTGTTATGTTTACATGAGCTGTAGGTTTATAGAACTCGTGGTAAGGTTTAGATTTTGTTCTAATGGAATGATTCTGTTCTAACAGATTTCAAATATAATCTAGCTTGTAGTCGGGATTTCCGTGATGAAAACTATCCTATGTCCTTTCTCGGGTCCCAGACTATATCTGTACCAAATTTTATTCAAATCGTTTCAGAGATTTAGGCGTGAAGAAGAGACAGACAGACAGACAGAAAGACAGACAGACTGAGTTACTTTCGCATTTATAATATTAGTATGGATATATGGATTAAAATATTGCAAATGAAAAACCTGCATCTAAATCGCTTCATCGGTTTATGAGCTACAGCCACACTCATAGCGGTCAAGTTTACACACGTGGAAGGTCTTATAAGTTTTGCGTCGAGGGTTAAAGACAATAGGTATCAAGTAAAATTCGTCCTTATAATGCATTTTTTATGACATGTAAACGTTCCTGACACTTAATAAAGCCTCTTAGTTACCATAATAAGGAGTCATCTCGTGTTCTTGGTTATAAGAACACGTGTATGATCCCCATACTATAATAAATTTAATAACCGTACAATTCTCACTATAAAAAATATTATTAATCAAACTGGACATTGGCAGAAATCACCGAAAATTCGGTGGATTGCCATAATTTATATAAATGTTGAAGTTGAAGTTACCATAATAATAATCTGAAAAGAATGAAAGACGTAGCGACTAGCAAGCAATAGAGGCGTCTGATTGAAATGAGTTACATAACTATTCAGATAGATGTCTCAACCTGTTGTCTCCGATCGATACGACGTCACCGCTCTATGGCCTCGAGGAAAGCTGACGCATCTGCACTGGAGATATCGTTTAATGCAACTTGCTAGACTGTGATCCATAGTCACTATCCATACTAATATTATAAATGGGAAAGTGTGTCTGTCTGTCTGTTTGTCTTTCTTTCACGGCAAAACGGAGCGACGAATTGAAGTGATTTTTTAAGTGGAGATAGTTGAAGGAATGGAGAGTAACATAGGCTACTTTTTGTCTCTTTCTAACGCGAGCGAAGCCGCGGGCAAAAGCTAGTATTGTATAAAATAAAGTCACTTTTTGCGGTCTGTGCGTATACTTGGATTTTTATAAAGTTGCAACTGATTTTGATCCGTTTCTAGGGTTCCGTAGTTAACTAGGAACACTTATGGCTTCGCCATGTCCGTCTGTCTGTCCATCCTCGCTTAATCTCTGTGACCGTTAGTACTTGAAAGCTAAAATTTGGTACCAATATGTATATCAATCACGCCAACAAAGCGGTGAAATAAAAATCGGAAAAAATGTTTTTTTAGGATAGACTTAGGTCACAGTTTTTTTTAATAGTAACTACTAGAAATTTCTCACAAATACCTGTAGGCCACACAATGCCCCATTTGTAAGGTGATAAGCGTTTTTTTTTATTTCAACCCTAACGTGGGATATATTGTTGGATAGGTATTTAAAAATGAATAGGGGTTTACAATAATCTTTTTTTGATAATGTCAATAATTTCGGAAATAATCGCTCCAAAAGTAAAAAACAATGTGTCCTTTTGAACCATAAGTTTAAAAAATATGAAAAAAATCTGAAATGCAGAACTTTATAAGGACTTTAAAAGAAAATTATTTTGAACTTGATGGAAAGAACAGTTTTTGTACAAAAAAGACAAAAAGGTTGTACAAAATAATTTCTGCCTACTTGGTATGTCAACGTAACAAATAGCCTTTTTTCAAACTCATAAGTGGGAACACTTATTGTGACGGACGGGAAACTACGGAACCCTGAGCGTGGCCCGACACGCTCTTGGCCGGTTTTTTTATAGATAGAGTGATTCAAGCAGAGGTTTACATGTATAATACAAGCATGATTATAGAAGAAAATAATACATGCATCATATACATAGTATAAGACAAAGTCGCTCCCTGTTTGTACCTGTGTATGTTTAACTCTTTAAAAATAGGCAACGGATTTTGATGAGGTTTTTTGAAACAGTAATTATTCAGACTTAGGTCACAGTTTTTTTTAATAGTAAACTAGATATTTCTCCTGTAGGTGCTTTTATCAACATTATAAACTCACGCACACAAACATCTAGAGACGGACAAATACCTGTAGGCCACACAAATATTTGCCCCGATCGGGAATCGAATACCAAACACGCAGCGGACCAGCAAAACGCTCAATTAGTCCGCCAACCGTACTATCAAAACATTGAAAAAATTAACAATATCAATAAATTATGATCTCAAGACTGCACACCTAATTAAAGGTAAACATCACATATTGTGCATAGTGTTTTCGCCCAAAAACTGGGCTGATAGGCCGTCGCTTCACTTAAAACACTGGTATTTAGCTAAAATTTGGTTGGAAGCTAACCCCAATATAGTTTTGAAAAAGCTAGAGAGATGTTGACTAACCTAAAGAAAAATTAAATCTGTAAGACATAAGCAAGGCACTCATAAAAATCGCATCCACCAATGAGGGTTTTTGCGTATCGACATGACATTGTCAGATATGTCAAAATTGGGGTGCTTGGACAGAAAACCTCCTCGTGTGCCCGAGGGCTGGAGTTCGCTTATGGATTCTTCCGGGGCGAAGACCAGTCCGAGGGACGGTGCACCGTGGGAGGTGGGCAACGACTCGTCATTGGGTACGTTGTGCCTTTGGGGTCTCGTTGCCCACTTGCCAATATTCTGTCACGGAGGACTCCACCACCTGTCCCTCTGAGTAGCAGAGGGCAGTGTGTGTTGGAGTCGGGAAACGGGCTCTGCGTGCACTCACCCTGCCGCAGAGCAGGCAGCTGGGGGTCGTCATCCCTAGCTGCCCCCGTTGATCTCGTAGCCCCGTAGTCTTTTACGGTCATGTCTCTGACTTTCGACGGGGGTCGAGGGCCTTGGCTTAACCGCCCGGGCCGCGAGGTAGACAACCTCTATAAAAAATTACCTCTAATACCAAGTTCTGGTGCGTGGCGAAGGTACGAATGGCTGAGGAGTAGTGTCGTCTGTTTTTGGACGGCGCATCAGTCTCTAGCGCACCCCCAGCCAGGGAACCGGTGGACCCTCTGGTTGGGTTACAAATGTACACTTGCCCAGGGACAGGGGGTTACCCTGGGTGTACTTTGTAGATCCCCCACACTCGTGGGACTTAATATGGAAAACGAAATTTATAAACCAAACGAAGAGAGGAAGGAGAAAGCGCGGTCAGGGATCGACGCTAAAATGATCTTGAGCTCAGGGAGCTCGAGCACGGAGAGCTCGGACTCGGAGAGCTCCAAACGTGGAAGGGAGAGCCGCAACCGCAAGCGGACGATGTCGGAGGGCGCCTCGTCGTCCTCCGACAGCGAGGTTACGGCTCCGGCCCCCAAAATCCCTACCAGCAGGCGGGGTGCGGGCCGAGCAGGAGGAGGGGGGCGCAAGCTCCCCGCGCAGGAAGCTGCGCGGCGAGCCGAAAGGCTCGCCCTGGAAGGACGTCATCCCGGAGCGGCTGCAGTGCAGGCTCCGAGAGATGAGCCAGCCGCCGTGGGGAGCTCCAAGGAGGAGCGAGCGGCCGGGCTGGCAAAGGTGGTAGCAGATGCGTTGGCGATGGTGGCCCTCAAGCGCAAAAAGGGGTCCAAGGACGCGGCCATCGCGGAGGCCACCGCCTCGATAATGGCGGCGGCGGAGGAGGCCGACATGGCCGCAATGCGGGCGAACGTTGCCCGCCTAACTGCGGCCATGGAGGCCCTCCAAAAGGAAAACGCGGAGCTGCGGGCGGATCTGGCCAGGCTCCGGGGGGACGCGCCCCGAGGGGAGGAGCCTAAGAAGCGGGACTCCGCGCTCCAGGCCCTGGTCCAGGGCATGGCGGACCTCCAGCGCCGATTTTCGGTGCTGGAAGGAAGGACCCTCCGGCCCCCGCTAGCGGCCGATCGAGCGGTCCCGGCGACGTCGGCAGCAAGGCCAGCGGCAACCTTTGCCGCTGTGGCCGCGGCTCCTGCGGTGAAGCGCGCCGCCGCCGCGCCCCAAACGCCGGCAGGGAAAAAGACTGCGCCGCCCAAAAAGGGAAAAGCGGCGCAGCAGCGAAGAGCAGCAGGGGCACTCGTGGCCAGTGCGGCTGCAGAACGTCCCCCGCCACCTCCCCCTTCTCCCCCGACTGCCGAAACTCCGGCTGAGCCCGGCTGGCAAATCGCTGGGGAGAAAAAGAAGGCGGCCAAGGCGGCCAGGACCGCCAAAAAGCGGCAGCGGCAGCGGGAGCGCCGCAAGGCCAAGAGCCTCGCGGCCAAGCTCCGCGCTTCAAAAACGGCAGCAGTGGTCATCACCCTGCAGCCGGAGGCAGAGAAAAGGGGAGTGACATACGGGGCGGTCCTCGCGAAGGCCAAGGCGGCGATAGACCTCAGCGAGATCGGCGTGACCGAAGGCTTGCGGCTCCGAGTCACAGCGACCGGTGCCCGCATGCTGGAGGTCCCGGGGGCTACCAGCGGCCCCGTCGCAGACGCCTTGGCCGAAAGGCTGCGGACGACGCTCCAGGCGGACGAGGCCAGAGTGTCCAGGCCTACGATACGCGTAGACATGCGCGTCATGGGCCTGGACGACTCCATTACGGGCGAGGACATGGTGGCCGCCGTCGCCGAGGCGGGGGGCTGTCCCGCTGACGATGTCCGCGTGGGGGCTATCCGCCTTGACCGCTCCGGGCTGGGAGCGGTCACTGTGAGCTGCCCTGTACAGGCAGCGAAGGCCATAGAGGGCCACGGCAGACTGAAGGTGGGCTGGACCTCGGCGCAAATTAAGCTGCTGGAGCCCAGACCTCTGCGGTGCTACAGGTGCCAGGTAGGGCACCATGTCGGTGTCCGCTGCACCGCGGAGGTGGACCGTAGCGGTGACTGCTTCCGCTGCGGTCAGCCCGGTCACAAGGCCGGCTCGTGCACTGCCGCGCCGCACTGCTATGTATGTGCGGCAGCTGGCAAGCCGGCTGATCACCGGGCTGGGGGCAAGGCTTGCGCCCCACCCACCAAGGCCAGAGGCAAGGGCAGAACACCCTCTGCCGCCGCTGCCGCCGCTCCCGCTGCTGCCGCCGCTCCCGCCACTGCCGCTGCTTCCACTGCTGCTGCCGCTCCTGCCGTTTCCGCCGCTGCTGCGTCTACCGCTGCCGCCACGACTACCGAGGCCGCAATGGAGTGTCAATAATGGCTCCATTGCGCCTCCTACAGGCGAACATCAACCACTGCGCCGCCGCTCAGGATCTGTTGCTCCAGAGCATGGCGCAGTGGTCGATTAATATCGCCGTGGTCTCCGAGCCGTACTTTGTCCCGCCCAGGGATTCTTGGGTGGAGGACCTGAGCGGCTCGGTGACCATCATTTCGTCGGCCGCCGCCGCTACCCCGACCCTCGAGGGTGTCAAGAGGGCACAGGGGTGCGTTGCGGCACGGTTCGGGGAGATCGCCGTTGTAGGCGTCTATCGTTATCGCGGCACGGCTCACGGAGCTCCGGCGAGATCTCAGGGCGGAGTGGAGACAGCGACTGTCGCAACCTAGTGCTGGGCACGCCGTGATAGCGGCGGTAAGACCCCTCTTTAAGGAGTGGCTGGAGAGGCGCCACGGCGCTCTCACGTTTCGCCTGACACAGGTCCTCACTGGACATGGTCAGTTCGGGAGGTTCCTGTGTCGGATTCAGGCGGAAGCGACGCCTGGGTGTCACCACTGCAGCAACGGTCGCCTGGAGGACACGGTCGAGCACACGGTGGAGGTGTGCCCCGCATGGGCGGACCATAGACGTGTCCTCGTAGAGGCGATCGGCGGCGGTGACCTCTCGCGCCCAGCGCTGGTTCAGGCTATGCTGCGGGGCGAGACGGAATGGGATGCCGTCGCCTCCTTCTGCGAAGCAGTTATGCTAGTGAAGGAAGCGGCGGCGCGCGAGAGGCAACGACGAGCCTCTCGCCCCGGACAAAGACCCAGGCGAAGACGTCGAGAGTCGCAAGACGACTACCGGCCACCGTAGGCGCGGTTCTGCGGATGGCGAGCGATGGGTAGCTCGCCGCCCGGCTAGGACCAGGACCGCGTCGACGGCGCGTTAGTGTTCCACGCGCGCCTCAAAGAGAAGTAGTCAGCACAGGAAGGGGCCTAACAGGGCCAACGCCTGCCGGGGTTGCGGAATGTGTATAGTAGTCACCGTGACCCTGGAACATAAAGGGCAATCGAAGGAACATGAGTGGGTTTTAGTCAGTAAGAGTCTGACACGCCCTCCCGTCGCACCCAGGACGGGAGCAGTCATTGGATGATTTCCCACTCACCAAAAAAAAAAAAAAAAAAGATATGTCAAAATTCACCAATCATGCTGCAGTTGGACCTCACGCCTACGTATTGCCATCTAGCTGATTTCTCATACGCAAAAACCCTCATTGGTTCATCCGTTTAACTGCTACGGTACCACAGCCAGACAGACACACACATACCTAGTGGTCAAGCTTATATTTGCGTCGGAGTTCAAACAAAATAATTTCGGGAAGTCCATGTGTTTCAGCTTTCTGGAAGCTGAAACACACGGACTTCCCGACATTATTTATATATCTTCAAGATCATTTGTCTATAGATCCGGTCGATGAGATAGAACAGAATATCTAAAGTCGTCAGTTTTCATAGAAATTACGACTCTATTGTAATAACATTTAGAAGTAAAATTCAAAGTTGAAATGATATAGTTTATAATGCAAGTAGAATATGTAAATCACTTTTTCACGTTTTTTTAAGAAAGCGTCGATATTTTCTAACTAGTGCCTTAGATAGGCACCTACTACATCTGAAAATGCCAAAACAACATCGTTTCTTTTCAAGACCAGACGTTAAAAAAATCGTCAACAGTTTTTGTAAGGAACCATGCCAATGATAATTGCGAATTTCTCAAATGCTAAATTCATTAAATGAAATGAAAAGAAAATCTTTCTTAACAGCGTGCATGCACTTGTCAACTAGTTACAAACGACTAACGAGGACTCGTTGAAAGTATAAAGATTTTTCATATAAACCTTTTCTTCCTCTTAAATAGCTCTATTTATTTATGAAAATCGCATTAAAAACTGTTTAGAATTTAATAATCTAAGCGTATATGCAGACAACATAGCGAGAAGAGTTTTCGTTTTATACTACCTATGTTAAGATCCTAACCGCAAAACCTCTTTTTACTCCGAATAATAATTAAAAAAAAATTGCCGCTTAAACGTTTTAATCAAACCAACTCAAAAATCGAATCGCAAGGAACATTTTCAAAAACAGAACCTCAACTTGCACGCAAACCTTTATTTACGACGTGCCAGCTCTTCAAAGTTGCGTAGCTAAACCCATTTCTAACGCCGGAAGGACAGATAAGACAATTCTAGTCGATTCTCGGAAAACTTAACACAGCAGTAACGTGATACAACGCAATAAGCCCATAAAGCTTCGTAACATTTCATAGCACTCCTGAAATTGATTAAATAGGTGCATTTTTCCAGTGGCGGAAGCAAGGCGCGGTCGCGGGGGGGGCGCGGCTAGGGACGCGGGGCAAAATGGCGCCGGCATTACGTCACTTTCACAGTCGTACGTTTGGAAATTAGATCAGTATACTGCACGCCGCCCTCCGCGCGGTCGTATAGACACGCAGCCATTTTTTTTATCTCGAAAACGCGTTTGGACGTATACCGTTTAGTGCCTTTTTAGTTATGTGTACGACTTTTTTGTTTTTTTTTTCATTGCGCTTTTGCGGAAGGATCCCGTATCCGAACGTAAGTTTTTTCTCTTGTAGTATAGTGATCGATTAAAAGCTCTCAAGCTTTTTGCGGCTGACAAGCGGGAAGTTTTCGTTTAGGATTTTTTATGCGAGCATCGAATTACGCCAATATTGAGTTTTAGGTCTTTTTTCGCGGAATGTAAATAATATGATTGTATTTCGTGCAATGTCTGTCACAGGCGTTTAAGATTTATGGCACTGCACTAGTTTTTGTGTAACAAAAAGATATTTCCTAAGTTATGGTTAAAAAGAAAATTTATTGCGCTTTGTGAGTGCGGTTGCGTGAATTTAATTGTAATTTTATTTACCCTATGGGAAACTTGACGATTTGTTACATTGAAGGCTTCCATATATTACGTTTTAATTTATCGTTTTAGGTAGTTTAGTATTGAGGGAAATAAATATAGTTTTTATAAAAAATACTGCACCTATTTTCAGGGGAGCATTTACTGAAGACTTTTCATTACAAGAAAGGTTCAAAAAAATTGTTAATGCCACTCTTAACGTAATTTTTTAAAAGACAAATTATTTGCGCATCCCTTTCCATTTTTCCGCGGATGAAAAACATTTTTATGAACGACTCCGAATGGGGTGGTCGCATTCTTAAAATTGCGACAAATTATTTGCGTCGCGGAAAACATTTGTCATAGCAAGAAGAATGTCTCCGTACAGTTTTATTTTGTAGCGATTTCATTTGACAGATACTAAGATTTTATCGCCATTGTTGGATTTCTTTAGCGGAAAGAAAATCTATTATTCGGGCCTCTTGTATTGTAAGCCATCGCATAAGATAAGCACACGGATTGATTTTTAATCTTCCTATGGAACTATGGTTTTTGTGTTAGTCTTTTTTCTCGCCGTAGTTTTAACTGGGAATTAAGGTTTTAATAGTGTTAAATTCAGGTTTAAATTTTATTCTATTTAATTGACGTCTTTATTTTTTTTTACACTTTACATTTTATTTTCTTCCAGTGATAATTATTCAACTTTAATTGGCAGGTAGGTACTTTTTAGACTATTAAAACAGTTCAATTGCCGACTTAATATATCCAAAAAAATATTAAAAATACCTCTCAAACCTCCAACATCAAATTACTCCATTCCCCACATTTAACGACCGAAACTTTTCACACGCGAACTCGAAAATACCTCAAATTCCAAAATTAAATTTTCAACTTCCAAATTGAAATCGAATTTGAAGTTTTAACCGTCATTTATCATCAACGTACACGTCTGGAACGCATTTTGAATTGAATAAAGAACAACACAGAAGAGCGGTCGACGAGGTCATAGCACGTCCAGTTTGCGTTGAGCCTCGCCGTGTGCCGTACTTGTCTGACGTTTGATTGTTAGTGGGAGGTGGGGTGGGTCAAGTTAGGCTGGTGGTTTGTACAACGTTGGTCATTGTGGGTGTTCATGCGACCTACATAGTTTAATTATTGCTGGGATGCGACCAACAGGCGCCGTAGAGGCCTCCAAGTGGGCGAGAGGTACTATCGAGTAGAAACGGACGTACTTTAACAGTAATTATAGTGAAAGACCGTTGATCCTTACAAAGATCCTATAATCCACACTCGAGAAGTACTACTCAAATAGAACACTCGATAATTCCAATCGGATATTTTTAGACCAACAAAAATTCCGATCGATGATTTCGTGGAATTGCCAATGGTTATTAATACTTCTAAACCGTTTTTCAATTTCGATTGCGAGAAAGCTAGAAATATTTTAAAAGTCTGCTTAACAGACTGGTCGAATATCAGAAACTTTGATAATGCGAACCGAGTTTAACTTTAAAATACAACCCAATTCATAAAGGAAAGTGAATTTAATTTAATATAATGAAGAGCCTCATTCATCGTGCAAGTAAATACAAACCAGAACTTAATTATAAATGAAGCCAGAAAAATTCATTTGTATTAAATCGTAAAAGTTTTACATTTTTTTTACTCACGAAGAGGAAAGCATAAAACTGAGCCCAAAATTAAATAACGGAACAATATTTTGGAATCTTCCTTTTTCGCGTCGCGTCGTCTTGCAAAAAGCTGAGACCAAGGAAGACACAGGAAAATAACAAATTTAACGTAAAAAGTCCTTTTAATTCTAATAAAAACGTGATAGAAGAATCTGATATTGCTGCTGTAATGAACAATGGAACCGATGAGATAGATTACTTGGAGAGAAACCATATTTTTAAATCACTGCTACTGGAAAAAGGCGTTGTCATTATTTCTTCAAGTTTCTCGATCTTGTGTAGTGTTTAAACCTCATTACCAGATCATCAACTTAGACTCTATTGACCAGTGTCTAGTGAGAAGCTATCAGTCTAAATGTGTCATGAACACTATACACCCTCGTCTGACTTCAACCTTACTGGTGTTTCTTTATAATCTACTTCCTCATTCGAAGAACTTCATAGTTTGAAATAATGAATAAATTCGCTCCAATTTTCAACTACACCTTGACAAAAATCTAACGTCTTTGTTCGCATTGTAGTATTCACTACACCTATTATTTGTCAGTTCTCTGTAAACCTTGAAACACTCTTTACATTCAGCTAACTCTAATTTGCACAAGCTATTATCTAAACCGCTTTGTAATCTTCGCTTACATTCATTCAGGGAAGGATTGGATAAGTTTTCCTTAGTTACGTCGTCTGGCTAAATTTATTTATAATATCTGTAGAATCTTCTTCTAAACGGCTATGCATTAGAATCTATTTCTGCATTTTGGTTGAATGATTAAGTACTACTTCTCCAATTCTCAATTTTATCTACATATTCTCTTCACATTCACAAAAGAGTATCTTCTTTCTCTATATCATTTGCAGTACACTCAAAAAGATCAATTTCTGCCCTAAAATCAAGTGTCTTTATAATTGGATGTCTCTACGTTCAACTTCATTATTAAGGATTTCAGTACTCAAATTACCAATTTCAACCTGCGAACCCTAGAAGAGGATGAGGTAGGCAATCAATCGTGGGCCCATGTGGTGAATGGCACTCGATCTGTCCATGTCGATATAGTTAATGTTCTGAGTAACAGGTGGCTCCGTCTATTGGTATTCCATTTAAGTAGAAGACCCACTTTTTCCACTTGAAGTGCTTATATGAATTTCGAAAGGGGTTAAAACATGACTTCTCGATTGGAGACAGCGTTTTATATGAAGAGTCTCATAAAATTATTTTTGTTTAAAAATAGTTACACGTTTACAATTCTGTAGGTGTTACACCATTAACTATGGAACACATCGCAACCCAAGCCCACACCATCCATATCAAAATAAGGACAGTAAATTAGTAGGCAGGCACATAACTTAAACTACATAAATACATTTAGGATATAGTGTACCTTTCCTTTATTAGGGATAGAACATTAAGCTCTTGAGTCTACTGTTATCAACAAACTAAGTAAGGATATAGTAGAAATAAACGACCTTGAAAACGTTATCAGACCAATTTCTGGTATGACTAATAGTGGATAGATATACATAAAATTGTAATTGAAAGATAATGATAATAACGACTTTTGACCTTTGAGCTGATAGACAATGAATGAGGTAATAGAGTTAGATAGAACATATTTTTAGACAATGATATAACTATTGATAATTGTTTTTGACTGAGACTGCTAACGTCAGGATACTAAATTAAGAAAAGAATAAGTCATTAATTTAAGAGAGCTATCGCATGGGTGTCGTAAAAGTAGATTAAAGGGATTACTATCAAGAGGATAGCCACTAACTAAAGAAAAATGTAATGGCGATTCCAGCTGAAACAATACAGTTTTAAAGATATATTTACAAGCATTTATTATCACTTTAAAACTGTACATGACAACAACATTGATGACAATTATACAGACAGTAATAACTCTTCATAGCATTCGCCAGAAAACATTTATCTTCCTCAAAAAGTGACATAAAAGAGAAGACATAGAAACAAAAGATATATCAATGCAGGAACCATTAACACAAATCCTGACACAAAGAAAACGTTGACAACAGAAAACAGGAAAAAATACGAAACAACCGAAACTGTATTTTTTATTCGACCCGAACAAGTGGGTCAGTAATTAGCATTAGTCGCCATTTTAGGTGTCTGCAAAGGTGGAGCGAAGTAGGTTAACCATAAAATGCCATGACTTAACGAAGATTTATAAGCCACAGTGTATATAGTAAGACAAAGGCAATTTCGTTCAAGGTTTACTCGAAAAACTTCCAATATTACTTTTGGTTTTGTATTTGAGTTAGTTTAATAGAACAGTGACAATTTATTTGAATTGTCGGCCATTTTCTTATTGATTTATGGGGTGGATTAAATTTCAGATTCGTTGAAGTTTTGGGTGTACTAGTAGGTTACGTCACTTTGTTTTACTATTATAATGGCGTGATGAAACTGTCGCACTGCGGGGTATATGGTTGTTTCTGTATGTAGAGTACAAGGCTCATGAATAGTTATCATCCTTAAGTTGAATACGTTGATATTCGTCTCTATTATCATTATAACGAATCATGTTGATACTTCTAGTAGTCCTTTTATATCAAAATTATTAGTTAAATACCAATTTATTAGTTTTTTATACATAAACTTCATACTTGACAGTGACTAGCATAACAAAAACGTTGTTTTCAATATTTTTAAGAACGTACATACTTATTCTTACTTGTCAAAATAATTCGCCAAATTTTTATTTGACATCGGTTACCCCCAAGATAAGCTTTGAAGGTTCTTATCCTTTCGACGACCAAGCGACAGTCAGGCTGCTATTGTCATTCTATTGTGTCTCGAATCTCGTGTGTTTGAAGGTTTAATAACGAAACTTGGCTATCAGCCATGCCCTGGCTTTAATGACCTCAGTCAATCCGTTTTGGTTTTACTCTTTTTAATTTAGATGCTTATCCACATCTGCCATGTTTTTAACCAAAGAGGGGTTAAATTTTTGCACCTTGCCAAGCCATGTGGCTTTGCGGCGCCACCTTTTGTAAAATGGAGTCAATCGCATCTGGTTGGTTATATTGCGAATATTAGGGAGCTGTTTTTGAAAATAAAATTTCGGTTGTTTTGGTATTGTTTTTTTTTCTAGATTGCGCTAATTAGACACTATTTTAACTTTCCTCCACAAACTAGCCTGTGATATGCGCCCTTCGTGACTCTTTTTAGATATACCTTAATTTTGCTTAGATTTTAATTTCGTCTGCATATTTATTTTTTTATTTATTCATTCATAAAACAATTTTTACATTGTGTCGAATATACTTACAAACAAGGTTAAAAGTAATGTCAAAAGATTTTAAATTATATAATGTCAAAATAGAAATAAAAATAATAAAAGAGAAAAATTAGATTATTATAATTGAGGCATTAATTCCGATATATTATACAAACATTTTTCTAATAAAAAGGCTTTTAATTTTGTTTTAAACAAGTGCGTGTTATAAATTAGGACCTTTATCTCAGAAGGCAACTTATTAAATATCTCTACCGCTTGATACTTCGAACAATGCTCAACTATACTAAATTTTGGTGCTATTCGTTGCTTAAAAATGTTTCTTCGCGTGCTCTCTCTAATTTCACGTTCCTCTTGTGATTCAAAGTCATGTAGATACTTAGCGAAATAACTTAAGAGAACCAATATATATAGGCTAGGGACCGTTAATATTCCCAATTTTTTAAAGTAATCTCTGCATGAGACATGTTGTGCAACTTTGACTATTATCCTTATAGCTCGTTTCTGTAAGATGAATGCTCTCTGCCAGTTGTAACTGTAACTATTTCCCCAGAGCATGATGCTATACCTAATTCTGGACTCGACCAAAGCATAATATACAGCCTTCAACTGTTCTATGTTCAATTCATCCCTAAGGCTGCGGAGTGCATAACATGCCGACGATATGGATGATTCAATAACAGTGAGCTCCGGTTTCCAATTTAACAGCGAATCTATATTAATTCCTAAGAATTTAACCTTGTCCACTAAGACAATAGTGTCTCCACCTATTTGTATATCTAAGTTGTCATTTTGACGAGTCGTAGTCTTAAATAATATGAGGTTAGTTTTGCCTGTATTTAGCAATAAGTTATTGGCTGTAAACCATTCGTTAATTTTTTCTGTGATTATATTTATATTAAATGTCAATTTTTGTATGTCTTTTGCCCCAATTATTATGTTTGTATCATCTGCGAAAACAACAAAATTTTCGTTCGGCTGAGTTTTATTCATGAAGTTTAATAAGTCATTTGTAAAAATAATATATAGTATAGGTCCTAAAATTGAACCTTGAGGCACACCACGTTTTACATATGTCATTTTTGACTTGTATATCACTTCGTGATTATTCTCATCTGTATTTTTAATCTCTACATACATTCGTCTATTTTGTAAGTACGATGTCATAAGTTGTAATGTCTTGCCCCTTATACCATAATATTCGAGTTTAGTAAGTAGTAACTCATAATCTATAGTATCGAAGGCGGAACTGAGGTCAACAAATAGTCCAGCTACTTTCATTTTGTCATTTAATTTACTAACTATGTCATTAATTAAAGTGTTTATAGCCTCTGAGGTACCAACGCCTTTCTGATATCCGAATTGTCTCAGATTGATAATTTTGTTTATACCTAAATGTACCATCAGTCTAGTTTTAATAATTTTTTCAAAGAGTTTAGATAAGGTGGGTAATAAGGATATGGGGCGATAATTTCTCGGATCCGTCTTAGAGCCCTTTTTATGAATTGGTATTACCTTGGCTAATTTCAACTGGTCAGGAAAGATTGACTCTTCAATGCATTTATTAAAGAAATCAGAAAGAGGAGAGGCTAAGATCTCTATATTCTCCTTTATAATTGATATTGGTACGTCGTCAAAGCCACAAGAATGTTTATTGATAGCCAATATTAGTAAAAAAAGCGAAGTTTTCAAACATTATCTCCTTTTAAACATGGAGAATGTTTAAAAGGGGATCTCGTTTTAAATGTTTATGTAAGAGTAAATGAAACACTTTCATTTTTCTTGAAAAATTGTTTCATTTTTATTTTATGGTTGTTGCTTAGCTTTTATATTTTTTTTTGTATACGTATTTACTTCTTGTATACTTATTTATTTAATTGTTAATTTCTCCGGACCAATAAAAAAAAAAACAAAACAGAACACAACAAAGAAATATTACTCCACACATTATCAAATGCTTGTGCAACCCAGTGTACATGCGCGGGCGCAGGCGTGAGTCAGCGCGCGCGTGTCCTGTTTATCTTGCACATCTGCTGCGATCGCCGGGTTCCGTACGACGGCCCGTACATATTGATACGAGTAGAATTGACTTGCCGTTATAAATGTTTGGTGGAACAAACAAAAAAAACATGACAGGAATTTTGATTTTTTTAAGAATTCGGAAGAATTATATGGGTAGTATAAATTTTCCATGGTTTTAATTTATTTGGGCTTGGGCTAGATTTCAATAATTTGGTGAGTAACTATAAGGGGTATGATGGATTAATGTGCAGTACGAACTAATTTGAGAGACAGGATAAAAAAATATGAAAGAAAAAACACTATACTTTACGTATTACTCAATTGACCGATAACAAATAAAGTTTAATTAAAGTAAAAAGATATTTAGCACATAACCTCAAATAACGCTTCTGCTCGACCGGGGAATCGAACGTAGAACCTTGTTCGGTATTAGCGTTTGCGACTAAGAACAACCAACATTACAGTCAACATGTTCACCATTTTACGTCACATGTCAAGTAAAACTTTATATTAACGATGTTTGTCGAAATAATTGATTTCATTTTCGAGGCTTGTGCCACAAATATTTGAACAACACCGTCAGCATTTTGCGTGCAAACATTAATTAGACGTAGCCATCTTAACTGACATTTAAAAAGTTGTGTTACCTAATTTCGAATTTGTATTGCACCAACTCCAAAATCGCCTGCAGCGGCAATTTATGTTGAATTTGATGTTTAATTTATTAACTCTAATCTGTTGATTTGGTTCTCTTGTTTGTTTGGGTGCAAAAAAGGCATCATCAGGCCTAATTCGAATGCGTGGAGTAAACGTACGGTTTATTTGATCAATCTTTGAATTAAAATTACCTGCTTCAGTCATAATATTTATTTAGTTTGAGTGATGATTACTTTACCATGTCACACTTAGGCCCGTATTAATAGACATCACTCAATTCTGAGACGCTCTCAAGTTTATTGCTGTCCTTATTTTTTCCCTTTAGAATGACAAGGACAGCAAGAGACTTGAGAACGTCACGGAGTTGAGTGACGTCTATTAATACGGGCCTTAGTATGATAAAATCGGCCGTGTTGGGCTTAACATTTTGGATACTTGCCTGTCTTTGAACGATGTATTAGAAAAGGTTTTCAAACCACCACCTAAGACTTATACAACTCTAAGTCTAATTCAGAACCGGTCTAGCCTCAAGATACCATTTTAATTGTCTGTTGCCAAGGTCGAAGCATCAAAAAATTGAGAGCTTAGGCCTCGGAGTAATTTATTGTAATTGATCGTTTATTTAAGTATCTAGGATCTATGGTGGTAGTAGCAATTATTATTCATGCAATTGATAATTGAAGACAGATAGTAAAACATATACAAAAACAATGACACTACTGGGAATTCATCTCGAGAAGCAGACTCAGCTGTAGTATCTGCTGCTTACTATTTTTTATTTATTTATTGTTTCAAGTAGGGATGGATATAGGACAGTTCTACACCTCCAACCAATGCCTCACTGATTATTGGAATTCTAGAAAACATCACAGTACATTACACCGCTTTTTTTTATGACTGCAAATAAGAAGTTTACGGGAAGTTTAGTCTTCCATTCTATCTACCGTCATGATCTCATTTACTTCTTTCTTCTTCATACCATTCTTCACACAATCCATCTATCTTTTCTTCGGCCTTCCTCTCCCGTCCATCCCTCTACTACCTAATTTTCTTAGGTTGATTATCTACTATTATACATAGTACTTAAAAAACTTTAAAATGTAGACATAGAACAAAAGGTAAGTGTATACTGATAATAATTAGAAGAGGCCTTGCCCTGCAGTGGGACGGTAATAGGCTGGTATTATTAAACAAGTAACATATAAATTATGATAATATAAAAATAATAGTCACTAACAATTAAATATTGGAACAACTATTAATTACAAACATTAACAAAAAGAATAACTGTCAAGAAATGTATAGCAATAATTGAGCAAGATGATAATTTATAGTACAGCTATTGTCGATTTAATTCTTAACGATTATTATTGGTAATCGATTTAGTAGAACGATGAGACTCTGTGTGATAGTAATGCGTAATCATAGGTAATTGTTACACCAGTGGTTCTCAAACTTTTATGGCTTTGGAAAACAATATATTCGATGAATCCCAGAAACAATTACGAACACTAACTGATTTTTATCCATTTTTAAGTTTGACCGCTATGTGTGTGTGTCTGTCTCTTTGTCTGTCTGTGGCACCGTTAAATAGGTGAACCTAGATAGATGCGTTTTTTTATTTTAAAGTAGGTTAGTTAGCAATAATTTTTAGACTTGTTACTATAACATTGGGTTAGGCGTTTCAAAATTATCAACTGTTTTGTTAGCTACAGTCGCGATCTAAATAAACCCCACCGGGTTCTTGTTTTTTTATTTACATTGTTCATTATTAAGGGGATACTATTTGACATTAATATTTTGCATTTATTATCATTCGTTTGTAGTACGATTTCTTTTATACTTTTTCTTCATCAGGCTTACGATATATTATTATAGTTATTACCTTTTTTATTATTATCTTTTTTCTTTACAGCACAATTTGAGAATAGCTGTGATAGTCAAGTATATAGTCATTTCAATATTGCCGAATAGTTACCGCATTTGCTTCGCTGGTTAAACAAATTAATAAAGAATTTGTAGATTTGGTAATGGTGGCCGAAAAACGACATCTATTATATTATTATCATAATTGGTGAATGCTTGAGATATTTTGTTGATCTTTTTTTTATGGATGGAAATCATCAAATGACTTCTCGCGCCCCGGGCGGGGTGGGAGGGAGTGTCAGACTTTTACTGGCTAATACCCACCCTTGTTCCTTCGGTTACCCTTTATGTTCCGCGGCCGCGGTAATTATTAGAACTATTCCGCAACCCCGGAAACGGTTGATCTTAGCATAGGCGGTATGTTATCTTCTATATAAATAAAAGTATAAACTGACTCACTGACTGACTGACTGGGTGATATAGTAATGTGTAGCCCAAAAGACATCCTTACTTATTTCATGTCATAATTTAATTATAAGATAAAATTGTATTGTTATTGCACACACGCATATCTCTATTGCAGTCTCTTTTATAGAATAAAGGTTTGCTGGAAGATAACTCAACTTTTTGGTTAAGCTCGCCATTGTACATAATTCATATATTTTTGCTGTTTTTAGGGTTCCGTAGTCAACTAGGAACCCTTATAGTTTCGCCATGTCTGTCTGTCTGTCCGTCCGTCCTCGCTTAATCTCTGTGACCGTTAGCACTAGAAAGCTGAAATTTGGTACCAATATGTATATCAATCCCGCCGACAAAGTGGTAAAATAAAAATTGGAATAAAATGATTTATTAGGGTAGCCCCCCTATATGTAAAGTGGGAAGTGTTTTTTTTTTTTAATTTCAACCCCAACGTGTGATATATTGTTGGATAGGTATTTAAAAATGAATAGGGGTTTACTAAGATCATTTTTTGATAATGTCAATAATTTCGGAAATAATCGCTCCAAAAGGAAAAATCAAAGCGTCCCCCCCCCCCCTCTAACTTTTGACCCGTAGGTTTAAAAAATATGAAAAAAATCTGGAAAGTAGAACTTTATAAGGACTTTCTAGGAAAATTATTTTGAACTTGATAGAAAGAACTGTTTTTGTACAAAAAAGACAAAAAGTCGTACAAAATAATTTCTGCGTACTTAGTATGTCAACGTAACAAATAGCCTTTTTTTAAACTTATAAGTGGGAACACTTATTGTGACGGACGGGAAACTACGGAACCCTACATTGAGCGTGGCCCGACACGCTCTTGGCCGGTTTTTTTAACTTATAAGTGGGAACACTTATTGTGACGGACGGGAAACTACGGAACCCTACATTGAGCGTGGCCCGACACGCTCTTGGCCGGTTTTTTTTATATGTATTGTTTTTCTTGTGCAATAAAGTATAAAGAACATTATAGATCCACCAAGCATCCTAGAGACATAAAACTTGTAGGGTGTGTTCTTTGTGAAGAGTAAATATAATACCTATCATAAAAAGTTTTTAGAAATTCGGCCCCTGAAGCTGTAAAATAGTGGATGAAAGTTCGTTATACACGCGGGCGAAGCCGCGGGTAAACGTGGTGTTCACATGCCCTTGAGTAGTTTTAGACATAAGTACGTTTAAGCCTTCAAACACACGTGATTCGACACCCAATAGAAAGACAATAGCAGCCCGACAGCCGGCTGTCGCTTGGTCGATGAATGGTTAAACAAGGAAACAAAATATCTTATAGCCACATTATATTTATATAGATGGAAGTCTCTTTAAAACATCATTATTATCGTAACATAAAAGTCAGTCGGATAATGAAAATGTCGTGCCGTCATTGCTTGGTTACTGTAGGTGGCTATTGAGAATGTCAAACAGATAAATTGTATGTTATTCAGTTCTTACATTCGTCACTATTAAGCCTCATCTTGGAATTAACTTTCTTACAAAGTCATAACTATTATCTTTCATAATAAAGCTGTTCTTTCGTCTCTCGTGTTATAAAAAGCCGTCTCTTGTCCATGACTTTGATTACTGCTACGCTCCCGTAGGTCTGAGCATAATGTCATAGCCAATTGTAGCCATAGTATTCAATAAATATTACTACAAATGCAGAACTAATTATTCATTCAAACTGGTGATTTTAGAAAAGAATACTTGAAACAAACAAACGATAGAATCTCTTATTTTTAAACGACTTTAAAAAGGAGAAGGTTGAAGGGTTTTTTTTGGTAAAAATATTACATCACCCAGAAAATATATTTTTCCTGTATATTGAGTGTTCAACAACTCAACAAAAATAACTGTACTTCAAACAAATTTGTAACATGCGGAAAATGAACTCTCGACACGCAGAACATTAACCGACTCTCTCCCACTCAACCACTGAGACAATCGTGACGTATGTTTTTTTTTTTTGGTGAGTGGGAAGTCATCCAATGACTGCTCCCGTCCTGGGTGCGGCGGGAGGGCGTGTCAGACTCTTACTGACTAAAACCCACTCATGTTCCTTCGATTGCCATTTATGTTCCGAGGTCACGGTAACTATTATAAACATTCCGCAACATCGTGACGTATGTTAGCAATTTTGCATACAAACACCTTTTACCCAAAAACTAACGACCGAAAAAACCTCCACAAACACAAGCAAAACCAAATCAAAAGCTACACACATAACCCCAAAAAATTAACTCTAAACAAGGGACAACTAGCTAAATGACACGTCGTTCTAATCATGCACTTATGCGGGCTCGCTCGATACAGGGGTGGCGGAACGAGGGGCGAGGGGGCGGGGGCGGCCTTATCACTCAGCTGATAATCACAGGCCCCTAAACCAGACACTTCACGTGTTGACGCAATCGTAGGGTGGCGATGTGGCGAGACTGTCCTGATTGTGAAAATATTGTAACTATAATGCTATTGTTTTAGTAGCTTTTTCGCGTGATTTTGTCTGTGTGTGTATGTTAATCGAAATTAAATGCCTGTGGAAGTTGGCTATAGTGCAATGTTCCAATAACTATTTTGTCAAAAATAAAGAACATGCTACTTTAATAACCCGACTATATTGTAGACCTAAACACGGGCGCGTAGTCTTAAGTCCTGGTTTTAAACCCCACGTCTCATCTTCTAAATGTTTAAAGAATGCATGAAATTTTTATTATTACTAGTCTAGGCCTGTATTACAAAAGTTAAAATTTAAAAATATTTTGTTAGTACGCCTTAGAGCGCGGAAGTTAAAAGTGTGCTTTCCCGTTCCTTCAAAAGTTTATAAATCCACCATTTCAGCTTTAGTGCCAAAGTAAAAATTATAATCAATACTTATGTAAGTAAAAAAAATTCTCAGGAACAAACAATACTCAAACGTCAAAAGATTCGAACTCACTACGTCAACCAAAGACTACTCTAATGAGACCCTACGCAACGCCTACTAAAACTTGATATATACATAATATATGTACATGAAAAACCACAAAACACATTGTCCATTAAACTCCAAAACCGTGGTTACCGTAAATTGTAATTTTATACCATCGGCTGTAAGAGACAAGTGATTGCTAACATATTATACGAATATAGTACATGTAGAGCAATATTATATTGATTTATTGCAAGCCTTGTCACTGCCTGTAACATTGTACGTGTTTTAAACATTTCGCGATGGTTTTGTACCGTTTACTGCAAGGTTTTTTATAATATGATATATGATAAATAAAAATGCCAACCTATTACTCTCCCACTGCAGGGCAAAGGCCTCTTCTCATACAGAGAAACTCAAACTCAAAACTATTTTATTCAAATAAACCATTTACAGGTACTTTCGAATCGTCAAGGTCAGTCTGTCAGAAAATTGAATTTAGCTCGTTCTAAACAGTAGGTCCAATGGAAAAGAGCGAGCAAGAAACTCCATAGAGCGAGCTAGAAACTCCAGAGAAGGCACGAACATCGATCACCACGCTGGTTCAAGGCGGTTTTTCGATTTTGGACTCTTCCCTACAAGTCCAGATTTCTTGAAGATATTTTCCTTCACCGATGTAGATAAACTTTAAAAAGTACACATGCATTGAAAAAGTCACATTGGTACTTGGATTTGAACTCACAAGTCTTTCACGATTAAACCATTAAACCGAACTCAATGGAACTTGGTACGATTGACCTTGAACCTCAAGCCGTGACATATTTTTGTCAATAACCGTCGGCAAGAACACCCACCAGTCATAATACCCGTGTCTAATTAGAGGATATTTCCTCTTAATTGAGGAAAAAGAACTTTTCACCCTGTTCCTCATAACTCTAAGGCTTCGTTTAAGGAGACGCGGGTGTCTCGTGTTGGGTTGGGAGCCTGCTCTATATTCAAACATGGAGTCGTATGGGAGCGGTTAAATAAACGCGGCTTTACCCGCAGTTGCTTTTAATGCAGGCAAACCCCGTGGTTGGCATCGCAAGCAACGTGTAACAGTGATACACGTATCACGCTGCACGCAACGAGTAACAATGATATACGTATCACGCTGCACGCAACGTGTAACAATGATACACGTATCACGCTGCACGCAACGTGCAACAGCTCATCTAAGTAAACGAGGCCTTAGGGTCTATTTAAAAATTGCCGTAGTTGAATTTTATGTTTTTAACTTTATTTTTTGTTCTTTATAAAACTGTTCTTACATAATTTTAACATTTTTTATTTATTTATTCACCAAAACTTATCTAGAAGAAGACCGAAAGAGGTTAAAAATAACGAACAAAGTTCTTAAAAAAATAATTTTATTATTAGTTTCTATGCCAATTAATAAATTACAAGTTAAGACCGTCGATAGTGGAAGGTTATCGACAACATAGAAATAATAACTCAGGTTCATTTCCTGGAGCTAATAAGGTACATTATTAACCTACTTTTAATTAAAAAAGTCTTTATCGGCTCTAGACTCTTTGGCTAAGGACCGTCACTAACATGGTTATAATATTTACATCAAAATCAGTTCAGTTTTGTAGCCGAAGCAGCATTATAGATGTACCAACCAAATTTCAATTTACTGTTAAATTTTGTCTGTCGATCTGTCTTGTCCGTTAGCATAATAGTCGGAAACGCGATTGCTGTACGTCCTGAGCTCAAATTGTGTCAGTTTTTCCATTTTTACTTTTGAAATAAAAATGCCCATTATTTCTTAACATACCTACTTATCTTTCAATATCAGAAAACAAATAATTACAAGTCCTCATTATCTAAAAACAATGCCGCAAATTGGTTAAAGAGTCAACTTCAGTAAGAAACCTGTTACATAGATACCTAATAATAATATAATATAGGCATTAATTAGTGTCGCAGCCGTGGGCGTTTAGATAAATGTGTGTGTACCTAAGATATGGGGAGAAAAACCAACATACTTTCATTGAGATAGCGCGTGTGTGTGGTTTGTACGTGTGTAGGAGATAGTTAGTCACATACTGTATTGTTTGTCACCTCTGAATAGAATTGTTTAACATTTTCGTTTGATATAAATTCTGGTTGATCTAATTTTTTTGTTCACCTGTGGCTCATCTCGTCTATTGCAATCAAGCCTAAATGACGAGATTTTGTCCGATATTTGACAACTTTGACAGTTTTTGTATGGGAAATGTGTCCAAAATTTGACATTAAACCACTTTTGCAACAGCAGTCTTGAGCCCCTGAACTGCCTAATGGCTTGCAGATGTCGATAGACGGCGGTAACTAATTCAGATCAGACAAGTTATCAGTTTGTTTGCCATTCAATAATATAAATATAAATTTTCCAACTCGAGGTTACTACTAAACAGGAAGTGCGTAATGGAAAGTCAAGAATCAAAAATATTTATGTCTGTTATAAAAAATATGAGCAGTTGTGCCCGAGCCTCGGAAAGCACGTAAAGTTTGTGGTCTCGGTTGTCATTCGTCGAACTTTGACTGTCGTTACGGGTAGTCAGAGGCCAGAAAGTCTGACCAGTCTAAAAACAATATCTTCAGATGGAGCGGTTGATTTTGTTTACCGATTGAGACACGAATTTGTTTTTATTTTCTACTGGAATAGGACTCTATGTAAAAAGCTCGTATGGGGAAGTACCACGCAGTTACTGCCACCATCCCCTATACATATCTGCCGCAAAATAGCGTTACTGTATTCCGGTTTAAAGAGTATGAGAGTCAGTAAGATAACAGGCACATGAGACATATCATCCATGTCTAGTGCTACAAATATCGGCTTATGCCACAGAACCCCAGAGACATGGTTATAAAAACTCTAAGGTCCATACATTCATTTCACTTTAAACTTCAAAGCGGTTTCATTGGTTCAGAAAAGTATAGACTTGGGGTTAAAAATTAAATGATTTTAGATCCAAATATCTATTCAATGGTATCCACTTAACATAATGTAGAGCATAAATAAACCCTTTTATTAATGGTACAAATATTTTTATAACAGGAAATTACGAACCAAAACCGACGATTTTCCTCAATTCTCTAAATAATAATTAAATGATTCACTGAACTAAATTCGGTGAAAAGCTAAATATATTCGGGACAAGAATACATTTGTCAAGTAAAAATAGTTTCCGAAAGTTAGACAGGAATACCGCACTGTTTCGTTTCCGTCCTTTTATTTTTAGTTGACTCATCGTGACATGGTAAAATCATGTATAAGATTTAGTATAAAAAATGTGTGTTTCTGTCAATTTTTATTCTTCCGTACACTTGCGCTTTTTTTCTGATTATACTTCGCGGGATCCAAGACAGTTGTATAGTTTCTCCGGGACTCGTCGAACTCATTGGTCGGCATTTTTTTAGTTGATTCTGTCTTACAGATAGTAACAGAATCATTGTTTAGCTAAAGCTATTGCTAAGTATCATTTATTCATCTGGGCCCTAGTTTTTTGGTATATTTTTTTCGTAGAGTGACTATTATGTGCCTTGTTTTCCTGGGCTAGCTGGGATGCCAACGTATTCGCGAGAGTACTGGCATTAAAAATATCTATAGTCTGTGTGTGAGTCCCGTTAACCCTCTACTGGTTCGGTACAGAACCAAAGTCAAAGCCAAAGGCATTTATTTCACTTAGACCATTTTACAAGCACTTATGAATTGTTAAACAGTCTGTCAGTTAGAAAGGTGAGGTTAGTTGCTTGTTCCAAAACGTAAAACAACAATAATATAATTTCATGTTAGTAACCGACTTCTTTTATCAATGTTTTCATCATTATTCATTGTTTTATTTCGATAGATAAATAATTTATCCTTCGTGGCTGTATTCATCCATGACATCACAGCACACTCTAGCAGAATACTAGCGCTGCGATATTTTTTCTTTTAAATATCGCATCCATGATTTTACAACTATTTATATGCAGGATTGTGGTAGCGGTTCGTAGAGCTCCTTTAAATTAAAGTTGAGCTCACGATGCCTTTTGAGGCAGGTTTACCCAAACTGTTACTGGCACTTTTCTCAAAAGGCTAGCCCGAATGTTATTCTGCATGGTTTGTTGCACAAAGATATTTTTTTTTTGGTGAGTGGGAAATCATCAAATGACTGCTCCCGTCCTGGGTGGGGCGGGAGGGCGTGTCAGACTTTTACTGACTAAAACCCACTCATGTTCCTTCGATTGACCTTTTTGTTCCAGGGTCACGGTAACTATTATAAACATTCCGCAACTGCACAAAGATATTGAAATTGTCTGGACTTTAAAAGAGACGATGATCCCTGAGTTTGTTTCGGCGTTTCTTCTCAGAGGTAGTCCAGTTAGGAAATGCCGGCTCCAACAAGTTTATAAAAAATATGACTTGTAAAAGTGATTTTAAAATACTACTTGCATAATTAACGATTTCATTTCATAATGCTGAGTTAGGTGCCTTATGAGCCTCGCACAGTTTTTACCTTATTTTAAGTTGTCCGAGATAATTTCTTATTGCCAACCCGAGTAATTATTTAAACAAAGCTAAATTAGTATTGAGTAGCTTTAAGTTTTCTTTTATTGTTATTATTAACAGTACCTATGCTAAGTATTTTTGGTAATCTGTGGATAACGTTGTAAGTAGTATATTTGTCATCTCTATTATATAAGTACTCCAATCATGGTATTCATATGCTACTGTTTGTTATCGTCATTAAAATAATTTATTTAAAAAAACATACCCAAAAGGACGTATGTCGTACACACGTCGCCATTTTGAATAATGAAGTCTTCACAATGTTTCCTCATGACATAATGCATTGCGAGAGTTTCCCACGGATGGTCAGCGTGGCTGGTGACCATGTTGCAAGACCATAGACCACCCACACTGGTAGGGAATGCAGAGAATGTCTACTTGTAGTTACTATGAACTAATTTTATCAACATTGTCAGCATTGCTTTTGTATGTATTAAACCGATGAACACAAAATTCGAGACACAGAAGAAAGACAATAGCATCGCGACAGCCGGCTGTCGCTTGGTCGTCGGAAAGTTAAACCTTCGAACACACTTGATTCGAGACATAATAGCAGCGCGACAGCCTGCTGTCGCTTGGTGGTCGAAAGATTGAAATGAGAAGAAATGTAAACTGACTAAAATATTTTAAGGGCTAAGTTCATCCAACTTTATATCGTTTTTAACCGACTTCAAAAAGGACGAGGGTGTCAATTCGTCGGAATCTTTTTTTATTTAACCATCGAATATTTGCTAGTAAAAATTCAGACAAATCGATTCTATCATTTTGAAGGAGTACAACAGCAAAAAAAATTATAAGTGCAGAAGTGTGTGTGATTTAGAGAAGATATATTAATTTGACATTATAAACGGTCATTTTATTTAATTGTAGGTATACATTATCCACTTGTATAGAGTGACTAACTGATTCAGATACGCAAAATATAATCCGCTTTCGACGATTGATGCCTTTTATTTTGAATGCGAAGTTCACCTCTAAAAGGGTTAAGTAAAGGATGAACAGTTTTATTAATTCGTCATTTCAATAATATTACACACGATTTTTATCAAAGTACACGAGCAAAGCCTTGGGAAACAGTTAGTTAGAAAGAGCGAAAGAAAAAAGAAAGAAAAAAAGAAAGAAAGAAAGATAGAAGAAAGAAATAAAGTTAGAAATAAAAAGTAAGAAAGAAAGAAAACAAAGCAAGAAATATATTTTATTTGGCACACATGGACATAGTGCAAAAAGTACATGTTTAAACAATAACAAAGAAAGTTAACACAAATAGATCCAATTCAGCAAAAACGATAGACAACTATGTACGGTGCCTGACGCTGGTTTTCAACTGAACCTTAAATCAATTGAACGGTTGAATAAGTTTATTTAATCGTTAGACTTGATTAATAGATTGTTCTTCAGTTCATTTTTACAAAAGTAAGCAATATTCCCGCACTCGATTCCACCTCGATTGATCAAAAAAAGTTTATTTACCAAGCTGCTGACGCATTAGCTTTGAATTTGAGCTATTTATTTAGCCTATCTAAATAAATAGCTCTGAACGATATTGGACCAATGGGCGCTCATTTTATATCTGGTTAATACCGCCGTAAACCGGATTGAACTAGATATATCCAGATTTTAGATAAGTACGTGCTAAGTAAAGAAATCTTAACTATTTTTCAGTGTTTAGCGTGATTTTGTCTTAAAAAAAGGGGTTGGTTGTATTTTTTTTTCACTTTTTACCACCCTGGGCGGAGCGAGGGGGCGTGTCAAACTTTTACTGACTAAATCCCACTCATGTTCTTTCGTGTTAAGGGCCGCAGTAACTATCAGAACTATTCCGCAGCCCCGGCAATTCCGTGGCTCAGGCGTTTGTATTAGAAAAGGCGAGAGTGGGAAAAAGTTGATACTAACAACACTTATATTGCTTTTCCTCATGTTCTTTATTGCACAAAAACAAGAAAAATGATGCTTAATAGTAGCAAATAACATAATTATTTACCGAGCTTATCTCATAAATGAGTCTTCTTCCAGCAAACCATAATTTGATAGAGAAATTTCGCAGTGGATATACTCATGTGCAAAAACAATATAATTTCTTCTTTTCTTTTTGTTATTATAGTTGGTTTTGTAAGTAAATAATATAGAGAAAGGTCCTTACTTTGAGTCTTTTTTTCATTGTCAGGATTTCATTATAGTTGTCAATTTTCAATAATGTTATTGTAAAAACCACAGGTAATGGAAATTGGTTTAAACGTTAATGGAATTAATTGAATGATGCCATTACGCAGTGGTTAATGCATTAAAACATTGACATTTCACGGAGGGTTCGATATCCGATTTTTGTATATAAGCTGTTGTGAAACCTCGGGTGGTTTTTTTTAGGGTTCCGTAGTCAACTAGGAACCCTTATAGTTTTGCCATGTCTGTCCGTCTGTCTGTCCGTCCTCGCTTAATCTCCGTGACCGTTAGCACTAGAAAGCTGAAATTTGGTACCAATATGTTTAACAATCACGCCGACAAAGTGGTATATGTAAAGTGGGAAGTGATTTTTAAGGTTCCGTACCTCAAAAGGTAAAAACGGAACCCTTATAGGATCACTTTGTTGTCCGTCTGTCCGTCCGTCCGTCCGGCTGTCAAGACCCTTTTTCTCAGAAACGCGTCGAGATATCAAGCTGAAATTAATATCACATACTCAGGTCTGCTATCTCTCAAAGCAGTGAAAAAATCAAGTTTCTAAATCAACGCAATAAAAAGATACGGCAGTTTATATTGCATATTTAGACATTTTCAAGGGAATCAAAACTCAAAACCTATAGGGTACTTCCCATTGACCTAGAATCGTGAAATTTGGCAAGAAGCAAGGTCATGTAGCACAAGTAAAGAGAAAACTCCGAAAACCGTAAATTTGTAGTTATTTCACTAAAAAACAGATTAACGGAACCCTCGTTGCGCGAGTAGAACTCGCACTTGACCGGTTTTTTTTTAATTTCAACACTAACGTGTGATATACCTATCGTTGGATAGGTATTTAAATGAATGAATAGGGGTTTACTAATTTTTTGATAGTGTCAATAACTTCAGAAATAACCGCTCCAAAAGGAAAAATCAAAGCGTAGGTTTAAAAAATATGAAAAAAATCTGGAAAGAAGAACTTTATAAGGACTTTATAGGAAAATTATTTTGAAGTTGATAGAAAGAACAGTTTTTGTATATAAAAGACACAAAGGTTGTACAAAATAATTTCTGCGTGCTTAGTATGTCAACGTAACAAAAAGCCTTTTTTTTACACTTACAAGTGGGAACATTTATTGTGACGGACGGGAAACTACGGAACCCTACCTTGAGCGTGGCCCGACACGCTCTTGGCCGGTTTTTTTAAATTGGAACAGAGATACAAATAAATCTACCTATAAAAATAAAAACTTCCTTATAAGATCAGTTCGCTTTAATTCTTACTCTAAACTTTAAGTCGATTTTCTTGGAAAAGCTTGGCTAAATTAACTACAATATGAAACTGTTTTCAGTGAAACCATTACAACACTAGGAAGTAAACCTTTAACAATATTCTAGGAAAATATTATTGTTTATCTTTAACTAAAGCTTCACAACTCTATGCTTTGAAATTTTCATACCGTCTATAATTGTCTGAAATATTTAGGTCTAGCTTTTGCTAATTTTATAACCACATTAAGCTTTTTGTCTATAAAGCATATTCCTTTATGAAAAACTAGCTTTTGCCCGCGACTTCGTCCGCGTGGAATAATACTTCCCGTTCCCGGGGGATTTCCGGGATGAAAACTATCCTATGTCCTTTCTCGGGTCCCAAACTATATCTGTACCAAATTTAATTCAAACCGGTTCAGCGGTTTAGACGTGCAGAAGAGACAGACAGACAGACAGAGTTATTTTCGCATTTATAATATTAGTACGGAAGTACGGATTAATTGCAATCGGTCCAGAACTTAACAGACAGAAATTGCCTGTGACAAACAAAATTGGAAAAAAAACTTCTCTGTTATATTAGTCTGAATACTATTATATGATATGGTATGAATTAGATAAATAAAGATCTTACAATAATTGAGTTACGTCTTTGTAATGGACACACAACCGTATTTACTGTATCCAGAAACATTAAATTTTGCACAATAATTTATTTTAATGTCATAAAGGGGCACAAAGTATTGTTTTTTGGAAAACATTACTTTATTTAACCTAAAGACGCAGAAAATGGTTAGTTTAAAATAATTTAATACTAATTTTATATTTGTAATTGTTACAGATGGTTGGGTCATATAAGAAGAAATCGCTTTATTACTGTAAGTATCTTCAGCATTAATTATGTTTATTATATTCTGTAACCTATTATCGATGTTACTCAAACTGATTAAAAAATTTAAGATTTTTTTTTAATTTAAGATTTTTAAACTTTGAGTTAGATTGAAATGTTATTTTTACTGTGACTTTTTCTTTTGACTTGATTTCATTTTTGTGTGTGTGATCTAACAATTTTTTTTATTATTGGTATTTGACATGTGTTTAATAATGTATTGTGTTTTACAAGAATATGACTTGTAAGAATCCCTTACCAATAAAATACTATGACTACTATGACTTTTTTTTTCAACAATTTTGTTAGTATTACTTAAAAACTTAAAACTATGACTATGATTTTCTAAAAATCTCGTTATACAATTTATCTACCTTTGAATTTAATTTTATATATTTTTTTTTACTTTTTCTCACCTCTGAAACGTTGTGAAACCAAAAATAGTTAAAACCATATTTATCCATCATTTTTCAAGTTCTGGGTGACTATCACAAAATACTTCACTAACAGGCAAGCCTCAATAATTCTATATACAATCATATCGCGTGAACTATTCCAAATGTGCTGGCACCAGGAGCTTTATCATAATTCATAAACCGTCAATATACCGGATCTGGCTTCACGATTTCTCGATCACCATCAGCTATAACCTTTAGGTCATTGTTTGTAAGGCTGCGGACACAAACACGGCGGACGCGGGTAGAATAGTCAGCTAGACTATCGGCCGCCGCGCACGGCACCGCGACCTACGAAGCCAATCCCATATAAAGCTATGCATTTAAACACGCCGCTATCCGCTCCACTACCGCCGCCGCTTTCTCTGACTGTGTGTCCACATCCTTACAGCCTAAGCTGTGCTACACTTACTTTCTAATTTATTACATTCGTGAAATATCTCGCAGTGTTCAACTTTAGTGTATCAACATCAAAAATAACCTTTAGTTCAGTTAGTATTGATAAATTACGCAATTTGTCGTCACGATTCACGAAGTTTGAACTAGTATTTTGAGGTTATGCAAAGTCAGTATTTAGTTTAAAATATCGTGGGACAACTCACACACTGACATCTGATCCTAACTAGGCAGGGGGCCTAGACAAGTGGCATTGTAGAATAGATAACGAAAACGAATAGATTGTCAAATGTATGGAATTGACATAAGCTTTCGCTAAACAATTTGACATCTCCATACATTTGACAATCTATTCGTTTTCGCTATCTATTCTACAATGCCACTTGTCTAGCCATAACCAGACGACTGATATACGATATATAATTTCATTAACATTAAAAGTTACACCCAGACACAGAACAGACAATCACACAATGATTTGTCGTAGGTGGGGATCGAACCCACAACCTCCGACTTAGTAGTCAGGGTCACTAATTACTAGACCAACAGGCAAGTCTAATTTAGCGAAGACTGGACACATTCAAGCCTAAATAAAGCCAGATTTGTGCGATAAATACTGAATATTGTAAAAGCATATTTTTTTTATGTCATGGCTTTTCTCAAAGTAGCGTCTGATATCTTATCTAATATTATAATAGTCTTATTCATCGTCCAATATTCTCCATTTCATTTCCTTCTTTGTCTTCTCCACTGATTGTTACCACCATTCTCCAGAAGCTAGGCTTTAAACCAAATTATATTTTTCATTCATATTCACATATTTTGTAGGCTTTTGCCACTAAACCCTAAAATCATTTGACTTCTACCCAAAGTCTATATTTATATATTTTATAACTGAATTTTCTTATCTATAACTTCTTTCATGATTTAAAGTGAAATGAATGTTTGGGCCGTAGAGTTTTAAGAACAATGGCTTTGGAGTTTAGTGACCATTTTGTCAATATAGGGACTACTTTTAGCTAACTTTCTATTAAATTTTACACAAGAACTAAAAACAAAATAATCTCGATAATGCCTGTATAATATTATGGGTACATTTTAACTCCAACGCGTGTATTGTCTACACCATACCGTAACAAATCTATTGTTCAAATACACACATCAAAAGTGTCTAGGGATATTTCAATTAAACCTAAACAACTAAAATTTTATTAACATTTTGTTAAGACACCTACACATTAAAATAAACCTTGTTTAATAGCCTATCTAATCTGATAATAGACTTTTAGATAAAGTTAAGTTTAAAAAAAAAACTTAGAAGAATAGAAAAAACTCAGACAAAATTTCAATCTAAACTTTATTTTTGAGACATCAAAACCTAAACAAAACAACCATTTTTATTATAAAAATTTTTGAAAACTTAAAATTAATAATCCGTGGATCAGCCTAAAACTCTCCTGACACATCTGCAGCGGTTCTGTATACTCAAAACAAGGGTGTCAATATCCTGTTGTGGAATACTGTCCCAAATTGCGGTTTCTGAAGCCATGAGGACTAGTCAGAGCGTTATATCCAGGCTTCGGTCACGTTATCGTGTCACAGGGGATGTGGTGGAACGGCACCGAGGACCTCAACGCATTAAAACACATGTGCAGGACTGATTCATAGTAAATGCTGCACGAAGTCAACCAAATGTAACGGCAATGCAATTGGTTCAAAGGCTACAGAGAGAGTATGGTTTGTTGGTAAGCGGTCAAACTTTGAGAAGACGACTGCATAAAGTCAACCTACGTACTCGTAGGCCACTTTGGGTACCAGCGCTAAGGAGAGGCAATCGATGAAGAAGATTACAATGGGCTATTGCACACGAAAACTGGAACCATTCTCAATGGTCACTTGTGCTTTTCACTGATGAATCCAGGTTTGGATTTCATCCTGATTCGCGAAGACTTCGCGTTTGGAGAGAACCTGGACGTTGGAATCGACTGCAGCACCCACAACAAGTTCATGCATATCAAGGTGGCACGATTATGGTATGGGCAGGAATTCGTCTCGGCGGTAGAACGGACCTCGTTTGGATACAAGGCAATATGACTGCTCTAAAATACCGAGATGAGGTGCTAGAGCCTGTTATCTTGCCCCACAGACAACAAATGGGACAAAATTTCCAGTTAATGCACGACAATGCCCGTCCACATACGGCGCGTATCGTCACAAGTTGGTTACAACAGCATGATATCCAAGCTTTAGACTGGCCTGCACAATTCCCTGACTTAAATCCTATCGAGCATGCCTGGGATATGCTTCTGAGAAGAGCTCTTAGGAAATTCCCTGAAGATATTGAGGATGAAAACCAGCTTTTCTTGCATCTTAATAGGACTTGGGACAGTATTCCACAACAGGATATTGCCACCTTGTTTTAAGTATGCAGAACCGCTGCAGATGTGTCAGGAGAGTCTTAAGTGGATACAAAGATTATTAATTTTATGTTTTTAACAATTTTTGTAAAAAAGTCGTTTTTTTTGTTTAGGTTTTGATGTTTCAAAAATAAAGTTAAGATTGAAATTTTGTTTGAGTTTTTCTTTTTCTTCTAAGTTTTTTTTTAAATTTAACTTTATCTAAATGTTTGTTATCAGATTATATAGGCTATTAAACAAGGTTTATTTTAATGTGAAGGTGTTTGAACAAAAAGTTAATAGAATTTTAGTTGTTTAGGTTTAATTGAAATATCCCTAGATACTTTTGATGTGTGTAGTCGCGTTGAATACCTAGTTCATTTGTTTTGTCTATTTCTCCTCCATAGCTCAATAGAAAAGGAAACTTTTTTTACTATCACAAGACCAACTAATTATTTAAAAGGAGTTGTAATTAAAAACGTTAAAATCCCAGAACTGCACACAATCTCCACCCAACGACAATCACTGTCAAAAATTCAGATAAAAATGCGGCGCTCCGACAGACTGAGACCAAGATCAGATGCAAACGTTTCTTAAACCTAGCAGAATGGTCCCCCAGCTTCAAGGCCTCGTGTATCCCTGTATGATGTAGCAACGATTCGTCCTCTTAATCCTAATAATCCTGCTGATAAATCTAGCAGGTATTTACGATGTCACATGACGTAACGCGTTTGCTCTCCTTATCATGTTCAAACGTTGCCTATGTAAAATTTTGTGGAGCATAAAAGTAAAGAGTTATGATCTTTTTGAGTTGAATGGCCTTTTTGATGAGATACTTGAATACTGTCTGTGCCTACTTTTGCTTATGAATTTGGTTTGTTAAGAATTGTGGTGATTAGAGCTTGTGGCAATGAAGTAGCAACTGCAAGTCACGGTGTGTTGGATGTTTTTTGAAAAAACATTGGCTAATGGCGAATCATTTTTTTTTAATAAAGTTAGCAAAGAGCATTAAGAGACGCAAACGTGGGTTAATCATTTAACATATTTTTACTACATTAATAATAACAGTTCCTTCGTTTAAATATTTACTCTGCTACCACTAAAGAAAGCGTCACAAAATCATTCTAAGCCCCAAAATAAGATTTCTCTAAAATATCTGGAGGAAAAGCTCCATCAACTAAATATCTTCCAAGAATTAGTCCGTCCCCAATTAAATATCATTATGACATCAGCATGGTAGCATCCTTGGTAGGAAAAGGCCTACTGTTCAACGCAAAATTAAATTTTCCATCAAAACAACTCCCAAAATTCCGTAATAGTACAGCAATAAGGCCTAAATTTAAATTTGTAGTGGCTATTTCGACTGTAAAAGAATCATGGTGCTTAGATGTAGGCCACGTAGGGACCAATTTTGGTTGGTCTCTAAAACTCCTTTGTGTAGCCTCTTTTTTGATACGTGTAGTTGCATGAAGAGGGGAGGAGTGGGTCTTGTTATGTTGGACGTCAACTGATTTATTTTTTCTTTGTTTGCTGAGGACAATGTTGACATGTTTTTTTTTTTAATTTTTAGTCTGGTGTTAGAATAATTTCTGTCTGGCTAGTGACTTATGGCTTTTGTTATGATATGGAGCAACACGTGTCTTTTGACGTAAAATAAATGAGTTTTTTGTTACTCTTCACTATTCATTAGTTTCAAACAAGATTTTGTAAGTTCTCGTCATCATGTTGTAGAATTTAAGTTACACAGATTGTTATTAAATTGAAGTCAATGCCAATTGTGTCAGGCATTAATTATCCATGATTCACGATGCAAGTTATTACAATTGTTTTGTCTAGAACTGCTAACTATTAAATACTATATTGTTCCGTTTGTTGCTTGTGAATGAATTATGTAAGTATCGGGTGGTTTAATGGAATTAATTGTAGTTTATGGTCTGCTATTGACAATTTATAACTAATGGGTATAAAATAACTATTAATGAATTGAAAATTTGTTATAAAATTTTTAAGTAGCTGTGGGAAAAGTATTATAGTCATAATTGCCATATTTGCTTACTAAATATTTCTGTGTTTTTCTATATCAAAACTCTAACGATATTGTTAAAAGTAACTGCCCGCGGCTTACCCAACTTTCTCTTTGGGTATGCGTTTATTTTATGTAAGGTTTTTGTGTGCAACAAAATTATTAAATTAAATAAATATCTTGGGGGGACATGTCCCAGAATAAACGCACACCACCAGACACCTCAATTTAAATATTATTGATTGATTGATTGATTGATATATTTATTGTATTATAATCATAATACATACGCTGAATTTTTATTAAATTATGTTTTAAACACTGTTTTTTTTATAAATTTGTTGTACAGATTGTGGTAGAAAATTATAGTCACATTACAAATCTACGCATGCACACAGTCGCACTTGCATTATGGGTCTAGCGTAGTAGATATTTCATCCATTTTAGTTTGTTTTGACTGTACAGCGGAAGTGTGACAGCAGTTTACGTAGTTTTAATTATTTTTGGTATAAAATATTACCTATAAGTATTAAAAATTACAAAAATCGATTCAGTAAACGATTCTGAACAAACTATTTTCTCCAAGTGCATTAATTCAGTTACACATTGTATAATTAAATAAATACATACAAGTTAATTACACCCAGACACAGAACCATCATGGCCATCACTCAAAGATTTATCCTGGGTGTAAATTGAACCCCAGTCAGGGTCACTTACCATTAGACCAACAAATAAATGGTTTTTCTATCTACACAATATAATCGTGATCCAGTTACACGAATACCCAAGAATCTTCACGCACTTAATAAAACTCCCACATTAAATATTTTTCTCATTCCTTTAATTTCCTCAACGAACACGTTTCGCACAGGTGGAAATGAGAATTCCATTTGTTTTATCTTAACAAAATCTGTATTATTTGGATCAGCGGAACGCGAGCGAAATTTTTATTCGAATAAATAATTATGTTTCGCGGTTGTGTTCCAATTTCCCCGCGTTTACCCTAAGTTAGTCAAATTGTTTTATTATTCCGTACAGGAATTACGTAAATTAGAATGTGTTTATGACAGTTTAGGAAACGGATCCTGGATATGAGAGACGGCTGTGAGATATACAGGGTAGGTATTTTTTTTTTTAATAATGCAAACTAGCAGAATTCAGAGTGAAAGACGGTTATTAAAGTATTAAGATAAAATGTTGTGTTTTTCTCCGTGAATTAATATAGGTATCTCTACCCCATCAAAATCAGGCCTGTAGTATTGCCGTAAAAACAGATGCAGACGAAGTTTTACGTTCGTACACAATTAATAGTCGCCATGTATCAGTGATCTTTTCAATCATATTACTTTTACAAAATAATGTCGATGTTTTTTTTTTTTTTTTTTTGGTGAGTGGGAAATCATCCAATGACTGCTCCCGTCCTGGGTGCGACGGGAGGGCGTGTCAGACTCTTACTGACTAAAACCCACTCATGTTCCTTCGATTGCCCTTTATGTTCCAGGGTCACGGTAACCACTATAAACATTCCGCAACCCCGGCAGGCGTTGGCCCTGTTGGGCCCCTTCCTGTGCTGACTCCTTCTCTTTGAGGCGCGCGTGGAACAAAACGCGCCGTCTACGCGGTCCTGGTCCTAGCCGGGCGGCGAGCTACCCATCGCTCGCCATCCGCAGAACCGCGCCTACGGTGGCCGGTAGTCGTCTTGCGACTCTCGACGTCTTCGCCTGGGTCTTAGTCCGGGGCGAGAGGCTCGTCGTTGCCTCTCGCGCGCCGCCGCTTCCTTCACTAGCATAACTGCTTCGCAGAAGGAGGCGACGGCATCCCATTCCGTCTCGCCCCGAAGCATGGCCTGAACCAGCGCCGGGCGCGAGAGGTCACCGCCGCCGATCGCCTCTACGAGGACACGTCGATGGGCCGCCCATGCGCGGCACACCTCCACCGTGTGCTCGACCGTGTCCTCCAGGCGACCGTTACTGCAGTGGTGACACCCAGGCGTCGCTTCCGCCCGAATCCGACACAGGAACCTCCCGAACTGACCATGTCCGGTGAGGACCTGCGTCAAGCGAAACGTGAGAGTGCCAGCCACTCCTCAAAGAGGGGTCTTACCGCCGCTATAACGGCGTGCCCAGCACTAGGTTGCGACAGTCGTTGTCTCCATTTCGCCATGAGATCTCGCCGGAGCTCCGTGAGCCGTGCCGCGATAACCCGCGGCATCGGGACTTCACCCCGGCGTTGCACTTCCACGCGCCACTCGTACGTGTGTGCAAGGACTGTTGCCTCCAGATCCCACGGCGGATGTCGATGTTTCACATCTGCCAGGCGTCCCGTGACGGCTCACTTTTTTTATTTTATTTTGCTTTAGTTTTATTTGGGGAACCAGGAGTTAGTTAATGCTAGGCTTATGCGATAATTTTTAACTCCCAGAATCCATACAAAAGTAATAGCAGCTTATAATTGTTCAACTGCAGGGAATAGGCTTCTTCTTCTTTTTTTAAGGCGCATGAGTACCAGTATTGATTACAACGCTAAATACAAATAGGCGATTTCAAACTTATGTCGAAATAGTCAAAGTTTCCTAACAATGTTTTGGCACTGATGATAAGGATGTCCTAGATAAACTTAGAAAATACTTAATAATTGAAAAAGTCACATTAGTAGATGCTTGCCCAGTCGAACGCTTATTAGCAAGCATGAGAGTCGATTAACGCACCACGCAACCTCCTCCTTTTGTATAGAATACACACAAAAAATGCATCCACGCGCGTTCATGCAGATCATGCACCTACAAGCGGAGAGACACGCTCACACGCGCATGTGTGCGATGCGAGACGCGAGGTATAGCACACCGATTTTTTTGGTGGGTGGGAAATCATCAAATGACTTCTCCCATCCTTCGTGTCAGACTTTTACTGACTAAAACCCACCCATGTTCCTTCGGTTGCCCTTTATATTCCGGGGCTACGGTAACTATTAGAAATATTTCGCAACCCCTGGTGAATGACATGAATCAGAGTCGCCGAGAAAACGCATTGACGCGCGTAAGTGCGTAAAAAAACCGCATGTGGACGCAAATATGCATTCGTTGTTGCGTTGACACGGAAAATGCAGTGTGATGCAAAGCATGGTAAATAATCGCCTTAGCCTTAACCATTTCGACTTTGTATTCATCCGCGACCGCAAACATTTACAAAGGCCGGTACCAAACGACACTGAATCGAATTCGATTCATGCTATACAACATACAAACATCCATACATCCATCGATCCCGCACTTCATTTAAACGTTTACATTCATATAATGTTCATTTTGTACCTCTAAAGACTTCATTCACTACAGACAGTCCATTCTTCAAGTTTTCTCCAATCCTTTTACATTCCAATAACATTGACACAACCCTTATTACAAACTGTAAAGGTCTAAATTCCAATACTTTCAACTCCACGAGCCGCATCTTTAATTTTGTCACGACTCAAATCGATTTGCTTTCGGCAAATTGTTAAATGAATCGTGTGTGTTTGGAGGTAAGGTTCACTTTTGAATGTGTTCGGGTTTACTGGATGCATAATGGGGTATTGAAAGGACACGTGCAGGCTGGCCCAGATGCGTTGATATATACACATGCAAATACCCTTCATTGTATACCTCATTGCGTAACCATAACGGTATATGATTATAGGCCTGCGTTAATAATTTGGAACCAAATTTGTAGCTATTTCCGTGCCTTTCGGGGATGAATTTGTTATTTGATGCTGGTATTATTATTGAGCTTAAAATTTGGGTTCTTGATTAGGCTATTTTTGTGTTGTTTATGTTATTTTCAACTGAATTCTAAAAATAGGTTATCAATTCCTCAGTTTACTTTGTATGTTTGTTACATAATGTCGTGAATAATCTATTTTTATTTGAAAGAGTTTAAAGACATACATAGACAGGCAGCGGACAGCTACTTTATTTTATACTATATAAAATTGATATTTTTTTTTATTTTATTTATGTAGTGATTTCTCCTAGCCACGCGTTTCCTCCCGAGGCCAACCCGAGTATTGAACCTACAACACCCACCACACTAAAAAGTTCACCCAAAAGAAAAAGCATTGATCATATGCTTCACCACCCCACAAACAAACTCGACACCAAATCTTCCATCTCACTACATTTTTAAAAAACTTCAAACGTAAGCTTTTAATTGTAAAATAAACATTTTTACATTTCCGCACGAAAGTTTAACAATGAAACATTTGGTGCGCAACACTACACAATTGTTACAGGAATATAACAATTTTTATTTTTGGAACTACCTACCTATATTTCCAGTTAAAATATGAGGAAACAAACTGAAAAAGCATTTTGCTTTTAGCAATGAAATAACGTAACTGTTGAAATATTTTTGTGCTAACTACCTTTGTAAGAAAGTTTATTTTCGTTCGTAAATAAAAGAATGTCAGCTTATTTCATCCCACTGTAGTACAAAAGCCTTGTACAGAGCATGATGATGATTTCATACTTTTATCCGTATTTTGACAAAAAAACACCGCACCGAAGATTTTAAGACAGCTAACAGAAGTTGATAACTTAAATCGGCTAAACTGATTATGATGAAACATAAAAACCATGGCTAGTTAACCTTAAGTAGGTTAACTAGCCATAGTTGTTCAAAGTTCAAAGAACGCATTCAAATCCTCATTAAGAACTAAGCTGCGATGAAACAAACAGACATCTAAATAAAAAAATATCTTGTGACAACTCACACACGCCCATCTGATCCCAAGTTAAGCTGAACTTGTGTTAATAATATGGTAACCGTATAACTGATATCAGACTAATATAATTTATAAATACATACACACTGTAGTTAGAGTACACACAGACACAGAACAAAAAAATCACGTTCACCACACAATGTTTGTCCTGAGTGGGAGGCGAACCCAACAGCTCCGGCTTAGCAGTCAGGGTTATTAACCACTAGACCAACAGGACCGTCGCGGTTAAACCTATAACAACAGGAGTTAAAAACAGTTGACAATCTATTCTACCATCAATTCTACAACACCACTTATTTAAAGGGACTTCCAAACAGATACAAAATTTCCTGACCTCTTAAAATTGTTGACCTCAACTAGTCACCAATGAAAAGTGACCAGTTACGAACTGACCCCCAGAGAAACGGTTAACTGTCCGAAAGTTAGACCCCACGAATAAGGTGTAAGGAAAAAGAAAATGTATTGAAAAACGTTGTAACATATACCTTGGGTCCTCAAGGGGGTTCAAAAAGAACTCGTAAATTGTTGACGATATATTGGTTGATGAGGAGAGATATTTATTTGAATTGTAATATTAAATTATAATAAATTTGTATATATCGTTTTTATTCGAGGACCTTCCGAATATATTATCTTTAATACCACGGTTAGTAATTTTTTCTTAAATGAAACACATCATTATCAGTCTACGTCAGATCACTGGTCCATTCTGAACCCCCGTGCAGGGTCTCACAAGTAAATTTTGATAGTTCTTTCCGGTCACATACCCTAGTTATGAATTAACAGATTTTAGGGATAGTCACACACACTGTACTTACTTGTTAAATTCATATAGTTATATTCATAAGGATCAGACCGGAATTAAAAAAAGGATAATAGCCAGATCCACACATCGTCGTATTTCAAAGGCGCCATTTGGATCACGCCGCTGGATCGCGTGATCGAAGCTCTGTGGATCGTCTGGTGTGGATCCAGCTAATATCCAGCAGGGGACCAGATCAGGGAATCAAATCGGAATAAATCCCAAGGCCACATTGCCAAATCTTCAACTGCATTCATTCAGTCCTGGGCAGATTGCAACTCTATTAACGTGCGTTTGGTTTCGGTTGTCATATTTTGTAGATCTGTAATTGACAATCAATATAGTAAAAATATCTTAAAAATATTATATCATAATTATATTAAAAAGTGTATAGGTAATGGAGAAGTGTCTCAGCACCTTCTTAGGGATGTCTAAGCCTGCAAGGCTTGTACAAATCTTGAATCCAAGTCAGGCTTTGAATGGGAAAATCTGTACCATATTAGCACCTCCTTTTTACAACGTTCCAAACTTCGTTTTTTTTTCTATTTACTGCATTCACAGTTTAATTCTCTTCTCACGTACTTACGTACATTTGAAAGGCTTCTTTCTTTCTTTCATGCATCATTTGAATATCATAGATAGCACGTGTCGTGTTTTTTATGTGTAAAGGTTTGTGCTCGGCGTATAAAATTAACGTATTTCTGTGTTGGATGGTCGTCTTATTAATTTTAGTTAGGTGGTTATGCAAGATTCTTTACTGTTGGTTTTAGTGACCATTGAAAGGACTACTTTTATTATAATAGGGACGACAACATAAAAAATGAAATTGCATTCAGTTTAGTCCGTCTTGTAGATCGGCCAAAAATACGGGACACGTATTTTTTGCTTCATCAAAATAATAAAAAAATACAAAGATAAAGAGCAACAAAGTTCTGGAGTGGGGGCTTCTGACGTCACCGTAATGCAAAAATTGTATCTGATCGTGACGTCACGCACAACTTCAACGCACTGTACGTCGTCATTTTTCGTTTACGAGAAAAAAGAAACGACGAGAAAATACGTGTTGAATTTTTTAATCTCAATGACGGACTAATTACTTTTTTTTCGTCGTCTCGCCTATTATTCACTATAGAATTGAATAGTGAATTTTCACTCGGATGTGTCCTAAACATTACCCAAAAAGAGTAAGCAAAATACGAAAGAAAGAAAAACAGTTTATTCGCGCATAGTGAACTACAAAATAATAAAACTTATATAAGTACTTGAAACCTTAAAAAAAAAAATGGTTGCCTGTAAAGTCGGTTTTACGGGCGAAGATTTTACGTGACAACGTCTTTTACCGATCATAGTTGAGTGGGAGAGAGACGCAAGGCATTCGGCGGGCCTCTCTCTCGTTCGGTGACTCATCGTAACGTTACCGAGCGTTACACTTTTTCATAAGTGACTCCCAGCCGCAACCTAATTTAAGACGTTGTCACGTCAAAAACGGCTAGCGCTCAGCATAATGCCGTGGCCCATACACAGGCACGAGTCCACGACGCTGGTTTTCAGAGCTAGTCGGCAAAGTTTTTTCTGCCTTGGATTAATAGATAACGTCTTAATATTGTTATTAAAAAAAAAGAATAAACACCCAATTATAACATTAATTTCTAACCACAGGATACCAATAGATTTCGGAGATACTCTGCTATAACTAGTTTCAGTAAATCATCACGTTTTCTACATTAAAAGCTTGATAAGCCTTCTTATCAAAAATAGGAAATGCTATAATAATATGTAAAAAACCTTCTATCCATATATTTAAAAGGTTCAAAGATCTGCCTACCCCATTTCACTATAAAAAATGTACATCCATTTTATGCGTAGCAATATTATAAAGGCTTATTGCAACGTAATATTACAGATTAGGCTCTGTATAGAACCTTTTTGGGGCCATGAAATGGGCGGGATGGATGAAAATAGTTTTTTTCTGCATAAGATTTTATCTATATGATTACTGGAGTAGTGTTAGCAAAATACAAAAATGAAGTATAATCCGGTTAAGCACTCCGCTGTTTTTTTAACAAAGTCCTGAGTTGTTGCAAGTAGTCAGAAAAGGAGATGTTTTAGCAATGTATGGAGCTTGGGCCAGCACTGTGTGCACCTAATGTAAATATCATTATTAAGTATAGTTAACGTTTCTTGATGTTAATTCCCTATATTTTGGCTTCGTTTTTATGTATTTTCAATTTAACTCGGTCAAGGAGAGCAACAATGTCATACGTCAAAGATAAACGGAAACGTAACTTAGAACTGTCAAAGTCGTCAATCAAACCGATCATACGTCATAACACCACTGTCATGGCTACCTTAAAGAAGGGTTAACTCACTAAAAACTTTGGAAATAATTAATTATTTACAATTTTACTTTTATTTAAATTAATTTAATTGTATTTTTATGAAAATCTATTATTTTTTTCCTTTTTATCTATGTAGCATAGAGGTGGCCTAAAATCAAACATCTCCTTTAAGCTACAAGTTGATTATTCTTAAAGTTGCTTCTAGAGCATGCCATTATTGTAACTGCTAAGGTCTTTTCAAGACTATCCAAACAAAATCTTGTTCTTGAATTTAAAACAGTTATCGTTTCATCTTGTAGGGTTTTTATCAACCTGTAGCATCACCCAGTGCACCACTAAAGGACCTTTGTGCTCCATTTTCCATATTTATAATATGCAATGTATAATGCAATGCTTCCTTAGAAAACATTGTTATTTAGTTAACATTGTTGTTTAGTTTGCATCTAACTAGGCTGGAAACTTATTCTAACGTAATTTGAAAAAAAGGCTAAGACGATGATGAAGAAATTGATATTTAACAAACGAAAATATACTTTCGCAAAACCTGATTTAATGGCCACACAGCACGGGCTTATAATATCCATTCCATTGTATCTTATGGAGATTAGTTGTAATATAAATTTACATAGACCTACATTACAAGACCTTTTATAATAGATTTATATTGTGTATTAAATTAAAGATTATATCACGTAATGTCGCTGTCCACGCGACAATATTTTGTCATGTCAATGATTGATATTGAAGTCTTAATCATCATTATTTATACGATAAATGTTTAATTCCGGACATAAACCTCTCATAGAGACATCTCTTGCCGAACGCGTGAACTACACCACTTCTGAGCAAAGCCTTCCCCAAATTCATCCAGAATTCCTTTTCCCTCGCCACCTCAAACGGTGCTTGTCAATTTTATTATTATAGGAATACCTATGATTTAACAAACTTTTTTATTGGCTAGTGGGAAACCATGAAATGATTGCTCCCGTCCTGGGTGCGGCGCGGCGGGAGGGCGTGTCAGACTTTTACTGACTCACCGCCGCGCCGCACTGCTTCGTATGTGCGGCAGCTGGCAAGCCGGCCGATCACCGGGCTGGGGGCAAGGCTTGCGCCCCACCCACCAGGACCAGAGGAAAGGGCAGGAAGCCCTCTGCCGCCGCCCCCGCCGCTCCCGCTGCTGCCGCCGATCGTTCCGCCGATCCCGCTGCCGCCACGGCTCCCGACGTCCCCGCTGCTGCCGCGTCCGCCGCTGCCGCCGCGACTACCGAGGCCGCAATGGAATGCCAGTAATGGCCCCATTGCGGCGGCGCGTTAGTGTTCGCGCCCCTCAGGGAGAGTCAGCATAGGAAGGGGCCCAACAGGGCCAATGCCTGCCGGGGTTGCAGAATGTTTATAATAGTTACTGTGACCCCGGAACATAAAGAGCAACCGAAGGAACATGAGTGGGTTTTAGTCAGTAAAAGTCTGACACGCCCTCCCGCCCCATGGCGGGAGAAGTCATTTGATGATTTCCCACTCCCCAAAAAAAAAAAAAAAAAGACTTTTACTGACTAAAACTCACTCATGTTCCTTCGGTTGCCCTTTATGTTCCGGGGTCACGGTAACTTTTATAACATTCCGCATCCACATTTAAAATATTAGTATGTAAATTACTTGCATATACAGGGTGTCCCACGGCTATGCCACATGGAGGGAAAGTACCTTAAATCTTGTAGACAGAACATTTTACTGATAGAAGACATTATTTGAATTTTAAAAACAATTTAAATTGCATTCACAGATTTTTAAATAATTAAATGGTTGGGCCGGGAATCGAACTTGTTACACAAGAAAAAATAATCTCCCTTTAGTTTTATCATACCGATCGAAAGGTTTCATCATAAGGATTAGTTTTTGCTAAATAACATAGTGTCACAAATAAAAGGAAGATCGTGAATTTAAACATTTTATGTAAAATTTTGTTCTGAAAAGTAAAAAGCTTACATTGCCGTAAGGACAGATAATTTACAATCATAGCTACTTATTACTGATTAATGAGTAGTAGCTAGCACTTGAGTAGTACGCATCATTTAAATAAATAAATATCCACCACAACAAGACCAAAAAATCGTCAGGGAACGAAATAATCAAGAGTTATCACTTTGTATTCAAAAGAAGGGACTAATTTTGAGCATTTGAAAAATTGACTAACTTTGTTTTAAAATGTTAAAATTCATGGTCTTTCTTTAATTTTTGACACTATGTTATTTAGCAAAAAATAACCCTTTTGATGAAGCCTTTCGATCGGTACGATAAAACTACAGGTTGATTAATTTTCTTGAGTAACGGGTTCGATTCCCGGTTTAACTATGTAATTATTTAAATATCTATGAATGCAGTTCAAAATGTTTTCAAAATTCAAATAATGTCTTCTTTCAGTAAAATGTTCTATCTACAATATTTAAGGTACTTTCCCTCCATGTGGCATAGCCGTGGGACACCCTGTATATTAATATTTATATTAATATCGAAAGCAGTATTTAAGTTAAACTGTAACTACTCCGTTCGTTATTAACTGTATGTTTGTACAGATTAGTTCACTCTGTCGTCTAAACCAGGGCTGTCCAAACAAAGGCCCGCGGGCCGCATGCGGCCCGCGGCTTGTTTTCAGGCGGCCCGCGACACACATTTTAATCTCAAAATAGTTTTGGACACAAATAGTTTGGATAATATTATTCGTTGTCAAAACATGTACTTACTCAATACTTGGTATAATTTATTTATCTTTAGTCTTGCAACATTCCATTTGCATGGTTACTTAAAAGTGAAGCTAATTTAACTATTAAAATAAATGAAAAATAAAAATAAAAAATTCGGCTTGAAAATGGGATCGATAATGGGCAGCACTTATTTATGTGAAAGTGCATTCAACAATGAATTTTTTCAAATCCAAGTATTCAGACAAATCGCTTCTTCATGCAATGCGCCTGGCAACAACGAATGTTGACGTGGATATCAATACTATTGTTAAAGATAAATTAACGAAAAATCAATAAACACAGAAAGACAAAATTACCCTGTATTTTATTTACTTGACAACTGAAAATATTTTTCTGGCCCTCCAGCTTTTGTATGAAATTTAATTAGCCCGCGAAGGTGTATAGTTTGGACAGCCCTGGTCTAAACCAAGCCCTTTATTACAACCATTAGTCGTATTCCGCGGGTCCCTTCACTTTCTGCACATATTGATAGGGCATCATTATGCACCATATTTCGTAACCCTGTGAGTTCTGTACGTGAAGTTTTGCAATTAGTTGGTTGAAGAGATCATCGATTTAGGTTTAGTTTTTAGTTTTTTAGTTCCACTTTAGGTAATGGAATAATATTAACAATATAATAAACTTAGGATGACTCGATATAAATATTTATCCTACTAGTCATACTTCCTACTAATATGAAAGTTTCTGTGTGTGCTTGTTACTCTTTTATGTAAAAAATTCACTGTTTTTGATGAAACTTTAGAGTAAAATAGCTAATATATCAGAGCAGGACATAGGCTATATAAAATAATGTCACACTGTGACAAAAAAAAATCTGCTGTTTCATACATTATGGTCTGAGAACATTGAACTTTTGTTAGAAATAGCTGATAATTTTGTCGCGATTTCAGAGTTGGTTTTATAATAAAAGTTGTGTGTTGTTTTCGTGAGTATAATCATCTCCTAGCGGGTTGTACAAGACCAAAAATACACCTAGTATTATTACTTCTTTATACTTATTTTTTTCATTCATTGTCTTACGGTATATGGGTGGGACCTGTATTTTATTGTTGTTCTATGCTATTCTAATCTCTCGCATTTAGTAATATACAGTTGCCCTCGTAGTAACCAATGTATTTCTATGATAAACAAGAAAACACAGGTTTACCTACTAACTATAGTAAGGAGAGGGCTCTCCATACCAAATTTTATAAACATAATAAAGCGCAACAAACAGACAAGTATCAATTATTAAAACTAAAAATAAATACATATTTTATTTTTAGTTTTAATTTAGTTTTAAGCCGAAACAATTCAGAACAATGCAAAAACTAACACTTCCTACTTGCTATGCAAAGCTTTGGACGCATGAACAAGCTTCCAATTCATAACTACTTCTATTTCGAGTCGTGACGTATCGTTTGACGTGCTACAATGGAAACTAACAACTACTGGTGTTCGTGAGTCATCGCCTAATATTGACTGGTTATTGAGCTTCAGGCATGAGCGGCAGCGGTTGGAATATTCAGCAATTTTAATCAGAGATTACAAGAATAATGTTTTCCCAGAATTCTTTTTCTATTAAGATTAATTTAATTTTTAAATTATTATGTACTAGCGACCCGCCCCAGCTTCGCACGGGTGTTACAAATCTTTGAAAATCCCGGCTTTTCTCTACTATATTAAGCATGTATTATACATATAAACCTTCCTTAAGAATCACTCTATCTATTAAAAAAAAACCGCATCAAAATCCGGACAGACAGAGGATAGCGACTTTGTTTTATACTATGTAGTGATGTATTTTTACTTTATGTTACTCAAGCTCGGTACGCAGCTGTCAGTCATGCATGACTCTCTCATGACTCCTGGGTACGGTAACCCGTACGGTCCAGCCCACCATACTCACTGGTGAGGTTGATTAATCAAAGTAGCATCACAATCATTAGCCTTTGTCTGGCCACCGCTACACGGCCTCTACCAAAGCCACTAAATCCGACCTTCGGCTACAAACATCCTGATACTGCTAGCTCCATCTAGCTGAAGGGCGTTCCACAAACCGCTTGCCTAATCGTGGTCTCCACTACCGGTTCTGCGCAGATGTGACCAGCCTACTGCCACTTCAGTTTCTATGGCTAGAGCTATTCTAATACTATTTTTTTTATTACTTATGGGTTTGCTCTTGGTCCCAGGCTAGCCCGAGGGCATAGACGGGGCTTACGATGGAGCGAGCTCACCCAAAAAGATGCCTATGCACTCGTCTCTTGAAAACATCCGGGTTATATGCATTTGGAAACACAGACGCCGCCGGCAAAAAATAATCATCATAACTATCATGTATTTCTGTTTTTTTGAAGGATAACTGCGTTCTAAATCCTTCACAGAGACTCAGAGTGACCCAGTAGCAGTGTTTCTCAATACTTTCTCAAATCAAGAACATTTCTGTTTTCCATTTTAAGGTATTAAGGCGAGAATGTAATGAGCCCCAATTTATCATTTGAAATGAATAGTCCAAGATACCAAGGCTCGGCAGAGCTACGTCGTCGTAGTATGTCACCCAGTGACTGGATTGCGTAGCCCTGATAGGCAGTTGTTCTACGTAAAACACTGATATTCAGTTAGGTCCAGATAAACTGTTTGCCTGTCTTAGTTAGTAATAGGGTAGAGACATGATAACACTGAAGTTATAATGCGATTTTCAATCAAAAATATTGGGGTTGGCTCTGTAAAAAATATATCTCTTTATATTTTACATCTCTATCATCATCTCCGCCTTAGATCATCATCATCTCCCTAGCCTTTTTCCGAACCGTGTTGGGGTCGGCTACCAGCCTAACCGGATTCAGCTAGATACTGGTGTTTTACGTGGAGCGACTGCTTATCTGACCTCCACAACCCAGTAACCGGGCGACACGATACCTCTTGGTTAGACTGGTCTGAGTTTCTGACTAACCAGTAACGACTGTCAAAGTTCTACGAATGACAACCGGAACCAACGGCTTTACGTGCTTTCCGAGGCACGGGATGTCAGTGATGTCTAAGATAAACTAACTCCGCCTTAGATAACACGATATTATTATCCTTTACTCAAACTGATTCCTTGATCCGGACTTGACTACCGTCCTGTAACGACTGCCAAATATTCACGAATGACAAACATCATTGTCTCAAACTAATAGTCAAGATGACGTATACTTTACGATTGCTGGATCTTAGCCCATAGCAACAAATTGAAAATGACAGAAAATCAATACAGGGTTTAACACATAATTGAATACATGCCGCGTTTCTCAGAAAGTTTTAAGCTCGAAACGTGACATTATTGTATATCAAATTTATAATCATACGCACGAAAATTGTATATTAATTTTGTTATTTTATTCATCATGCTTAAAATTTGAAACGGGTAGACGGGGGTGTATATTGTACTCCTGATTTTCTTGAAGTGAATGTCTTGTTTTTAATTATTATTTTTTTAGTTTCTGTCTATCAAGACACTTCTTCTCAGAAACGGGTGGAGGTATTAAATTGAAATAGAAATACTTGGAATGTTAGAACTTTGACAAAAAGAAAACTTAATTCATTGTATTGTATTCTGATTTTTTTATGATTGCTACATAATCTTGGGACAATTCAATTTACTAGGTTGGCGCCAACTTCTTTATATTCTTTGCTACGTTTTGACACTTAGAATACGCTACAACAAAATTGGTTTGGCTTGTTTACTGCTCCGCTCCGCTTTGGTCATGGCGTGTTCTTATATGATCGTAGAGCGCTGTCAAGCGCCGTAAGTGCTTTTAAGTTTCCAGGTTTCTTTCTGTATACAGCCTTATTCTGTACAATCTACATTATTATATAGTTCCCTCAAATTTCATTCAAAACATACATCCATTCATTCTCACACTTTCACACTTATTACAAAATATTTCTAGTTTTAATCAAGAAATGTGGGACAAAAGACAATGTAGTTACAATGTAGGTATATGTACACTAACCCTAAGACTATTCTCTTGTAACTTGAACCATACACCAATCGAACTTATATTAACAAGAGCTGCTTGTTTAACTAGTAGCGCACGGTCCCCGGTTCGAGTCTCGAGAATGAAATTATTGTTCATTCAAACAATGGGGATGGTTGTTTTTTTAATAATTATTGATTTATGTAGTTACTGAATAGTTGGTATTGTTAGTGGGTTTGATATTTCATACTCTGTTTGTAAAAGAGTTGTGGGTCGGTTGGTCAGTAATTACAAGCATGGTTGGTGATTGAGTTCGATTCCCGGGTTTTTTCAGTAGCTGTTTCAGGGAATTAGATTGTTTAGTATATAATAATTTAACAAATGATTGTTAACTGTTGTCAGTAGCTAAAAAGTACTATGTATGGATAAATTTTGGCTTATATTAGATAGTGAAACAAACATAGTAAAATTAAATTTATTGTATGTGTCCTCTTTTTAATATGATCATGACTTTGTTTGTTACGGAGAATCACTGACTCCTAAGTTACAGGCCTACACCTAGTTTAGGAGTCAGAGTACCTTATATTTTTGACCTTAATAAGCCTATGTTCATAGTCTAACGATGTAAACGCTGTTTTTGTGTGAAATAAATTTATTTATTTATTGTTTCAGATACAGCCGTGCTGTGGAATACAATATGAGGTAAGGTCAAAAAGTGTATGATGTTTTTAATTTATTAAAATAGGTATATTTTTTTCCTCCTCTCCTACAAAAGATTCATCACAACTTGATAAAAGGTTCAGAAATTATAGAGAACCAACATACATACATTTATTTTTATATAATTATAATAAATTACACACAGATTATTTCATAAAGCATTACGTAAGTTAGATAACCTCACGTAATGCTATAAATTCTGAAATGACGTAAATCTAGTAACCCTGGCTTAAACTATATTCACAAGATTACTCAATTATGGTAAGGTACTGAAACTTCTCTAAAGGCCACACGGCCAATTTTCTAGAAATTTGATTCCAATAAAATTTCATTTTAATAATTAATCTAGTTCGCTTAGTCACCAAAGTGGTTTTTAAGTCCTGGCGGGCAAAAAATAACAAAATTTCAGCACAGCTCTGGGTTTTTGTAATTAATTTAATTTTCAGGGTTTAGGGTTCTGTAGTCACAGGGTAAATAAAATCTCGTTCATTGACTGTGGGACAAGCTTTCTTTTCAAGACTTAGCGCCTTACTAATAAACGCTGCAAAAAGTTATGACAGGTTTATACGTCAAAAAATGTATGGTTACACAGGCTTTATTCATTGCATAACTTTACACAGTGATTAATAGTTAGGGGGTAAGTCTTTAAATAATACTAGCTTTCGCCTGTGGCTTCGCCCGTGTGTATGTCGAAACTTCCATTAACTATTTTATCCCTTTAGAGTTGAAATTTCACAAAATACTTTATTAGTGGATACTTATGCCCTTATTGATAATCACTGTGTAAAGTTATGCAATGAATAAAGCCTGTGTAACCATACATTTTTTGACGTATAAACCTGTCATAACTTTATGCAGCGTTTATTAGTAAGGCGTTCTTTACAACGAACATACCCTAGAAGTTTCATATCTAGACCCAACGTCAATCAGTCACATTTTACCATTTTATATATAGATAAGATGCATTGGGCTATGGGTGGTAGTCAATACGCAGAAGAAACTACAAAAACTAGAAACATGTACATAATATTTTCTTTTACGATGTTTTTTTGAAAATTCAGCACCAAAAAGGGTAAAATTTGGGTTACAAGTTTGTATGAAAGTTGCAGAACACTGCTAATCATTAAATAATAGTTATTTTTACATCTATAACCAACAAACACTTTACATTATCAAAAACAAAGCACAATCAATCAACAAGAAACAAACGAAATAATATAGGTACATTTTATTTTAATTCCTGTTCAAAATGTTCCCAATTTGCAACAAGACTGTCCCAAACTCACGAGTTTTTGGGATTTGACCTTTTTCGTCCCGGTCCCACAAAAAGGTTGTAGGAAACCCCTCGGTGAAATATCGAAGTTTTACTCTCAAACAAATCCTTTATTTCGGTACGAGGACATATTGTTTCCTTATTTCAACTTTTCGTTTAAAAATCACGTTTTAGGAGATGTTTCTACATTTTTTAGGTTTAGGTAGGGAAAATGGTAGTTAATACATAAATCACGTTTTTCAAAAATTCACAACAGAAAAAAACTTTATTATAGGAACTTCTAAACGACTGCACTAAACACTAGTAGATGATTTAAAACACCATTGTTTCCCTGTAGATGACTCTGACGTCATTATATCACCAAATAATCTTGTGCGCATTTTTCAGGCAGGAAAACGTAAAAAAAACCTCTTTAGGTGCAATGAGCTGTCTCCTCCCATGCTAGAAATTCAAACTCAAGCTTATTTCCCTTAAATTCAACCGGAGGGGTATTTGAGTCGGGAGGCTTTGGAGACCACGGTCTCTGAAGCGTCATCAAAATTAAAGATTAATTTCAAGGTGGCGTTTGGGACCGCAGTCCCCGTCTCGGAAGGCTCCCGACTCGATATTTAGGAGAATAGCACAGCAGTAGATCCTTTCTTTTAAATGTCAAGAAAATAAAGAACGACTGAAAATAATCCTGAAAACATAAAGGCACTAAACTCGGATCTAAACGTTCGGACAAATAAACAGTATACCGCGAGTGCATTTAATAAAGTCGTTACATAATAAATTGCTAAATAAAACCATCCCAACGAATGACCCCAATCTATTTGTGTAAAATGTGAAAAGCTGTTACTGCCACATCCAATATTTAAAAAGGGGTACAGATTGACGTGTCCACGATAAAAACGCGGTATAAAAATAAAATGGGGGCGACTCCAATTTGTGAGGTCTAATTTTTTTTTACCCACCTTGATAAATCAGGGCGTATCGCGATTGCAACCCCGCCCTGCCGCACCCCGACCGACGATAAACAATTCCGACATCTACCTACTTTCTTCGACATTTGTTCAACGGGGCGCGCCACCCATATAACTGTATTGCGCACTATAATCGGTCAATCTGTCGCATTATTACCCTGCCCAAACTGCCCTTAGCTTGCCCAAATAAGTTACAAAAGCGATAAAGACAAGAAATGACCTTAAAATAAACAGATGATCGCCAAACGAGGTGTGGTGTCCACCTGCAATAAACCCGTGTGTACATAGTCGACGCGCCCTTTCTCTAATGAGGACACTTTATGGGGCGAGCTAGCATTTAGTTTTTATTGTCTATGCGCGCGCAACCCCTTGTCGATGGTTTATAAAGAGGGACGTGGGACGAATAGACTCAGTAGTCCACGTGACGACGTCGCGCGCGGTCGTTTTCTTTCGCTTCGTTAACTTAATAATGTGTTAATTTGTTTCGATCGTGTTATGTTAAATTTGTGACTCAGTTCTGAGTCGGACTCGCCCACACCCGTTAATTGGACGCCAGCCTAGAACACGAATTAACGAGTTTTAGTTTTTTTGTAAACATTTGATCTGAGTGAAAATTTTGGAAACAATTAGTAGGTTAGGTGCGAACTATAAACATAGCATTTCCGGTCTAATTTAAGCATTATTTATACAAATTAGTTGAATGGTAGAAGCATTCTTCATATAAATGCTGAAGAAAAGTTTCCGTTGATGTTTAAAAGTTTGTCGAATAAATCTGAAGACAGTTTTCTTCGTGAAATATTATTCCAACCAACTTAAACTGTAAAGTTTATTCGAATAGTATTGATTGAGTAAGCGATTTCAAAGTTTGACTTGGAGAAGAATCGGCGTATTCAAAACAGTTCTTAAACTTTAAGACAACTTCAGAAATAAACGCTTAAGCTCTATTTATTAGACAGAATTCCAATATCAGGATGATTTATAGCACTGAAATTTTTGGAATATTCTTGGTAAATGTGCTACGCCTACAGGATTTAGGTATCTCGTGAAGGTAATCATTTTCAACTAGTACTTACATGTTATCTCTCGTCGCGATGCTTAAAGTTATGGCGCCTCTCATACTTTTGGGTGACATGAACTTGTAAGGTTGATACTAATGTGATTTTTTAATTTATTGTGCTTTCTAGGTTTATCGAGAACTTAATTAACATCCCGTACTTCGAAAAGCACGTAATTCCATTGGACCTTTTGTCATTCGTAGGTCTCTATAGTCGATACGAGTGGTCAGAAGCCAAAACGTTTGACAGGAGTACCTACAACGTCGTATCATCGTTTTGCCCAATAACTGAGCTGTGGAGGTCTGATAGGCAGTCGCTTCTTTAAAATATTGGTATTCAGCAGCTAACTGAGGTTAGATGAAAAGCTGACTTTAACATGGTTAGGTAAACGCTAGGGAAATGATAATTACTGACATACTATCTCTATGAATACTGTCCTTTCTTTCATACCTATTAAACAGCATGACTGTGCTAAGTGCCGTAGAAACTATAATTATTTTTACATGACGAATATTTAAACCGATCCAAAAAACCTTAAGCTTAAAGTTTCAGCAAAACCAGCAAAATTCAAATTGTCGTTTTTTTGCACATTACTGCCCAAAATTGGGTTGTATAAGCCAAGTGAGAATTGGACTCACCGCCGAGGGTTCCAGATACCTCATCAATTATTTAGAGATACAATTTCGCAATTTACGGTTTCTGGATTTTATCCTCGAATTTTGCTACAAGATATTATAGATACTCCTTGCCAAATTTCCTAATTCTACGTCAACGGAAAGTACTCTATTAGGTTTTGTTCCTTTAGAAATATACAGAGGTTTTGATACTCTTGAAATATATACCATAGACAGCCATATTTTTTGATTGCGTTAACTTAGAATTTTATATTTTTGCTCAGGTCCAAGACAGATATTTTATATTTCGTAAAAATCTTTGATGCCACTGATGTGCATACTAAAGGCCGGTTAGTTTTGTTTCGCTTCGCTCTCAGTGTGGCGTATGCTTAAAATATTGCGGGAAAAAATCGTCAAACAATACGCGAACCGATACTTGCTTATACATCTATCATTCACTTATGGCGACACGATAAGGATATTTACCACTTTCCTATTGAAAATTAAATAGGGAAATACCCAGACAATGTTCTGCGTAAAGCTTAGTCTATTTAAAATGTGGTTTAAAGTTACGATAAACCAAATCCATAACGAAACATATATAAAACATTAACTTTCCTCGAAATTCGCCGGAATTCAGTCGAGTTTTTAATTAAAGTTTCTGCCTTATAAACTTCGGCTGATCCAAATGTCTATCTCCTGCATCAAATTAATATGTTAAAAAGGGGTATGGAGTTCTCTCTTTCCTTATACCTTTCGACGACTAGGCGACAGCCGGCTGTCGCGCTGCTATTGTCTCCTATTGTGTCTCAGATCACGTGTGTTCGAAGGTTGAGTACTCTACACATAACTAAAAATCAAAACTTACTCATAATATTCTATAATATTTTGAGGAAGTAATACTATTTTATTTCCGTGCGTTCAAGCGTTTTTGCCATACCTACTATTGGAATCAATCGTAACAGCTCACATTTTAGGACCCATTAATTTTATTTTTAACAGATCATATTCCGTGCTAGGCAATCTGGGCTTCTCCCAGTTGTAATCGCTCCTTTGTGCCTATCGGCCTAGTTCTGTTCTGTCTCCTGCTTGTTATGGAGGGAAGTGGAAAAAATATTTTTCTTACTCCTCCGCTGTTATTTTCTGATTAATTTCGTTGCGGGATCCAAGACAGTTGTATCGTTTCTCCAGAACTCGTCGAGCTTCATTGCTCGGCGCTTTTCTGGCGGACTCCACTGTTGATTCTGGCTTTCAGGAGTTGCAGTGGTTGGGAATAGTGTGGTGGGATTGTCCCAAAAAAAAAAACTATTTCATTATAATTACTAGCTTTTGCACGCGTTTATGTCGAACTCCATCTACTAGTTTTATCCATTTAAGGGTCGATTTTCCAAAAATTATTTCTTTAAACTTTCGAGTTTCGTAAGTCAAAATGGAAAAGAAACCGAAACTGAGTCTAAAACTTGAAAAAAAAAGACATAAATACACGGCATATTTTGTCCCCAAATTGTTAAGTGTAATATTTAAAAAATAAACGTAGTTAATTCTTTCAAGATTACAGGATAACCTAACAAAATCGGTCAAGCCCTTGGCAATATATTTCAATATTTTCCTCATACGAAACTTCCTTGCTAATTAACCCTACCGGTCCCAGAGCGACAAAATAGATTAAAGATAAAATATCAGTTTCTTGGAGTGTTTTCCTTCCTTTTAATTATAATAACAATACTTCATTTATTTTTACACTGAACACGTGCCTTGAAGCGATTCCTTTATCATAAGTCATTATTTGTTGATAATGGTGCCGATTTTCTTGTGCACAAACCAACGTAAATTTAAGTTTAGTGCACTCTCTCTTTCCGTTTAATTAAGAAAAGGACAGAAGATCAAATATTAGTTAAGTCCAGTCAAATTTAGACACTCCATAGATAATTTAGACGCAATTTAAAAACGTGGCGTCTAAATATACGTCAATTTTCATCAGGCGCTGTCTAATTTGACAGGATTAAACTAAAATGTATCTTCTGTCCTTTTCCTTATGAAATGGAAAGAGAAAGATGCACTTAACTTAAATTTACGTTAGTTTGTGCACAAGAGAATCGGCACCAGTATCTTGTAAGATAACCAGATCGTGTTGGAGGTTGTTTGTTTTCAAAACTGAAACTAGCTTTTGCTCGCAGCTTCGCCCGTGTTTTTGTTGAACTTCCATAGCCTGTTTTATCCTGTTAGAGTTGGAATTTCCAAATATCATTTCAAAGTGGATCTCTTCTCTCTTCACATAAACCATACTCTCCAAGTTTCATATGTATAGGGCCAGCGGTTTGGGTTGTACGTTGATATATCAACAATATGTCAGTCAGTCAGTTTACTATTTTATATATTTATATTAATGTCAGTAACTTTACGTAAAACACTGGTATTCAGCCAAGTCAGCAAAGTCTAACCACTCTCATCTATAGAGCCACGGCCCATGTACGATTTGACCAATGCAATTATATGAACTTAATAAGAGACCTTTTAGTTTGTTTCGTTGGTGTATGTTTCTTCTCAAAGTAGTCGGCTAGCAACACCGGCCAAATTAAAAAAAAGCAAAAAATAATAATATTGAAGTTTAAAAGTAATATACATAATAAGCAATTATGATATTTACTCGAGATCTTATTATTATTAGATAGATATTTATTGTATTCTGGATTTTATTTTATTTTTGGGAGAGGGAAATCATCAAATGACGTTCCCGTCCTGGGTGCGGCTTGCAGACTTTTACTGACTAAACCCACTCATGTTCCTTCGGTTGCCCTTTATGTTCCGGGGTCACGGTATCCAATATAAACATTCCGCAACCCCGGCAGGATTGTATTCAGGATCCAAGAAGAATAGAAGAATTAAGCAATTAATTCAGAATGTTTGCTAAGTCTCCAAAAGAAAACGTCGTCGACATTTCCATTATTTAAATTAAGTACACTATGTATTTAACTTTTAAAATGTTTTAGTATTTTCTGGCAATCAAAGCGGCTCAAGTTTGAATAAGTTTTGATTAAGAAACCTTGGCAAAAAGCGTCCTTCTTGGAAAAAAACAAAAAATAAAAGTATTTGAAATTCGAACGAAACGCGTTTTTTTCGTGACAGCGACCGCGTAAAAGAACTGTTTTAGCGAACAATGAGATAAAAACTGAAAATGGTTTTCTAAGAAAGTGAAATTCAATTATCATTTACATTTTAAACAGCATTTACTTAGCATATTATTGTGAAAATATTAATTTCAATAACAAAAAATATGAAGTGTTATTTTACTCTTTTTAATAGGACTTCCAAAACGATGTTCCCTATCTATAGTAATTAATAATAATGAAACTCAACAAAATTTTGTAGAAAAGATAAAAAGCTCTAAAAGTAGTTTAATTTCATAGTTTAACATACGTGATTCGAGACACAATAGAAAGACAATAGCAGCCCGACAGCTAGCTGTCGCTTGGTCGTTGAAAGCTTAAAAAATATTGTTTGTCTAAACTCGTACGAGTATTTAAGCAAACAACAAAGTATGATACCATTTTATTTATTATAGGTTATCGATTCACAGTATTTTTTGACAATAACATTACTGTAGCCAATAGTAGTCACGGTCAAGGCTTGGTTAGGTTTTCACAATTTACTAAAGAACATTAAAATAAAGGGATACATTTATACTACATTACGTGTCTAACTGGACTACTTTCAGCTGTGCCTAGTGTACCAATAAGAAGGTGACTCACTTTATCGAAGCACCAAAAAAAAATGTAACCAAGATTTTGTAAAATCTAATGTAATCGAGATCTACCTACATTTTAGAACAAGCAACTAGTGCCACTTTTCTGACTAATCGACCGACTCTTTTACAATACATATGTGCCTTATTTGAGTTAGTTTTAAGCCTGCCTCTTTACATTATAGATTTGCCAGCAATACACTATGACGATAGACTACTTAATAAAGTCGTAACAAAACTATTTCATTCAAAACAGTATCCAATTGAACAATTTGAACACTCATCGTCACCGTGAGAGTGACGAAAATGAGCAAAAAATATGTACCGTCACGCTGTGACGTAGCATTCGTGACGAAATTGTCGGACACTGGTCAAGATGTTTGTTCGTATGTTTTTTTATGTAGTAGCCTGTTAGACGATACACAAGGTTTTGGATTTGCAACCAGATAACACAAGCATTAATATAGTTTTACTATCTCTAGTAATAAATAAATAAATATACTGGGACAACGGTCACGGTCATCTGATCCCAAGTTAAGTTCTGCTTAGAGCTTGTGTTATGGTAACCAGACAACTGATATACATACTTATAAAATTTATAAATACATACATATTATAGATAAATTACACCCAGACACAGAACAAACAATAATGCTCATCACACAAAGTTTGTTCTGGGTGGGAATCGAACCCACGACCTCCGGCTTAGCAGTCAGGGCTACTAACCACTACACCAACAGGCCCGTCAAGTAATATATAAACTATTTTATTACTAGCGGTTAGCCCCAGCTTCGTACGGGTGTTAAAAATCTATAGTTTGCACGTATATACCTACTTATATACTCGTACTATAATTTGCACGTATTATACTTCAACCTTTCTGTGGAATCACTCTATTTATGTCAAAAACCGCATCAAAATCCGTAGTTTAAAAGATCTTATCCCTATGTATTATGGACAGGCAGACAGACAGCGATTTTGTTTTATACTAAGCAGTACATTTTATATCTTCTTAAGTTTACATCACTGACATCCCGTGCCTTGAAAAATACGTAAAGCCAGTTGCCAGTCGTAGATCTTAGGCAGTCGCTCCTAGTTAGTCAGCTGAATTTGGTTAGACTGAAAACCGACCCTAATATAGTCAGGAAAAGGATAGAGAGATGATGATAACACTGACATCGGTGAAGGATAGCATTACGAGGCATTGTAGATGATTAAAATAAGTCTAAAATCGCCAATCCATCTTGAGCAAGCGTGGTGATCAATGTTTGTGCTTTTTCTGGATGAGGAAAGGCCTTTGCCCTAAAAACAACGCAAAAAGCTGTTTAATATACATTGAAATGACTGACTTTTTATAACATTTATGATTATACTATAAACGTCCTATTTTAGTTGCTCTAATTTATTCTTTCAGTATTAAAAATCTGTGTAGTGAATCAAAATTCAGCATGTACGTAGTTTAAGAAGCAATGACTTCACTAGACCTAATTTTAATTGAGTTCATTAACCTGCTGATAATTTAATTACTCTAGTGTTAGTCATTTTTTGTCCCAGTTTCTCTTTTATTGAACACTTATTTCTATGTAGTGAAACATCATGCATTCTTTTTAAGTGTATATGGTTTGCAGTTACGTTCCTTTTCAACAATTCTTATGGGTCCCATTCGCCCATTGTTTGCCTTAATAATACCAGACTGTAACTGTCCCACTGCAGGGCAAAGGCCTCTTCTCATACAGAGTAGGCACGAGCATTGATCACCACGCTTGCTCAAGACGGGTTGGCGATTTCTGACTTATATTCACTACAAGTCCAGGTTTACTCACGATGTTTTCCTTAATCTGAAATTTTGATAAAATAAATGGGATTTTACATTGGGTTTTTACACTCAACCTCTCATCGCAAACACATACAACTCCTCCGCCCGTAAGTAAAAATATTTTATTGTTTTTTTTTTTTTATAACTTATGGGCTTGCTCTTGGTCCCAGACTAGTCCAAGGGCATAGACGGGGCCTACGATGGAGCGAGCTCACCCAAAAGATGCCTATGCGCTCTTCTCTTGAATACATCCGGGTTATATGCTTTTGGAAACACAGACGCCGGCAGCGAATTCCATTCCTTTGCGGTGCGCATGATAAAGGATTTCGAAAAACGCTGCGTGCGGATTCGAGGAATATCGACCAAGAAAGGGTGGTATCCTGCCGTACGTCTGGATGTCCGGTGGTAAAATGGGGATGAGGGAATGAGCTCGTGTAGCTCATGAGCACACTCACCGAAGTGCAATCTGTAAAACACTGCCAGACAGGCAACTTTTCTAACAGAAAAAATATTTGAATGGAACGCTTCATGAGTAAATCCCAGGCTTATTCAGTTGTATTTTTTTTTTCAAGTTTCTCATAGTAGTTCTAGATGTAAACTTTTCGTCCTTTTTTCCACTTTATAATAAAATTAGTTTTTGACACTAAAATGAAGATACTTGTACACAATAATGGGTTGATATTTTGATATGCATTTAAAATTCAAAAATGAAAACATCACTACACAAAAAATATTATAAGCACTATATTGCATGAAAAAATAATAAGTAAAACTCTTGCACTTCCGTACATAGCCATCATTAATTCCTGAAACATTTTTTATTCTTCCCCGAAAATAGCTACACCCATCTCAATTCCCCTCTTCCATTCTCATTCTCTTTCCCCAACAAAAGAATCTTAAAAAAGACGTAGATATTTCAGAATACTCTTTTTTAACGTTTTTCGCTTTGAATAATTCCGGATACTGGGTCCCTCACATGAAAAAACGTAACTGTTATAAGTGGCTGTTAAATACGGATGGCCGACTCGGAATTACGGGTCTTTTAAATTGATTTCAGTTATTTAATTGAGTGTAAAGGTTTAGGGAGGCTTCCACCTCATAGTTTCTGTAATATTTTCTGGGTGTGATACGTTCGTGATGTTTTTGAGGCCTTATCAGCAGTTTTTGGTGGTAATTTGAGTGTAGATCTGTAGTTTTTGATTTAAGCAATGGGAAAAGATGTGTTGATAAGTAATAATCTAGTTTTAAGTTTATTGTTACTAATTATGGAAATGCCCAAAGTCGAAAAAATTACTGATATGTATGTTACTCTTTCACGCTAAAATTATTGAATGGTTTTTTGTAACTTTACAGTACTTAACACTTATGGCTTAACATCAAAATTACACTAGTAGTTCCGGAGCTTAGCGCAATCAACCAAACAATCAAAACTTTACAGCTTTATAACATTAGTATGGATACTTGATAAAATCATCCTTCATTAAATAAATAGAATACAGTTAGATGTGATTTCCATTTTGACAAAAAGCTTCAATATTTTAAGCAAAAAATGATAAGTAAAATAATGATACAATAATAGCCTTGAAAATAGAATCTGTTAGCATAATAAATTGGAAACGCGTGTAAATGCTAATTAGGACCAATGGTCCGAATTACCAGAAATAAATTGTTGAAGTTTTACAGCTCGGATCGGCGCGTGCGAGGCGTCAAAAGACGCGGCTTGGCGCGGGCTATCGAACTGCGCAGAAAACCAAAAAGCGCTACGAAGAAATTTTTTGAAAAACGGTCAAAAAACCGTGTTTTCTGTGAAATGTTAGAGGTAAATGAAAATGTATGAACCTACGTTTTTGCCAGGTCAGAATTGTTGAGGACATGTAGGTAATGTAGTTTAAAATGTATGCCTAAATATAAGCTTAATATAAGCCTTTTGAACTAAATTATTTTTAGGTTTTATTTACGCCTCTTCAGGGAAAATGTTTTTGACTTAACAGCAATATTTATAATTATGTTACGTAAGCTTGGAAACATTTATTAAGGAGGCAAATACCTTCAGTGAGATTTAAAAACAATATTCAAAACTTAATAATAAAAAAATATATTATATTATTACTAGTATGTTAAGAGTTAAGAGACCAAAATGGCCCCTCCAAAGTAGGGTACTTAATATTTGATTGAAAAACAAAATCGTCCAGAACTTTGTACTTTTTACCATGAAATTCTGAAATTATATTAGCTTTCTATTCATTTTGGTAAAATATCTTCAGTATCGGATCTTTAGTTTTAGAGTTTGGGGTATATTATACAAAATAACAAAGAAATAGAATTTACTTACAGTAAATAGAAATTGTCTTATCTATAAGCCCAAAAGAAACCAATTTACATCTGACATGTACTATATAAGTGTTTTCAAATACCACCAGCCACATGAGAGCAAAAACCGACTAAAAAAACTCAATGTACAGCCACGAGAAAAAATATGTATACACCTAGCTAGTTTCAAAACCAAATGTCTTTTAAAATAGCCATAATTTTCAGTTAAAATATATACTATACTATATTAGGTACTACTCTAAAATATGCCCTAACACGAAATATTACTCTACTTATTTTTAAGGGGAAATTGATTTTAAGGTTTGCGGTAAATGTATACACGTTTATGCTCGTGACTGTACCTATTTTGGTGGTTGAATGACGCCAGGTCCCCTGGGCATCCATTGCGGCTTATACTGGAATCTAAATGGAATCCTATAGACTCATACTGGTATATTATCTACGGCCCCTCGGGAGTGTGGTATGTTAAATCTAAAATTGGTAAAGGATGTATGAAATGGGTTATTTTTCGATCGGTGGCTGTGCGAAATGTTTTGTGGTTTGATCTATTTTGAGATGTATATTTTTGAATATTTGTTTTTTGATTTTTGTTGGCTAATGCTGTATTTGCCGTTAACTGGTTATGCGTAATTTTTGCTCAGTGACAGAAAGTTACAAAATCTTTAAATCAAATTCAAATTTATTTTTTAAACAAATATAGGTATTTCAAATCAATCAAGCCTTGACCATAAAGTAAAATATTTCTCAAATCGTATTAATTACTTCTAATGGTTCATTAATTTGGCAGTTTATATTGTAGATCTTTCAATAAAGGAATTCCTAGAGTAACTTAATCCGTTTTCGGTAAAGACTTTGAATGTACAAATTGCGAAAATAAAGTAAAGCTTTTGGATCTCATCATTAAGGTCAGGTTAAACGCATAGGTTAGACTAAATGGTTTGTCAGTCGTTCCTACTGACTGACTAACCATGTAATAACGATAGCTTGGTTCTTGTTGTCATTAAAATCTTTATCTAGAAATGATAACAAGGCTATCTACTACTAAAAGCTAACGTTCATGGATGGCAATAACAATCACACAACTTAAAACATACATAAAAAAGTTTCTGGATACCTTACCTTAAACATACATTCATACGACAGTACTATTTCATTCCGATTCCGGTTTCAAAGCAATAAAGATCAAATTCATCTTCCGTACAAATTTAATACGTTTACATATATCAGGATTGTTTACTTGCTCCTCGCGTTTCGTGACTCTAAAATTCACTTTATTGCACCTTCAAATCTTTTGAAAAATAAACAACTATGCTATCAACATGATCTAGAATTTTCTACGCTCTGCTGTCTTTTTATTTTTAAACCTGAGCTAGAATAATGGTTATGATTGCAGTAGAAGTACCTAAGCATAAATGTTTCAGTTTGCTGTTGAAAATTCTAGCTTAGTTTTCATAAATGTTGAGCTGAAATTTTCATTTCTGCTTTTGGTACGAGTGCTGTTTCATCGTTCATGAGTTTTGTCCTTGTTTACTTGTCTATTATGTTGGTTTATTTAGTGGAAATATAATGTCGTATTGGTGGGTGTCTATTATAACGCATGAGTTTGTAGGTTTGGGTTTATTGCCCTAAACACCAAAACTAATGTATTCAAAACTCTTCGGCCCATACATTCATTCTATTTGAAATCCCAAATTTATTTTATGTATTAAAGTTAAAATTCACTTGGGTTTGAAGTATAAGAACTGATTTTGAATTGCCAATCTATGAACATTTGTGATCATAATCGAAAGAAGAAAAGTACATTGAACCCAAAGATGAACCAACTAATGACAGTAATCCAAATGACAATAACTTAGAAGTGTAACGTTGACTAGACGATCCCGATAGCCGTGTCCGCAAATTAATCGCGATTGCTCTCTGGAGACGACTAAAGAGATTGGATCTCCTCTGTGGCAAGTTCCAGCTAGTTTGGTCGAAACGCTCTTTGACACCTTAGGGAATGGCCAGAAGACGTGTTGCAATCAGCTGGACTGGTTATCGACTCTAATGTCTCCATTCAATGTTATGTTAGACAAATATCGTTGTGATGTTGCGTCAATGGACTCATGTAAGTTTTGCGAATGAATTTTGAATGAAAAGTAAAATGATTATAATTGTTTGCTTTATGATATATCACTAAAATCAATGATGTTATCTATCTTCAAAAACGGCTCACTAACGCACACATACATTACACGTCAAAGTAGGATGACTTGATTGAAGTGGTGCGAGTGAAAAAGAGATAAACGTCAAATGTCAACGCGATACTCAGTATCATGTTTGTCAATTGGCAAACTTTTAATGTGCCACTTTTTGGCTGCATATAACCTATCTACACTTTTTTACTTAGATCATCATTGACTAAAATAGAGTTATAGTACAATAAAACTGTATGAAGAACTGCTTTGTATTTTATTTTCTGTAGTTATCCTTTTTTTCTATTTAATTTTAACCAATTGTGCAATGTAGATTTCAAATCGATATAGCACAATTGATTCAGTCTACTATTGTCTCATTGCAAGGCAAAGGCCTCATCTTATACAAAGAAGGCTCGAGCTTTATCACCACGCTTGCTCAAGGCGGATTGACGACTGCAAACTTACAATATAAGTCCAGGTTTCATCACGATGTTTTCATTCTACTGTTACTGTTAAAAAGTATCAATAAATTGATAAAGTCACATTGGCGCCTCATGCATCACAGACATATATGAGGCTTTTGATATGAGGGTTGAAACATTCAAAATTGTATTATTCCGTGCCGTTAGATTTAATCCGTCATGAGTGAAACTGCGCGTTTAGCTTCACCAATAAAACTAAAAGCTGCTTTAAAATCAATTTCAAAGTCTAAACCTAAAATAATTTCGTATTCAAGCTCGTCGATGCAATATATTCTGTAATCTTCTATACGTCTCTTTTAGATTGCTATTCGTTCAAACCCCATTTTATTGTTTCTGTTCCTCTCGTTTTATAAGCTTTTTCAAAATGAGGTCACGTGCCCTCGGGATTACAATTTAAGGATTTGAGGGCCATAATTAACAGAGGAGTATTGTTTTATTGTGAGCTAATGAAAATTTATGTACTATATTGTACCATGGGGAATCGTTTGAAGTTATTACTTAGATTTATTTTTGTCACAACAAATGAAGTTATGTATTAGTAGTCTTTCATTTTTATGTCATAAGGATTTCAGGATGATATTAGAAGTCCAGGTTTTATCACGATGTTTTGCTTCATCAAGGTTGGTAAAGTTAAAAAGTATCAATAAATTGAAAAAAATCACATTGGTTTCTCATGCATTATAGACAGGATACATTCAAAAGTTATTCCTAATTCCCTTATGTTGTAAGGTTGTGGTTTTGTTTTAGACCAACCTAAGTTTTGTAATATAACAACTTTAGTAGTTCTGTTCAGTACCTCATGAAAACGTTTTAGAAGGCTTTTTAGTAGTAACCAATCCTCATTTGAAACTACTAAAACATGAATTTACACAGTTGTCTTTTTAAGCCTTAATAGCGCACTCAGAAGCAATTATTAGAAATTCATTCACTAACAGAGAAAATGTTTCGATAAGTCTTACAAAACCACAGATAAGATATATAAATATGTACTGTAAGCTTGGTACACTTAATTCACAACTTCTTCGCTTATTCACCAGTTCCTAGCCATAATCTAATTACTAGAATCCTAGATAATCCCTCAGATCCCGCAGCTAATACTGGATTTAGTATAAAACTTCGAGGTACTTTGAATTCGGGTTCATGACCTTTTAATTAACTATAGGCCTTAAAACGATGTCACGTCATGGTTGGCGAAATGGTTGAGCGGTTGGCTGTTGTCCTAGGTGTCACAGGGTCGATTCCTTCACGGCTCAACTGTTTGTATTACCTATTGGTTTCGAGTTTGATTTATTTAGTATGTGTATTTTTTCAATAATAAGTATGTTTTAATTTTATTCATGCACCCGCAATATACAGGAAAAATGTTAGCGTATGACAAGTAACAAAAAACATGTGGCGACATCTATCGCACCACTCGTAAACGAATTATCGTTTCCAACATTGCGACAGCACAATTTCCCGACGACGTTCGTGTTTATGCAAAATCAGTAGTCCACGAGACACAATTAGAACGTTTTCTCGAAAGACATTTTCATTTAATTGGGAGGAACATAATACTCTGTATCTCAGACGTATAAATAATCTGCATCTATTACTTCATTAAAATCTTTATCATCATCGTCACTTTCAATTACTCTGAAGCAAATAATAATAATTATAAGGTTTCACTTCACTACTTTTAACTACGTGTCATTGTACTATGAGCAGGCTATATATGTCTTTTATTTCATCATTTTGTTTGTTGGTAAAATCTCGAAACGAAACCATCCAATCAGAATGACTTGCAGTCTCTGGTACGGCCGAAACCTTAATGCTTTAACAATGTTCCCTTATAACTATCAGAGTAACTTCGATCATTATAATTATATCAATTTTCTGGCAGACATATGTCAATTTACAACATGCCTTGTTAACAGTTACGTTAGTAACATTGTTAACTAAATTATTGTTTCAAATGACTCACACGAAAGAATTTGGAGTATTTCCGCCATTTTAATATTTGGTCGTTAAGTTCATTACGTTGGTACTAGATGAACAGAATGAGGGTGGTCGTGAGGTCAAAGACCTCGTAATTCGGGGCTATAAAGGTCGCCTATGTTTAGAAGGGACTGTTCATTTTTTGTTCGTATCTGACAAAATGTGTAACAGAGTTCTTTTGAATCATGATATTGTTTGTACATAGATATCGTATATCATGAAACTTCTCTCTATTCTCTAAAGCGACATCTACCGACACTAGCCATGACCAAAGCGTCAGCCAACAGATAACAAATTCAACTGACTTTACAGCCGTTACAGACTCGTGTAAAAGATTACTAGCCAGAAACATTAAGCTATTCTAGTTACTATAAACACCATCTATTTTAGAAGCCGTCTGTGTTTGATCAGAGCCGATATCAAAGGATTTGGAGCAACTGCTGTCTGCCAACATGGCGTGTCAATTAAAAAAGATTTTTTTAGCTAGCAAGGTTGTCTGGAAAATTTTGTATTGCTAGTTCCATTCCAGGTGAATTTTCGTCTCGTTTACTTAAAATCTAGAGTTACAAGAGGTCCCATTTGCTAGTCATGTAACATAAAATGATGTACTTAAGATTGAGACAAGTGTTAAAAACGTAAATTTAATTGTAGTGCCAATACTGCAGAGTCATCAATGCGATCTTCATTCAGATGAGAAGGAAAATGGCGTTAAAACGATACTTATAAAAAAATCTTCTTTCACAAGCATGATTCGGCAAATTTCGAAGTCAATGAACATGTTACAATAATATTTGACGGTTACTAGCACTCTTTTGTATGACGAAATATGGCGAAATAACGCACGTTAACTACGTGGTATCATTTCACAACGGGTTGAATTATGAATGGCGTTCCAGGCTACATTCAGGCAGTACGTCTTATTGTGGAATTATCAACTAGTGTGAAACACTGTTTAGTTAATCTGGCTATGATAGCTGCAGGCATAATTCGAAATGTCAAAGTGACAGTGAAAAAAAAGAAATAGAAAGGTATAGAATTGATAGATAAAGGAAATGATACTACTGCAATCACAAACGGTTAAAGGCTTTGTTGAATTTAAAGGATTGACAAAAAAGCTTTTCCCTTAGATTTGATTCAGTCGAAGTCTGGGGGCTAGATAATGTTACATGTAGAATATTTAAAGAAACTATAAATTTCATAAGCTGAAACGGAGGAAACATAACTATATCAACCATTATCTTTAACAATCTTTAAATACACCTAACTATCTCAATAGACCCTGATAATTACGTACAGTGACTTCATAGCACCATATATTATATTTATGATATTATCATGTGTCATACGACCTTGATCATCTGATTCATAATTTTAAAATATCATTTTCCTTCTCGTATAAATAACGTCTGCAAGAAGATTCCAGAATCTTCTGGAATCGGGGATCATAGGATTAATTGTTGAAGCTTGGAAGAGACCTATTCTTTTTGTTAAACAAACTGACATCCTACTTGATGTTAAGTGGTCGCTGTCATATTTAGACATCTGCAATATCAGATAGCCAGCACGTTTTAAATTGGTACTATAGATGCTGACGGGAAAAATTCCGAAACATTCCCGTCGAATACTTCGGAAGTATTCCGAAATATTCTGAAACTTTGGGAATATTTCAACTGCCAAAAAAAAACCCGGTGAAATTGTATTAATCCATTAAAAGCCACTGTTCTCGATTGAGTACAGCGTAATGAAGTAAAATAATAAGGTGTATCACCTAAAATTTACAAAATCTGTTATTTATACTTCGGAATAATGCTGTACTCAATCGAGTACAGCAGTTACCTCTAATGGGTTCATAGGGAATATAGCCTACTAGCTGTCCCCCGCGGTTTTATCTGCGTTTAATTTCCTTTGGTTACTTCTTAGCCCCCCGTAAACCGTGTATTCAGCGCACGCAACAAAAGTCCTCAAATGTGAATAATTTTCCCCGTTTTTGCAACATTTCTCACTGACGCTTCGCTCCTATTGGTCGCAGCGTAATATTATAAAGCCTAATACCTTCCTCTATAAATGGACTTTAAAAAACAAAGAATTTCTCTAATCGGATCAGTAGTTCCTGAGATTAGCGCGTTTAAACAAACAAACAAACAAACTCCTCCGCATTATAATATTAGTAGTAGCTTTCCAACAGTGAAAGAATTTTTGAAAGCGACACAATAGTTTTTGAGTTTATTTATTAGGTTTTCCTTTATTTAGTAATACCTATCTATGTGACTCGCGAATACTTAGCGATGCGAACAGCTGAGCTATATACAAACAAACTAACCAAAAACATAGGTAACCCTTTTTCAAAAAACAAATCAAATATGCTCGGCCTGGTTTTTTATTCCACAACTAACATTTTGAAAAATAGCATTCGACTTCGATATAACCTACATAAAAACAAAAAAATAAAAATCCTGTTAATTGCAGGATAACATATTATGTAGATATGTTATCCCGCGATTAAAGGGATTTTTATTTTTTTATAAAAATATTAACAAATATACTTAATCGATCAGATTTATAATAAAATAAACATTTATATTTTACTAACTTATGTGCCACTGAAAAATAATTAATTCACCCACCACACAAAAAATAAACACGTTTATTCTTATTGAATAATTCGGGCGAAATATTCCGCGGAAACTTTCGATTGCGGGGTATGAATCTTTCTGAAAACTTCTCCGGGGGGGGAGCATCTCCCCTCTCACCGCACCCCGCACCGCCATCGCCTTCGTGCACACAGTCAGGCGGCGGCGATCGACGGTCGATGCAAAATTCCATTCGATATTTAAAAAAATATAAAAATATTTTGCAAAAAAATACAATTCTAAATTTAAATTCATTTTGAATAATTCTGATTTAAAGAAACTTTCCCAGAAGTATTCCGGAATTATTTCGAATTTTTCAGAAGTTTTGCAACTATAATTGGTACATAGCAACTCTGCTTTTGCGGCAGAAATAGGTATGGTGGTAATGATTCCTCGAATAAGCTCCAACACTAAGAACTTTTTTACCGTTATGCTCAATAGTGGTTGTCATATGGATGATTGAAATTGTAGCTGCACAATTAATTGCTTCTTTCTGTTTCAAACTTCCTTCAGTTTCAACTACAACTTTCTGATTATCTAAAATAATTTTTCAATCATATTGTGGTTGATTTTCAGTCTAATTGGATGTTTTACATGAAGCTACTGCTTGTCTGATCTAAACTGAATGCTACTGGGTAATACTATTAAACTACTAAATATGATGCTAAATAGCCTACTAAATATGATGTCAATTGGTCAAACTAATAATAACCAGATTTTCTGTCTTCTGATCACCTGTAAAGACTAACGGCTTTACTTGCATTTCAAGGCATAGGATGTCAGTGATGTCCTAGATTATCTTCGAAAGTATTGATTATCTGACATGTTCTTAGACCTTTTTCACTTGAAATAATTGTTATTTTGCAAAATATTGATGGATTATTCTCTTCTTGCAGGTATAATCATTCAAAATGGGATGAGTATCATAGTTGGAGGTTTGGTAAGTCATAAAAACATTTTTTTTTCTTATAACTGCTTCTTTTTGGTATCGTGATTTTCATTTTTATCGCCATTTTCAACAAAAACTATTTGGTTCTAATTTTATGAATTGTCTGCATAAACTTTGGGCATGTTATTATATAATCTGTGTAAAGGTCATTGACCTACAAACTTTTATGGTGAATTCTGGAAATGATTTGACCCTCCCGAAAAGTTTCGTTGCTTGCTTTAGAATACGTATAAGTCTTTCTAAAGTAAAATATATAGGAAGGTGAATTTTATTTTTACAACATTGAAACATAATTACTAAGACTTTTTTTTCTCTTTTTTTATTACATATGGGCTTGCTCTTGGTCCCAGACTAGCCCGAGGGCATAAACAAGACATCTCCGTCTTGGTTCTAAAGGTCCATATTTCAATAGGACACCAGGTTACGTAATTTGGTAGCACAACCAAGCATGGCGGGTGTCTAATTTGGTGGCGCCACTAGTTGACACCCAATGACACTCATACATTTGGTAAAAGAAATATTTTCCTTAATGTGCTTTAATAATAATAGTTTTTTTGGTTGCTTCCCTTAATAAACATTCAGCATTACACAAACCAGAACTTTAAATACTTTCACAGTTTGTAATAGTAATAAAATATAAATATATACAGGTACATATATAATAACGCGATTCCCGTCTGCTCAGCATCACTCGACGGATGGAGAAGTTTGAATTTATGCCAAAAAATATTAATCTTACGATCCTAAAAATACTTTTTAAATGCGAGATCGATCTCTGCTTGCCACAAGTGAATTAAATGGTGTTACTATGTGATTTTTATAGCAACTTGTGGTATACCTAAAGATGTTTTTGATTAAAGAAGATAAAAATATCTCAGTGGCAAAAGATATGGTGGGTCACCTATAGTTGTTTTATAGTCAAAGCAGCTATTTTTGCGTCAAAGATAATGTGGGTATGCTTAAGCGGAAGTTGATACTGTTTTATAATTGCTTTTCTTTTAAATATCAACTACAAGTTGTTTTGTGGGAATTCGTCCACCAATTTCCATTTAAACTTGTATCCCCTTTTTTACCCCGTTAGGGGTTGAAGTTATAAAAAGAAACTTCTGTACAACGTTCATGTTTCAGAAGCTCTGATGTTTACCACCACAAAGCTTGTTTCTTTAGATATACAGGTGTAGTCTGACCATTCAAACTATTCCCAACCACGCAAATCCTGAAAGTAAAAGCCATAAAAATAGCGGCGGTGAAAAATTTTATAGTTGTTAAAAGATTTAGAAATTTGACCCTTGAAAATGATAAGGGCAAAATGTTTAGTATAAATGGTTCTGATGATGATGAATGATCATTAAAAAACATCTCTTATTTTAAGTCTAAAATATCACAGTGCTTTTAACTTACTTTATCCCTACATTTCCAAAATGACAAAAAATACATCCGTTTCGTAAAAAAAATCAAAGTTATAAAAAAATCTTCGAGAATATTCGTACAAAGTTCACGAAATAAACTCAACATCTGGCTTATATACGTCGAACGATTACTTGCGCGCACGCCAGGTCACGCGCTTACAAAGTATGGCGCCCGATATACTGCTGCTATAAGAGTTCGTGCACGAAATCGACCTATATTGGAAAATTTTGTTACTTATCTTTTGCCAATACTAAACTAATAAATGTTAGTGATGCTAAGTACTTTGGCTGAGCTATTCCCAGTCTCTGTGTTTCAATCATAGTTTGACAGTTCTGTGACTGGATAGCAAGTAAAAAATTACACTTTTACACGTCATTATAGTTTTTCTTATTAAACTAGAACGATGGAGCCGGTGTTTACTAGCTGGACTAATCCGAGAAGAAACATCCGAAATAAACTCAGAGATCAAAGTTTCTTTAAAAATTCATACAATATTGAATTGGTCAATTAATACTGCACTTTTATTAAAAATATAGTCGTGGTCACCCGTACACAGAGTGATAGCAGTTGGCATAGCTTAACCATGATCGATCGTATCGTAAACCTAGTTTCTTGCAGGGGTTGCGGAATAGTAGTAATAGTTACTGCGGCCCCGAATATAAAGGGCAACCGAAAGAACATGGGTGGATTGTAGTCAGTAAAAGTTTGACACCACTCCCTTTCGCCCCGCCCAGGGCGGAAGAAGTCATTTGATGATTTCTCATCCACAAAAAAAAAACAATATTAATCGTACAGTAACCCTAGCTTCTCTTACTTTTGTCCGCAACTTCTACTGTCGTACCGAATATTGGATATCAGAATAAATGTTAGCGGTCATATTTTTGGTAATCGCAAACTAAGTCACGAATTGTAAAGTATAGAAGTGCAATTCCAAAAATCACCCTAAAATCGATTCAAAAATTTTGCCATAAAATTGTAACAGACAAACACACAGAAATCACTTTAGCATTTTAAAAATTCAATTTAAAAAATATTGTAATAAAATGTTTGTGAATCGACTTTTGTCCCCGACTGTTCATGTAACACAGTGGAATACAAAGCCCGCCGTCAGAACAACATATGGCACGTATCCGTCAGACGAATATGCGCGTGCGACGGTTTATGCGCATCACATATGGCGATGGATATTATGTGTGATTGATAATGATTTTCAATGGTGTTGTTTATCCTTGCTTTTATTTTGTGTGTTAGAGTTTCTCCGAACCTGTGATACTGGGTTATAAGGCTTTACCTAGTTAGTTACATAAACCTTATTATTATTGTAAATTCTACAACGATAGTTGATTATAAAGCAGCTGGCAGTACCTAAGAGTTAGTTAAACAAATCTTATTATTATTATTATTTGAACATTGAACAAACCCTTATCCCACTGCTCTTTATTACCGCATCTAAATCGGATCACTTGTTTAAGAGCTTATGGTTCTATAGACTGACAGACACATACACATAGCAGTCTAACTTATAACACCACCCTCTTCTTGCGCCAGGGGTTGAAAAACCAAAAAAAAAACATTTTTGCAAGAGTACATACAAATTAGAATATTGTTAAGCAATTGTAAGTCAAAAGTAGGTTAATCAACAATCAACATAATTTCGCAGTTGTTTCTTTCTTTACTACAAAGTTAGGTTTAAATGCGCTAACCCATTTAACGTGTGCCAACCCACCCTGTTCCATAAATCGCTGTACCACTGCAATGCATAAAACGCATAATTGCTACTTTAAATAATTTTGCTTATACAACTTTGACTTGAAATAATTTTCCAAAACTAGGCTGAAAGGCTGGCAAAAGGCCAATAATCGGTTGTGTTACCCTATTTTTTTAACTTTCAAAGAATCAGAATACTTATCAGATTTTCTAACCGAAGAAGGCCAAAATTGGCTAGCCTCCAGAATATTGATTGGAATATTATAATAAAATGTGTTGTAGATTTTTTTGCAAACGGTACTTTTGTTCGGTGCGGTGGAAATACTAAAATGTAATGGTTTGGGAAGAAAACATCGAAAGGACTTGGGTTGTGTCTGATATTTACAATTTATTTATATTTGAACAAAAAAAAACGTATAAGTTTGTTTCTTGAAAAAAGTACCTATTTTTTTGAGCTATATGCTTTGTTCCATATGTTTCTATTTCTAAGTAGTTATATGTTTTAAGTGTGAGTGTGGTGTAGATACTTTAAAAAGCCAATTTTGAATAGCTTTCACCCATAACTTTACCAAAGTCTGTAAATGTCGAACTTCCATTTTCTTTAGCCGTCGAATTGCCAAAATTTCTATCTTATAAGATACCTGCTCTTCCAAAGAACAAACCCTTCAAGTTTCATATCTCTAGGACCAGCTGTTTGGGCTGTGCGTTGATATATCGCCCTATCAGTCAGTCAATTAGTTTATCATCTTATATTTTATCTCTGACAGAAAAAGTATCGTTAAGCAACCTTATATTAGAATTCCTAATTCGCCATTCTGGCTTGAGCAAGCATGGTAATCAATCGTAATTTATTTAGCTTATTCCCAAAATCCATCCTTAGATCCCCCCCTAAGGAGAGAAAATATAGATAAGCAGAGAATTGTATGAGAAAAGGCCTTTACCCAGTAAAACTAAAACAGCCAGGCATTAAAACTCCACCAAAATGAAACTACCGTCCAACTCGACTCAAACAAGCACAAATTATAACAATCCACCAACAGTAACATGACTCACAGTCTAGTTCAGACAACTCGTAAATTGTCTATTAACCTAATTTTTACCATTGACCGTAACACGTAATGGAAGCGTTAAATGGTGCTATAAAGATATATTAAGTACTGTTGCTGCTCCCTGCTGAGCTCTCAATGGGAATATAACACTTGTATGTGATAAGAGCGTTTTATCACTGTTTGGAATGGTTGAAGTCTGGTGAGTTGTTCCATCGAAATAATCGAGTATTATACTTAAGCTACAGAAATAATCGCCCTGTTGATGTAGTCCCTCTGTGTGGTGGATCCTTACTGCTAAGCCGTAGGTCGAGGATCCGATTGCTGTCCAGGGGCCCTAGTCTGCTATTACAATCGTGTCTCATTGACCAGTCATCGGGCGGATATTTGACCACTTTGACAGTTTTTGTATGGAAAATGTGTCAAAAGTTTGACGGTACACGTCAAAAATCGATCATTGAGACACGATTGTAATAGCAGACTAGGGGCCCTGGACAAACTTATTCATCCATCCATACTAATATTATAAATGGGAAAGTGTGTCTGCCTGTCTGTTTGTCTTTCTTTCACGGCAAAACGGAGCGACGAATTGACGTGATTTTTTAAGTGGAGATAGTTGAAGGGATGGAGACATAACATAGGCTACTTTTTATCTCTTTCTAACGCGAGCGAAGCCGCGGGCAAAAGCTAGTATATTCATATTCTTTATTGCACACAAACAAGAAAAAACCGGCCAAGAGCGTGTCGGGCCACGCTCAATGTAGGGTTCTGTAGTTTCCCGTCCGTCACAATAAGTGTACCTACTTATAAGTTTAAAAAAAAGCTATTTGTTACGTTGACATACTAAGTACGCAAAAATTATTTTGTATAACCTTTTTGTCTTTTTTGTACAAAAACTGTTCTTTCTATCAAGTTCAAAATAATTTTCCTAGAAAGTCCTTATAAAGTTCAACTTTCCAGATTTTTTTCATATTTTTTAAACCTACGGGTCAAAAGTTAGAGGGGGGGGGACGCTTTGATTTTTCCTTTTGGAGCGATTATTTCCGAAATTATTGACATTATCAAAAAAAGATTTTAGTAAACCCCTATTCATTTTGAAATACCTATCCAACAATATATCACACGTCAGGGTTGTAATTAAAAAAAAAACCACTTCCCAATTTACATATAGGGGGGCTACCCTAATAAAACGTTTTTTTTCCAATTTATTTTTTTCGCACTTTGTCGGCGTGATTGATATACATATTGGTACCAAATTTCAGCTTTCTAGTGCTAACGGTTACAGAGATTAAGCGAGGACGGACGGACAGACATGGCGAAACTATAAGGGTTCCTAGTTGACTACGGAACCCTAAAAATGATATATAATAGTAGCAAATAAAATAATTATGTACAAAGGCAAGCTTAACCCATGAGTTTTCTTTCAAACTTTGTGTGACGAGCATGATTGTTTGTTCTGTGTCTTGTGACTATTATATACTTATAAGCACTTTAACTAGCACGTGAAGGAAAACATCATAAGCAAAGCTGGACCTATAAGAAATATTTAAGTCCGAAATCCTTTATTCGCCTTGAACAGGCGTGGTGATCAATGCTCTTGTCTTTTCGATATGAGAAGAGGCAATTATCCTGCAGTGGGTTAATAATAGGCTGGTATTAAGATTATTATAGTAAAAACAACAATAATAAAAAAAGACAAAAAAATTTACTAACCTCAAACCGAAGCGTTATTCAACATTTAAGTTATTGGCCAGAATATGACAAGATTACTTTGGTTGTCAAAAACATTAATCTATACTATCTACACTAATATTATAAAGAGGTAAACTTTGTTTGTTTGTTTGATTGTAATGAATAGGCTCAAAAACTACTGGACCGATTTTAATAATTCTTTCACTATTCGAAAGCTACATTGTCCACAAGTAACATAGGCTATATAATATCACGCTATGTCCCACGGGAACGAAACAGTAACCAAAAACCTAATGTTACGTGGGTGAAACCGCGAGGAACAGGTAGTATCTAATAAAATACTTATTTTACCCGCTAAACTATTAAATTAATATCCTATTATATTATAAATGTGAATCCTACTTATATCTTACTAGCTTTTGCCCGCGGCTTCGCTCGCGTTAGAAAGAGACAAAAAGTAGCCTATGCTACTCTCCATCCCTTCAACTATCTCCACTTAAAAAATCACGTCAATTCGTCGCACCGTTTTGCCGTGAAAGAAAGACAAACATACAGACAGGCAGACACACTTTCCCATTTATAATATTAGTATGGACTAATACTATGTAATATTATAACTGAGAATTAAAAAAAAATAGAAAATGAGAAAATTTGTGAGTGTGTGGATGTTTGTTACTCTTTCACGCAAAAACTGTTAAATGAATTTTATTGAAACGCTACAGAAACAAAACCTTTAATTAAAATAACGAATAGGCTACATAACGTCACGTTATGGCCCTCGGAAGCGGTGCAGTACCCAAAGACCTGATAAAACGCAGGCAAAGCCGCAGCATACGGCTAGTACATAATAATATTATTCTTAACCACTAAAAGCATAATAAATTGGTATTCTTCGTATTAGGCTGTCCAATACTGATAGAACAAAACCCTCTTCAGCAAAGCCAGTAGAAAAACCAATTAACGAACTAAGAAACCAATTAAATAAATGAGGAAATATTGATCTTGGTATCTAATAAGAGCTCAAATTGTGAAGATCCAGGTCAAACCAATTAACACAAAGAAGTGGGTCATTTTTTATTACTCTACAGCTGTAAGTAGTTAATTCTTAGGTACTTCGTTTAGAAGCTATTTCTATTCGTTTTTCAAAGTTCAAAGGCTTTTTTTCACTTTTATTGCACATAAATATTTTTTATCAAGAAAAAGAAAAAGTGCCAATTAAGAAATCATAACTATTAATTTGAGTACCAGATTAATAACTAGATGGCGTTAATATCGGCTCATATATAATTGTGATTTAGTTTCGTTACTACGGCTTTTAACTACGGCTTAACCACGCTTCCAGGTCTGGTTAACCGTCAACACACTATTATTTAACTACAAGTAGCCAGGTAAAAGAAAAATAGGTGGGTCATTGTTAAAAGAAACAATTGTTGTGCTTTCTGGTCCTTCGAGCCGGCCACGGTAGCACGCAGTATAAATTTTGCCCTACTGAAAACACCGAGGAAACATCCAACCTCACCCAACTACCGAACATCAAACAGAACAACTCCATTACGAAAACACCAACCACGAAAAACAAAAAAAAACCATTAACACACCATAAAAAAAAATCGACACCGCCCGTATCAATATCAATCCATCAATTTATAACTTCAACAAATTAAAGATACGTAACGGCTGCACATTTTGCGATAACCATCGAATGGATAGCATTAAGTGAATGAGGGGGATATTGGCTAATTCAATTATGTGTAGTGCCACCATTTTGTCTGTGGTCACGCGAGCCACGGGTGTGGTGGTATTAACCTAAATGTACCATAGACATAGGTACGTCTATAATAATGGTGTCTATGTAGGTTGGCAACCGGAATTTGCGTGTTTTTGGTTTGAATTACCATGTTTTACGTAATTAGTATATAATATAATTAGTCTTTAAATATGGGATGATTTGAAAAATATATGTTGTTTGAAAAATAGTATAAATCTTGCCGGAAAACAACAATAATTTAACAAAAAAAAACAGCTCCTTCGTACATTTTTTGGCCGTGTGTGAGTTGTCCCAGGATATTTATTAATAATTATCATTTTGTCGAGTTTGGCGAGGTTGTCTATTGTTTGCCCGAAGATTATATGCCATAATCATCATTTTCCCGAATTTCATTTGCCCGAATGTTTCATTTGCCCTAAAAGACATATGACATACTTTTAATTTCCCGAATTTTAGATACCATAAGATACGAATGCCATAAGTACTGTTTGCCTTATTTTTATGTGCCATAATAATTATTAGACATAATATTTAAATGGCATAATATTTAAATGGCATAACAAGTATTAGACAAATACTTATTCTGTGCATAGTTCTTTTTCTGTGCATGGTTGATGGTGGGCTAGGTCGACGGAGCCCCGCTTCGCGGGGCTCCTACTTCTGTGTGGTTTATAAAAAAATAACCACGAAGGGGATGGCGGGGTCTATTTGCTCGCTTCGCTCGCTCACACGACCCCGCCATCCCCTTCTAACCTAACCCGTCCGAGTCGGGGTGCCCTAAAGTCCCAATTGCGTCCAATTTCTCTTAATTTTATATCAAGAGAAATTGGACGCAATTGGGACTTACCGTTACACACCCGATGTCGATGGCAAATTATGTTATGGCATATCATAATTATGGCATGTGATAATTAGGGCTTACAATGATTATGACAAATGATGTTATGGTAAGTGACTTTATGGGAAACAATGATTCTGGCACGTGACTAATATGGCAAATGAGAGTAGGGCAAATGAGTATTATGTCGTATGATATTATGGCTGTTGACTATTATGGCAAATGATATTAGGGCAAATAAAATTCGGGTAAACGGCGGTATACCGTTTGGCGAACGTAAATGTAAAATAGAACTATTGTTCTCCCGTATTATATAAGTATAGAAATATTGATAGTATTTTTCCGAAATCATAGAGGTAGAAAATATCGGACAAATAGACTAGTGATTCCAAAACGAACGTTTTCTCAAGTGCACGGAACCTTAACAACGAATTAAACCAGGAGCCTACATATTTATTAGAATGTTTAAATTCCCAAAGACTACTCAGCTTCCGAAATATCTCCACTCCGCACATTTCAAGTTGTCCTCGCTGAAACAAAGAGCAATTTTTCATATGTTTTCATGAAATATTCGTGTTGCAGCAACAGGTTGCTGTAGCGTACATTTGGCGATATTCCTTTGATAAATTACGTGTCAGTGCAACACGCAACGGTTTTGTGTTTTTTAGTGTTCATTTTTGTTGTTAAATTGTGCTGTTTTGATGTGTTGTATGGTTTTGAGTAAATGATTAATGTGTGAAGTAATTTTGCATTTATGTTAGCTGTGTTTTTACTAGTGCTTTCAAACGCGTTCATTCCAAGTACTTATATTTTAGTAAAAGACAAAACTTAACCCTCCTTTGGCTTTGCCGTAGTCGGGTAAAAATACGGAATTCCCAGCATATCTTTTTTGAAAAAATCTATGATTAATAATGATTTTTATTACAGAATCCAAACCAGCAGTAAGTAACCTTTTATTATTATTTACAATTAATGTTAATATTGTTACGAGTATGCAGATCTTTGATTTAATCGTTGTACTAATTTACACTTAAGTTTATAAATAAGTCTCAGGAATCCGTACTAATATATTATTATAAATGCGAAAGTAACTCTGTCTGTCTGTCTCTTCTTCACGCGTAAATCACTCAACCAATTTGAACGAAATTTGGTATAGATATAGTCCGAGACCCGAGAAAGGACATACGATAGTTTTCATCCCGGAAATCCCCCGGGAACGGGAACTATTATTTCACGCGGACGAAGTCGCGGGCAAAACCTAGTAGGAAATAAGGATAAAGTTATTTTTGGTTCAAAATTAATATTCTTTCAAATAAATGTAGTTTACTTTGCGCTATAAGTTGGCAGGAAATCTGGTATATATTATATAATTTCTAGTAATATACCTTTTTTTTTTTTTTTTTTTTTTGGTGAGTGGGAAATCATCCAATGACTGCTCCCGTCCTGGGTGCGGCGGGAGGGCGTGTCAGACTCTTACTGACTAAAACCCACTCATGTTCCTTCGATTGCCCTTTACGTTTCAGGGTCACGGTGACTACTATACACATTCCGCAACCCCGGCAGGCGTTGGCCCTGTTAGGCCCCTTCCTGTGCTGACTCCTTCTCTTTGAGGCGCGCGTGGAACACTAACGCGCCGTCGACGCGGTCCTGGTCCTAGCCGGGCGGCGAGCTACCCATCGCTCGCCATCCGCAGAACCGCGCCTACGGTGGCCGGTAGTCGTCTTGCGACTCTCGACGTCTTCGCCTGGGTCTTTGTCCGGGGCGAGAGGCTCGTCGTTGCCTCTCGCGCGCCGCCGCTTCCTTCACTAGCATAACTGCTTCGCAGAAGGAGGCGACGGCATCCCATTCCGTCTCGCCCCGCAGCATGGCCTGAACCAGCGCTGGGCGCGAGAGGTCACCGCCGCCGATCGCCTCTACGAGGACACGTCTATGGTCCGCCCATGCGCGGCACACCTCCACCGTGTGCTCGACCGTGTCCTCCAGGCGACCGTTGCTGCAGTGGTGACACCCAGGCGTCGCTTCCGCCTGAATCCGACACAGGAACCTCCCGAACTGACCATGTCCGGTGAGGACCTGTGTCAGGCGAAACGTGAGAGCGCCGTGGCGCCTCTCCAGCCACTCCTCAAAGAGGGGTCTTACCGCCGCTATCACGGCGTGCCCAGCACTAGGTTGCGACAGTCGCTGTCTCCACTCCGCCCTGAGATCTCGCCGGAGCTCCGTGAGCCGTGCCGCGATAACCCGCGGCAGCGGGACTTCACCCCGGCGTTGCACTTCCACGCGCCACTCGTACGTGTGTGCAAGGACTGTTGCCTCCAGATTCCACGGCAGAGTGCCGGCAAGGAGGCATGCCGCCTCGCAGGAGATCGTGCGGTATCCCCGCACCATGCGAATCGCCATGACCCTCTGGGACGCCCTCAGAAGCCGGGCCGGAGCCGTGGCTAGGTTGGGCGCCCACACCGGAGCCCCGTAGAGGGCCATGGACCGCACGATTCCCGCGTAGAGCCTCCGGCAGGAGGCGTTTGGGCCACCGAGATTGGGCAGGAGCCGTTTGAGGGCAGCTCCAGCCCTCGCCAGTTTGGGGCCCAAACGTCGGAAATGCTCCGTGAAGTTCCATCGGTTGTCGAGGACAAGTCCCAGGTACTTTATCGTCGACTCGACACCGATGTGAACCCCTCCTACCGTTATCTGAGACCCCGGAGGTGGCCGGTGCCGAGGGCCATGAAAACACATGGCCTCGGACTTGTGCAGGGCCACCTCAAGTCCCAGTTGCCGGATCCTGTCCACGACTGTCGCAACACCACTCGACATTAAGTCGGCCGCCGCCTGGAACGACCCTCCCTGCGCTAGGACTAGCGTGTCGTCAGCGTAGCACACTACGCTGACGCCTTCGGGAAGGTCGGCGCGCAGCACCCAGTCGTACCCGATGTCCCACAGGAGCGGCCCCAAGACCGATCCCTGTGGAACACCGCACGACATCCCTCGTCGACTCCACACTCCCTCGTGACCGGGGTAGATGACGGCTCTGTCCGTCAGGTAGGCCTCGACCACACGACAGAGGTAGGCCGGCATTCGGTGATACCGTAATGCGGCCGCTATGCACCCCCAAGGCAGGGTATTGAAGGCGTTGGCGATGTCGAGAGACACCGCCAAGACGACCCTGCCCCGTGCCACCGCATCCCCTGTCGTGAGGGCTCGCACGCGCATGATGGCGTCCACCGTGGAGCGTCCTCTGCGAAAGCCGAACTGGCCGTCCGCCAGATCCGGCCCGACCCGCATCAGCCGCTCGACGAGACGGCTCGCAATCACTCTCTCCAAGAGCTTGGCCGCCTCGTCGAGCAAAACGATGGGCCGGTATGCGGACGGACTGTCCGCAGGACGCCCCGGCTTCGGTATGAGGACCAGCTTCCCGGTCTTCCAGCGAAGTGGGAACTGGCCCTCCTCCAAACATGCGCTAAAGAGCCCCCTTAGTCGAGGCCCGAGAGCCCCTAAGGCCAGGGCCCAGGCCTTCCCTGGTAGGCCGTCGGGTCCTGGGGCGGTGTTCTTGGCCCTAAGCCTTAGCACCGCCGCTCCCAGTTCTACCTCGGTCACTTCTGGAACGTCGTCGTCGTCGCCGTTGCGGTCCGCATCGGACACCGCCGGTGGCGGAGCCATGAGCGGGGGAGTGAACTCCCCTCGCGAAGGGAACAGAGCGCTCACCACGCCCTCCACGATCTGGGGCCGGAGACTCTTCGTCAGGGGGGGGCCCGCGGTGCGGAGCTTGCCCCGCACCGCCAGGTAGGGGCGCCCCCACGGATCTCTGTCCAGAGTCCCCAGCATCTCTTGGCGGGCCGAAGATTTGGCCCGCAATACCTCCAGTCGGAGGGCTTCCTTCGCCGCTCTGTACCCCTCATACAGCTCCGCCTCAATGGCATCCGCATCCACAGGGCGGATACGGAGCCTGCGGTGTCTGGTGTACGGGCGTCGCGCAGCCACGCACGCCTCACGTAGGGACGCGATTTGCGACGACCACCAGTACACCTGGCGCTGACCCCCTCCAGGCTGAACCCGGGGCATTGCCATGTCACAGATCTCGGACATGGCCTCCTGGAACCACCCAGCCTCGGCGTTGATGTCGGCAGGCCTGTCCGGTGATGACACCCAGGCCTGCACTATCGAGGCTTCCAGGAGAAGCTCCCGGTCCAGCTGCTTCAGCGCCCAACGCGGACCGCTTGGGGTCCGTCGGACCGGCGCAGCGGAGGTCTGGGCGGAGACGTCAAACCGGATGTACCGGTGGTCGGAGAACGTCTCCACCTCCTCCATTACGCGCCAGTCAACGACACGCGGTGACAGAGCGGGGCTGGCGAACGAGATGTCCACCACCGACTCACCCCGCATAGTAATATACCTGTGATACGTAGTTTCACTCGCGGTAGTAGAAATCAGAAAGTCTAACAAATGTGATCAAACCTTCAGTCCTACCCCAAAGGTTATTTAGCTTTTTCTGTAACCCAGTAACTGGGTTGTGGAGGTCTAATAGGGACTCGCTTTATGTTAGACGTAATTTACACTAGAACCCAACCTTAAAATAGTCGGAATAACAAAATCTATATACAGGTTGTCCCACGGCTATGCCACATGGAGGGAAAGTACCTTAAATATTGTAGATAGAACATTTTACTGAAAGAAGACATTATTTGAATTTTGAAAACAATTTAAATTGCATTTTTTTATTTTTAAATAATTAAATGGTTGGGTCGGGAATCGAACTTGTTTCACGAAAAAAAATATTCACCCTGTAGTTTTATCATACCGATCGAAAGGTTTTATCATAAGGATTATTTTTTGCTAAATAACATAGAGTCACAAATAAAAGGAAGACCGTTTTAACATTTAATGTAAAATTTTGTTCTGAAAAGTTAAAAGCTCACTTTGCCATAAGTACATATCCTGTATATAAAATTGTAAAAAAGCTGACTGTCTTTTATATATGACTGACTGTTGATAATCAGCGCACAGCCCAAACCGCTTTCCTTGAGACATAACACTTGCATAGTACGTTTTTTACGAAAACTAAGTATCTACTAAGAAAATATTTTAGTAAAATTCCAACTGCAAAAGAGTTAAAATAGGGGAAAGAAGTTCGAGCAAAGTAGCGGGCGAAAGATAGTAATTTATATTACTTAAGGCTTCCTATGTTTTTATTGACGTAGGGACTGACATAAGGTGCCTATTTTTATCCAGAAACCACTCGTTATAAAAATATGTTGCTTTCTTTACCAAGTTATGTAAACGGAGACCTTTCAGTGAAGTATTTACATAACAAAACTTTGGGTCTTGGTGGTGCTTGGTAAAAAAATTGGAAATCGGACTTGTTGGCGATGAGTTCCGTAGTAATTTGTTGTTATATACCACCAGCGCCGTGGACTCGTGCCTGCGTAAGGGCCGGGCATTATGCTGAGCGCTAGCCCTTTCGTGAAATAGTATATAATATTTATCTTTGTATATGTCAGTTCTTCTATTGTAAAACTTACACTATCACTATTATCACTAGCGCGAATAAACTGTTTTTTTTTCTTTCTATCTTTATATTGTGGCATTGGAAATACACATTCTGTAAAAAAATTACAGAGAGACGCTTTTTTTTAAAACAATCCCGCCATACTATTCCTAGCCACCAACTCCTGAATGCCAGAATCAACAATGAAGTTCGCTAAAAAAGCGCCGAGCAATGAAACTCGACGATTCCCTGAGAAACGATTTAACTATCTTGAATCCCGTAGCGAAAGTAATAAGAAAAAAAAACAGCGGAGGAGTAAGAAAAATATTTTTTTTTTCTCTACCCATTACGGATCATGTTCAGAGACAGGCAGACAGACGTTAAGTATTAGTCTTATGGGTTTTATATCATTGGGAGGCAAATACCTGATGACCCACCTGACCTGATCCACATGGTCATCTGCAATATCAATGTCCTCATAAATGCGCTGTCAAAGCAAAGTCAAAGATGATTATTTTGTATCAAATATGCCTTCAAACCGGAACACACCAACGCGTCTTTGATGCAGAAATAAATACTTGTACTTGAAAGATCGTATTTATTTGATCTTGTATGTAGGCGTAAGGCATTTTAATTAGGCTCCCATTTAGGCAAGGTATCGTCAACACCAATCGTCGGTGTCTATTGCAGCAGGAATCTAGACTTGTGATGTGTCTCTAACTATTGCTGACTATTTCCAATGTGTTTTTTCTTGTGCCTCGGAACAATGTATAACAGACGTTATTTATTGTTCCGAGGCAAAAAACACATTGTCGGCTAGCGCTGAAAACCAGCGTCGTGAACTCATGCCTATGTATGGGTCACGGCATTATGCTGAGCGCTAGCCGTTTCGCGCATTAGTGACGCTACTTAGCTGTTTTTAGTTTTAAGTTTTTTATTTGTAGAGCACATTGCGCGAATAAATTGATTTTCTTTCTTTCTTTCTTTTCTTTCATGTGACGTGGATGAATATCAGCGTTTTCAGCAAGGTCAGGCTGACAGAAAAAGTAGAAGAAGTGACGAATAGAATGACGATCAAACTGTTACATTAGAAATATTCCTCACATTCCTCTCCCTGTTTATCTAATCTCCTAACTAATAAAAACACTTTCTAGAAATCCACATTAAATATAGATCGACAGTAACGCTTTTCTCATAAACAATTTACAAAGGAGGATAAAATATGATTTAAAACAAACGTCTATGCCTGTTTACGACTGAATGTTGGCAGAAATAGTTATTGTTGTTGGCAACATTGCGATTGATCTCAACCTCATTATTGGTTTGGGCAACTTTGGTTATTTGTGGCAACACCTACCGTAGCGTTTGAACTGTGGTTTATAATTAATTTGAGTGGGCTAGTTATTGAGGGAACTGTATTGACAGCACACGGAATAGAAATAGACCTATTTTCATCAGTAAATCATTGATGAAATAATAAAGTTATGCTCTCAGTCAGAAAATAGTGCGATGGTAAATTACCGCAGAAATAATCCGAAACGATTCTCGGAATACAACAAAATAGCACACACAAAACCAGCAGTATTTAGACCACAGAAATGCTTTAACCTTCCGATGACCAAGCGACAGCCGGCTGTCGGGCTTCTATTGTGTCTCGAATCACGTGTGCCCGAAGGATTATTATGAGTAACTAGCTTCTGCCCGCGACTTCGCCCGCGTGGATTCTTCCTGAATTTTCTTTGCTATAAACCTCACGGAGCCCGAGACCTTTCCAACGAATGCAAAACCGTGGAAATCGGTTCGTGCGTTCTGGAGTTATAGCGTCAGGAAGGAAAACCTGACTTATTTTTATATAGTAGATTGAGTATGCGGTTAGAGTATTACATGCGCTGAAATGCTCATTTTGGCTTTTTTTGCCGAAGTTACACGTACGAGCGTTGTCGCGCGTATAAGGTCGTATGAACGCAAGCCGTACTGACTTATCTATCAGTATGGGTTTGAGCAAGCTAACCGCAATAAAGTCATGTTTGTGAGTCAGGTTTTGGGGAACTGTAGCGCGCGTGTATGCTGAAAACGACCATTATCATCTAAGTTGGCCTTTTTCTAACCATGTTAGGGTCAGCTTCCAGAATAACCGGATTAATCTAAATATGAGTGTTTTACATGGACCGACTGCGTATCAGACAACACAACTAATGGGAGACATCCCCCTTGGTTAGATCTGTTTTTGACCAGCATCTAGCTTAAATTTTCTGCCTAACTGACGTTTTGACAATTCAAAAGTACTTATGATTTTGACTAGTCTGATTTTTTGGCTTCTGACTACCCGTTACGACTGCCAAAATTTTACGAATGAACGGACCAATGGTTTTACGAGCTTAGTTGCTGAAATTACCAAAGTACGCTAGTCTGAGAGTAGCTCTTAGTCAGTTTCATTTAAAACTATCTGCAAAAGCTTATCAAGTTTTATTTATAGGTCACTATACAAACCAAGCCTAGTGGCGTGCTTCTAGGTCATATTGCCACCTCATTGTAGCGTCCATTTAATTACTTATTAACGAAACTATGACTAGGCCACATTTTTTTAGCATTGGATCATTCACCCTTTAAAATATGTACCTACTAAACACGAGAATGACCACAAACCAAAATCTACAGTAATAAAATGGTAAACTGACTATGTGATAGATATGTCAACGCACAGCCCGATCCGCTGGTTCGTTGCCGCCGTTGGTCCCGGTTGTCATTCATAGAACTTTGACAGTCGTTACTGGTTAGCCAGAAACTCTGACCAGTCTAACCAAGAGGTATCGTGTCGCCCAGTTACTGGGTTGTGGAGGTCAGATAGGCAGTCGCTCCACGTAAAACACCGGTATCCAGCTGAATCCGGTTAGGCGACCCCAACACGGTTGGGAAAAAGGCTAGGGAGATGATGAGGACAGCCCGATCCGCTGGTTCTAGAAACCAGTAACTTGGAGGGTGTGTTCTTTGTAAAAAGTAGGTAGCCCGCCATTAAAAAAGGTTATATGAAAATTCGACCGCTATAGGGGTAAAATATAACTGTTTTACAGTTTGGCGGAGGTAATTATGTAATGTAATGTGTATAAACAAAAATAAACGCTATTTCATTCCTTTTTTTTTTCATTTTTCATTTTTAATTATAAATGGCAATTTTGACATCGAATCGGCGATTCTGCGCTAGACAGCTCATATCTTAAAAAAATGTTTATTTTACATTATTTTCCAAAACCATTTTCCATAAAAAAGTCCACTAAATCTAGTTTGGCTTTTTAAATATTAAGATTGGTCGTCATTAAATACCAATTACTCAATGTAAGTATTACATTACAATACATATTTATATAATAAGGTGGGCCATGGGCTATCCAATTACATTTTTAGGGCAGCCGGGGCCAACGACTGGGATGGGCTATCGATTTTTTTCATACACGCGTAGTACACTATGGCTGGGATGCCAAGAATCCATAATAATATTAGGAATATATTTGCTGGTGTAGAGTGACCCTTATTCCTTAAGGATTTAGGTACATAACTTGTTGTGTTTACTACCTCTAAGATGTCCGAAGTTTAAATTAAGAATCAGCGGCCATTTTTACATGCTTTGTCTATTATAGATTAGTTTAGGTTTATGATTTTTTTCTGAAGCTGAAGACATTCTTATTAATGAGCGGTAAACTCAGAAAGTACTACTACACCGGTTTGAATACCTTAATCCTTTTGTGACAATGGACTTGATTATTTATACAGATTAAACAAATGTGCAGAGTTATGCCCTTACTAATAATCACTGTGTAAAGTTATGCAATGAATAAAGCCTGTGTAACCATACATTTTTTGACGTATAATCCTGTCATAACTTTATGCAGCGTTTATTAGTAAGGCGCTTAGTGTTCACACAATATTAATATATTTAAATCCATAAGTAGGTATACTCTGTATGCCTATTAAGCTTTTACGGCTAAACCATTGTACCGGTTTTGATGAAATTTTAAAATACACACGCTTACTAGCGTGTGTATTTTACCCGCGACTTCTAGCATCCAATTTAGTTCTTATTCTGCATCGATCACTAATTATTCTGTAATGTTTTAGTCACTACTGTCGAAACAATGAACGTTACTGACACAGGCCGTTTAGACTGTATTCTATAAATTACTTGTCAATTCCACTATACTTACTTTGTTGTCAATTCCACACGGTAAGTATCCAAATATAATATACATATACAGTCGTGGTCAACTAATTAGGGACAACATGATATTCTATGAGTAACATTTAATTCTGCTTCCCATAAGTTAAGTTTGCTCGAGACTTTGGCAGTTTAGAAACTATTATTATAAAAATAAACCAAAATCATAACAAATAGGCATAGCCATTAAAGGAATGGACTATACGTAAAATAAATATCGATCAAAATTCAACCTAACTTCTTCTTCATTCTATTTGTACCCTGGACAACTAATTAGGGACACTTAAGACAACATTAAAAATAATTATTGCAGAGAGCAATAAAGGAAAAAAAAATGTTTATTTATTATTCAATTAGGCTTAATGCGTCGCACTGTAATGCAAATCAATATCCAGAGTGATTGATAAGGATTGCCGTAACCATGTAACAAAGGTATGGAATCGACGCAATCTAAATGTCACATTGTTCTTTAGTGATACTGTTTCAGCCTTCTTTAAAGTTACTACTGTTGATTTTTAATAGTCAGTTTATTTACACCATTTTTTAAACCTACTATTCTTTCATAACGCACCACAAAATGTTTCCAAGCATTCAGGTCTGGGCTCTAGGCCGACTAATTTATAACCGATGGCTACTCATCAGTGAGAAATGTTTTAACAGACAGTGCAGTATGTTTTGGGGTAGTTATTGTGTGTTCTTCAACATAAAGTAGTGTGATTGCATGTAGTATTTCTCTCTATTCAATTGAATCTAGTGTGCCTTCCATTTGCTCTAAAGGCCCCACATCATTTCCAGAAAACCAACGCCATAGTTTTATGTTCTCTCCTCAAGTTTAACTTGCTTATTGGAGTATTTTGGATACTTTTTGCTTTTTAGGGCGCCATTAATAACGCCTGCCTTCCGATGAAACAAAATGTAACTTTGTTTAGTCCAAAATTAAAACATTTTTTTATTTAAAATCAGTCCCAATATCGGTGCCTCATAACTAAGGCCAACCGTGGCGAGTCTGCGATTTTTTCAACACTGGAACTTTTTGTACCACCATGCCAAACAGTTTAGCTTCAACAACTTGACGTCAAAAGGTTGTTGTAGATTACTCCACCGCCATGTTCTAGTACAAATACCAACACTATTCAAACCTATAATCAATAAAAAGTCCATAAGTGGGTCTTATATCGCCCCTATCACCGTTTTGCGTTTTTTTTTTGCACAATAGTTTTTGTTGGTATTTCTTTTCTGATTGCACATTTAGTAGTTTTATAGATTCAAAAGTATAATTTCTAAATATAGATTATAATTGTCCTGTTTTGAAAATCATTATAATGGAGCAATTGCAATGTTTTAATAATTTACGATATGGCTATTTACTATAATAAACAATAATTATTATTTTTCGCTAATAATTATTATGATAATATTTCAATAAATTCAAAGTCAACGTATATAGACTCTAATCTTAATTATTAAAAAAAACTTACATCCCATCAGATTTTATTAAAATGGGAAAATGACACACTACTTTTGTTTTTGTCCCTAATTAGATGGCCAGCCAGAACACACTGCGATTTGGTTGCAAGAGATTTGTTTTTAAATTTCCTATTACAAAATATTATCAACTTCGAAGCAATGCTCATAATTTTCAAGTATTCTTAATATTAATCAGTATTTCATAAAATTAAACTAAATTATTTAGTTTATCTGATCTACCATGGACATGAAAATTAAAATTCAGCTTAAATTTTTGTTTGTCCCTAATTAGTTGACCACGACTGTATATTATATAAAACATAAAAACAAACTAACCTAAATGTACAGTCGCTGCGGGCGCCCCACGCAACTAGTGTCAACGTCAAACCGGGCAGCCATTATTTTGAAACCAACACAAATACTATAACGATTCTAACTAAGCCAATCAACATATCACCGATTGTTTGTTCCAAATAAACTTGTATTCGTTCGTGTCGCGTATCCGAACGCGCCATAATTGACAGATGTCAAAAGTCTTTTTCGCGCCATTTTTGCTGTCACTGTAATAATGATGTAGATTTTTTAGGTGATAATGTCGGGTTGATGTGTGTTTTGTTGCTGTTTGTTTTGTAACTGCTGGGTGGTATCAATTGTTTTATTTTGTTGTTTATTCGTAACCTAACCGTTGAGTGTCGTGATGGCCCAGTGGATATGGCGCCCGCCTCTCGTGTAAGAGGTTGTGGGTTCGAATCCGGGCAAGTACCAATGTGACTTTTTCAATTCATATGTACTTTCTAAAGTTTTTCTTAGACATCACTGACATTCCGTGCCTCGGAAAGCACGTAAAGCCGTTGGTCCCGGTTGTCATTCGAAGAACTTTGACAGTCGTTACTGGTTAGCCTCTAGCTCTCTAGCTCTCTAGCTAACCTAGGAAACTCTGACCAGTCTAACCAAGAGGTATCGTGTCGCCCAGTTACTGGGTTGTGGAGGTCAGATAAGCAGTCGCTCCACGTAAAAAACCGGTATCTAGCTGAATCCGGTTAGGCTGGCAGCCGACCCCACACGGTTGGGAAAAAGGCTAGGGAGATGATGATTCGTAACCTAAAAAAATCTTGGTTTAACTCTTAACTCATGAGCATACTGTAATCATGTGCAGTATGGTTTTGTTGGGCTACCACATTCTAAACCTTTGAACACATGTAATTCAAGACGCAATAAAAATACAATAGAAGCCCGACAACCAGCTGTCGCTTGGTCGTTGAATGGTTATAGTAATCATTAAGTTTGATTTCACTAGTATATAGCTCTATGTAAAAATCTTTTTATAAAGAATTAACCAATCATAATTCTGCCGCAAAATGTGCTGTGTATCGGTTTCAAGGGAGTGAATTACTGTTTCTGGAATAGCAATAACAAAAAAAAACCGGCCAAGAGCGTGTCGGGCCACGCTCAATGTAGGGTTCCGTAGTTTCCCGTCCGTCACAATAAGTGTTCCAACTTATAAGTTAAAAAAAAAGACTTTTGTTACGTTGACGTACTAAGTTCGCAGAAATTATTTTGAACAACCTTTTTGTCTTTTTTGTACAAAAACTGTTCTTTCTATCAAGTTCAAAATAATTTTCCTAGAAAGTCCTTATAAAGTTCTACTTTCCAGATTTTTTTCATATTTTTTAAACCTACGGGTCAAAAGTTAGAGGGGGGGGGGACGCTTTGATTTTTCCTTTTGGAGCGATTATTTCCGAAATTATTGACATTATCAAAAAATGATTTTAGTAAACCCCTATTCATTTTTCAATACCTATCTAACAATATATCACACGTCAGGGTTGAAATAAAAAAAAACACTTCCCTTTTTACATATAGGGGGGCTACCCTAATAAATCATTTTTTTCCAATTTTTATTTTACCACTTTGTCGCCGTGATTGATATACATATTGGTACCAAATTTCAGCTTTCTAGTGCTAACGGTCACGGAGATTAAGCGAGGACGGACGGACAGACAGACAGACATGGCGAAACTATAAGGGTTCCTAGTTGACTACGGAACCCTAAAAAAACACTTCTCACATTCCTCTTAGAGAGAGAAGACTTTATTTCCTCAATGTGCTATTTACTTATGCATTGTCGAATAAAAAAAGAGCTTAAATACAGACATAGAAAATAATGAATATTCTACAAGAAGCTCATTTGACACTTCGCTTTTTATTATTATCAAAGTAATTAGTAAAGTGTTACATAATACTATTTCAAGCCTTAATTAACTAGGCTATCAAATACAAAAGAAATATAATACACAAGACAACCTTTACACCCAGACCTGTCTACCTTCAAATGACTCACGCGGCGCTTTTAAAATCTAGATCGATTACAATATCTTATCAAAGCAATCATTTATTATTGAATGATTGCTACTAGACAGATCTATTATTAATAGAAAGTAGCAATTAGTATTGCAAAAGGTATGATTACAATTTATATGGTGTAACAGTGATGCTGATTCTCTTGTTCACATACTTAACTAAATTTAAGTTAAATTCATCTTTCTCTTTCCATTTCTAAAAGAAAAGGACAGAAGATACATTTTAGTTTAATCCTGTCAAATTAGACAGCGCCTGATGAAAATTGACGTATATTTAGACGCCATGTTTTTAAATTGCGTCTAAATTATCTATGGAGTGTCTAAATTTGACAGGACTTAACTAATATTTGATCTTCTGTCCTTTTCTTAATTAAAAGGAAAGAGAAAGATGCACTTAACTTAAATTTACGTTAGGTTGTGAACAAGAGAATCGGCACCAATGTCGTCTATATTTAGGGTTCCGTGTTGAAAAGTACCATATTATGTTAACATTTTTCACCAAATTAAATACAGACTATAATTTTAGAAAAAAATCTGTTTTTACTTAATAGTTAATAGCTGTTCCTCGCGGTTTTTTTGGTAACTAGTTCGTTTCGCTCCCGTTAGTCGTATCGTATTGTTATATGACGGGTCTGTTGGTCTTGTGGTTAGTGACTGACTGCTAAGCCGAAGGTCGCTGGTTCGATTCCCGCCCAGGACAAACTTTGTGTGATGAGCATGATTGTTTGTTCTGTGTCTGGGTGTAATTTATCTATAAATGTATGTATTTATAAATTATATATATATTAGTATGTGTATCAGTTGTCTGGTTACTATAACACAAGCTCTAAGCAGAGCTTAACTTGGGATCAGATGACCGTGTGTGAGTTGTCCCAGTATATTATATTATATATTATTTTTCACCAAATTAAATACAGACTATAATTTAGAAAAAAAAAACTGTTTTACGCGGTTTTTTTGGTAACTAGTTCGTTTCGCTCCCGTTAGTCGTATCGTGTTGTAATATATAGCCAATAGCCAGCCACGATAAATGGACTAGCAAACACAACAAGATTTTTTTAATTCGATGCGAGACTTCCAGAGATTGCGTGTTCAAGCAATCATATATATTTAGCTTTATAATACTTTGTATTGGTTATCACCAGAATAGTTATAAATATGGTCCTTGCCAGTGGTCTTAAATATTAATAACTGTAACCATTTATAAAGTAAATTAATTACAGGTTCCAAAAACGTTTGTACGGCACCCTTTGTCACTTAGCCAGAATCCTAATAGGCGAGACGACGAAAAAAAAGTGATTAGTCCGTCCGTTAAATTATCAAAAAATTTTGAACACGTATTTTTTTTTCTCGTAAACGAAAAAAGACGACGATACAGTGCGTTTAAGTTGCGCGTGACGTCACGATTTGATACAATTGTTGCAGGAAGGTGACGTCAAAAGCCCCCACTCCGGAACTTAGTTGCTCTTTTTCTTTGATTTTTTTTATTAATTTGATCATGCAATAAATATGTGTCCCGTATTTTTGGCCGATCTACAAGACGGACTAAACAGAATGCCATTTTCTTTATGCTGTCGCCATCTCTATTGTCGAGACGCGTATTTTGACATTATAATAATAGCTTGAAAAGTTAGTTCTTTGGTTATTTTTTTTTTTGTTATAAAACGACTTGCACTATGTCCTTCTGATGCTACGAGAATAATACTTCGCAACAAAAAAAAAATTAAGACTATTTATTTGAAAAAAATAAAACAATAAAATATCTACATAACAACAGCGCTCAATCTTTTGGGTATAAGATTATGTGCGCTGTTGGTTTGGAGATTATCTAATTATTTCCCCCCCCGCTCACAGATCCTGTCATAGTGGGTCGGCACGTAGGCCCCTCCTCCATTCCGCACTTTCATAAAGATTTTTAATTTTTCTTCTTTTTTTATTTTCTATGTTTTTGGCTATTTGCTTAGGTAATTTATTTAGAACTAGCTTTTGCCCGCGGCTTCGCTCGCGTTAAAAAGAGACAAAAAGTAGCCTATGTTACTCTCCATCCCTTCAACTATCTCCACTTAAAAAATCACGTCAATTCGTCGCTCCGTTTTGCCGTGAGAGAAAGACAAACAGACAGATAGACAGACACACTTTCCCATTTATAATATTAGTATGGATGGATATTATTTGAGTTCATAAACATATATTTTCTTAAAATTGCGCTCACATTTTCTATTAACCACTTCACACAACTGCGCGCCTAGTACTTATGATTGATTTAAGTACTAAGTATCTCAGTATTTTAAATTTTCTCACATTATCATTTCACATTACTGCGCTCCTAGTACTATTGTTCTCTTAAGTTTTCAATCTTTTATTGAATTTAGAATTAACTATAGGGGAAAATGATTCATCTTTTATAATTATGTTCTCGTCGATTTTTCATTATTTTTAAGATGTATTCTGCTATTCGGGGCGGGGACAAATCCAACGAACCAAAAACCATGAAAATTGGTCTAGCCGATCTCGAGTTATAAGTGTTGTAACAAACCCGACTTTGTTTTATATATATTATAGATTATAGATGTTGGGAAGAGCATACGTCTAAACCCTTTTACCATATTCGTAATTTATTCTAGGTAGGTAGTTTGTACATAGGTAAATACGATAGGAACAATTTTTTTACTGGTGCATACCATATTAAAGTCCATTGTATAATTTTAGAACAAATACCGTTGTATACAGGCATGAAACATAGCTTTCATTTATAATAACTAAAATAAAATAATTAGTTAATTATAAAGCTTGCTAGCAATTATAGAAACAGCAAAATAAAAAGAAGAATACAAAGAAGAGTCAGAAGTATGTAAACGTCTCAGAAGAGAAGAATATAAAGAAGATAAGAAGATAAGAAGAGAGTACGGTACACTGATGGGCCTGAATTGTTGCTCGAACCTGTGTTTTAATCAAGGTGAGCAAACTTTCAGGTGTGTTAGTGCCGACTTTTCTGCGAGAGAAGAGAAAGGAAGAACAGAAGAAAAGATTTTATTGATTTTGAATATGACTTTCACTTCATTGTGTGTTTGTGTTTTTTTAAAGCTTTTTAGCCCATTTTGTACAAGTTCTAAATTTTCAATGTCACGCTTTAATGCAAATATTTGTTTTCTTTATTTCAGCGAGTGTGTTTTTCCATCATTTCTCATTAAATTTGAAATAGAGATGTAAGTTAAAAAAATATAAAACTAATTATTTAAACCCATTTTCGATAGATTTGGGTTTTTATATCCGTACTATTATAAATGCGAAAGTAACTCTGTCTGTCTGTCTTTCTGTCTGTCTGTCTGTCTCTTCTTCACGCGTAAACCACTAAACCGATTTGAGTGAAATTTGGAACCCGGGAAAGGACAGGCTGGTTTTCATCCCGGAAATCCCCGGGGAACGGGAACTATTAATCCACGCGGACGAAGTCGCGGGCAAAAACTAGTAATAAAATAATTCGTTATTCGTTGTGACACTCACGCAATTTATTTAATTTATGTAATTATTGAAATCGGTTAAGCCTTTAAGTAGTTTCTCACAACCAATAAATATACACACACATCCCATCTTTTTTTCACTCCAATCGGAAAAAAACAAACTCTTTAAGTAACCCTGCAAAAGACATCAGAAAAAAACTGACTTCCCAATAACAAAGTAATTAAAATTTCTATGCATAACTTTGTTCCAAGATTAACGCCAGTACAATGTAACTAGCCCTCACAGAGGAGTACTACCTCCTCTCGAAGGCTTCCTTAATTAAAGCCCGAGAGGACTTAGGTATTAAGAGTTAAAATCAAATAGTATTTCTATTGTTTTGATTAGGATTTAGCAGGTGTAGTTTTATTCATTGATTTGAAGACTGTGTTCAGTGCGAATAAGGAATAAATAACCAGGATTTTGTTTAAAATTGATTTAATAATAAAAAAAAATAACAATTCAATGTCTTGGGACCACTCACACAGTCATCTGATCTCTTAATTGATTAGTCTAATATTAAATTTAGATGATAATTAGTTTTTGCAAAAATCTGCTTGCAACTTGTATTTATTTTTGTTATTAGCATTACTTCGTGAATAACGGTGCTGGTTGCGTGATTACTCAAGTGTTTTATAAGTTTCATTTTGTTATATTAAGCATTATTACGCAATTGTTTGTTATTCCAAAGAAATAAAATAAAATAAATCTGAATCAAAACTAAGCTGATCTTGTACTATTGTAACCAGACAACTGATAAAGACACTTACATTTACATACATAATTTATATTATTATATTTAAATATAATTACATCCAGACACGGAACAAACAATCGAACTCATCATACAAAATTACTCCGATCGAACTTACGACCTCCGGTTTAGCAGTCTGAATCAACCACTAAACTAACAAGCCCGTCTAATAGAATAGAAAAGGAGATTAAATTCTTGATAAACAGTACCATCATCATCTGCCTAGCCTTTTTAGGGTTCCGTAGTCAACTAGGAACCCTTATAGTTTCGCCATGTCTGTCTGTCTGTCCGTCCGTCCTCGCTTAATCTCTGTGACCGTTAGCACTAGAAAGCTGAAATTTGGTACCAATATGTATATCAATCACGCCGACAAAGTAGTAAAATAAAAATGGGAAAAAAATGTTTTATTAGGTTAGCCCCCCTATATGTAAAGAGGGGAAGTGATTTTTTTTTTATTTCAACCCTGACGTGTGATATATTGTTAGATAGATATTTAAAAATGAATAGGGGTTTACTAAAATCATTTTTTGATAATGTCAATAATTTCGGAAATAATCGCTCCAAAAGGAAAATTCAAAGCGTCCCCCCCCCTCTAACTTTTGACCCGTAGGTTTAAAAAATATGAAAAAAATCTGGAAAGTAGAACTTTATAAGGACTTTCTAGGAAAATTATTTTGAACTTGATAGAAAGAACAGTTTTTGTACAAAAAAGACAAAAAGGTTGTACAAAATAATTTCTGCGTACTTAGTATGTCAACGTAACAAAAGCCTTTTTTTAAACTTATAAGTGGGAACACTTATTGTGACGGACGGGAAACTACGGAATCCTACATTGAGCGTGGCCCGACACGCTCTTGGCCGGTTTTCTATGTTAGGGTCGACATCCAGTCAAAATTCAAAGCATTTATTTCACTTAGACCATTTACAGGTACTTATGAATTGTCAAAGAGTCGGTCTGTTAGTCAGAAATTAGTCAAAAATAGAAAGTCTAACCAGATCCCATTGGACTAGTGTTTTAGATGGAGCGACTGCCTATTAGACCTCCAGAACCCAATGACTGGGTAACAGCCCTTAACTACCCGTAACTACTATCTAAAGAGGCCTATCTACTACAACGGCTTAACGTGTTTTTTTTACCGGACTTCTAAAAAGAGGACATTCTTAAATTGTCGGTATCTTTTCTTTTTTGAAATAACTAACTGATTTACAGAACGCATTACGGTCCAAAAAAAGCGTGGCCAGACAAGGGCCAGACCTAAAATCACTTTCAACACTCCTTACTTACTAATATTATAAATGCGAAAGTAACTCTGTCTGTCTGTCTCTTCTTAATGCCTAAACCACTGAACCGATTTGAATGAAATTTGGTACAGATATAGTCTGAGACCCAAGAAAGGACATAGGATAGATTTCATCCCGGAAATTCCCCGGGAACGGGAACTATTATTCCACGCGGAAGAAGTCGCGGGCAAAAGCTAGTGGGAAATAATTGTACATCAGGCCGCGCATTTTTTTTTTGGACACACAATGTATGTTTGTCTGATGTCCTTTATATCCTCTCTTTCTTTAAGTACTAAAGTCTGATGAGCTTTAATTTTTTAACCACCTTTCAACAACCAAGCAACAGCCGGACTGCTATTGTCTTTCGATTGTGTCTCGAATCACGTGTGTTCGAAGGTATACACTGTGAATAACGTTAATCCAAGGTTAACAATAATACTACGTACCAGAGGATCAACTACCTCCTCTCTTAAGACCCCTTAATTAATCCCTGAGAGGGCTTATTAAGAGTTTGAAATAAATACTCAAAGTGGTCAAAGAGCATTCCAATTGTATAGTTTTATTTATTAATTCCTAGTCCCGATCCCAAAATCGTGAGAGCCGGATTGATATCCGTTTTGTATTTGGATCACAAAAGATATGAAAATAATTTTAAAAATATTTATGTTTTACTTATAAAGTACTTAGCCCTACGTCTTGCAATTTTCCATTTTTTACACAGTAAACTTAAGTATCTAAGAAGAAGAGCAAGGCAGCAGAAATGTAAGGGAGTCAAAAATCCCGCCAATAGAACAGGAATAACGACTACTTATAAAAATAGCATTCCGTTTAGTCCGTACGTTAGACCGTCCAAAAAAACTAATCACATATTTTCCCCTTGATCACATTGATAAAAAAGAATACAAATATAACGAGCATAAAAGTTCCGTAGACGGGCTTGTGACGTCACTATTCAGTAAAAATTGTACCGTAATTTGCATTGTCGTTTACATTGTCGTCGTAATTCTACGTTTACAAGAAAAAAGAAAAATACATATCAAACATTTTTGGGTAATCTAAATAACGAACTTAATTGTTTTTTTGTTGTCTAGATTCTATTGGTCACACCACTCCTATGGACAAGCAGCCATAATGGTTGTTTATACAGGTAGAATTAAATCTACCAAAAAACCCCACGAGAGCCCCAATACTTTCCAACCCAATTTCAACCTTATTTATTAATTTTTCAAAGAATCAAAGCAATAAATTCGTCTGCTCCATTTCTAACAGAACTCTGTATATAATTTATTACATTAAATAAACAGTAGATCTTTGTTCGGATTTAAATACACAGACATTTCTGGTGCACGCTCCAATATCCTAGATATGTCAGTTGTTCTGATACTGAATATATTTTAATATCATATCTATTGAATATTTGCTATGGGCAGCAGCATCCGGCCAGACTCCTATACAATCCGGTATTTGACGCCATCATCAATTGACGTACTTTTTATGAGCTGTCAAAACGCAATTCTCCTATAGATTTTGTACGCCAATACCAGCTTGTGACGTCACAAGCTAGCAACCCTATTGACTAACTATTTATTGATTTTAAAGCAATTAAAAATAGAATTTTACAGTAAATTAAAAACAAATCCGATGCTTAGGACTAATAAAAAGATAGGTTTTATAAAAAATATATCTTAGATTTATCGGTTAATAGTGTCAAATACCGTATTGTTCGTCATCTCTCTAGCCTTTTTTCAACTATGTTAAGGTGTGTACACATTATACACCATGGTCGGTGAGAAGAGGGACTTATTAATGGAGGCTGTTCGGTACTTGATTCTCATTACAAATACGTAAAAAAAAACAATGGCTTAAGTTTTGATTAATTGTCTTATCTAATCAATAAATAGATTCCCATCGAAAGAAGAACGGATCCATAGGAGAGTGATCCGATTCAACCACGAGCGCAAGGGTAATCGAATGCAAATAAATCACGAAATTATCGTTTTTAAACATTTAATAAGGTAGAAATACAATTTAATAATTTTAACATTCCGGAATCACTGAAGTCCTACTAAAAACATTTGCTTGTAAAATGTTGCCAGCCGCGACTATTTGCCTTGCACTGTCGAAAAGTTGTCAGATCCTATGTCGAGGCAAACTTGTAACTTACTCTACGAGATATAACTTCACAAACTCTACACCTTAGTTAAATAATTACTTACCTATCTGTTTCACCGGGTTATCCCTTTATCTGGCGACTAGCTTTTGCCCGCGGCTTCGCTTGTTAGAAAGAGACAAAAAGTAACATAAGTTACTCTCCATCCCTCCAACTAATTCCACTTAAAAAATCACGTCAATTCGTCGCTCCGTTTTGCCGTGATAGAAAGACAAACATACAGACAGACAGACAGACACACTTTCCCATTTATAATATTAGTGTGGATGGTATGGTTTGTTGCATACAGGCCAGAGAACGGTTTAGAAGCAAAAAGACTAACTCTTAAAATGACAGCAGAGTCAAAAAAACCGGCCAAGTGCGAGTCCGACTCGCGCACGAAGGGTTCTGTACTATCATCTATAGACAAGTTTCTACCTGTTTACTAAGATCGAGTAGAAATTGCTTAAAAATTACGTTTGTTGTATGAGAGCCCTTTAATATTTCCTTAATTGTTATTTACTTAATTATTTATTTGGGATACTGGGTTGTGGAGGTCAGATAGGCAATCGCTCCACGTAAAACACCGGTATCGAGCTGAATCCGGTTAGGCTGGCAGCCGACCCCAACACGGTTGGGAAAAGGCTAGGGAGATGATGACTTAATTATTTATTTGGAAAGGTAATATACAACAAGTAAATATTCTGTGAAAATTTCAAGCGTCTATCTGTTACTGTTTTTAATATTAAGCAAAAAATTCGGAAAAAAACACGTTTATTGTATGGGGTCCCTTAATATTTTATTTTTGTTCATTTTTAGTATTCGTATTTGTTGTTATAACGGCAACGGAAATTGAAAATAATTTGTGCAAATTTCAGCTTTCTAACTATCACGGTTTGTGATACAGCCTGAACAGCGGAGGCCTAGTAATAGGGTCCCGTTTTACCCTTTGGGTACGGAACTCTAAAAAGACTAGTTCTCTAAATGGCAATATCTCTACATGTCAATTTCTCACAATGGCAAATTCTAAATAACCAATTAACAAAATGGCACATTTACTGCAATTTAGAGTTTACATTTCAAAAAAAGGTCTCTCAGGTATAAATTAATTTAATCAGTGAGTTGAATTAAAAGTTTATAATGTATAGGAATAAATTGTAATAGTGTCGATTTTCGAAAAATCAAATAAGAAAATTGTAAAAAATATGCCCTTTTGATAAATAGACATTTAGAGAATTGACCAATTTGAGAATCGGATTTTTAGAGAATTTTCCAGTTTGGGTAATAGTCTTTTTGCGACTCGGATGCCATTTTGAGAATTAGGCCTTCTGCACCTACACCGAGTGAACCATAACCATACCACAGAGTAAACAACAAAATCGCCAGTGGGACATTTTAAAAAGTTGTCATCAGGCCCCTAAGCTAACTTTTTTGTGAGCGAGAAGTCCAATAGCCTACTTCTATCTTCATTACCAAGTTTTATTTACTTATACAGCAGCAGATTTGAGCAGTGCTTGTCATCAAAATGGATTGTCATAGAAACTGATCCTGCATGCATAATCTCAGATTGTCTGGTCGCAGACAGACAGACCCTTTATTTTTTCCTGAATACTGAAATACAAAGAGATTTATTATTTCGTGAATATTTAAACCTAATTTAAAAAAGATATAAGTATTTAATGGCCAATTTTTTTTTAAAGCCAGTACCTTAATAGTGTGGTTCTGGCTTGTATCGTTTATACACACATCAAAAGTGTCTAGGGATATATAAATTAAACCTAAACCTAAAATTCTATTAACTTTTTGTTAAGACACCAACACATTTAAATAAACCTTGTTTAATCCTATCTAATCTGATAATAAACATTTAGATAAAGTTAAATTTAAAAAAAAATTAGAAGAAGAGGAAAAACTCAGACAAAATTTCAATCTTAACTTTATTTTTGAAACATCATATCCCAAACAAAAAAAATTTTTTTTTACAAAAATTGTTGAAAACATAAAATTAATAATCCGTGGATCCACTTAAGACTCTCCTGACACATCTGCAGCGGTTCTGCATACTCAAAACAAGGTGTCAATATCCTGTTGTGGAATACTGTCCCAAGTCCTTTTAAGATGCAAGAAAAGCTGGTTTTCATCCTCAATATCTTCAGGGAATTTCCTAAGAGCTCTTCTCAGAAGCATATCCCAGGCATGCTCATGGGATTTAATTTAGCGGATTGTGCAGGCCAGTGTAAAGCTTGGATATCATGATGTTGTAACCAACTTGTGACGATACGCGCCGTTTGTGGACGGGCATTGTCGTGCATTAGCTGGAAGTTTTGTCCCATTTGTTGTCTGTGGGGCAAGATTACAGGCTCTAGCACCTCATCTCGGTATTTTAGAGCAGTCATATTGCCTTGTATCCAAACGAGGTCTGTTCTACCGCCAAGACGAATTCCTGCCCAAACCATAATCGTGCCACCTTGATATGCATGAACTTGTTGTAGGTGCTGCAGTCGATTCCAACGTCCAGGTTTTCTCTAAACGCGTACTCTTCGCGAATCAGGATGAAATCCAAACCTGGATTCATCAGTGAAAAGCAGAAGTGACCATTGAGAATGGTTTCAGTTTTCGTGTGCAATAGCCCATTGTTATCTTCTTCATCGATTGTCTCTCCTTAGCGCTGGTACTCGAAGTGGCCTACGAGTACGTAGATTGACTTCATGCAGTCGTCTTCTCAAAGTTTGACCGCTTACCAGCAAACCATACTCTCTCTGTAGCCTTTGAACGATTTGCATTGCCGTTACATTTGGTTGACTTCATGCAGCATTTACTATGAATCGGTCCTGTACATGTGTTTTAATGCGTTGAGGTCCTTGGTGCCATTCTACCTCTTCCCCCGTGACACGATAACGTGACCAAAGCCTGGATATAACGCTCTGACTGGTCCTCATGGCTTCAGAAACCGCAATTTGGGACAGTATTCCACAACAGGATATTGACATCCTTGTTTTGAGTATACAGAACCGCTGCAGATATGTCAGGAGAGTCTTAGGTAGATCCACGGATTATTAATTTTAAGTTTTCAACAATTTTTATAAAAAAAAATAGTTGTATTGTTTAGGTTTTGATGTTTCAAAAATAAAGTTTAGATTGAAATTTTGGCTGAGTTTTTCCTCTTCCTCTAAGTTTTTTTTTAATTTATTTTATCTAAAAGTTTATTATCAGATTAGATAGGCTATTAAACAAGGTTTATTTTAATGTGTAGGTGTCTTAACAAAAAGTTAATAGAATTTTAGTTGTTTAGGTTTAATTGAAATATCCCTAGACACTTTTGATGTGTGTATGTTTTTTTTTCTCTTTCCTTTTTATTATGTTTTTGTTTATTTCCTGTATGTATTGTGTCTTGTGTTGCGCCAAATAAACGCCTCATTTATCTATCTATCTATCTATTCAGTTAGATTTTTCTTTTATATTAGGTTAAATTAACTCTTGGTTTATCTTTTAACATAATTTACGAAGAAACAAAAACTCTGTTATAAAGTAACTACTTACAAACAAAATCATAATATGTACATAACAATATTTTGTATTGTAACCTCAAGTTAAACTCCGAATAAAGTGTTGAATCAGTAAACAAAACCTTGCATTTATTTTAATACAGCCGAATCAGCTGTCAGTTAAAAAGAGATAGCATGACCTATCACCCAGCGTAGTTGTTATCACCCAGACCACACACAAACAAAAATATCAAACAATTTGCCCACCATATTATTATTAATGGATCTAGAGACCGAGACGCTTCTGGGGTTGCGGAATGTTTATAATAGTTACCGTGACCCCGGAACATAAAGGGCAACCGAAGGAACATGAGTGGGTTTTAGTCAGTGAAAGTAGAGCAGTCATTTGATGATTTCCCACTACCAAAAAAAAAAGACTAGAGACGCTTGATTTACGTCTATGTTTTAACATAATATTAATTTTGGAAATAGATAAAGGTGCAGTTGAAAAATATCTATGGTCAGACACAGATGGTCTGTAAATAGATAGATAAAAACTTTATTTGGTGCAAAATTTAACCCAAACATAGAAAACATTAAGCAAACAAAAAAAACAACATTACAAAAAAGTGATCTAAGTACCATGCAGTGCGTGCCGCAGCGTGCCTCAAGTTTGCACCAAATGGGTGGGTGGGTTGATGGTAAATGGTTGTCTAAAGTCTGTAAGTGCCATGTGACTTTTTCAATTTGTGTGATTGTATTTTCTAACGTTTATTTTGGACATCACTGACACCCTATGCCTTTGAACTTTGACAGTCTTTACGGGTAGTCAGAAGTCAGAAAGTTGACGAGTCTAACCAAGGGGTATCGTGTCGAGCAGTGACTTGGGTTGTGATGGTGTGATAGGCAGTCACTTCACGTAAAACACTGACATCCAGTTGAGTCCAACTCAAATAAAATTAGGAAAAAGGCTAGGAAGATGATGATGTATAAAGTGACGAATGTCGGATGACTCCGGGATCCCAGCCCATAATCATAATAATATCACCACGAGGGTAATGTTCAATAATTTTAAATTGCCATATGAAACAAGGCGACTGTTGTACGTAAACGTATAGTTATAAGGATCATTATTCTCTGCGATGCTTTACGATGGCAGTTAAAACGTCATAGATTAATATTTTAGGAGATGCTCTATCTTTTTTTTGGGGAGTGGTAAATAATCCAATAACTGCTCCCGTCCTGGGTGCGTCGGGAGGGCGTGTCAGACTTTTACTGACTAAAACCCAATCATGTTCCTTCGGTTGCCCTTTATGCTCCGGGGTCACGGTAACTATTATAAACATTCCGCAACCCCGGATGCTCTACCTCATTCAGGTTTTCTTGTAAAACTTGCATTTGCGATTCTGGGTTTTTAAAGAATTTTCATTTATATATAGGAAATGCGGCCGGAAAAAAGTACGTACAGTCTAATAACAGGCATTTAATTTTATGTTATTAATTAAAAATTCAAAAAGATTTTTCCAATTCGAATCAGCTGTTTCTGAGCTTAGCACGTTCAATTACGAGCAAACAAGCCCTTCAGCTTTATCATAAGTATAGATTAATTAAAGCTCTAAAGTCAAACATTTTCCGGGAAAAGATTACAGCAATTGTGAGGGACGGTCAGACAGACATACTGAGTCTTAGAATTTCGGCCCCTTTTCCTTCCTTTTCAGCAAGGAACCCCTGTGAATGAAGTGAATGTCTCTGCAAATGAGGGATACATTTCTTTTACATAATCCTTTCTGTACAATGAAGTTCCACTGGCTTTTTATTAGTTTCCCTAGCTTATTAAAAGAGGGGTCTCAGGGGTGTTCAATAGAGTGGACGTGCAAATTGGTCTTTTCTGGGGTCTACAGGGGGAAGTAGCAATATTTCAGCAACTCATATGCCCTTACTAATAATCACTGTGTAAAGTTATGCAATGAATAAAGCCTGTGTAACCATACATTTTTTCACGTATAAACCTGTCATAACTTTATGCAGCGTTTATTAGTAAGGCGCATAGTGTTGGGTGTAGGTAGGATATAAAAATGATTAGTGACTGAAGTCAATAAATATTCAGACTATAACTAAGTATAAGCATTTTATTAAGTCCCGCCGCAAACCGATCAAACTTACACGCAAGAGAATTGTTATAATTTTGATCGCCGTGTGTAATGTGTCTGTTTGTTTGTTTAATTGTGTGTCTGATTGTCTATCTGTCGGTCTGTGCACCGAAGTTCCTAAATGGGTAAACTTATTTGGATGAGTTTTTTAAGGAGTTTTTCTAGCGTTGGTTCTTAGACATGTTGGACCATGTTCAAGAATCATAGCTAGAAGTTAGAAGTTATCAACAATTTTGTTAGCTGCAATTGCATTCTTAATACCTTCGGGGGCGGGGTTTTTAATTGCTCTTGTTGCGACCCGCCCCAGCTTCGCACGGGTGTTACAAATCTCCCGGCTATATTATGCATGTATTATACATATAAACCTTCCAGAATCACTCTATCTACTCAAAAAAACCGCATCAAAATCCGTTGCGAAGTTTTAAAGATCTAAGCATACATAGGGACAGACGGCGCATAGCGCCTTTGTTTTATAATAGTGATTAATTCAGATTGAATTTTTGAAAATATTTCAAGGTTCGAGTCTCTTGAGGAAGATATGTAAAAATATAATGCAAAATCTGAAAAAAAGATTTGTTGCTGAGCAGTTACAAATTGAAGATCGAAACCTTATGTAACAGGGAAAGCCTCAAAGAGAAGTTAGCACGAGAAGGGGCCCAACAGGGCCAACGCCTGCCGGGGTTGCGGAATGTTTATAATAGTTACTGTGACCCCGGAACATAAAAGGCAACCGAAGGAACATAAGTGGGTTTTAGTCAGTATACGTCTGACACGCCCTCCCGCCGCGCCCAGGACGGGAGAAGTCATTTGATGATTTCCCACTCCCCAAAAAAAAATGTAGCAGGTCAAAACAGTGCAAACTATATTTTTACGTTGACAAAATTCGGCACATAACAAGAATCTGAGCATAAAAAGGCACTGGTCATAAAAAGAGCCACTCGCTGTTTTGCAAATTACACATTTCATGCCACACCTATTTTACTGCCCAGCTAGGTCCCTCATTATTTCTTATTTTCCAGATTCAGCGCTTCTTCGTGCACCAATGCACCGAAAGGGGGACCTTTAAGCCGTCAACATCCCATAAGTGATCCCAAATTGGACCATATCACGTCAATTTGCTCAATTTGCTCCAACAGCCTTATTCCTCTACCTGTGACATAAAAATCAACAGCGTGAATATACGGAACACCCCAATCATCTCATAACAATATACGAAATAATAAGAACCGTCACTTTTATAGTCTTTGTCGTTTTATGGTACATTTGGATGATATTTTTTACCCCTTTGTCCTCGTAAAAGGGTTGAAATGGCCCCATGAAATGCCTAGCTTTTTAATAACAGCCAGTTAGGGGCGGTTTGGATGAAAGTTCTAGTTTAATAGCTTTGCATCTTGACGGGCTATTGTATAACCGTCTTATGGCTAGGGGAGGAAAATGCAGGTTCTTGAGGCCGGATATAAAATTGTTAACAAAATTTATGGGTTATAGGTAAACTAGTCAGCGTCGCACGGGTATGACAGCTGTTTGATAATCTTGCCTTTCTTTACTTTATAGTAGAGAATCATGTTTATGAAACCAAAACGCAAAGCCGAAAGCAGAAACAGTGGTGGTAAGACACCAAAGACGACGCCCCGCACTACAATTTGAAATGGAATTTTGACAGAAGAAGAAAAGCTATGGTGATAGTTTTTCTTATTTGCGTTTACATATCTCTATATTCCTGGATTAAACTTTATTATATTGCAAGCATTACTGTTAATGCGGTCGCTCTCGCATCTTTCCTACAAAACGATTCAACTGTCTCGGATCCCGCAACGAAATTAATCAGAAAAGAATAGCGAAAAAAAGAAAAAAAAACACAGGTTTGTGTTTATTAAATCTTCGCTGCTGAGCGAACTATGTATTCTTGACAATGTGTAACGGTAATACATTGTCAACAATGTTTTAAATATGGCTAGATTTTACCAAAAAGTTGCTCAATTATACTGTACAAGCTTTCGCCCGCGGCTCCGCTCGCGTTAAAAAGAGACAAAAAGTAGCCTATGTTACTCTCTATCCCTTCAACTATATCCACTTAAAAAATCACGTCAATTCGTCGCTCCGTTTTGCCGTGAAAGAAAGACAAACATACAGACAGACAGACACACTTTCCCATTTATAATATTAGTATGGATGTATATTCTACTATTCTTATTTAGCTCGGTTCCCAACATCGTTTGTTAATTTTATAACCCACTTGGGATAATGTAGCTTTCTATGAATAAACGATTTATGTTTAATGCGAAAATGTAATAAAGGCGACGATATTTTTGGTATTCGGTTCGTTTGTTTATTTAAATGCTCTGAAATAATCAATTGGATTTAAATATTTTTTCTTGTATATTATTATTTGTTGGGGGAGGTCTTTGCTTTAGGGAGGAGATGTATGAGCTTGTATAAATATTAGCCTTATTTTTCAAACTACTTTTTATTAATTTAACTTTTACATTTTTTGTACGTTTTTTCAATAAGATAAATAATTATGCACTTTCACAATGATCACTTACACAAATGGCCCTCTGAATAAAAACTGGAAAAATCGTTGACAGCTAGTACATAGTAGGAAAAAAGTATTATCCGTATAAGATAAATTTACTTTTTGAAAATCAACCTACTGAATTAACACAGTATAATTTCAGAAAACCAACTACATCGAATTTAATTATTCTTACGGCTATCTTACTGCAATATAAATGAAAAACTCAATTGGAAATTATCGGAAAACCAATACGAATACTTTTAGAAATGGTATTTCAATTAGTGCTTATTCATTTCTCTTTTTAGGGTTCCGTAGTCAACTAGGAACCTTTAAAGTTTCGCCATGTCTGTCTGTTCGTCCGTCTGTCTGTCTGTCTGTCCGTCCTCGCTTAATCTCTGTGACCGTTAGCACTAGGTAGCTGAAATTTGGTACCAATATGTATATCAATCACGCCGACAAAGTGGTAAAATAAAAATAGGAAAAAAAAGTTTTATTAGGGTAAAAATCACTTTCCTCTTTACATATAGGGGGGCTCCCCTATATGTAAAGAGGAAAGTGATTTTTTTTAATTTCAACCCTGACGTGTGATATATTGTTGGATAGGTATTTAAAAATGAATAGGGGTTTACTAAAATCATTTTTGATAATGTCAATAATTTCGGAAATAATCGCTCCAAAAGGAAAAATCAAAGCGTCCCCCCCCCCCGCCTCTAACTTTTGACCCGTAGGTTTCAAAAATATGAAAAAAAAACTGGAAAGTAGAACTTTATAAGGACTTTCTAGGAAAATTATTTTGAACGTGATAGAAAGAACAGTTTTTGTACAAAAAAGTCAAAAAGGTTGTACAAAATAATTTCTGCGTACTTAGTATGTTAACAAATAGCCTTTTTTTGAACTTATAAGTGGGAACACTTATTGTGACGGACGGGAAACTACGGAACCCTATATATTGAGCGTGGCCCGACACGCTCTTGGCCGGTTTTTAGTTTTTAGAATTCTGTATTTCAGGGTGATTCGTCTGTCAGTGCGCTGTAAAATAAAAATCGTATATTTTTATTTCATAAAAAAAAAATTATAAATATGTATACCCTCTTCCGTTATTTAATAATGACAAGCATTATAATATTATTAAGATAAAATTCACAAAAAATTGCATGTTGGCTGTTTTGTATTAATATTGTTATTTAATTCTTTTATTACTGCTTCGCTCCTGCGGGTCATCGCGTGATAGAATACAAACACCATATTATGATACTTTATATTCGTGAAAGATTTATAAAATCGGTCTGTAGTTTCAGAGGTTTTATTTTACAAACGAGTCTTCCAAAATTTTTGTTAAACGAACGCCTCAAAGAGCAGTCAGCACGCAACGGGGCCGTCTAGGGCCAATGCCTGCCGGGGTTGCGGAATAGTTATAATAGTTACCGCGGTCCCAGAACGTAAAGAACAACTGAAAGAACCAGGGTGGGTTTTAGCCTGTAAAAAGTCTGACACTCCCAGCCCTAGGGCGGGAGAAGTCATTTGATGTTTTCCCATACTCAAAAAAAAACTTTCCAATTGTAAAATCGGTATAGTTTTGTTTTCTTATTACGGAACCCCAAGAAAGACAGTCACCGTAGGTAGTAACTTTGTTTCTGGAAAAACATCGTCTGTATTATGTATACAGTAATTTGATATCGCTATCGATCGCCCGTGACGGCCGCCATTGCGGCTTTAATAAATCATTACTAGACGATACTGTTAGAAAATATTTAGCACAGCTTATCTATCTTTATCTTTATACAACATGTCCCGGAATAAACGCACACCACCAGACACCCCAATTAGAATATTATGTTATAATCATATTAAATACACTGAATTTTTATTATTATTATGTTTAAAACACTGTTTTTTCATAAATTAGTTGAAGTACAGATTGTGGGAGAAAATTATAGTCACATTACAAATCTACGCATGCACACAGTCGCACTTGCATAAGGGTCTAGCGTAGTAGGTATTTCATTTATTATATTCATAGTTTTAATTATTTTTGGGATAAAATATTACCTACATTAAAAATTACAGAAATCGATTCAGTAAACGATTCTGAACAAACTATTTTCATAATGTGCATTAATTCAGTTACACATTGTATATAAAATGGTAAACCGACCGACTGATAGACTACTGATAGACTGGTATATCAACGCACAGCCCAAACCGCTGCTCCTAGAGACATGAAACTTGCAGGATGTGTTTTTTTGTTAAGAGGAGGTAATCACTAAGAAAAGATTTTTGGAAATTTCAGTTCGAAAGGAGGAAAATGCGGTATGGAAGTAGCGTAGCCGCGTGCGAAAGCTAGTCAACAATATACTTTGCTGGCCTGTGGGTCTGCGATTTCGATTTTTTGCGGTGGAATCAAACTGACTTAGAATCAAAAAAGCTGAATAGCGACCCCCGACCTTGATTAATTTTAACCTGTATTTCAGGCTATCATTTTACAGTCCAAGTATGTGTAATTCTATCATAGACTCTGCTTAGTTAAAGAGATGGCCGTATGTGAGTTGACACAAGAAATTTATTGTCAACTTTTGAATCACGGCGGTTGGACTCCATCAATCAGTTTGAAAGTGAGTCCATCGCTTTTAGAGAGACATTCCAATAGTGTTACTAGTTTCATTACGTATATTGAATCTTTGTAGTGTAAGAATGAAAGAAAGAACCCTTTCGTTTCCTTTTTACATCTCAGTGTAAAGGTAAAAAAAGTTATCTCCTTTATTATTAGAGCTCTTAGCGAATGTATTAATAAAATCAGTAAGTTGTACTACTAAAAAACTTTTACCAAAAAAATAATAACCGCCTTCTAACGATCTTTATTAAATTGTAGTGCTTTAATAAAATACTTAATGAAAAACTTACAAATGCACTAGTTGCCCCTACGATTTTTGAAAGTTCCCCTCGATTTCTCTGGTCTGCAATCATCAAACCCTGATTTTCTTATGAAAGGACCACCTTGGAAATGTCTTCTTTCCAACAAAAAAGAATCATCAAAATCGGTTCATAAACGACGAAGTTATCCGCGAACAAACATAAAAAAAGCATTTATACGGTTGAATTGAGAAACCTCCTCCTTTTTTTGAAGTCGGTTAAAAATGGTAATAATTTCTTTAGGCAACTCAAAATTCATTTGTATCACTCTGATCCAAATTTTGGATTGCCCTCTTTTTTAGACATTCAGACTAAATGTCCTAAATGATGAGTTCGCCTTGATTTGGCGTGTTAACAAATACTTGAGCCGTGGCAGCTTGGTGGTGGCTACAAAGGTCCTGAATTTGGGCAGTGAAGTTGGCTGTGGCCCCGAATCTGGACGCTGCAGAGCACCGGTACCCTGGATTTCTTTAAGCTCTCTAGAAGGCTTATGCCACTAAAGCTTAGGTTTATGCCTCCCCGAAGCCATATAGTTCTCAAAACTCTTCAACCCATGCCTTTATTCCATTAAGCCCCAAAGCGAATTTAGGATTTAAACTAAGTTAGGAAAAAATAAAATTATAGGCTCTGAATCAAAGAGAAATGATTTTTGAGGTTTCCCTTTAAACTTCCAAAATAATAATATGTAGTTCCTCTTGTAAACCTAAAATTCATTTGAATCACTTCGTTTTTTTATTGAGAGTGGGAAATCCATCAAATGACTGCTCCCGTCCAGGGTGCGGCGGGGGGGCGTGTCAGACTTTTACTGACTTTTGTGTTCCAGGGTCACGGTAACTATTATAAACATTCCGCAACCCCGTGAATCACTCTGATCAAAATGACTTTTTAAGACGGTCAGTGTAACCTAAAGGCGTCAAAAGATGAGCCTTGAGTTGTTTTCCGACGTGTCTCTACCCAAAGTCATCAGTAAATTTCCATATCACCAGTTAACTAACATCATAATCCTAGTACATAACGCGCACACTAGTTACATAATCGTCAGGATGGTCGATTCAGATCACGCCCGCCGGTGATGTCATACCATTGTTAGCAACCTACGTAGATGTATGTATGTTGTAGAATGTCGGTTTTATAGGACTTTTTGGGAAATTATTAATGGGGTTATGTAATAAAATATTGTCGTTTGTACTATGTATGTACGTGAGCTATGAGTTAAAATCTGGGCAAGTTCTGTGACTTTTTCAATGGACAGGTATTTTCTAAGTTTGTATTATCGTAATGGTGAGTGCTACAAAAGCCAGCCTCTCATAAATATCAATATGACTCCTTCAATTCATGTGTACTTACATAAACCGGTTGATCCCGGTTGCCGTACATGCCAGGTCAGTCGTTATGGGTATTCAGAAGAAACAAATTCTGTCAATTAGTCTTACCAAGGTATAACGCGTTACTTAATAACTGAAACCGACCGAAATAAATTGTTTTTCCCGACTGTTACTGATTAACACAGAAAAACTAATAAATAAATCCAATAATACCCTGTAATCTCAAAATCAAACCAAAAACACAACATGGCTCTTCACAACGTAGATATTTTAGAAAACTCTCAGTTTCATAATCCGCCTGCAACGTCGCTTAACCAATGAAACAAAGAACCTAGAGTGAGCAGTTTCTCTTTAACTGTCTTACAGCCTTTTGTTCAGATAATGTACACTCAACAAAACAGACTAGTATCCTGTCAAATATAATACTACTAGTATCATCAATTCATCATCTGTCTAGCCTTTTCCTAACTGTATTAGGGTCAGCTTTCAGTCTAGCAGAATGCACCTAAATACTATTTTTTTTGCCGAACAATAAAGTTTGAGGAGTCCCGGAGAAACGATTCATAACTGTCTTGGAATCCGCAACGAAATTAATCAGAAAAGAACTACGGAGTAATAAGAACAAATTAATCCCACCGCACTTATCCCAACCACTGCAACTCCTGAAAGGCAGAATCAACAGTGGAGTCCACCAGAAAAGCGCCGAACAATAAAGCTTGACGAGTCCCGGAGAAACGATTCAACTGTCTGCAAATCCGCAACGAAATTAATCAGAAAAGAACAACGGAGTAATAAGAAAAAACATGTTTTCCACTTCCCTCCACAACAAGCAGGAGACAGAACAGAACTAGGTCAATAGGCACAAAAGGGCGATTACAACTGGGAGAAGTTCAGATTACCTAACTGAATTCTAGTGTAATTATACCTTTTGGCTGCACTAATTGAGAAGGATAGCCAGGGATTTGTCGCGCATGGCAGTCAATCGTGGAAGAGACCAAGAACCATAAAGGGTTGTACCGCTGAAAAAGTAAGTAAGTTGTTGCACTGATTGTCAAAATTACTGGCTGTCTGTCAAAGACCTATAAATGAGATTCTGGATCGAAAGTTTCCAAACACGGGATACCAGTGAAATCGTAGATGAACTAAGAAGGAAAATGAATTGAAAAAATCACATCAGATCATCAGTCACGTGGTCTCGAAACCCGCAACCTCATGTATGAGAGGTGAACGTCTTAACTAGTACACTACTAATAATTTCTGAAAAACCAATAGATAAACTTATAAAAAGAAATATAGATATTGGTGCCGATTCTCTTATTCACAAGCTAACCTAAATTTAAGTTAAGTGCTTCTTCTCTTTCCATTTCATTAAGAAAAGGAAACGAAGATAAAATTTTAGTTAAGTCCTGTCAAATTACGACACTCTATAGATAATTTAGACGCGATTAAAAACATGGCGACTAAACATACGCCAATTTTCTTCAGGCACTGTCTAATTTGACAGGAACAAGAATGTGTATCTTCTGTCCTTTTTTAAAGAAAGAAAAAGAGAAAGATGCACTTAACTTAAATTTATGTTAGTTTGTAAACAAGAGAATCAGCACCAATAATTAGTGCGCTAAACGGTGTTTAAGAAAACTTAAATAATATGACGGCCTTGCTTACTTATCTGATCTGTTGACTGTACTTACAATTGTTTAGCATAACACATGTAAGTTACCCCAAAAATTACAATTTGTGGTCTTAAAAATTACTTGCACGGTCATTTGACTACAGTTGATAAATTACTGTTATTTGTTGTCGCTTTTAAAACATAGATGGCGCTGACTGTTGGGTATTGGCTTGGTTGGACGTTGCGCATTGTTTTTTTTTGTACCTAATATAATTTCACATCAATGACTCCTTCCCGTTTCTTTTTCTTTTTTTTTTTGTTGTTGTTGTTATTTGTAGTTTAGGTAACGCTGATGATCTCGTGTCTTTGGATACAAAAGCCCCCTAAATACATTGAGATAAAAAACCAACAAAATTATATACAATGTGTAACTGAATTAATGCACTTTGAGAAAATAGTTTGTTCAGAATCGTTTACATAATCGATTTTTGTAATTTTTAATATAGGTAATATTTTATCCCAAAAATAATTAAAACTACGTAAACTGCTGTCACACTTCCGCTGTACAGTCAAAACAAACTAAAATGGATGAAATACCTACTACGCTAGACCCTTATGCAAGTGCGACTGTGTGCATGCGTAGATTTGTAATGTGACTATAAATTTCTCCCACAATCTGTACAACTAATTTATAAAAAAACAGTGTTTTAAACATAATAATAAAAATTCAGTGTATGTATTATGATTATAACATAATATTCTAATTGGGGTGTCTGGTGGTGTGCTTTATTCCGGGACATGTTGTATAAGTGACCTTCCTATTTCTGTCCCATAGCTGGGCAAATACCTTTTAGTACATCACCTTGCTTTATTTTTCGAACACACGTGATTTGAGACACAGTAGAAAGGCAATAGCAGCCCGACAGCCGGCTGTTGGTTGGTCGTTGAAATGAAAGGTTAAGGCGGATTGGCGATTTCAGACTTAAAATATTAACTTCAAGCTGTCACTCGCAATATCAGCCATGTTTGTGGTTACTGCTCCGCTTCCGTAAGTAGTAGCGTGATATTACATAGCTTAAAACCTTCTTTGATAATGGAGCTATTTAACACAAAAAGACTTTTTCAAATCTGATCAGATAATTAATATAAATGTTTTTATCTAAATATCTATCTAATTTAGAGATTATCGCGTTCAACTAAACAAACTCTTCCGCTTTGTAATCTTAAAAAATATATAAATTACGCGAGTTGTTTGTACGCGATGGACTCCTAAACTACTCAACCAATTATAATCAAAGAACACTATGTGCAGTTAGATTCAACTAATTAACTAAATATAAATAAATATCTTAGGACAACTCACACACGGTCATCTGATCCCAAGCTAGGCAGAGCTTGTGTTATGGTAACCAGACAACTGATATACAGACTTATATTCTTTCTAAATACATACATATTATAGATAAATTACACCCAGACACAGAACAAACAATCATGGTCACACACAAAGTTTGTCCTGGGTGGGAATCGAACCTAAGACCTCCGGCTTAGCAGTCAGTGTTACTAACCACTAGACCAACTGGCCCGTCAAACTATTTCATTTCGATAACAATTTACTTTAGATATGCTCAAGTTTGAGAAGAGGATGGGAAATCATCAACAGGGCGGGAGAAGTAATTCTCCCGCCCTGGGCAGGGCGAAGGGAAAGTCAGACTTTTACTGTGTAAAACCCATCCTTGTTCCTTCGGTTGCTCTTTATGTTCCAGGGCCGCGGTAACTATTTTGCAACTCTGGTTCGCATTGAGGGTTCCACACAAACTTGTGATGGAGGCCATACACGCTAGGTTTTGCATGATGGTTTTAGCCGTGCATGCATAACCGACAGGCAAGCCCTAGCGTGTATGTGATTAAACTGTACAGTTATCGGTGCATGTACATGCAACCGAGCAAATATCAAAATTGATATTTTATGCCGCTCGGTTATGTTTGCGCACGAGCATAACCGAGCGTGTGTGGCGTCCGGCGAGCTTGACTGCCACAGTTCTCAGTTTTTATGTGAGGTGAATAGGTGTCATGTGAGGTGAACGAGGGTCATGTGAGGTTAATTAATGAATGTAATGAGTGTCATGATAATAAGCGAGACAATTTGAAAAAATTATGAGTATGCGTGCATGCAGTTGGATCTATCGCAGTTGGAACTACATTCAGTACGAACTCTTTTTCTGTTCTGCAGAAACAGAGTGCTGTTTTTTTTTTTTTTTTTTTTTTTCTTTTTCTTTTTTCGAGACTCTTTTTCTGTTCTGCAGAACAAGTGTAAGGCCAAAGTACAGCTAACACATCGTCGTCGCCCATTATAGTTTGGTATTGGCGTCCTACACACATCGTCACGTACTACGTAGTCAGTCAACTGAGAGTTCATATCAAGACGGTGCATGCAAAACCTAACGTGTATGTGTAGTATGAAACTCGGTTATGCTTGTCGGTTTTGCATACAAAGTTATAACCATCATGCAAACCCTAGCGTGTATGGCCTCCATTATTTTTACACAACTATCCAAAAAAAGAAGTGTTATGTTTTCAGGTTTCATGCATGTATGTGAGTTTATTTATTCCTCTATAACATCTAAATGCCTGCACTAAATTGCATACACTTTAATCCTTATCATCCCGAGTGATATATACGTAGGCCAGGTTATGTCTTTAAATTCAACCACAGGAGGGTTTTTAAAATATGGGATGAAAGTTTGAATTAAAATAAAAAAAAGTATAAAAAAACACATTTTCCTAGGTGTACCCACAAATAGCAGTAGTATGTCGTGATAGCCCGCGGATAAGGCACCCGCCTCTTGTCTAAGAGGTTGTGGGTTCGAATCCGGGCAAGTACCAATGTGACTTTTTCAATTCATTTGTACTTTCTAAAGTTTATTTTCGACATCACTGACATCCTGTGAATCGGAAAGCACGTAAAGCCGTTGGTCCCGGTTGTCATTCGTAGAACTGTGACAGTCGTTACGGGTAAGCCAGAAAATCTCACCAGTCTAACCAAGAGGATTTACTGGGTTGTGGAGGTCTGATAGGCAGTCGCTTTACGTAAAAACTGGTATCCAGCTGAATCCGGTTAAGCTGGAAGCCGACTCCAACATAGTTGAAAAAAAAGGCTGGGGAGATGATGACCCATATATAGTAGTAAAAAAAGAACTACGACTACTCATAAGTACAAGCCAATATTTTAACCACGGCACTTCCTAAGTCTGTACCTATCCTAGAAAAGCTCTATTTCATCCAGATAAGGCTAATAGCCTTTTGACCCTGAACTGCGAATGGGCCATGTACCGTGTGCATTGGCATTCATATTATAATGTTACTGACCATATTTATATCAGAGTCTATGTCATACTCCTACACGACATCGTCAGACGACCATATTTGGTATATCACGAAGTTTACTGACGTATTTAAATAAACTTGAACTTATGTTACCGCCTTTTGGGTTAGATTTCGCTTTCATTACACCTTATTTTTAGGTTTTAGCTGACCCCGACGTAGTCTTGGCAAGCAAAACCATGTCGCAACATTATGTTGATTTTCTTGTGTGTTTTGTTTATGTAATGATTTAGAGATGGCGTAGTTTTAGGAATGTAATTTTCCTCGTGTTTTTCATTTCTTTTTTTATAAAATATTCTGGTATTTGGGAAAGCCAAAAATAAATGGTGAAAATAAACCGACTTTTCTTTTTATAATTTAATCTAATAAATAAATAATAAAAAAACACTCTCCTTTTGTTCACATGTCGTGATGGCCCAGTGGATAAGGCGCCCGCCTCTCGTGTAAGAGGTTGTGGGTTCGAATCCGGGCAAGTACCAATGTGACTTTTTCAAGTCATATGTACTTTCTAAAGTTTATCTTAGACATCACTGACATCCCGTGCCTCGGAAAGCACGTAAAGCTGTTGGTCCCGGTTGTCATTCGTAGAACTTTGACAGTCGTTACTGGTTAGTCAGAAACTCTGGCCAGTCTAACCACGGGGTATAGTGTCGCCCAGTTACTGGGTTGTGGAGGTCAGATAGGCAGTCGCTCCACGTAAAACACCGGTATCCAGCTAAATCTGGTTAGGCTGGCAGCCGACCCCAACACGGTTGGGAAAAGGCTAGGGAGATGATGATGACTCTCCTTTTGTTTACAAGTGTCTTGAATCGCTGTGTTTTTACAGTCTTTTTCGAGGTTTTTGCGTCTCACAAAAACTAAAAGAAACGTAGTACTTTTGAACTTACATACTGAGAATAATTGTGTGTTTGTCAGTCCCTCTGTTCCGGCTTATGTCCAAATTGTTGAATTGACATTTTCTGGCATATAGCTGCTATGATAAGGACTAACTTACGTAACTTATACATGACAAAAACAAAGAAACGAAATAGGTATGGGAATTCAAGAATATGCTTACTACACAAAGTAAGAGACAAATAAACAAATACTAGGTTTTGCTCGCGACTTCGTCCGCGTTGATTATTATTTATAGTTTCGGGGGATTTCCGGGATGAAAACTATCCTATGTCCTTTCTCGGGTCCCAAACTATATCTGCATTCAAATCGGTTCAGTGGTTTAGGCGTGAAGAAGAGACAGACAGACAAACAGACAGTTACTTTCGCATTTATAATATTAGTACGGATTATGTCATAGAAGCTGCTTGACAATATTATAATGATTTCTTGGTACAATCAGGCTAAATAGGAGGCGACAGAAAAAACAGCTGTTTAACAAACATTGGTACATTGAACTCGCCTTAAAGTCATCTGATAGACCGCTTTAGAGTGACTACGTCCGTTGTCTCACGTCACGATTTTAAAATGGCCGCGTATCGATCGAATACTGATGATGCGTCCTTCATACAACCTAAAAAGCGGTAGGTGAATAATCAAATCGTGACCCTATCAGAAGCAAATATATTCCTAAAATTTAGAAAAAAAAATGTTAGTGTCTTAGCGATTTATTACGATTTTTATAATCATAAAAATCACTTGGGTTTCTGACCTCTACGTAAAACAAATACCGAACTTCCAGGTCTACGAGTATTGTGTAAACTTTTTTGACGGTAGGAACGCATTTGCAAGGCCTCTGGTAGGCGACGGTGACCATTTCATCGCACGTGGGCCGTCACTTTGTTTGACATAAAACATTATAGTCACTTTATTGGCTAATGATGCAGTAATAATGTGGTGGTCTTGTCATGGATGAGGTTGCAAGTTCAGAATTGGGCGAGTAATGACACACTAGGCTTTCCATTCCCGAAAAGCGCTTGACTCGGTTGTCATTCGCAGATCTTTGTCAGTTGTTACGGTCACTAGCCAGAAAGTTTGACAATCAGATATGCAAAAAATGCAAGTTATTTACTGCTCTTCTACATGTGCATATTTTTTGCGGGCGGGAGGACGCTTGCGTGCATTTTGCATCCAAAACTTTTTCTGAAATTGCGGAATTGAAACTAAATATTATACTTGCATTTGTTTGTCATGGATATTTATTAACCAAAGGTATTGTGCTACCCAGTTACTGCATGTTGAGGTTCGACTGGCAGTCGCTCAACATACATAAAGCACTAGTAATCAGGTGTATTCAGGTCACTGAATTACAGAATCTCAGGGTGAAGTGGGTTTAGGCTGATCAAAGTGGTCCCGTTGGTAGGATGGACCACTTGCTTGTCGAAGGGCTGCGCAGAAAGAGGGCCGAATCTTGGTCCGCTTCGGCTTAAATAGGCACCCAAGGTCCGCGGTGCGGGGAGATGAGGCGCTCGCGCTCGAGGTGGTGGTCGACGTGACACCGGTTATAATTGCGTTGCGGGACCCAAGACTGTCCTGAAGATAGAGATGAATTGAAATCGGAAACGAATCGAAAAAGAATCGTTTTTCTGGAACTCGTCGAGCTTTATTGATCAGCCCCCTTACCATGACGTTTAAAGTAAGATTGTTAATTTCTGTTCAGGAGTGTGCAAGTGACAGCGTTAGACACGTTGCCTAGTGCCGTCTCTTTCCCACTGAAAGTAATATTAAAGTAATACTGCTATAAGGGCTGGTGGTAGGCCCCCTGCGCTTTTCTGGCAAACTCTACTGTTATTTCTGGTTTCCAGGAGTTGTAGTTTTTGGAAATAAGTAACGAGATTGTCCCAGAATGAAAACACGATTCGACAATTATTTGAAGTAATTGTCGTGGTAGTATGAACCCAGTGACCGTCGAGTCACGCCCGGGCAAGTCACCTTGATCGCCTGGTACAACACATCCGTAATGCTGCCACGAATTAGAGCAAACTAAACGATCTTCATTGTTTACTTGATTATTTTAAATGAATAAAATATCTTGGGGCAACTTACACGCGGCTTAGGGCCAATGCCTGTCGGGTTGCGAAATAGTTATAGTAGTTACCGTGGCCCCGGAACATAAAGGGTAACCGAAGGAACATGTCGTTCGATGTCTCCCCACTCACCAAAAAAAAAAATAATAAGCTGAGCTTGTGTTATGGTAACCAGACAATTAGTTTAGAAATTCATACATGTTATGGAAAAATTACACCCAGACACAGAACAAACAATCTTGCTTATCACACAAAGTTTGCCCTGGGTGGAAATCGAACCCACGACGACTGACTTAGCATCCAGGGTCACTAACCGCTAGACCAACAGGCCAACTACACTTTCCTGAATTGAAACCACCAACCTCTTACACAAGAGCACTGAGCCACACCACGATCCAATAAAAATCCAATTTCAAAAAGCTCAAAGTGTAAAAATTCAATTTGTAAAAAGCAAAGTGAATAAAATCAACTCGAATCACAGCGCGTACGTAAACGTCAAATAAACGGCTTTTGAGGCATGCATGTTTCATGTACCCCTGTCATAATGGCGGCCGGCCAATGAAACACCAGCTGCCACCATTCACAAGGACAGATATTCATAATTTATTATTAAGCCTGAATGTATTCTCACGGTTCATTCTTTTATCGAACTGTTGGCATGTTAGAAAATTTCTTTGAAATATTAATCTTTCTAACACACGTGACTCAAGACAGGCAATAGCAGCCCGACAGCCGGCTGTCGCTTGGTCGTTGAAATGTTAAGGAAATGTTGGGTTGTTGTCGCTTGTACTAGACTAAGTATTGGCTGTGATTATGGTCTGAATGCAATTTATGGTATAGACACACAGGAATAAAGAAGGTAGCTTTCTATCTCAAACATCATCATCATCTGGACAGGCCCACTCAAATATGTGTGCTTCTCTCATCTAGAGAGTACCTCAGACAAACCTCCATGGTTCTCGCACATTTTTGACCAGTACCTACGATTGTATGGACTTTAAAAGAGACTTTGACCTCTGAGTTTGTTTCGGATGTTTCTTCTCAGAGCAGTCCAGCTAGGAAACACCAGCCGGGCGGCCCCATCGTTCGCTTAAAAAAAAAACAATATTGACGTGTAAAAGTGTTATGTTTATAACCTATTTACAAAATAAATATGACTTTAATGATTTTAATTTTAAACTTACAATTTTGTGTACCAGTAATTTCATTAAATTAAACCTATTGCAGCTAAGCAATCTAGACTTCCAGTTGCAATCGCCCCTTTTTGCTTATTGGCCTAGACCTCTTTTGTCTCCTGCTTGATATGGAGGAAAATGGAAATCATGTTTTTCTTACTCCTCCACTGTTCCTTTCTTATTAATTTCGTTGCGAGATCCAAGACAGTTGAATCGTTTCTCTGGGACTCGTCGAGCTTTCTTGATTCTGGCTTTCAAGAGTTCCAATGGTTGAGAATAGTGTGGCGGGATTGTCTCAAAATAAAAATAATGGTAATCAAGCTTTTGTGGTGGACTCCACTGTTGAGTTTGGCTTTCAGGGGTTGCAGTGGTTGTGGAATATTGCAATAGCGGAATAGCTTTCTATCTGCAAAAAGACTCTTTTAATAATAACAGATAATCCAGTTCATCGTCTATCTATATAGCCTTTTCCTAACTATAATAGGTTCGGTTGGCTTTCGGTAAGTTGTTAATGTAACACTTTAAATGTTAACATAAACATTGTAATTTGTTATGAACTTTGTAATTAATTGTACAACATTTTATTACAACATGAAGTTGTTAATTTATGAACTCTTGTTACAATCTGTTAGAGAAAGTTGCACATCGAATGATCCTCACCTCTCTAGCTGTTTACCAATTATATTGGGTTATATTGACCAATTAGAGTCGGCTTCCAGACTAATCCGATTAATTAAGCTGGATAGCACTGTTTTACGTTAAGCGACTGCCTCGGACTTCCAAAACCCAGTCACTGGGCGTCATGACACCTCTTGATTAGATTGGTCATACTTTCTGGCTTCTGACTACCCGTAGCGACAGCCAAGGTTCTAATAAGAACCGGGACGTTCAGTGATGTCCAAGATATACTTTAGAAAGTACTTATGAATGGAAGAATCACATTGGTACTTCCCGGATTTAAACACGCAACACCATAGGCTCCACGCAAACGGGCCACCGACAACAGCCACCGGTGTCGGCGATAACGCGCTACGCGGACACTGCTGTTGCGAGTCACTACCGGCTACACGTGTGCGGCGCATCTATCTATACTGTAATAGTATTATAAAGAGGTAAAACTTGTAAGTTTGTAAGTTTGTAAGTTTCTAAGTTTGTAAGTTTGTAGGTTTGTAAGTTTGTATGAGGGGTAATCTCTGGAATTACTGGTCCGATTTGAAAAATTCTTTCAGTGTTAGATAGCCCATTTATCGAGGAATGCTATAGGCTATATACCATCACGCTACGACCCACGGAAGCGGAGCAGTAATGAAAAATGCGGGTGCTACCGCAGGGGACAGCTAGTACTAAATATTTAAAAAAGTAGGTTAAGTGGCTGGCGCAGGCCACCAGTGGCCGTGGTCCGTGGCCCGTTTGTGCGAACCCTTAGGCTCTTCAATCACTGGGCTAGCACCATATTGTTACACATCAAATGATATTATACAACATAAAACTGTAGGGTAAGCACTTAACCAGCTCCAACCACTATCCATCCAATCTACACGGACCTTACTGCCAGTATCTCCATATCTAAGGTATCTAACACAGATTATTAGCTCGCTGATAAACAATCGCGTTCGCAACAAAGTGACATAACGACATTATCATGCGACGCACGACAAACGCAGTGACAGTCGGTGAATGCGTGTGTTTACCTTGAGCTGGTACACTTGAGTGCAGTGTTATAGAGCTTGTATTAGAGATGCCCAAATCTGTATAATTGTAAAGAATGGAAAGTTTTATAGGGCCCTGAAAGAAAACTACCTTAAATCGTAAATCTAGATTATTTTACTTAAAGGAAACATTACTTTATTTTTTAAAAAGAACAAAACTGCTTACAATGATTTTACACTTATAATAACGTATCTTAACGATTTAAAGTAGTTTTCTTCCGTGGAACATAAAAAATGTTCACCCAATCTGTATATATAAAACGCTTCCGTTACTGACTGACTGACAGACAACGCACAGCCGAAACTACTGGTCGTAGAGAGCTGAAATTTGGCATGTGTGTATGTTGGGGGGTGTAGGCGCGTACTAAGAGAGGATTTTTGGAAATTCCTCCCCAAAGGGGAGAAAAGGGGGATAAACTGATTTTTTTTTATTTCTCAATGGATTTACTTAAACCTTTGCATGCAGGTTCCACCAGTGAAGCGACTGAGCGCTGCGAGAGGATTTTTGGAAATTCCCCCCCAAAGGGGAGAAAAGGGAGATGAACTGTTTTTTTTTATTTCTCAATGAATTCACTTAAAACTTTGCATGTAGGTTGCACCAGTGATGCAACTAAGCACTGCGAGAGGATTTTGAGAAAAGGGGGGGAAATTGTTTTTTTTTTCTTTATGGATTCACTTAAGACTTTGCATGTAGGCTCTTCCAGTGATGCAACTGAGCACTGCGAGAGAATTTTTGGATGTTTGTTTTCTGTCACCAGGCTGTATCTCATGCACCATGATAGTCGAATAGTTATCTGTTGCCGCTATAAAACATCCTCAGCCTATAAGCACATTACTAAATAGACACTACGTAAGTGCCAAGTGCCCGCAAACTGTATAGAGGTCAATTCTGTACATTGAATATATATTTAAAACTAGCTTTTGCCCGCGACTTCGTCCGCGTGGTATAATAGTTCCCGTTCCCGGGGGATTTCCAGGATGAAATCCGTCCTATGTCCTTTCTCGGGTTCCAGGCTATACCTGTACCAAAGGAGACGTTTGATTTTGGGCCACCTCTATGTACACTACATAGATAAAAAGGAAAAAAAATGTAGATTTTCATAAAAATACAATAAAATTAATTTGAATCAAAGTAAAATTGTAAATAATTAATTATTTCCAAAGTTTTTTAGTGAGTTAACCCTTCTTTAAAGTAGCCATGACAGTGGTGTTATGACGTTTGATTGACGACTTTGACAGTTCTAAGTTTGGTTTCCGTTTATCTTTGACGTTTGACATTCTTAAATGACATTTCGCTTATTGCTGACCACCATAATTATTAGTAGCTGTGTTGCTATCCTTGACCGAGTTAAATTAAAAATACATAAAAACGAAGCTAAAATATAGGGAAATAACATCAAAAAACGTTAACTATACTTTATAGTGATATTTACATTAGGTGTACATAGTGCTGGCCCAAGCTCCATACATTTCTAAAACATCTCCTTTCATTTAAATCTACCGAATCTGCGATTTTAACCAAACTTGGTACGATTAGAATTCATACTTCTGGGCACATAGGAGCCGAACAGAAATAAAAAGTGTAACAAAAACGGGAATAAAATCTTTCGATAGTATCCGTTGCGTGCGCTGCGAAAATGGTTGAAGTTCCGCAAAAAATTATGTACCAAAGAGATGTGTCTCTTAAAACGTCCCAAAAAAAAAGTCCGCGGCAGCGTATGTCTTATATTTATAGATCACTCACTATAATCATTTTTACGGCAATGAAATTAGTTCTAAAATAATGATTGGCCAGGGTGTTTTCATGAATGTAGTAAATCCTTATCAATATCTATAAATACCTTATCCAATACACGTTTTTAATTTTGTACAAAATTGCCGTTTACATAATTAAATTACAATAAATATAATTAGAGATATCACAGAGTTTTAAAATTACTCCGCAGCAATATAATGATAATACATACGGGCAGTAGCAAGGTTGGCCGATGGCTTTGCAAGATATTCGTAGCTTACACATCAGAATAACACATAATATTGTGCTACATAACATTGCACCATGAGCCAAGGGAGCCGATCAGTAACCAAAAATAACTCCGCTGCCGCGGCTAATGGCGGTGCGATGCACCTCAGCTCCGGCGGGATCTTATGGCGAAATGGAGACTGCGACTGTCGCGACACTGTGCTGGGCACGCCTCTTTGAGGAGTGGCTGGAGAGGCGCCACGGCGCTCTCACGTATCGCCGGAAACAGGTCCTCACCGGACACGGACATTTCGGGATGTTCCTGTGTTGGATTCGGGCGAAAGCGACGCCTGGGTGTCACCACTGCAGCAAAGGTCGCCTAGAGGACACGGTGGAGCATACGGTGGTGATATGCCCCGCTCGGGCGAGCCACCACCGAATTCTCACAGAGGCAATTGGTGGGGGTGACTGAATGGGAAGCTGTCGCCTCTTTCTGCAAAGCAGTCGAGTCTTCTGCAGGAGAAGGCGGTCGCGGCGCGCGTGTGACACCGTCACGCCTCGCGCCCCGGACAGTGACCCAGGCGTATGCGTCGAGAGTCACAAGACGACTACCGGCCACCGGCGAGCGATGGGTAGCATGCCGCCCAATAAGGACTAGGTTCGTGTCGACGGCGCAAACTCGCGCACTGAAAGAGCAGTCAGCACGTGACGAGGTCCTCTAGCTAGGCCAATTCCTGCCGAGGTTGCGGATTAATTCTAATAGTTTCCGCTGCCCCAGAACATAAAGGGCAATCAGTCTGACACTCCCTCCGGCCCCGTCCAAGGTGGGAAAAGTCGTTTGATATATATATACATATAATAGTAAACTCACTGACTGATATCGACGCGTTTGTTAATATTTCATAATAACTAACTAGAGACATGAAACTGGGAGGGGTTATTCTTTGCGAAGCCTGAGCCACTAAGAAAGGTTTTTTTTTTAATTCAACCCTTACAGGGTTAAAATAGTGGATAGAAGTTCGACATCCACGCGGGCGAAGCCGCGGGCAAAAGCTAGTATATACATATAATAGTAAACTCACTGACTGATATCAACGCGTTTGTTAATATTTCATAATAACTAACTAGAGACATGAAACTGGGAGGGGTTATTCTTTGCGAAGCCTGAGCCACTAAGAAAGGTTTTTTTTTTTAATTCAACCCTTACAGGGTTAAAATAGTGGATAGAAGTTCGACATCCACGCGGGCGAAGCCGCGGGCAAAAGCTAGTATAATATAAAATGGTATACTGACTGACTGACAACTGCGTAATAAATGAGTGCACAACCCAAACTGCTGGTCTTAGAGACATGAAACTTGGAGGTTGTTGCCTACTCTTCTTTATGAAGAGTAGGCCACAATTTGTTTTTTTTTTTTGGTAATTCGAACTTTCGACCATAATAGTGGATCCGAAAGTACGACGTCTAGGAGAAAGAAGCTTCGGGCGATAGCTAGTACATGATTAATATGCATTTTTTTTTTTTTTTTTTTTATACGGTCGTCTGATCCCAAGCTAAGCAGAGCTTGTGTTATGGTAACCAGACAACTGATATACATACTTATATACTTTCTAAATACATACATATTATAGATAAATTACACCCAGACACAGAACAAACAATATGCTCATCACACAAAGTTTGTCCTGGGTGGGAATCGAACCCACGACCTCCGGCTTAGCAGTCAGGGTCACTAACCACTAGACCAAATGGCCCGGCATAAATTAATAAATAATATCTTGGTATGGATCCCTAACTAGGCAGACCTTGTACTATGGTAATTTATTATTTTACATAATTTTAGTCCCTGACGCAAAAAAGGGGTCGTATAAGTTTGACCGCTATATTTGTTTGTCTGTCTATCTGTGGCATCGTAGCCCTTAAACAGGTGAATTGATTTGAATATGTTTTTTTTTATTTGAAAGAAGATTATCTAGCAATGGTTCTTAGACATGTTTTATCAAAATCAGTTCAGCCGTTTTGAAGTTATCAGCTCCTGAAGCTGAAGTTTTGATCTTGATAACTTTGAGGGCGAGGGATTTTTAAATTTTCAGTTAACACTTCTTCAAAAAGATCCAAGTAACATTAACTGAATGCGTTTTATATAATAAAACAACTTGTTCGTAACGAACACATCTTCTTAAACAGTATTTCTTAACTTTAACCCGTCGTCGTTAGAAGCGTCAAACAAAACAAAGAGCGCCTAACTAAACTAAAACGCAAGACTCTCGCAATCGATACCGCGGTGTTCCCCTTAATTTGACAGGCAGTGTATGTGTAGTAATTTGACAGCTGATATTTTTGAGTCTCCCAAGTGCAGCTAGAGAAGTGTCTTAATAATTGAAGCCGGTATTATGTATGCAGAGTTCTAATGGAGTTCGGTATTAGTTTGATATTATAACAGTTTCTTTTACTTATATGGAAATTGTTGTTTGCGATGTTTGTTTTAAAGTAGGCTGATATTATTTATGATTGGTAATTTACTGACACGCGTTTCTGCTCATTATAAAAAAAAAACTATTTAACCAAGTATTTTTTTTAACTTTAGTAACCTAATGTACTTACCGAATAAGCATGGAATCATCCTTCCGTTATCCATCAAATGTTAAATTTTTAACCTCGATGTAATCCTCTGTAACAAGCTGCCTACAGTACGTATTAAGTGGCGTAAAAATATGTTTTTATTAATGAAAATGAGCAATGTTTTTTATGCAACGGTCACTTATTACCAATCACTTTATACTCATACATTATGGTTGGAAGGGCATTGAACTTTTGTTAGAAACAGCTGATATTTTTTTCCGATTTCAGAGTTGGTTCCATAATAAAAGTTGTTTGTTTTCATGGGTAGAATAATCTCCTAGAGGGTTGTGCAAGACCAAAAATACACCTAGTATAATGCTTATGTATTGTATAGATAGATAGATAAACACTAAACATATCAAAAAAAACATTATTCTTTAGCTAGCTCACTAATTATGTCCTCGAGTGTACAACAGATCCGCATTAGGTATCAGGATTCAGGATATGAATGTATTAAATAGTAACAAATCTTTAATTCATTTTTGATAGCCTCGCAGACGGGTTTGGCGTTTACATGTTAATTTGGCAATACCATTATAATACAGTTACCTAGGTTTTGTAGCTTAATGATACGCACTGTGCATTGTAAAGGACTTGCTATATTTAGATTTTCTATCATTTCAATGTTGTCAAATATTTTGGGGCTTTGATTTATTCGTTTACTAGCTTTTGCCCGCGGCTCCGCTCGCGTTAGAAAGGGACAAAAAGTAGCCTATGTTACTCTCCATCCCTTTAACTATCTCCACTTAAAAAATCACGTCAATTCGTCGCTCCGTTTTGCCGTGAAAGAAAGACAAACACAGAAAAACAGAAAGACAGACAGACAGACACACTTTCCCATTTATAGTATGGATTTAACCTTTCAACAACCAACCGACAGCCGGCTGGCGGGCTGCTATTGTCTTTCTATTATGTCTCGAAACACGTATTCTTGTAGGTTTAAACTATACACAATCGTACAAGGGCGGGCTTAATTTGATACAATTTTTTTAGGCATTCGTTTGGAGTTATCTTGGCAGGGTCGCCGTATAAGAACGAAGGTATAATAAGGTAGTCATATATTTTTGCTGTTTTTTTTTTATGTGCATTGTTTTTCTTGTGCAATAAAGAATAAAGGTATTGAAGGAGAAATGATACTTCCGCCTACTTGACAGTCAAAGTTCTACGAATGACAACCGGGACCAGCTGCTTGACGTGCTCTCCAAGGCTCGTAGTGTCAGTGATGTCCAAGGTAAACTTTAGAAAGTACTATCGACAAAATTGAATCATGGCCACACACATTTTGACGACAAATCGTTTGAAGCTGTCAAAATAATAAGACAGGACGTGTGACATTTTTAATACTTGTTTACGCGATTGTCGACCTAATTGTATTTGAATATATTATGTAGAAAATAAACTTATGGTGGGTCATGATTCCATTTTGTCGATTGTACATAATATATGAGAAAGTCACATCAATAGTTGCCCGGAGTCGAAAACACAACCTCTTACAGGCGTGCCTTAACCACTGGGCAATCATGACATTCTATACTTTTTTCGCGTTGCATATTTAAACTTCACGCAGACGCGCTTCAAGCAGACTCTGCTTGTGACCATGGCAGGTGTAACCCAGCCGAAACGTCAAGCAAAAACAAATAAAAAGGTATGTGTGCGTTTAATAAGCAGTGAAGTTTAATCATGACATTCTCCTTTACAAACGTAAGATTGAAATTTTCAACAAAATCTCAGGCCAGTCTTTCAGCTTACCTCGGCACACGATATATGGCCACCGTAAAACACCGTAATAACGTAAATCACGTTTAAGGTACGCGTTAATACTTAATTTGTTAATTTACTTTCACATTGTAATGAATAGGGGCTGGTGGAAGGTGTTCCCTTTTTTAGGAAGGGATGTGTTGCTTGGTTCTTTCTTGCTGTTTAATTATTCTTTGGATCTGGTTAGTGCAAGATTTAATTTTGATTGTTTGTCTTGTTTTCTGACAATTGGAAAGAATTTAATGAGAATCAGAAAATTATTGAAACAGCAGCAAATCTAGACGCGAGCGCTGAAAACCAGAGCCGTGGACTCGCACCTCTGTACGGGCCCGGCATTATGCTGAGCGCTACCCCTTTCGTGCATAAGTTTATAATAGAATTGTATGTTCAATTCAATTCAATGTATTTATTTGCTTTTTTGTTTTGTTAAGTTCTTTTAGTTCTTTACTGTAAAACTTTACTATCTTATAGCACGAATAAACTGTTATTCTTTCTTCTTTCTTTACTATTTAAATAAAAAATTAAAATATTTTTTTACAAAGTGCTACCTCATTAGAAATTTCTCTTAAATCAAAGACAAAACGATTCGTCGGATCTGTAGGTCATACAAATATTATCTCTGCCTTCAAAAATCGAACCCGCGACAAGCAGACGTGCCGTCAAATTGTTATCATAATTCGATACAATATGCACCAACATTACGAACATAATATTATTCTGACAAATAGCAAATCCTTCTCCATTATCGATAAATAAGAATGTCATAATCACCGCACCTTACAAACGCATTAGTGGGGTTTGCAGGGGTCGGAACCCCTCCGTAATAATACCTTAGTCACCTTTACAATACAGGGTGACTTTTTGTCATTCAGAGGTTGAAAGAATTTAAAATATGGTTTTAAAATATTATAAGTTATATTAAAACATTAATAAAGTCCATTTCTCCAATTCTACCATTCAAATAATTATATCATCATTATAATGACGCCACATGCCACAAGTAATGAGCACGATCAAATAGTGCTCTGAAGCTTAGAACCTAATTTTTTTTTTTAATATTACATAAAAGAGATCATACCTAGCCTTTTCCCAAGCATGCTGGGGTCTACTTTAAGCCTAACCAAATTACGCTGGATACCAGTGCTTTACGTGAAGCGACTGCCTGTCAGACCTCCACAACCCAAATTACTGGGCGACACGGGTTTCTCTTAGAGTGATCAGACTTTTTGGTTTCTGGATACCCGTAACGACTGTCCAAATTCTACGAATGACAACCGAGACCGAGACCAACGGTTTTACATGCTTATAGGGGCACGGGATCTCATTGATGTCCAAGATAAACTTCAAGAAGTACATTGAAAACGACGCATTTGCACTTGCCCGAATTCGAACCTACAACCTCTTGAATGAGGTGCAGGCGCTTTAACCACAGGGTAAATATCACAGCTTATAGCTCTAACATTACATTCGACAGCCGGCTGTCGCTTGGTCGATGTAAGGTTAAACAGGTATAAGAACCAAATTGGTCGGCTGTTTTTTTATTAACGTTAGGATCATAAAACTTTATGCTTTCACCCTTTGGAAGGTGCGCAGTGCATTAAAGGTCACCCTGTATAGCTAAACACAAAATGATGGGACATAACTTGTCGATGCGGCGCAGTACCTGACGGACTGACCGATGCCACAACACAAGTGATTTGATTATTTGAACTCATCACCTGCCTTGGTTTTTACCAACTACATAGGGATCGGCTTCCATTACATTTCAGGGCTTAGTATACTTTTCGGCCACTGAGTTTCATCTGATGCGGTCGAAACAGGAATTTTCATATTATTTATTTTAATAGCTGCACGGTGAGTAGGAAAAACCTTTTCATCCCTACCTAATAAGATTTTTTTTAGGTACCTGCCCAAAAATTTCATTAAAATCACTTCTAAAGTTAAATTTAAAAAAAGTATTTTCAGTTTAATGAATATGAAAAGTAAATAAGGATAATGTACATTGCGTTTGACGTATTTTTTACAACCTAGCACAAATCTTTCACCACTCCCAATAATGCCGACTCTATAGACATTTGGCATCAATTCGCACAATATCGCTTGAAGCCGCCCGCGCCGGAACTCGCCACACTAAAGTCTAATCGTAGACAAGCAGGTACATATCGGGTCTTCCGTTGTAGCATGCTTTATGGGGAACGAATATCTTTGTTTTTAAGGACTCCAAAACTGTTGGAGCAATTTTAATAAATTTCTTACATCCCTACCTAATAAGAATTTTTAAGATACCTGCCCAAAAATTTCATTAAAATCACTTCTAAAGTTAAATATAAAAAAGTATTTTCAGTTTCATGAATATAAAAAATAAAATTGGTTAATGTTTGACGTATTTTTTACAACCTAGCACAAATCTTTCGCCGCTCTCAATAATGCCGACTCGATAGACATTTGGCATCAATTCGCACAATATCGCTTGAAGCCGCCCGCGCCGGAACTCGCCACACTAAAGTCTAATCGTGGACAAGCAGGTACATATCGCGTCTAAAATAGACGCGCTTCCGTTGTGGCCTGGTCTAAGGAAAACGGGGAAGCGATTTGGGGTCTGTGATTTTTGCTCAACAGTTCTGTCGTAAAGTTAAGTTGCATTTATTTCACTTAGACCATTTACAGGCACTTATGACTTATGTATTGACAAAACTTCAAACGATTCGATAGAAAGTTGAAGTTAGTTGCTTGTTCCAAAATGTAGATCTCTATGGAGAAGAACAAGCAAGAAACTCCTTGGACATTCATTTAAATCATTAAGTTTCACAATATCTTGGTTACATTATTTGTGACAAACTCATCATTACACTGCACTATAAAAAAGGCACACAAATAACTAAACAGTAAATGAGTCATACAGTGCAGTGTATAAACGAATCTGGACAAAAAACGCTCCATCCTTCTACTGCAGTATAGATAGACACACATAATACACTGTCAAACTCTTCATACACACACACATGTGTATGTGTTTTTTTAGACCACAGTGTAAAAAACACACATACACATAACTACACAGCATAACTCTCCATAACTACATAGCATAACTCTCCATAACTACACAGTTAAACTTTCCATATTACACTGCAGTGCAAAAAGCCAAGACACACAAATGGTGGATGATGTGGTTGTGTAATAAAAAAATGGGTTATATTAGTTTTAATGTAACCGTTTACTATCCCTTTGAAATCCCTTTAAAAAATCCTCATCATCGAACTGCAGCCTAAAAATACCCACACAAATAACTACACAGTTAAACTTTCCATATTATTATTACGACTGCAGTGTAAAACACACACATAAAGCGGCCGCCTCTCCCCGACACCACGAGGCTGCACCCACTAGACTAGGTGTGCCACTGTAACGTAATTGATTAGCTGAGGGCTCCTTATTGTTACGTTAGCTTAGTAAGGGCAGTGAGGACACTCGGCTCATGTGTATGTTTAGTTTTTAGCTGTTTTTTTAGTTGTAATGGTATTTCAATGCATTTGGTTTTTTTTCAGTCTGGACAATGTGGTAATATTAATTAATTCCAGTAGCAATGTACTTTTTTCAAGTAATATTTTACACCTTCTAAAGTTTGGACATTACAGACGACGGTGCAAGAAAACATCATGAGGAAACCTGAAACCCAAAATTTTTGAAAGCAAGTAAGTACCATGTAATGAATTGGAATAGTCCCATTGGTCCTAACCTAGATTCGATCTACTTCTTTTATTAGAGACAGGCGCCTTAACCTGGGCTTACAAATTATTATTCTAAAATAACTTTCAAGTTTCGGAAGTCGATGGTATTGGCTTCGATGATACTGTATCTTATTTTTTTTTTACATTATACGTTTACAAACAGTTGTCTTTCCGTGAAAATTTTTTTTTGTAGTCGAGCTTAAAATCTTCACCAGATCTTATGTCTTACTTCAACCTTCCCTAAAAATGTTGCATTTAAATACTGCAAAATACATCTAAATCGAATAAGTAATTTTTAAAAAGTATAAAACAAAGTCGCTTTCCGCTGTCTCTCTGCATTATCTTTAAAACTACGCAACAGACTATGATGCGGTTTTTTTACAAGAGGAAAGTTTATATGTATAATAAAAGCATAATATAGTAGATAAAACCAGGGATCTTCAAAGATTTGTAACGCCGAAGTAAAGCTGGGGCGGGTCGCTAATCCATGCTAATATTATAAATGCGAAAGTAACTCTGTCAGTCTGTCTGTCTCTCCTTCACGCCTAGACCACAGAACCGATTTGATTGAAATTTGGTACAGATATAGTCTGGGACTCGAGAAAGGATATAGGATAGCTTTCATCCCGGAAATCCTCCGGGAACGGAAACTACGCGGGTAAGACTGCGGGGAACAACTAGTCAAATTTAAAAATAACTCCATCCAAGTTGAGCCCGCTACCGCTCAACACTAGCACCCCGCCCGGCTCCACCCAAGCCGCGGCAAGGTGCGGCATGCATACACTGTTACTAATGGATTGCCTTTTGTGTTGTTTATCATTGTTAGTGGTACCTACCGCCGTGACGTCATCGGAAAGAAAGTACGCATCACCGTGTATTGGCTGAAACTTTCAGTTGGTTTAGTTTTGTTTTAACGGTGATTTATGGGGTTGTTTTTTTTTATTTTAAAACCAGGTAACACTAAGAGCGGCGCTAAGCGATGGCACGGTTTTCGTGTTTTTGGTAAATAGTATATAATTAAAGATGTGTTTGCTTTTGGCTATCGCCTTTATTAAAGGGATCCGTAACTGCAGCTACCGTTAAGAAAACGTAAAATTTTAAGTTGCAGTACTTATCTTCCTCTATCCCTGCAGCGATTGTTGTAAGAATCATCCATTCATCCATTTCCATGAGCATTCTGTGCATACATTTTTACAGGCTCTGAATGGATGAGAGGGACAGTTGCCAACCAATAAATACAGACTATAGCACCAAATATGTAGTAAAGTGCTTTTAAAGCACTTTACTGAGGAAGATATGACGAACTACGAACAAAGGAATTAAATTTCTACAATAATTCTCCTTTTTTTATGGATGGGAAATCGTCAAATGACTTCTCACGCCCTAGGCGGGACGGGAAGGCGTGTCTGACTTTTAATGACTAAAACTCACCCTTGCTCCTTCGGTTGCCTTTTATGTTCGGGGCCGCGGTAACTATTAGAACTATTCCGCAACCCCGGCAGGCATTGGCCCTAGAGGCTTCCGCCACTTACTGACTGCTCTTTGAGGCGCGATTGAAACAAAACGTGCCGTTGACACGGGCCTGGTCCTTTTCAGGCGGCGAGCTACCCATCGCTTGCCGTGAGAGAAAAAAATCCGGCCTAGGTACAGCCCGGATTTTTTTTCTCTCACGGCTCATTCTCGAGCATGTTTTCTGTTTCATAATATAAGATAATGAAAACTTTAAGGTTTTCTAAAAATCCCTACCTAACCCCCCCAAAATAAACAAGAGCAATACACCACGCAAACACATAAACTAAACAACCCCAATACAATACTTAACAAAACAATTCATAAGTTTATTTTTACGACACCCACATAAAAAAGAGCTGAACCGTTCTTAAGCAAACACTTTACCCATAAACTAGATAGACCCTTACTTATGCCCTACATCTATTCTAGGCCATAAAGATAGCATTTATCAGAAAATCAAAACCAATTAATTCACACTTTACCTATATTGGATGACGTCAAATTCCCTTTTTAACCGGCTGTCTCATGCAACCGTTGCTAAGCAACGGGATAACAAGTCTTATAACATGAAATTATCAGTGGCACAAAATATCTTCTTCAAAAACCACGCGTTTAAAAGAAATAATCGGATTTTGAAAATAAGGAAAGAGTTCGAAATTCTAATCGGTTAGTAATCGAGTTGTGATCGATTGAAGAATCGGGAAAAGTGAAATTGTCTGACTGTTCATGACCTTCTCATGTATCGATTGAAATTCTGCACTTAGACAGGTAAGTTAGGCTTTCAGGTTATTTAAGAGTTGTTATGTAAGCAATAATTAGTGTAGACTGGCTTGATTTTTGTTATAATTGATTACCTATTGAAGTAAGAATGTTTATTTTAGACTTATCAAAATAGGTCTAAATATTGCAATACGAATATGTAAGAAAAGAAAATTGTGATCATAAACAAAAATAGAGCTATAGTTAAGGTATAATTCAACGCATTTCTGAGTTTTTCGGTGATTTCGGAGCATTACTTTAATCAAGTTATTAATATAACCTTTGAGTATAAAATAAAAACAAAAATAATCAGAAGCACTTATATCAAGTTTCATTAAAAAAGTACCACTTATATTAAGAAATTTCTTTTCATGTTTATCCACCCATACTAAATTGATCCATCTGTTGGCTTTTACGTATTACCACTGTATCAATTTTGTTATTGAATTCAAGTTAAATAAGAATTATATTATTAGACCTACTTAAGGGATTACGCACATTTATTTATCCCACTTTATTTTGTATTTTTAACCGACTTCAAAAAAGGAGGAGGTTCTCAATTCGTCTGTATGTTCTTTTTTTTTTTTGTATGTTTGTTACGCGATATCTCCGTCAATTGTAAACGGATTTTGATGGTTCTTTTTTTGTTTGATAAGTCATGATTCAGGGGTGGTCCCATATAAATTTTGTGGCAATCGGTTCAGTGGTTCTCAAAAAATTTACCAAGAACAAAAAAAATTACGAAATATTCATAGACGATGTGTGCTTTTTCTTCAAGTTTCTATATCTACATTGGGAGTCGACACTAAAAAGTAATAAATAAAAACTTTTTTCAAAAAAATAATAACCGCCTTCAAAAACTAAAAACCCAAAAATAACTAAAATTTCGGAAGTCGGTGGCTTCTGTTCTGCCAGTCAATTTGTATTGCCACCGACTTCCGAAATTTTAGTTATTTTTGGGTTTTTAGTTTTTGTTCCTGTTTTATTTTTAATTAATTACCCAATTATAGCAAATAAATTATTCTTCACTTTTCATTTATTGACCGGCTCTTTCTTTTTTAACATCAGTCGGTCAAAATTCACACTTATGAGGACGCAATAAAGTGGTTTTCTATATCTTATTTAATAGTTTCCATAACAAATAGACCACTAAGATCATAAACCAACCCTGTCTGCCTCATAAAACTCATGTTCAATTTTTAAAAAATAAAAGGAAATAATTCCGTCATTGAACTTTCCTGTTTTGTGTGCGAAACGTGACAGGTGCCGACTTTGAAAGTCGAAGCCACGGTCAATGTTCGCACGTGAGCTAAAAAGACGGACTGAAGTCGCCGGGTCAAATTCAATGCGGGTGGCACAGTGCCGATATTTATGAAATGAAATGAGACTGTTTGAATTTAAATGAAATTGTTTGAAATGAAATGAAATTTTTTATTATGCAAGTAGGATATTAGAATCACTTTTACAACTCACCTTTTTTTTTAATTAGCTGAAGTCGGCATTTCTTAACTGACTACCTCTGAGAAGAAACGCCGAAACAAACTCGGGAATCAAAGTCTCTTTTAAAGTCAATATATTCAATATTCCATCGGTTGTCGAGGACAAGTCCTGCCGGGGTTGCGGAATGTTTATAATAGTTACCGTGACCCTGGAACATAAAGGGCAACCGAAGGAACATGAGTGGGTTTTAGTCAGTAAAAGTCTGACACGCCCTCCCGCCGCACCCAGGACGGGAGCAGTCATTTGATGAATTCCCACTCCCCAAAAAAAAAACAATATTTTTGTGCAAAAAACCATGCAGGCTACATTGGCCACATTCAGGCTAGCCTTTTGAAGAAAGTGCCAGTAACAGTTTGGATAAACCTGCCTCAAAAAAGCATCGTGTGCTCAACTTTAATCTAAAGGAACTTCACAAACCGATACCACATTACTGCTTGTAAGAATAGCATCTGAAAAGCTTTAGGGGAGGCCTTTGTCCAGCTATGAACGTCTTTTGGCTGATGACAATGATGATTGAAAATATACAGGAGTTTATTGCTAGTTCCATAGATCTACCTACGTTTTAAAACAAGCATCTGGTGTCACCTTTGGCCTAGTTCTGTTCTGTCTCCTGCTTTTTGTGGAGAGAAGTTGAAAATGTGTTTTTCTTACTCTTGTGCTGTTCTTTTTCTGATTAATTTCGTTGCGGGATCCAAGACAGTTGAATCGTTTCTCCTTGACTCGTCGAGCTTCACAGTTCGGCGCTTTTTTGGTCGTTTTCACTGTTGATTCTGGCTTTCAGGATTTGCAGTGGTTGGGAATAGTGTGGTAGGATTGTCACAAAAAAATAAAGCGTGACCTTTCTAACTTATCGACCGTCTTTTTGACAATCCATCAGGGCCTGATAAATGCCTTGAATTTAAATATTGTCGTCTGCTGGGTGAAGAGTTAGATAAACAAATGTAATTAAAAATGTTTGCTCAGTAACAGTACAAAATTAGCGATATACTGTAAATCTGTGAGCAAGATAAAAATGACTACTTTTTAATGGCTTCCCAGATATATAATGACATAGTGATAAAATATAACTTATAATGAAACTTTGATTACTCGCGTATGAGTCATTTTGTGACATCGGGATTATGTGGCTTTAGATAAAAATTGCCTGAAATTTGAGTTGGATACATAATGTAGAAGATGTTTAAAATACGCCCCTAGATATTATCGTCTAATCACGAGGTGAAGCTTGCAATGAGCATGTGTGCGTAGGGCACTGACACTCGCGGTGTGTACTGACGGCGGATTGTTGGACCTGTGAATCTCATGTGTGGGTGTGTGTGTGTAAGTCATGTTTGATAAAATGAGTATCTGTGTGAGTATATTATTGTCTACATCATTGCAAAGTCCTATTCACTAAGAAAATCGTCGTCAACTGTGCCTGTCCTGTCCTGAGACACATTTTGTTGGCTTCATTCGCGTTTCGCTGAACAATTTTGGTCACACTTACACAGTTCTAATTCTATCAGCTGCGTCGTAAGAATAGAAAAACCGTCAATCTTAAGGAACTACGCAAATTAACTCAGCTCTATTCAGCTAATGTCCATAGAAAACAAAAATACAAGGTGAATTTTTAGTCTTGCACAACCCGCTAGGAGATGATTCTACCCATGAAAACAAACAACTTTTATTACGAAACCAACTCTGAAATCTCGAAAAAAAACATCAGCTGTTTTATACATAACGGTCGGAGGGCATTGAACTTTTGTTAGAAACAGCTGATTCTATTTCGCGATTTCAGAGTTGGTTCCATAATGAAAGTTGTTTGTTTTCATGGGTAGAATCATCTCTTAGCAGGTTTTGCAAGACCAGAAATACACCCTGTATAAAACATTAGCTGAAGAGACGCGCAAAACTGAACGGACACGAACGCGTCCTTATATAAAACTATTGTTTTCTATGGACACAAGCTGAGTTGAACTAATGTGCGTAGTTCCTCATCCAGTTTTCCCATATACCATTAGTAAACTATATTCCACTAACTTTGAAACGCAAACACATGTCTTTTCCCAATAAAAATCAAACGCACCACATGAGAGGTATTACAGGAAATGTACACCGTGAAATACTAATTTGTAACTCGTAAAATAATTATGGCGTACAGACCAACAGTTTATGACCGGCCGTCTAAATCTGGTTATTAGTTTTAAGTAAATCTTATTTCTAGAGTTTGGAAATGTAGAAATGTGTTTAGTTACTTTAATTTCGGAAGAAGATTGTACATAGTTTCAGTAATGGAATTTAAGTATGGCAAGTGTGGGGTTGCGGAATGTTTATAATAGTTACCGTGACCCCGGAACATAAAGGGCAACCGATGAAACGTACATGAGTGGGTTTTAGTCAGTAAAAGTCTGACACGCCCTCCCGCCGCACTCAGGACGGGAGTAGTCATTTGCTGATTTCCCACGCTTAAAAAAAAGTATGGCAAGTGTAAATTGAAAACTAAAAAACCCCTGAACCGAAGTTATCATATCGCGATTATACAGCTAACAAAAATGTTGATAGCTTAAAAATAGCTAAACCGATTTTGATTAAATATGTCTTAAGAAGAATCATCGCTAGATAATCAACTTAAAAAAAAATCTGCATCTGTTTAATAGCTATAGTGCCACAGACAGATAAAAAAGCAGACACACACCCATAGCGGTAGAACTTTTTTTTTAATTTAACCTCTAACCTCATAAATAAACGTTTCAGTATTTTTTTTGGTTAAAAACTAATGCAACTCCTGTCTTCTATTTACTAGAAAAAATATTTTATTGATTGCAGGACTATTTGTTACGCTAAAATATGTGAGTAAATGTGCCAATTTTTTTTTTGGTGAGTGGGAAATCATCAAATGACTGCTCCCGTCCTGGGTGCGGCGGGAGGGCGTGTCAGACTTTTTCTGACTAAAACCCACTCATGTTCCTTCGATTGCCCTTTATGTTCCAGGGTCACGGTAACTATTATAAACATTCCGCAACAAACGTGCCAATTTCACGTTCATTAGTTGTCTTTTTTTTTTAATATGTTTTGCCTTGGCCAGCGCATTCAGTGCATTGTGCTAGTTCTCAAGTTTTTTATGGTGACTCTGCCTGCCATTAAAGGTTTTTTATCTTTACCTTGCATTTATTTATTTATTTACTTAGTTACGGCACTCCAACGACTTATTCACTAGAACATTTTAGGGGTACAATATCAAACTTAAACTCTAGAGTGAATTATTTAATATAAATATAAATATTTTCAAGTTTTGTGATGTTACTATATATAAAAAAAAAACATACATGAAAACAGATTTGTAACATAAGAGCAAAAGAACACACAAATATAATTAGTTACTTAAAAGAAAAAAAAAACAACAAAACAAAATTCAAATAGCATAATTGATAAAAAAAAAAACTATAAGTAATAAAAGTAATAATACATGCATTAAATGTGGTCAATTTGTTGCGAAATTGAGAAAGCTTGTTAGCGAAGATGTCAATGCTATTAGAACGGTTATGGAGCTCATTGTACGTCCTCATCAACCTGTTCATTGGTGCCGAGTGTCCGAGATTAGTTCTTGTAGGGGATGGAGTGAACACATCTAGAACTCGTTCAGATCTGGGTGTACTATGGCGAGGGACAGATATGTTTATTTCGGCAAGAATCTTCGGAACTTGTATAGATCCGTTAATGATTTTATGGAGCAAAGTCAAGTCATTGTTATGTCTACGCTGTTTTAAGGTTATCATTTTGAAATAACTTAGCCTTTGCGGGTAATCTGCGTCCGGAGGGCAGCCATGAGATTTATACCGCATATAGCGTGTAAAGCTTTTTTGGACCCGTTCTATACGATTAACGTGTGTGCCATAGATAGGATTCCAAACCGGTGACGCATATTCCAAAACAGTTCGCACAAATGAATTATAGAGCACTGTTAAGGGTTGGACGGTTTTGAAATCATAACAGATTCTCTTTATGAATCCCAGTGTTTTAGCAGCCCTAGAAACAATAGAGTCAATATGGGGTATGAATGTAAGCTTACTGTCAAGGAGAACACCTAAGTCGCGGATTTTGTCGACTTTTTGAAGTACCTTACCTTTGAGCGAATATGAAGAAGCAAGCTTAAGGTGTTTTTTTGTAAATGTTACATGGTAACACTTATCAGCATTAATAAGCATGCAATTTTTAGTACACCAATTCTGTACAGAATCTAAATCTTCCTGGAGTAGGGCAATGTCTGCACTGGTGTCAATGACCCGATATATTTTCAAGTCGTCCGCGAAGACGGAACAGGTACTGTGTTTGATACTGCTTGTTATATCGTTAACGAATATAACAAACAGTATTGGGCCCAAATGGGAACCTTGGGGGACTCCGGATATTGAGTTGTAAGGCAAAGACTGATGACCCTTCACAACAACTCTCTGTTTTCTGTCAGTCAGATAGGATTTAAACCACAGCCATAGTTGGCCTAATATGCCGAGGTTTGACAGCTTATGCAGCAAAATATTGTAATCGACTTTGTCGAACGCACTGCTAAAATCGGTGTAAATCGAGTCGACTTGCTTGCGTGAGTCCACTAATTTGCAAAGGTTGTCTACATAAAGAACTAAGTTGGTTGTAGTAGATTATTGAGCGCAAAAACCATGTTGTTGTGGAGCTACCTCTATTTTGGAATGGGCGGTTAAGATAGGGCACAAGAGAGACTCGAAAACTTTCGAAAATACAGACAGAATAGAGATAGGTCGGTAATTCTTTACGTCATCAGCCTCACCTTTTTTAAAGATGGGCACTACGTGTGCGAGCTTCCACTCGTCAGGAAATTGAGAAGTTTTAAGTGAATGATTGAATATTACTTTCAGTGGGAGAGATAGACTGACTGCACATTTTTTGACAAATATAGGTGGTAGACCATCTGGACCTGCGCCTTTGCATATATTTAACTTTCTTAATGCTCTGATCACGTCTTTCTCTGAGATAACAACGCTGCCCAACGTATTGTAAGAGTAGATCTGGGTATCTACAGAGCGATGTTCCGACTGTAAGGCTCCCGGTTGATTAAATGATGACGAAAAATGACGCGCAAAAAGGTTGCAAATGTCACCCCCAGAAGTGGCCACCTCAGTGCCCAACTTCAGTTCAGACGGCATTTCACTAGAACCTGATTTTTTTGTTTTGACGAAAGACCAGAAGAGCTTGGGATTGTGGGTTATGCCCTCCTCCATCTTCCTAGCGTAATAATCGTAGCTACTTTTCATAGCTTGATAAGCTCTTTGGCCCAACAACTTATATTCGTATTCGTCACGGGGATTTTTATACTTTTTGTAACGTCTTCTAAGTTTTTCCTTTTCGGTTAAAATGCTTATAAGACTTTTAGGGAACCATACGGGGTATTTGTTACATTTTACTTTGGATTTTGGCACAAATGAACGTATGACATTATCCAATATCTTATAGAGCTCTTCTACCATAGCGTTGACATCCTGACATTGGGCAAGGTTTTCAATCCAATTTACCTGATTTATTTGCTCGTTTATTATCTGGTAATTTGCTTTGCGGAAGTTAAACTTTGCAGCGAGCTTGCTTTTTAGAAATGTAGGTGATACATTAGTAATCTCAATACACAGGGGGGGATGGTAAGGATCAATTGTTGACAATGGTTCCATACATTCATGAACAGATACGCCATTAAAGTTGGACAATATTAGGTCTAGAGATTTGCTTTGGTGATTTTTCACATGATTTAACTGTTGCAAGTTATTAAGAGACAAACAATCTACGAGGGAGTAACCCAGTGAGTTACTATAATTACTTGCAGACAAACTTGCAGACTGTGGGTTAGTGTTATCCAGTTCCCACTTGATGAATCCCAGGTTAAAGTCACCAGCTATGAGTGTATGGCTAGCCGTTGCATCAATAACAGAGGTAACCTTGTCCAGGAACGTGTTCAGTGTTTGCAGTTGTACAGGAGGGGGCAAGTATACAGCACAGATGTTCAAGTATTGCGTCCTCTTTTCTTCCGCAATCATTAGTTTCAGCCACAAGTTTTCCGCGTCAGTTTCCCATTTTGCCATGCGAATACTACCAATTGTTTTCAATACAGCGATTAGTACGCCTCCACCCTTTTTTTGTCCCAGGAGAGTTGAGGATCTGTCTCTACGAAATATTGTGTATCTAGAGTCCAGTATCTCGCCGTCATTTATAGCATCATCCAGCCAAGTTTCTGTAGCAATAATAACGTCATATTGATGGTGTTGTGTTGCGAGCATAATGTTTCTCAATTTGTTTCTTATTCCTCTAAAATTTTGGTAGTAGATCTTGAATGGGAATCTTGATATCAGATGTATTGTATTATTTGGTTTTTTAATACGGCCGTGGTCGAGTGTTCATTAGAGTAGTTCAACAGCTTCGAGGCTCCGCACGTGTTTAGCTTGTATCCCATCAGCTTTTCTAACAAGGATGCGACCGTCACGGACCCACACATACTTGTATTCTTTGACACGGGCAGCTTTTCTAGTGGCTGCGTGAATCTGCTTGTTCAGTGGAGAGAGGTGTTCGGACACGAAAACTGGTTTTTTCGCACCACCGTATCCTAAGAGATGAGAGTTCAGCTTGTTGTCAGGATGTTTTTTGTTGTATTTCATAACGGAAGCTAGGATTTCGTCACGAGTCGATGTACTATTCATCTTGACAATTATTGCTCGCGGAGAGGTGCTTTGCGGGTCTAGTTTTCTGACACGAACGGCGGATATAATGCAGTTCTCTTTTAGTGCGCTTGAGACGACCTTTCCCAGCTGCACTACAGTACTGATTAAATTTTCGGATTTATTTTCAGGCACCCCATTAATTTCAATGTTCTGCTGCCGAGTATTTTGTTCCAAGAGGTTGACTCTGATAGACAAGTCTGAAACAGTATGCTTAAGAAGCTCATTTTCTTTTAAAATACGTTGGTTGGCTTCCTTATAGTCTTGAAGTTCGTTTTTCACCTGATCGAACTCGTCACTCATGAATTGAACCGAGGCTTCGAGTTTGCGGATAAGAGACATAGCCTCCTTTAAGTCCCCCAGTTCCTCAGCAATAGAACATTTTATTGATTTTGAAATCTCAGTGGACATCACATCTTTTATTTCTTGGCGAATGGTCTGCAGAAATTCCTCAGCCAATGGTTTACCTGCATGCTCGATGTTCGGGCAGGTGTCTGTACGTGGACGTTTCTGTCGAATTGAAACGTTGGCAATACCAGGCGAGTCAGACAGTACTTTTTGCATGTCAGGTTCGGACTGAGCATGACTAAAATTTATACTAGTGTTCATTTTTGAAGAGGTGACACTATTTTGAGACATTGTTTTCCGATAGAAATGTAAATATCAACAGAAAACAGAAAAAAAAAATACAAAAAGTGATTTCTTCACTTGGATTTGAACTTGAGACATGCACCTTACCAGTCTCACCGTTTCTGTTAGAGCCACGAGTGCTACTAGGCAGAGCGCTTAAAATAGTAGTTGTATGGTGAGTATTAATCCGGTTACGTTGTTGACAAGTTGTAGTGCTAATGAGTTCAAAGTCCAATCCTTTGTTTGCCGTGAGCACTGAGATAATAATAGGGTATTACACTCTTTTTTTTTAAGTATTTCAAATAACTCCTACAGTACTAAGAAACCACTAAAAAAAATCCTAAATTTTTATTTAAGCGCTAAGTACCCTAAAAACGCTTTTAAAAATTGTATTTTCACATTTCGCGCGGAAATTTCCAAAAACGGAAAACGCCGTGGGCGTGGTTTTGCTTTGGCGATATGACGTCCTTACGTCATGTAAATAAACAAACGCGCTGTGACACTTTACATAATTTTTATTGTTTTTATCTCAAAAATTAGTTACTGTTCGACTTACCGTTGGTGTGCGTTTCGGAATGCAAGAACACAAGTGTGAAAACATCGGAATAATTGTGAATTCTAGTGTTAACTGATTCAAATTTAAGAAAAACTTAGTTAAAAGTTGTGGGAAGAGTATTCCAACTATTACACCATAAAAACCCGTTTGTACCGTTTGTACTGTTGTTGTAAATATCACTTTGATGTAAGTACACATGTGCATTAGCCATCTAAAATATCTTTCACAATAACTTCCATGAAAAAGTATATTTTTATAATAAAGATCGTATTAGGAGGTTATAAATAAAACAAATAGTGACGTCTAGTTGACACTGTTGACAGTCGACAGCTGTCACTGTCTATGGTCTGTATTTCGATGTGTTCAAGAACAGGTAAAAAAAACTGAAAACTTTGAATTGAATTTAAAAAAATATTTTCTAGTTTTATGAACTAAAACTAACACTGTTCGGCTGCTTTTTGCTTAAGCTACCTCAATAATATATTTTTATATTTTTTCTCTTATACAGTGTAATACCGCATTCGAATTTTAACTGATTTGTAATGAAGTTTTTGTGTGTTTTTTTGCACTTATTTTCACATAACACAGTTAATATCCATATTGTTCAATTGGGTGTAGAACACCGAGTTTTTGTTTGTATTATGCACTTTTTGTTCACTTTTAGCAATTTTCGTTGCGTTCGGATGCGTTCTGCGGCCTGCGGTCAGGTCAAAGTGAACGCAGCCCGCATCATGTATGAACAACTTTGTCGGTATCAATATATTTTGTATAGAATGCGATCTGACCGTGCGAGCACAACCAAAGAACGCATGTTGGGCCGACGTTGCGGTGGGGAGGGAAGGACGCGTACGGACCGGTGGGCTGCGGGCACGCGGGCTGCGGGCTGCGGACAGCGTTGTTCATACATGATGCGGGCTGCGTTCACTTTGATCTGACCGCAGGCTGCAGAACGCATCTAGTGTGACAAATCCTTTAAGGGATTAAGTAAGGACAGCAACAGATTTGAGAGTTTTTTAAAACTTTCTTCTATAAAATTACTAAACCCGAAAAAAAAGGAAAAAACTAATAAACTGGCTTGCTTTTCCAAATACTTCCTATTTTTCCCCGCAGCCTTAAACTAAAGAAGAAAGAAAGAAAAACAGTTTATTCGTGCAAAAATTTTACAGTAAAAGAACTTAACTAAAGACGATCTACTAGTAATAAGATCATTACACCACGAACAACACTACTCTAAAATAATTTCGCTGACTTTACTCATTACACGACTTCAGGAAACTGACCGTAAAAATATACTTTGTTTTATTTGCCGCTATGTGGCAGGAAGATGTTCACGCTTGATCGGGTTTATGAGTGAGACAGAAATACTGACGGATAGTGCATTCGGATTGTGTGTTACTTAGTGCTAGTGCATAAAAACTAATAAAAATGTCTTGGGACAAATCACACACGGCCATACGATTCCAAAATAAGCAGAGCCTACCTGACAACTGATTTACATAATTATTAAATTTATAAATACATACCTACATTATAATATAGATAAATTGCACCAAGATGCAAAAAAAAACAATCATGCCCATCACACAAAGATTTTTCTGGGTGAAAATCGAACCCACGACCTCTGGCTTTACAGTCAGGGTCAATGCTAGACCAACAGGTCCGTCAATGTTATGATATTATTGACCACATTTCTAACATTTTTTGGTCTCACAAAATATTAGCAAATTTTACTTCATATTGCAGTTGGATCGTTTCTCCGGGATTCGTCAAGCTTCATCGATTGCTTTTCTGATGGACTCTACTGTTGATTCTGACTTTCAGGAGTTGCAGTGGTTCAGAATAGTGTTGCGGGATTGTCCTAACAAAAAGTCCCTATTTTACTGTTTTTGGAATTCTATTCGGAGGATAAAGGAAAATTGAATGTCGCGTCAAACGATAGTAATGTTTGTATAAATTAGCAAAATACAAACATAACAAATATTGAAAATCCACCACCTCCGAAGTTATTAAGATCGCGATTTCAACAAGGCAAAAGGTTATTACTTCAAAACGGCTAAATCGATTTTCACGAAACATACCTAAGAACCGTCGCTAGATAAAACTACTTTCCACGTTTCAAATCGGTTCACGCGTTTAAGAGTTGTTGCCACAGACAGATACATAAATAATCAAACAGACGTACACACACACATAGCGGTCAAACTAATAACACCCCTCTTTTTGCGTTGGGGGTAAAAAAGCAAAATCCTCCATCTAAAGGCTGCTCAACCCCAGGCCCGCGACCACAACGTGGTCCACGGAAGAATTTTAGGTGGCCCGCGTTTTAAAAGTCAACGTCGGATTTGTCGCCAAATATTTTTTTTATATTGTTTTATTTTATTTGGGATTTCCAACAAAGAATACACAACTCAAACAGTATACACATGCATAAAAATATAAGTCCTTTATAATTAGAAATTATTAAAGACAAACAGTGGCAGAAATTACATTGATTGAATAAACAAGTTAAATAAATAAATAAAATAAAATAAAAGTTCAATTTTGGTTTTTTATTAAGATTTTAGAATAAGATACTCTTTATTCCGAATAATCAATAATTAATTTTTATTTTCTGAATAATTGAGTTTTTATTGTACTCGTCCTGAAAGTAACTGTCATAACAGGAAATGTAAGTGGCCCGTCGTTAACAACTGAGTCCAATGGTTGGCCCGACTCTTCAAAAGGTTGCGCAGCCTTGAATCTAGACTATCCAATTCTCATGTCTCATCAAATTCTAATTGCGCGATGTAGAATTCGTTAATGAGTATTGAGATGTCGCCACACGGTCGAAATTCAGGGGAAGAACAGACGCTAATGTTTTTCAACTATCTACCGCAATGACTAACCAGCCATAAAATAACAGAGCTTGGCCATGCTAAGGTTATCAACGGGTCATAATTGGACATCAATGGTCACCGCTATCAGTTAATATAAGTTATCAGTAGCTGAACTGGCCGTAGGTGAAAAACCTGAATCTTTATAATTATGTATTTATCTTTATTAACCAGTAACAACAGTTACGGTAACTTTGATGTTTGATGTTATTTAGAACTACACCGTGTAGTTAGACAGCTGGAATGTTATGGAGCTCTGAAACTCTTCGGATACCCGAAAAAAAAAGTTTGTATAAACTAAAAAAAAAACACGCATTAGAAAATCCAACATCCAATCCATGCTAAAACGTAAAAAAATGTAATTTTGGATTAAGAACAGTGTAAATAAGAAATCAATGTCTTTATTTTGAAAAACAGGGTCCAAAGAGAGAAACCTTCGAACAATGCTCGCCGTGTTTAGGAGAACCGCCTTCTATATCAGATCCTTGATCATAGCGAGAGCATCCTCAGATGTTGATCGAGACTCCAAGCAATTATATGCCACTGACCGTTACAACTATCAGCACGATAATGGCGGAATCCACATCTCAAATGTCGACAATTCGCGAGCCAAATCAAGAAACTTAGTGTGCTTGTCAGTCTCAGTTTTCACGAGGTTCTCGCCAACGGAACGGTCATGTCAATAATCATTTTTCGACGCTCTAATCGATCTTTTGCTACAATGTCAGGCTAATTGGCAACAATAGTCATGTCAGTGATGATAGACCGATCCCATATCGTCTTAACCATATGCTATCCTAAAGAACTCTGGGTCGGGCCTGATTCCACAGACCTGTATTTTAGGCCAAATAGCTGATGGTTGATCCTGGCTATAAAATTGTGTCATCGCAAAAAGTCTCCGTTAGCCAGACAAGAGCACCCAGAAATATAATGTGACGTATTGATTCTCCGGGACGGTGGCATGCCCGACAGATGTCACAATATATTTCCGGCAGTTTTTAGCCATCATAAATTCATCCATTATTGCACAGACAAAACCTTCAGTTTTCCCAAAGAGGTCACCGAATTTGTTAGTTTTATTAATAAATGCGTACATTCAAACAAATCTTTTGACTTCAATAATTCTTACATTCGAGCCAGTTACTAAGCCAAACCGTCCCCAAATATTATACGTTTGCCCCTAATACCTCATATCCATGGATGACCCCATTCGTATTCCATTAGAACTATGCAAATTTTCCCCTCTGTCTTCACAAACATGGGGTATATTATGAAACATAATCTGTTTGTTTGCGAGTAAAATGTCCCTAAACATTGCGCAGTCAAATTATATAAATTCTTCAGTGAATTAATTTATTAAGTAGGTCAATTATTTAGGAAGCCGCCACAAATCATTATAATACGATAATAACTTGGAAACTTCTCAATAAATTACATAATTTTGTTTATTGTATTGCTGTCTTAAGTACTGGAAGTGGGTGAGTGTTTCTTAATTTCTTTGGGTCACGGAAAGGTTGCTATGATAGTCCAGTTGCTATGACATCCACCTCTTAATCGCGAGGTTATGAGCTCAATAACTACCAATGTAATTTTTAATTCACGTGTAAAGAGCAGCAACGGTTTGTAGAAACATCAAGAACACCCTCTGTATTGGGAAAGTCTTCAAAATTGTTGAGCTATTTGGTGCCGATCCATACGTCATGTTCGTGAACGGGCGCTATCTGCTGGAGACTGGTCATCTCTTAACTGCCACAGTTATTTTAAAAATTGTTTTGTTCATTTCCTATATTTACAATGCCTCTTTTAACATGCACGACTTGTTACGTTGTTCTCACATAGTACCTTAGATTCAACAATGAATGATGTAACCAAAATTGATTTTAAAAGAGTGTTCATGGAGTTTCTTGCTCGCTCTTCTCCATGGGACCTACTGTTTGGAACGAGCAATTAGCTTCAATTTTCTGACAGACTGACACCTTGACGATTCGAAAGTACCTGTAAATGGTTTATTTGAATAAAATAGTTTTGAGTTTGAGTTTGTATGTCTTACCGACTACTAACACACAATCTTCACCCCCCCCCCCCCCCCCCCGATTAGTATAAGCCCACCAATACCGAGTTCCTTTGCATGTTGGCATTTTTATTTACCAACTATGAGTTTAGAATGTATATTATGACGATATACTCCTGTCGTTTTTCACTGAGCTAAACGATTACTGACAAAAATGTTAGCAGTGCCGAGACAGGTTCACTCAAATCTGTGTATATACTTGAGAAATTATTCAACCAATTGGTATTATGGTACCATATCGTACATCATTATGTATGATAGTATTGTTGTATTAAAGTTTGATTATTTTTAATGCATTCAGGTCCAAAACCCTTGAACCATGGATGACCGCACGGTAGACCTGATCTTCGGAGGTTCCCTGAAGCTACTGCCACCAGTCAGCTCCAAGATTGTGAGGATTTTCACCAGTTCCACATTCACAGGTAAGATTTATTTCTAAATTCTTATTAGTCACGGGCGGAACAAAAGGAAAAATCGGAACCCTTAGAGGATCACTTTGTTGTCCGTCTGTCTGTATATCTGTCTGTCAAAACCCCTTATCCCGAGAACGCGGTGAGGTATCGAGTTGATAATAAAACTATACATAGTGTCCCATGGCTATGCCACATGGAGGGAAAGTACCTTAAATATTGTAGATAGAGCAATTTACTGAAAGAAGAAATAATATGAATATTAAAAACAAATTAAACTGCATTTATAGATATTTAAATAATTAAATGGTTGGGCTGGGAATCGAACTTATTCCACGAGAAAAATTAATCATCCTGTAGTTTTATCATACCGATCGAAAGGTTTCATCATAAGGATTATTTTTTGCTAAATAACTTAGTGTCACAAATAAAAGGAAGACCGCGAATTTTAACATTTGATGTGAAATTTTGTTCAGAAAAGTTAAAAGCTTACATTGCCGTGAGGACATACAATTGACAACCATAACTACTTATTACTAATAATTAATCTACCCACTTGAGTAGAACACATTATTTAAATAAATAAATATCCACCACAACAAAACCAAAAAATCGGCAGAGAACGCAATAATCAAAAGTCATCACTTTGTCTCTCACATCACACTTTGAACACTCATTTTGAACATTTGAAAAATTGACTAAATTGTATCCTTCTTTTATTTTTGACACTATGTGATGAAGCCTTTCGAACCGGTAGGATAAAACTACAGCCTGATTAATTTTCTCGAGTAACAGGTTCGATTCCCGGTTCAACTATGTATTTATTTAAATATCTATGGGTAAAGTTTAAAATGTTTTTAAAATTCAAATAATGTCTTCTTTCAGCAAAATGTTCTATCTACAATATTTAATGTACTTTCCCTCCATGTGGCATAGCCGTGGGACACTCTGTATACTCATGACTGCGGCCGGCCTATAGAAGCTGTGTAAAAATCAAACTTCTAAGTTAAGGAAAAAAAAGTTACGGCCGTTTACATCGCAAAAATCGTATATTTTGACACTGAAATTAAAATACATAGGGTACTTGCCGTTGACTAAGAAAGGTGAAAACAATAAAAAATAACATAATATAGCACCAGTAACGGGAAAAATCTGAAAACCATTTAGTTTAAGATCCAATTAGGATGTCAAACTATTTCTTTACCTACAAGTACCCTCGGTTCGCGAGTTCCATAATTTAATTCTGAAATGAACCCCATAACACTAAGCCAAAAAAAAAACACATAGTTCAGTTACACTGAACCTTAACAATCCCCAAGTGTTTCGTTTCTCCAACCCAGAATAACTAAGACCAAAATGGCTGCAAAGCCTGGCCATACTTTCCGCTTTATAAATAATCTGTTCGTGGTTACAAGTTTTCAGTAAGGAATTATTGCTCCGTCCAGAAACTATTTCAAGCACAATTAGAGCAACTGCTGCATTTCAGGGATATTTAGAACAGTTAATGGTAAACCTCTGAAATTGTTAGAGTTGGTTTTATTGGTGCTTTGTGATTTTGTAGCTTTTAATGTTTAAAGACCTCATGACACCAGAACGGTGCTGAAAATTTGCAGACCAACGCCGTTTGTTGAGTCTTGAGCCTATTTTTGACACGCATTTTATTTTATTTATCTTTTACTAGCAATGTTTTTTGTCAACATTTACAAACTTGCAGGTGAACACTTATTGATTCTAACAAATCATTAAACTTTAAAGTTCGAAGAAATAATGCAAATTACAGGACGGACTTCGAATGGACAGACAGACAGACACATTGACAGTCCTGTTGGACTCGCGCCAACTTATCGTAATACCATGGATTCAATTCCCAAGTCAAGGAAAGTGTAACTGGTTTTTCCAGTTAGTTCTTAGCAGTGTCATGGTATCCAGAATTATTAGACTCGAACATACTCTTAGTTTGGAAAAATCGTAGACGGACTGACGGATAGATAGACATACATAGCAAAACCATAAGGTTTCCTTATCGAAACGTCAGGAAAAACAAACTATTTTTGTTTGCTGATAGGTAGAATAGACGAGACTTGATAAAACTTGTCTCCGTGAGTAGGTGCAATTTGAGCCAACCCCGGTGTGGGGCGCGGTGAATGACGTAGTAACCGCCATTCGTTCTTTGCTTAGGGTGTATTACGTAAATACGTACGTATTTACATAAAAAACTATCATTGTAGCATAATAAAATGACAGGTTTTTTACTTATTAATTTACGCACATCTAAAACTACTGAAGTACCTACCAGGGTTGCGCATTATTTCTAATAGTTTTTTTTTTGGGGAGTGGGAAATCATCAAATGCAGCCATGGGGCGGGAGGGCGTGTCAGACTTTTACTGACTAAAACCCACTCATGTTCCTTCGGTTGCTCTTTATGTTCCGGGGTCACAGTAACTATTATAAACATTCCGCAACGTATTTCTAATAGTTACCGTGGCCCCGGAACATAAAGGGCAAGACGGAATATGGTTGGGTTTTAGTGTCTGTAAAAGTCTGACACGAGGGGGCGGGAGAAGTCATTTGATGATTTCCCACCCACCAAAAAAAAAACTAGGTACTAAAGCAATGTGCATTCTGCCCACCCTCACTTACGGAGCGCAGACGTGGTCATTAACCAAGCGTCAAAAGTCCGCACTCGGGGTTTGCCAGAGAGCAATGGAACGCAGTATCTTAGGAGTAAAACTCGCAGATCGCATAAGAAACTCGATACTGCGTTCCAAAACTAAAATTGCGGATGTAGGGCACACGGCTGCCAAACTTAAGTGGAACTGGGCTGGTCATATCTGTCGCATGCCGGAAGAGCTCTGGACAAAAGTAACCACATTGTGGATCCCAAACAGCAGCAAACGGCAACGTGGCAGGCCCAGGCGGAGATGGCGGGACGAACTTGATAAATATGACAAGGATTGGCCTGAAACCGCACTAGACAGGGATATGTGGAAGGCGGGAGGGGAGGCCTTTGCCCTGCAGTGGGACACAGACGGCTGATAATAATAATAATAATAACTAAAGCAAAAACTTAATTAGAGGGTGGGCTAAAAGTATTCAGGTTGGTGATTCAAAACCATAGAAATATAAATAACAGGAGAAGTGGCAAGTGGGCGTGTCGCTGTCCGCGCAACATGCAATCGTGCTACAGGTCGTACGTAAGTGGCCGTGCCCGCGAACTAGTGTGCTTTCGAACGCCATGTCAACAAATAAAACTGAAAGAAGTAGACTGGACTAGAACGTTTTCTAAATGCCATGACGTAAATGAAATGATCTCTCACTTTTACAATATATTATTAAATACTATTGATACGTCTGTACCGAAATATAATCGCCGAAAGCAAAAATATCCAGCATGGTTTTCATTTAGGCTAATCAAATTGTTGCACCACAAAGAAAAAATTAGAGAAAAATGTCGCAAATACCGAAATCCTCGGGATATAATCGATTTTCAGATATTGCGTGATCAATGTCATAAACTTATAAGGTCGTGTTACCGTTCATATAAACAAAAAATCGAATCAGATATAATTGAAAACCCGAAAGCTTTTTGGAGTTTTATAAAGAGCAAACGTAAGGAACAGTCAAAGTTTCCATCCAGTATGCAGTTGGACGGATCAGTTGCAGAAACTGGACCTGAAATATCTAACCTGTTTGCCCAGCAGTTCTCTTCGGTCTTTAGCTCTAACTTTGTAGGCACAACTGATTCTGAACTATCGTTTACCGCCCAAAAAGTAATCAGTAAAATACAGCTCACAGAAAGAGAAGTCCTTATGAAGCTAAAGAAGTTGGACTCCTCGAAAGGTCCCGGTCCTGATTGCATCCCTCCCATTTTTATAAAACGATGTTGCAATGCACTCGCATTTCCTTTATGTATTATTTTTAATCGCTCATTGACTCAAGGTATTTTCCCAGAGGTATGGAAACAGGCAAAAATAGTTCCAATCTACAAAAAAGACGATCCCGCAGACTTAAAGAATTACCGTCCAATTTCTATACTGTCATGCTTTGCTAAAATATTTGAATCGCTAATCTGTCCCATCATCACACATCACCTGGACTCTAACATTTCACCTCGCCAACATGGTTTTAAAGCAGGCCGTTCAGTGGAGAGCAATCTGATCCAATTCGTGTCTGACATATCCGAATCTCTGGACAAACGATTGGAGGTAGATGCTGTGTACACGGACTTTAGCAGTGCTTTTGATAAAGTAAGTCACTCACTACTCTTGTCAAAACTGGCAGCTAATGGTGTTCACGGATCACTTCTGAGGTGGTTTACATCTTACCTACAACAAAGGTCACAGACTGTTGTTTTGAATGGTTACACATCACAACCATATATTTCTATTTCGGGCGTACCTCAAGGATCCCATCTAGCACCAATCATGTTTTTGGTGTTAATCAATGACATAGCAAATCAAATCAAAAACTGCAAGTTTTTAATGTTCGCTGACGATTTAAAAATTTATAAGACCCTAACATCATCAAACGATTCGGTCGCGATTCAAAATGACTTAAATCGAATACAAGATTGGTGCAAGAAATGTTTCCACATTACATTCTCAAAAAAGAAACAGGCCAGTGCAGCCTCTTACAAAATCAATGGCCCAGCACTAACAAAGGTTGATGAAATTCGGGATCTCGGAGTGGTCATGGACAAAAAATTAACATTTAAGCCACATATCGACAGTTGCGTTAAAAAAGCCGCCCAATTATTAGGGTTTTTTAGACGCAATACGCAAGAATTTAGGTCTATCAAAACGAAAATTCTCTTATATAATTCTTATATAATGCCTTAGTACGTAGCAGGCTGGAATATGCCAGTGTTGCCTGGGACCCTTTTTACGCAGTACACTCTCAGCGACTGGAGAGCATACAGAGGGCCTTCACCAGACACCTTGCATTTAAAACCCCTGGCATATCCCATAGGTGTCCCTATCAACAGCGTCTCAGCTTTTTTAAGATGATCCCTCTACGTCAACGGAGAATTATGCACAGTCTCATGTTCCTACATAAATTAGTGAACGGTCACATAGATTGTAGTGAACTGCTATCGAGTATTCTGTTTAAAGTTCCTCCCAGAATTCCACGTTTTCCTGTAACCACAGTGATACAGCGCCCGACTACCACCACAAACACAGGTCTTAACTCACCACTCATTAAGATGTGTGACAATCTTAATTCATTTATTAAGTCCGTACCCGAAGCAGACATATTTAATGACCCTAAAGTGCGGTTTAAATCGAGAATTATGGCCTCCTTACACACCAATGAACTCTAGTCGTAATTTATATCTTCTGTAAACGATAGTAGACCTTTCTAATTTTAGTTATTTTTCTTTTTATTTCTTTTCATTTTTAATTTTCTGTTATTTTATTTTTGTTTGTTTGGTATTGTATTCTACATATGTATTGTTATTTTCTGATACACTGACTTTACAAGCCAGCAACTAAGCAGCAACCATCAGGCGTCTATTTTAGTCAATGATGTGTTTACCTGTAATTGGCGCATATATTAGAACGCTACCTACGAAACAACTACTTTTATAAATACTATGTATGTGCTGTGGGTGAACCTGAAATAAATAAATAAATAAATAAATTAAAATACCGTATTGTTCAGCGATTTCTTGCAAAAAGTGAAGCAGATACCAAAACTATATCAACAATGGAATCACATTTCATATATTTTTTCCTATATTTGTCTTTAAAATCATAAAAAATAACAAATCGAAAAATATTTTCTGTTATTTCGTTTCTAAGCATCACAGCGACTGCATTGTTTGTGCTGAAATACATTGCTCCTTCACAACTACGCAAGTTTGTCACTTAGTGACAAGACAAGCAATGTAAAAATCACAAAACGATATTTAACTAAACGCAAGAATCGCGTGATGCGGCCGCTGGTTCTTGCCGTGAGTTAATGATGTCCATGTGCAAATCCTTTAGCGTAGGTAATCGACAACAAAGTCGCCTGACGAATAAAATATTGTTTGGGAGTTATTTGTTTTAATTTGTCCACCGTTTTAACCCGCTTGGAATATCGAAGTAAATACTAATTTACCCTGTTTTAATTTTGTTTTATTATTATTAGTCATATGTGACCAAATATTACAGCGTTCTTAAATATTTCCCTCTGCTTACCTAACACGGTTCAAGTGCATGTCGCGTGGCATCTGGACCATCGTGTCCATTTTGTATCAGTATTATACCATCGTAAAAAATAAACAAATAAATAAATAACTGCATCGTATTCATATTTATAAAACTCAAAAATGCTAATAAGTTACACAAACCCAAATTTATCTATTTACGCCATCTTTTTATTTAGTTTTACTTCCGAGAACCCAAAAAGGATTTGGTCGATAATAAATAGAAGTTTCGATAATTTTCCGATTTAGTCAATCACTAGCGTAAATGTAAAATAAATTGCATTTGCACAGCACAACGATAGCCATCAATGTTAATGTGTGAGTAAGTTTTACGGTGCATGGTAAATACACGCTGTGTAGGTGTTTTAAGGTTCATAATTGATTGTGTTGTATGTTCTAGTACAAGAAATGCGGGTGTGTGCGCGGCTGCGTATCTATTGCTTTTACTGAACTGCGCGTGTAGTAATTGCCGTGTGGTAGGGATAACAGGAGACACAGGTATCCGATACATTTTCGTCTACAGGGCATATCTCCTTCTTTAATATATCTATGTTCAAAACCAATGACATGATTTAAAGGTATATGATTGTATACAGTTTGAAAGGCCTCATTATGTAGAACAAAAGCATTCAAGAGAGACTGTCTCAGTATGCCGTCTGTTTAGAGATATAAAACTTTTAAAGGATTACATTTTATCGAAGACACTTCAGTTAAGAAACTATACCTACTTATACCTATGAATTCGCTATTAATCCGTACCTACTAATACCTACTATAGGTACCTACTAATATTATAAATGCGAAAGTAACTCTGTCTGTCTGTCTGTCTCTTCTTCACGCTTAAACCACTGAACCGATTTCAATGAAATTTGGTACAGATATAGTCTGGGACCCGAGAAAGGACATGGGATAGTTTTCATACCGGAAATCCCCCGGGAACGGGAACTATTAATCCACGCGGACGAGCAGCAGTCAGTCAGTTTACTTTTTTATACTTAAATATAGATAGATGTTACATTTATAGTATTGAAAGAATTATTATTAAAAATATAGTATAATTTCAGAGTTTATTATTTACAAACTAATCTTCCCTTATTATAACATCGGTGTAGATAAGATAGCCCATACAATTTGAAATTTCAGTCAACGAAATTAATACAAATTTAATCTACAACATATTTTATCGAACTAAGCAGATATCCACGGATTCGTGATCAGCTGCAATTTCGAGCACTCCTTCCATTTGTTGGGGGGAGGGGGGATAAACGAACAACTTTTAATTAACGCCAAATTATCAGATAGCAGTTTCCGATCGGTTTTGGAAAATTTAATTTTACGTGAGCTAATTTTGACGGTGCTTTTCGACGGTTCAAACTCAAATTAAAACATTTACATAAGTATTTCAAATAAGCTGTTTGTTGGTAATAAAATTAAAATGTTTTGTGGTTTCGCCCGTAGATTTTCATTCAAACTTGTATCGTACTATTGTACTCCCTTATGGTGAATTATATACATTAATTGACTATTTGCGCGACCATAGCATTTTATACCATGTTAGGTAAATCGAGGGAAATACTTAAGGATGCGATAATGTATGCTCACATATATATTATTTAGAGCAACAAAATGTAAATAATAATAAAACAATATAAAATCGTAAAGAAAAATGTAGTTGAAATTATCGCAATAAGGCTCTTAAAGTCTTAAAAAACCGGCCAAGAGCGTGTCGGGCCACGTTCAGTTTAGGGTTTCGTAGTTTCCTATCCGTCACATTTTGTCTTTTTTGTAAAAACTGTTATTTCCATTAAGTTCAAAATAATTGTCCTATAAGGTCCTTACAAAGTTCTACTTTTCAGGTTATTTTCATATTTTCTAAACTTATGGTTCAAAAGTTAGGGGGGGACATAGTTTTTTAGTTTTGGAGCGATTATTTTCGAAATTATTGACATTATCAAAAGATGTTTTTAGTAAACCCCTATATATTTTTAAATACCTATCCAACAATATATCACGCGTTAGTGTTGAAATTAAAAAAAAAACACTTTCCTCTTTACATAATAGGGGGCTACCCTAATAAAACATTTTTTTCCAATTTTTATTTTACCACTTTGTCGGCATTATACGTTGGTACCAAATTTTAGCTTTCTAGTGCTAACGGTCACAGAGTTTAAGCGAGGACGCACAGACAGACATGGCGAAACTATAAGGGTTCCTAGTTAATTACGGAACCCTAAAAAGGACACCCTAGCGCTCGCGATTGCATTGTCACTATCCTCTGATAAGAGAGTGAAGTAGGTATGATCCGTTATTCTTTTGAGGCTGCAAAGCACTACTGTAACTATTGTAGTTACACGAAAGTGATACCTCAAATCGTTCTACAGAAAAAGGGTAAATGGGTATATAAATGGTCGACAATCATCTGGCTTACCCTTAGGTGGGCCTTTCGCTTTTCACCACCAAACCTTAACAAAAATATTCATATCAGCATAAGACTTAGAAATACACCTAACATAAAGCGGAGTGTACAATAGTGACTAGAGGCAGGCTCAATACAAAGCGTGCCTGCCGCATTACCCTAGACTTGTCACCGACACTCGACTGCCTGCGATACACGTTGCACGATACAGTGATACTGTGCGAATTGATATAGTAGCACTTTTTTAATAAGTAAATATCGCGACCCACATTAACAACCATCTGATCCCAATCTAGCCAGAGCGTGTATTATGGTAACCACGAAAAGGATATCTAATATAAATGATGAATAAATAGATAATAATAAATAAATTAAACTTGGGCACAAAACAGGCAATATATAACACTCACAACGCAAAGATTTGTCCGGGGTGGTAACTGAAACCAAGACTTACGGCTTCAGTGTGATTGGAGTAAAAAAAAATTTAAACCAGCACAAAGGCCTTCGAAACACACACACGTAACATAAAGCGGAGTGTACAATAGTGACTAGAGGCAGGCTCAATACAAAGCGTGCCTGCCGCATTACCCTAGACTTGTCACCGACACTCGACTGCCTGCGATACACGTTACACGATACAGTGATACTGTGCGAATTGATATAGTATTACTTTTTTAATAAGTAAATATCGCGACCTACATTAACGACCATCTGATCCCAATCTAGCCAGAGCTTGTATTATGGTTACCACGAAATGGATACCTAATATAAATTATGAATACACACATAATAATAAATAAATTACATTTAGGCACAAAACAGGCAATCACGCTCACAACACAATGATTTGTTCGAGGTGGTAACTGAAACCAAGACCTACGGCTTCAGTGTGATTGGAGTGAAAAAAAAGTTCAAACCAGCACAAAGGCCTTAGAAACACACCTAACATAAAGTGTAGTGCACAATAGCGACTAGAGGCAGGCTCAATACAAAGCGCGCCTGCCGCATTACCCTAGACTTGTCACCGACACTCGACTGCCTGCGATACACGTTACACGATACAGTGATACTGTTGCGATTTTTTTTTATAAAATCCTTGTGTCAAACTAGGTAGAGTCCTTCTATGTTAACCAAACAGCTACTAATATAATTTATAAATACTTCTAAATATATATAACTCAAAGGTGACTAACTGACATAGATCTATCGGCGCACAGCCCAAGCCACTGGACGGATCGGGGTGAAATTTGGCATGCAGGTAGATGTTATGACGTAGGCATCCGCTAAGAAAGGATTTTTGGAAATTCAAAACCCAAAGGGATAAAATTGGGGATGGAAGTTTAGAAATTCACGCGGGCGAAGCCGCGAGCGAAAGCTAGTACACAATAAAATTTCACTCAGACACAGAACACAAACATTTGCCTCACGCAAAATCGAGCCAAGACACAGTGCAGCTGTCAAACGCTGAGCTACGCTAACCGTCAAATATCACAAGCCATTAAAACTAATAAGTATTAATACCTTCACATAACCACTAACTCCTTTGGCTTTCATCTATCCACGGAATTCCAGAAAGTTCCAGAAACGCCATCTTTCTTAGAACTAATAAATATTAATTCCGCCACAGTACCACATCGTCGTTTGCGTGCAACCGACCTAATTCCGTAACGGACTGTTTGAACAGGCTGCAACACTACTCCGTAACACTCCATTGTTATTAGGTGGTTCATACTGCAGTCACTGCATGGTTTTTGCAGGATAAACGTTATCGAATATTGTTGCACACGTTGTTAATACTCCAAAAAGCTTTTAAGAAAATCAAAATAACTAAAACTTACAATTTCAAACACCGATTTCCGAATTTTAAGTTTTTTTTGTCGTTAGTTTTTGTACTCGGTTTTTTCTTTAAGCTTTTTATTTTTTACTTTTTAGTGCTCAAGCACAGACTGTCTTAATGTCTACTCCAAATATAGTTAGTCCAGTTATAGTACTTTACTATTTCACGGGATTTAACGCGTTGACCTTTTTTATTTGTTTTTTGCTTGACGTTTCGGTAAAGTAGTAATATGCAACGCGAAAGTTTAAAGTATAATATAGTCCAGGGGGCGTACCACAAGCTCTTATAGCAGTATTACTTCGATATTACTTTCAGTGGGAAAGAGACGGCGCTAGACAACGTGTTTAACGCTGTCACTTGCACACTCCTGAACAGGAATAAAACAATCTTACTTTAAACGTCATGGTAATGGGGCTGTTATAGGTTGACGCCAAACTAAACACCATAAGGTCGTCGCTATAAACCAGACAAATATACAAGACAAAAATGTTCATAAAATGAAAACTACTTTGCCAAACTATAGTTTTACATGATATCTTATTAAGTTTGCCAATTGCCAAACTTGAAAATCATATAAATTGTACCATAAATAAAAATAAAAATAAAAATAAAAAAGCTTTATTGACACAAAAATATTTTACAAGTTGATTTTGGTAAACAGTAGGTACAATTCTGCAATTGAACACAATTCGAATGACCACTAACACCTAAACTAGGCCGAGCCTGTACCTTAGGCGTTAGATCTTGCCCGGGTAACAATCTACAGACGTGTACATTAAGATCCAATTGTATAATTATTGTAAACAACTTTTGCACCATAAACTAATACAATAAATAATACTAATCTAAGTTTAATCGGTGAAATAGCAATGCCATTTTAAAAAGATATGTTTAATTTATTTTAAAATTGTATAATAGTAATATGGCCTTATTGTTCAATTAATTTTAGGACTATACACAGAAATTGGCACCTAGTTGAACCTCAACGCGTATTAATCATATTGAACTTGGCTCGTATTTTCACATTTATGATTTTGATAGGATATTATATCATCATCTTCCTAGCCTTTTCCCAACTATGTTAGGGTCGGTTTACAGCCGTGTAATTTATTTAGATACCTTTTTTTTTTTTTTTGGTGAGTGGGAAATCATCCAATGACTGCTCCCGTCCTGGGTGCGGCGGGAGGGCGTGTCAGACTCTTACTGACTAAAACCCACTCATGTTCCTTCGATTGCCCTTTATGTTCCAGGGTCACGGTGACTACTATACACATTCCGCAACCCCGGCAGGCGTTGGCCCTGTTAGGCCCCTTCCTGTGCTGACTCCTTCTCTTTGAGGCGCGCGTGGAACACTAACGCGCCGTCGACGCGGTCCTGGTCCTAGCCGGGCGGCGAGCTACCCATCGCTCGCCATCCGCAGAACCGCGCCTACGGTGGCCGGTAGTCGTCTTGCGACTCTCGACGTCTTCGCCTGGGTCTTTGTCCGGGGCGAGAGGCTCGTCGTTGCCTCTCGCGCGCCGCCGCTTCCTTCACTAGCATAACTGCTTCGCAGAAGGAGGCGACGGCATCCCATTCCGTCTCGCCCCGCAGCATGGCCTGAACCTTGTTTAGATACCTGTGTTTTACGTGAAGCGACTGCCTATCAGACCCCCACAACCCAGTAACTTGGCGACACGATACCATTTAGTTCGACTGGTCAGACTTTCTGGCTTCTGAATACCCGTAACGACTGTCAAAGTTCTACAAATGACAACCGGGACCAACGGCTTTACGTGCTTTCCGAGGCACGGGATTTCAGTGATTTCCAAGATTTAAACTTTAGAAATGATGATTTGATAGGATATTATGCCAATGTAATATAGGATTTACACTGCACAAAGTAGGAAATGTCGGTTCTAGTTTACTCATGGCTCGATAGATATCGCCACATAGGTAAAGGTAGCTATCGTTCATTCGCATTTACGCCCAATTGGAATTATATATCCTAAAACTTGACATTTTGTCTTCCAGATACCACGATGGAAAGAAATACCCTGATGGCAAAATGTTATCCTCGAATCAAAGATTATTGCCGAGAAAAACATGGATTGGAGTTTCAGGTAAAATTATAATATATGTTATTGTATCTAGATGGTCCAGTGGTTAGGGCACACACCTCTCGTATAAGAGGTTCTAATTTGGCAGCATGTATCTGTGTGACTTTTTGAAACATGAATCATAAGCACAAAGTAAATAATTGGACTCATTAGTACTGATCTACAGTTTATCTTTCAATTATCAAATTAAAAAAATCATTAAAATCATATTTATTTTGGAAATAGGTTATATACATAACACTTTTACACGTCAATATTTGTTTTTTTTATATAAAGCGAACGATGGGGCCGAAAATTATATTAATTCTAGCTCGGTATCAAACCAGCAACCTCATGCTTCGCAGGTGGGTCGTTTCACTTGTTTATATAATTTAAATCCTCATTTATATAATTCAAAAATTTACTTTCATCCATTTTCTAAGAACCATTTTGTTAGATTTTGATGCACAACAAATATATTTTCGAACTTCCTTTAACAACAAGATAACTTCATAAAAAATACACCTTCATAATAGGAAATACGGAAACTTTCCACGAATATCATCTCAGAAGCTTAACAAACTGTAAAAAATTGATGCCTTCCGTCCGATCGCAGTACAAATCTTTTTGTCGGATTAAGGGCAAGCTTTAAAATATTAAAACTCTTAGAAAAACTTTTATATCTTTTTCTTTAACTCTCTGATTCGTGAAAGTCGTTCTTCCTGGTCGGATGTGTATAAATGTAAAACTTTGTGATGATGGATGGATATACTTAGTTGTTGGTTTTGCGTAAAACTACTGAACGGATTTTATTGCAACTTTTCAATAATCCGTAGGTACTAAAATTATATTAAGAATACACTCTGTCAACAAGCATATTATAAATTAGATGATTATATAGAAGATAAAAGTGCTTGGAAACATGCTGGACCTGCTCCATAGGATAATTCACAGTGTAGACAAAACCAAATAGGTTGCTAATTCAAACAGACAATGATTAACTGCTCTTTACATTAGAAATTATACACACATATATAAATATATTTTAGTTAAACATTTCATTTCATTTTCATTTATTTATTTCACAAACAATTTTTACATTGTATTGAAAATATACACTGACTTATAAATTATACAGTAAATTAAAATAATAACAAAAGAAATCTTGTAACTCTGTCTGTCTGTCTTTCTGTCTGTCTGTCTTTCTGTCTGTCTGTATCTTCTTCGCGCTTAAACCACTGAACCGATTTGAATGAAATTTGGTACAGATATAGTCTGGGACCCGAGAAAGGACATAAGACAGGTTTTATCCCAGAAATCCCCTGGGAACGGGAACTATTATTCCTCGCGGACGAAGTCGCGGGCAAAAGCTAGTATAGCTAGTATAGCTAGTAAAGCTAGTATAGCTTTTGCTCCCTTTTTACCCCTTCGGGGATGGAATTCTCAAAAACCTAACTCTTCACAAAGAAAACATCCTCCAAGTTTCATATCAATAGGACCAGCGTTGTATATAATACTAGCTTTTGCCCGCGGCTTCGCTCGCGTTAGAAAGAGACAAAAAGTAGCCTATGTTACTCTCCATCCCTTCAACTATCTCCACTCAAAAAATCACGTCAATAAATCGCTCCGTTTTGCCGTGAAAGAAAGACAAACAGACAGACAGACAGACACACTTTCCCATTTATAATATTAGTATGGATCACCACGTCAGTCAATCAGTTTCTACCAGTTGCATCATTTTATCTACACTAATATAATAAAGAGGAAAACTTTGTATGTTTGTTTGATTGTAATGAATAAGCTCAAAAACTACTGGACCGATTTAAAAAATTCTTTCACCATTAGAAAGCTACATTGTCCACGAGTAACATAGGCTAATTAGGCTATATAATATCACGCTATGTCCCACGGGAGCGAAGCAGTAACCAAAAACCATATGACGTTTAACAGCTAGTGTAATAATATAAAGATACATTACAATAACACAAAGGCTACATAACATCACACGGGACTTTAACTCATGGGTTGAAAGCAATGAGGGTGCAAACGCGATAAAACGACAGGAAGAGCAAAATATTTTAAAAACTTACATAAAATGATGGAGTAAGCAAATAGTTGCAATACGTAATATAAATAGAGATAGAGACCTATACATATCATGAGGTCTCCTCAAGATATGTATTAACTTTACTTCGAATATAAAAAGACAGACTTCCAAAAATCGCTAGATATAATAAAAGAAAGGTTACATGAAAATAGACGCATTTTAGACACTCGCACGAAAATCAAAACCTGCCTCAAAGAGCAATCAGCACGAGAAGGGGCCCTCTAGGGTCAATGCCTGCCGGGATTGCGGAATAGTTCTAATAGTTACCGTGGCCCGGAACATAACGGAAATCAAGATCTTTACTACTTAATAATAGCTCATTACAGCCACCCGGCAGCCACTCTGCACCGAATCGCCTTATAACCGAGGCGATCCGGTGACGGTACGGAGTTGATATAGTGAGCGCATGCCCATACAAGTCCATATAAAGAATACTAGCCGCAGGAGGCGAGTCGGTGCGGAGTGGCTGCCGGGTGGTTGTAATGAGCTATGACCTATAAACTAAAAAAAATACACTTTCAAAATAACATGATTATCCAAACTGCAAGTTTTAATACAACATAATACTCTACGATGTTATTACTATTGATATTGGTCCGTTTTTTATGTAAATATGAGGTATTGGAGCGGATCCGAAGGTATCGGCGTAAGGTCAAGCTTCTTGTACAAATTGAAAGGGTAAAAGAACCCTTTTTCCTTATTTTTCATACGGTTTTTTTGGGTCGCAAAAATATATATGAAATATTTTAGGAAAAATTTCCTTTTGCGCCCTTGGTCTTGTCGTGTTCCGTCTTTTTATTTCGCAAAAAGAAGGATGTTTTAAGTTTGACCTCTATGTATGTGTGTGTTTATTTGTGACACTGTAGCCCTTAAACGGGTGAACTGATTTGGACGTTTTTTTTTTTAATTTGAAAGTAGTTTTTCTAGTGATGGTTTTTAGACATTCATATAGAAACTAAAGCCAGCGGTTTCGACTGTGCGTTGATATATCAACAGTCAGATACATAGTCAGATTACCATTTTATATACTACTAGCTTTTGCCCGCGACTTCGTCTGCGTGGAATAGTTCCCGTTCCTGGAGGATTTCTAGGATGAAAACTATCCTATGTCCATTCTCGAGTTCCAGACTATATCTGTATAGATTTTCATTCAAATCGATTTAGTGGTTTAGGCGTGAAGAAGAGACAGACAGACAGAGTTACTTTCGCAATAGGCGAGACGACGAAAAAAAATTTAGTTAGTCCGTCAGTTAGATTATTAAACAATTTTGGACACGTATTTTTTCTTTTAAACGAAAAATGACGAAGATATAGTGCATTGAAGTTGCGCGTGACGTCACAATCTGATACAATTTTTGCAGCACGGTGACGTCAAAAGCCCCCACTCCGGAACTTTGTAGCTCTTTATCTTTGTATTTTTTTATTATTTTGATCAAGCAAAAAATACGTGTCCCGTATTTTTAGCCGATCTACAAGACGGACTAAACAGAATGCCATTTTTTTTATGCTGTCGTCATCCCTATTATAATAAAAGTATGGATATGTTATTATGTCAGTACTAGCCACGCTCGCGCGTATGTCGAAACCATCCACAAAAAAAAGTGCATACTCCTCACATAGCAACGCTGCTTTGTGTATAGTGGTGCTCTCGGATGAGCTCCACAAAAAACTCTCCTTGTTAAAAAAATATTTTTACCGAGTACAGTTTCGGGTTGTGTTACAAAATTAAAATAATTCCCTAACGGCTGCACCGATTTTGATGAAACATAACTAAAAACCATCGCTAGATGACCAACATTCAAGAAAAAAGAAACGCATTCAGTCGGTTACCCGTTTAGAAGCTATACGGTGCCGCAGACACCACAGACAAACAAATAAACAGACAGACACAAATATCGTTCAAACTTTTAATACCCCTTTTTGCGTCGTCGGGAGTTAAAAATACAAACAGACACTTTAAGAATTATATATAAACAATGGTATACTTTAGCTTAATTCGACAGTTGTTTGTTATTAAGTATTCTTCAACAAATTTGTCTTAAGCATAGATCAATACATCTAGAGTTGGATATCGAAGCAATGCTATCAGAGACGGCTGGTTTCCTAGGGGAAATCAGTTTTACAGAGTATATTATTATTGTCATAGAACAAGTGGATTCTGTTGTTTATTTTATTCATAATATAAAGGAAACAATTTTTTTTGTTCGGGGAATAGGCCCACCGCAAATTGTGGCATTTAATAATGAAATGCACGTTCGTTTATTCCTTATAATCTCTAGATTACAGTGGTAATATTAGCAAAACTCTATGTAACCGGAATACTGTGAAATACGACAATCAAAATATGACTCTCATATGCTCATAATGACCAAAAATCTCACAAGAGCGATTGTTTAATGAGTGAATAGGTCTCCTAGGTATTTAATGTTAGAATAGTGCACTGTTCAATAATAATATAGTATAAATCTAAACCATGTTTGTACTACGTAATAGGTTTTGATGTGATTTACACGATTAATTTACTTACTGTTGTCGTCAATGATATCATAAGTAAAGTTGTCGCACATTTCGTTGAAGTCATGCTGCACACTTATTACAACAGCTTTGTAGATCATGCACTGTATCTACAGATGCCATTTTCATAAATTCTATTGAATAAAATTACGAAAAGAACACGAGAAGCACACATCTTAGAAAACTATCGGAAACAATAAGGCTAAGCTTACATTACGCGCAACAACCGCGCGTCGCCGCGCGGCTGGGGCGTTCGCTTGACGGCATATGTAAGTACGTGCAGCCCGGGTGTGACAACGTTGCGTGATAACAAACAAGGAGGAGGGCAGGAGGCAATTTGTTTATGGATTTTATACCGAAGGCTGAATGGTCGCAGAAAAAGACAAAGACGATATTGGGTGCATCCTATTTCAAGTGAAAGACTTTCGTCAAGCATGTTTGTCAAATTAAAAGTAATTCTTCCCACGATCGATCGTCAATTTTTTTATTTTATGTGAATTAAGATTCCTAATGGCATCTCTTTCTAAACTTCGTCCACATTTTTATTTATGCGTCTGCCCGTCTCAACTCGTGGCAATCGAATGAACAGTTACATACGTAAAACGAATGTAGAACGCGCGGTAATGCCAACGATAATCACTGCTTACTTTGGTCTTGTACCGCGCGGTTAGTGGTACCGCGCGGTTTCGCGCGGTCGTATGAGCTTAGCCTAAAAATGTAGTCTGTCAGTGTCAAACTGATTGAAACTGTACCACAGAGCATCTACAACAGGATGTAAATTAGGTACGTTCCGTTTTACATAATATATTTATTTTCACGTTGAAATAAATGTAAAACGGCCATTCTCCGATAAGCAAATTTTACGTGTCCGCGCTTGAATAATCCGCACTTGTATCATATTCAATTATCCAATATTTTTTATATGTTAGATAGCATTCCTATCTAGCCATAAACAAAAACACAGGCGTCTGTTTTAAGTAGTTAAGACAAAATAATTTAACCTAAGTTCAAAAACCTCTGTTCTCTAATTACCGTAACGTGTCCGCACACTGACTTAATGTTAAAACTTACTTGTAATTTTTATGACTAACAGATTTACTTTGATCCATTTAACATTTTAAATAGTGTTAAACAACGTGTATAGCATAGTAAAATATCGAGTCACTAGAACCAGTCTATAAATAATTATCATTAAATTATCGGATGTCCGATCGAAAGTTATAATTACCGTGACATATTCTGTTCTCGAGTGCACATCCCTAAAAAACAGTATTTGGCACACCACTACCGCGCTGGTCTCTTCTCCTCAATGGGTACCGCAGCAAAACAGCAGTTGCACGTCTCTAACGTTAGTGTACCGCGAATGAAGCACGCTAGTATATAATTACCGTAACCTTGGTTAAAAACTTTTCTAATTACCGTTTTACATAAATATAATATTTGATTTTTAAGTTAGACCCAAGTTGATCAAGTGAATCGAGACAGTATTTTGGCCTCCGTACGTTGTAATAAGCTCATATTTGCATACTTTGTTGTTTCCGAAATTTTTAAGAAAATCTATCGATTTCTAATTACTGTATACTAATTACCATATGTTTATAATTACCGTTGTATGAAAAATTAGTTCTTATTTACTAACTGTAGCCTCAAATTGATGGGTACAGAAGTCAATCTACATACAAAGCGCGCTCGAGCATCACCCGCAATCATCAGTGATGAGTTGATAAGGCTGTATATATCCCGCGGAAATGTGGAGGACGAGGCTTTTTTTTTCAATGCTTAGTCTCTCCACAACCGCGAGGCATACAGCCTCCGGGAATATTTCCTTAAAGCTGACGTGGGAATGCACCGAGATGTGGTCACTGTGGACAAGGACCTCACTCTGCTCTCCTTAGCTAAAGAGAACTGGTGCAAACCTGTAGTGCTTGAGACGAAGGATCGTAAGGAAGTATGGCAGAGTAAGGAGTTACACGGACGGTTTTTCCGGGTCCTGCATGGGCCCGATGTAGACTGTTTAGCGTCTGTTTAGTGGCTACGATTTGGTAACTTATTTGGGAAACCGAAGGTTTCGTCTGTACAATTATGTATGAGACTCTTGTGAGGAGTCATCTGGAGTATAACGCGGCTGTATGGAGCCCGAGTGAAATTAAATACAAGAATATGCTCGAACGGATACAGAACAAATTCGTCAGATTTTTGTATTTAAAGTTATATGGGCGATACCCGGGATTTCCGTTACTGTATCCCACCTTATTCTGTCTTGGTATGGTGGGCTACTACAAGTTGGAAATTAGGCGTGAAGTGTCACTGGTAGTATATCTCTTCAGAGTTTTAAGAGGTAGTATACAAAATTCAGGTATACTATCAGAATTAGGCTTGAATTTACCGGATAGGTACACGGCGCGGCGGCGCAGGCCGCAGCTGCTGGCGGTGCTGCGTGCGCGCACTAACCTGCTGGCGCGCGCGCCGCTCACTCGTGCGCTGCGCACTCTTAACACAGTAGCGGACACTTTAGACATATTCACCTGTACACCGCACGAGTTCACAAGGGCCACGTATAGTCTAGCTTGTAAGGATTAATTAAGCATACTTATATATTTGAGTTTCTTTGTCGCATTAGATATATCTGTAATGGCAAAGGAAACTGTTTTGTGATAAATAAATAAATAAATAAATAAATAAATAAAATTATGGATGAAGTCATCATAACGAAGAATTATCGGAGATTTATTGTGAAAGATGCTACGGTTGACTTATGTTGGGCGTGTCACCTGACGGGAGAACGATTCGACACATTATCACTGGTTGTTTTCGTCTTGCTAACGAAGAGTTGTAGTACTTACGGTCTTTTATTTTTACCGACTTCACAAAAAGGAGGAGGTACTATGTTCGGCTGTTTGTATGTTTTTTTTTTTTTTTTTTGTATGTTTGTTCATCGATTACTCCGTCAATTGTCAACGGATTTTCAAAATTCTTTTTTTGTTCGAAAGCAGATAGTTCTGAGGTGGTCCCATTGTCACCAAGTTAGGATCTGATGATGGGATCTTAGAGAAATCGAAGGCAACCCTCAAATTTTATAAGCTCACTTATTGTATTTCGCATATTTTATGAAGTATCTTGTGTATTTGCGTATGGTTGTCACCATCTCAGTTAGCTGAGCTGATGATGGAAGGTACAACTCCTTAACAGTAAGAAGTTACTCGAACAGGCAAGGACTGTTTTAGTAAATTGTTTTGATGTTTGATAGGGCATTTGCCACATTTGGGCTCATGATCATCAAGTCATGACCTGATGCTGCAGTCAGGATAGTCTGCAGAGTACCTAACTCCTCGACAAATAACAGCAGATATATCGTGTTTAGGCTCATTGAAAAGGGCTCGATGTGTGGATAAACGTACTGTTAATGAGGAACACTGAAGTACATAGAGACCTGATGCTGAAGCCAGGAGCATCAGAAAAAGTACAAACCTTGAAATTACAGCACAGTAGTCGTGTTTGGGCTCATTTTAAACAGGACTAAATTTTAACTCGACACTAAAAAGTAAAAAATAAAAAACTTTTTACAAAAAAAAAATAACCGACTTCAAAAAGTAAAAACTTAAAAATAACTTAAATTTCGGAAGTCGGTGGCAACACAAACACTTTTTCACTAGACATTTGTCAATCATTCTATTTGTTTTCTTTATAGGTGGAGGTTGGTTTGTCTTTGTGAAGTTTGCATACGTTTTTATAGACCTGTCCGCCTAATTTTGTTAATGGCACCCTCATTTTCTTTACTATTTCAAATTTTTGATTCAAAACATTGCGTTCCTAACAAAGTGTTCGAAAAGAGTCTTCTTTATCGATATTTTTGCAGAGGGAAGTGAGTCTTGTGCCGGCATCGAAAATAGAAGGAGTAACTGGGAGGTCTAGAAGTGAACCCTCACATATATTACTGATAAACCTCTAAGTGAACCGGCCTCTCTTGGGTTCACCTCCCAGTTTACTCCTGCACGCGCTTCTGCGTTATCTTTTTCTAGCCTCCAGCCTCAGCTACCGAGCTACCAAGGTACCTGCTCAGCCTCTGGCGTCAATTGCCGAGGCCCCTGCTCAGCCTCCGGCCTCCACCGCCGAGGCGCCTACTCCGCCTCCAGCGTCTGCTGTCGAGGCGCCTACTCTGCCTCCGGCCTGCATAGTCGGGGCACCTACTCTGCCTCCAGCCTCCGCTGTCGAGGCGTCTACTCTGCCTCCGGCCTGCGTAGTCGGGGCACCTACCCTGCCTCCAGCCTCCGCTGTCGAGGCGCCTACTCTGCCTCCAGCCTCCGCTGTCGAGGGGCCTACTCTGCCTCCGGCCTGTGTAGTCGGGGTGCCTGCTCTGCCTCCAGCCAGCGTAGTCGAGGCGCCTACTCTGCCTCCGGCCTCCGGCCTCCGTTGCCGAGGCGCTTACCCTGCCTCCGGCATACGACGTGAAGCACCTCCGAATCCTGGTTTTTAACATCCTCTTCTATTTATTTTAAATCCTACGAGTTTGGGCCAAAGTGTAGGGTGATCAGGTACTCTCATGGTTATAATATTAAATATATATCTGTAAATTTCCTAACTGTTTAATTTCTTCTACTACCTTCTGTTCGTCTGGGACTCCAGTTCCCTAAGGTTCTGGTTTCCTAGACGAACCTACCTGTGTGGTTGTTTCCCTGGGCCTCTACAACCCAGGGTAACGTTACAGAGTACTTGAATGGACATAACATAGTAGCCAGGATTATCAATCAGCAACTTGCTCTGGGATACGGCCTCGTAGAATCTGAAGATGGCAATGTCACATTGTACTGGGGTCGATTCATCATCACTGACAAGACTGTTGTAGCAAACAAGCCTAATATAGTGATGGTGGATCAATTGAAGCGGTGCGAAATGCTCGTTATCGTGACGGTCCCGCGTGACGGGAACCTTATGAAGACCGAGAAAGATAAAAAAAAGTCTATATATCAACTTGGCTTGCGAGATTGTTGACATGTGGAATGTGGACTCAGCGGTCATGTGCCGATAGTTGTTTCTGCCAATGGTTTAATAGCCAAGAGTCTCGACCAACACCTCTCTCTCGGAGGCTCTCGTTAGATGGCTGGATCTTTCAGAAGCTTTTGGACACGGCTCGCATCGTTAGGAAGTTCCTCCCTCTGGAGCTCAGATCACCGGTAGCTGGGACCCTGTTCCTGATGCCTTTGGGCTACTTAACTGTTTTTTTATATTTTTACATGTTTATGTTTTTTTACATCATCTATCCTACTCTATCCCACTCTACCCTACTCTATTCTACTCTAACCTATACTATCCTAAAGTAACCTAATTTTCACTTTTTTTTTCATAAGAACCTCCTCCAAACAATAACAAACACAACAAAGAATTAGTGAAATCGGTCCAAAGATGACAAAGAGAAATAGGGATTCATTTTTATATAAATAGATGTATACAAATTATTAATTTGTGTTATTTTTATTATATTATATCATATTTTACATAGAATTGACGGCATTTTCTAATTACCGTGGCATTAGATGTTAAACTTTTCTAATTACTGTACTCATAATTTTTTTAAGTCTCAATAACTAAAAAACTACTAATAATTAAAACATGCCTCATTGATTATTGAATTCGTATTTTTTTTATTAGTTTCATATTTTAATGAGTTTATGTAAAATTAGTGAAAAATAAAAATGGTTACGGTAATTAAGCAAATAACGCCGAATCGGAGAATGACCGAAAAACGCTCCTAAACAAGCATTTTTCCGTAACAGTTTTTTACTATTATTTCATTATTCCCGTTAGATTTCTATATAATATTTGTTGTTTTAATTATAATAAGGTGATCACTTGTTTCATGTGTAAAATGATTAGTATACGTTACCGTTTAATAGTGGGCCTAAAAAAAAATGTCTCCTTTATTTAGTGTTTGTTCTCTGTAAGACTTGGTAGATAAAATTCAGGTTTTTTTTTTAAAGCTGTAGAGTAATTTTTGTGTTTAAACGGGCTGATATCTGGATGTATCAGATCCTTTGGAATAATTAATTTTTATATGATAGCCAAAGGAGTATGACCAAATCTAGCATCGCTATAAAATAAGAGGGTATAGCCACAAAAATATACTCATAAATCATAACATATTATTTTGACTTTCTTAAAATAACTTCATGGAAATCTTTCCGGGGGTTAATATTTTATATTTAATTAGTTATTTATTCGACTTTGTTGCATTCTTCCTTTAATGGCGTACTTAAGTGAAAACAGTGTTGCCAATTTCATAATCTTTCCCATAATCAGTCTTAACTGATGGTATTACATATTATATTTTAGGGGCACACGTTGATGTCTAAAAATAATTCTAAAAATAATTAAGACTATAACATTTTTTTGCGTTACCAACAATTTATATTTATTTAACATTTTTAAAATATGTTATTTTACTTACAAAAAGCATTTACGTGTCTAAGTAATTACTTATGGTTAATTTTTATTAGCTGTGGGTAGCACTGCCACGGAAATTCAAATGTTAATAGTCAAAATTGACACTTTCAAGTCAAACAAAGCGACGAATGTTTTGATTGAAAATTGAGTTTATTTTGCGTTATTAGTCGACGTTTTTATGATTTCGGATCATTTCTCTCTTTGTGCAGTACCGACAATATTGTTAAAAAAATGACACGCTGTGTGGACTATTGTACCCTTGCTCTAAAAACCCCGTCGCCAACTGGGGGCAGCAACGGATGCAATGGTTACAATTCTACGATACTGGACTTCTCCGGCAACGGTTAGTATCTTATAATATTACAGTATTGTGTCTTGTATCGCTTTTCTCAAGACACGCTTTTTTGACATTAGTGTAGGGGGAAATGAGTGCATTATTGTTAATTATCAACATTATATACGTTATTATGTATAATACCAAAGATGGTACAAGTCAATAGCACTATTTGTATTTTGTTGTACAGCTAACTGTAACAGCACAGCTGTGCACTACCGACGGTTGGCTGGTAGAGAATGCCTAAGGCATTAAGTCCACCTCTGTACATTAATTTTGTGCATAAAGAATAAATAAATAAATAAACAGCAGGTAAGGAAAAAAAAACTAATTGAAAATCCTATTAGAATCATTTTCGGCTTCCACGCGGACGAATTTCCTATTAAACTAATGCTAAGATCAATCAATAATATGTTATAATATTTATTTTCAGATGTCAGAAGAACATCCTCTTCTTCTCTCAGGAATGTTATATTATTGAAGTGTAATGAGTGTTGAACGAGCTTATGGACAATCAACATGCGTGCTTTGTCTGCAGATCTTCCACATTGAGAGCACACAGTATTCTGAATAACCGACCTACTCTTTGACAATTCAGAAATGCTTGTAAATAATCTAAGTGAAATAAATGCCTTTGACTTTTGAATATTTTTATTTCCACACATTAATATTACAAATGTTTAATTACACGCATTGCAATGATGACTAGAATAAAATTATGTCTGTTTACAATAATAAATTAGTTACGAATGGTTTTTACAAAAAGAACCCTTATAGTTTCGTCATGTCCGACCCCCTATCCGTTCGTCCATTCGTCCGTCCTCGTCTTACCTATTAACTGTTAACCTTTCGACAACCAAGCGATAGCCGAATAGGAGGAAAACTATAACGGCTAAGATCTCTTTATTATTTCAGGAGTTAAAAGAGACCTAACTTGTAAAATGAACTTACTTCGAAAACTTCGCACAAAAATTACGATTTCATCGTATTAAAAATAAATCTTAACAATTCGAAAGTGGATAGGAAACCCTATTCTATATATTTTGTACCTACTCTTTATGCCTATAAAGCCACTTTGATTTCGTATGACGGTATGACCTAATTACCATTTACTTGGGGACTTTCATTGGGTTGTTAAAACTATTCTGTTTTGTTTTATGAGTAAATAAATCGTAATATTGTTATTATTAGTACTTTTTTTGGTAGAAGTTATGATACAAAACTAACCTAAAAACTTGAACATATACATCAAAATTCAACAAAAACCCTGAAAATAAGTAGATAATTTTTATTTCCTTGGAAAGTACGACCACTCCCCTCTTTTATATCCAATTTACACCAAGATACCAATTTTTTTTATGCGCAACGGCGTTCTATAGTGGGTTGGTCAATTTCCTTTAAGAGGAATAGTAAAGGCCATATACATAATGCTACGATGTGCAGGGAAGGTCCAAAAATAAACAGAGATACATAATTATACTACAGAACAAAGATAGGATAGCCGCTAGTAACAAGAAATGTTAGAATATTTTCTACGGTCAGATAACTTGTAATGTAAACTTATTAATTTTACTAAAACCAAGAAAATGGTCTATTACAAACTTTTACTAAGCGACCCATAAATGAAGTTTGTCGTCCTGCAGTAGTGCGTGTGCGGTACTTGAACCGCACTGCGCTCTTGGCGCGTCTACTGATTGGAAAACTACCAACAAATAACAAACAATTATTCTAATAAAGGTTGTTGCAACATCCATTGAACAACACGTAAACTATAATTTCTCGTGAAGGGGCCCTTTAGGGATTACGCACTTACGCGCGTCGATGCGTTTTCTTGGCGACTCTGATTCATGTCATTCACCAGGGGTGGCGGAATATTTCTAATAGTTACCGTAGCCCCGGAACATAAAGGGCAACCGAAGGAACATGAGTGGGTTTAGTCAGTAAAAGTCTGACACGCCCTCCCGCCCCGCCCGGACGGGAGAAGTTATTTGATGATTTCCCACTTACCAAAAAAAACTTTAATTCCTAAGTATCGTGTAAGTGGGTTTTGGAGGTCTCTTTCAAAAACATTGGTATCCAGTTGTATTCGGTTAGACTAGAAGCGCAACCTCGTTGAGTAATGGTATACATATCAATTACAACCATTGATCTCACTGTCAAGCTGCAAGTTGTATAAAAGTAAAAGTTTGTAAATCTACATAATAACTAGCCGCCTCCCGCGGGTTCACTCGCGTTAAAAAATAAGGGTGAACAACCCTTATCACCTAGGGGTATGAAAAATAGATAGTAGCCGATTCTCAGACCTACTGAATATGCATATAAAATTTGGCAAAAATCGGTAAAGCCGTTTCGGAGGAGTAAGGTAACTAACATTGTGACACGAGAATTTTATATATAAGAAGATATAAGTATACAAAATGGCAAACTGACTGACTGACTGACTGATTATTGACATGTCAACGCACAGCCCAAACCGCTGGTCCCAGAGACATGAAACTTAGAGCATAGGTAAAATAGGGGAATTAATTTTTGCGGGCGAAGTTGCGGGCGAACGCTAGGAAATATACATCATCTCATCAAGAACCATCGAACAAAATCCCATCAGACATAAATACATTTGAATAAACAGAAAATAAAAAGATAGATAGATAATTAACTATTATTGGTCCAAAACATAAAAGTACCAACATTACAAGTTCTAAGGAAAACGCAATGCGTTTTAAGCTTGCATCAAATTGATGTCCAGCTTAGCATTTATGTCAGGTAAATTTTGCTTGGCGCTAGTATTTGAGCTTGTATAGGGAAAGCAAGATGAGAAAGAAAAATAAATAAAAACAACACTTAACTAATACTTATAACATAATCAAACAATAGACAAAAGAAACTAAATATTAAAGGTACAACTAATTTAATTTTACTAGAAATGTAATCAAAACACCACAACATTATTAAACTGACACTTCATAAATCGTATTCACGTGTTCGTGATAAAATATTCATAATTGGTTTTAATCGATTATAAAATCGGCTTCCTATAAATCGAGTGGCGTATCGATTTGGGAAATAATCGAGTCGCCACCGTCGCTCGTCTCATACATAATTCATAGTTTTCATGTATATTAAATGCAATTTCAGGGTTTTTTCAACGGAGGTGTAAAAGTGACTGTCTGGTTATAATTTACTAGCTTCTGCCCGCGACTTCGCTCGCGTTAGAAAGAAACAAAAAGTAGCCTATGTTACTCCATCCCTTCAACTATCTCTACTTAAAAAATCACGTCAATTCGTCGCTCCGTTTTGCCGTGAAAGAAAGACAAACAGACACACAGACAGACACACTTTCCCATTAATAATATTAGTATGGATAGTTATTATTATGGTGATGATTTTTGATCGAAATGTGATTATGCGATAGTTTTTTTTTTTATATTTTTTAATGTACACATGTAAGTTGCTTAAGTTTTTTTAACTTACTTATTAAGTCACAATGAAAAATTAAGAATTTAAAAGTGATTGCTGACACCGGTAACGACATATTTTTGAAAAAAAATTTTTTTTTACATCTCACACACCGTTATCTAACAAACAAATCATGCTCATCACACAAGGTTTGTTCTGGGTGGGATTCGAACCCACGACCTCCGGATTAGCAGTCAGGGCTACTAACCACTACACCAACAGGCCCGTCAAATTAATAATCAAAGGAAAGAATAATAATCAAAACCTAAAAAAAAAAATGATTATTGAATATTAATCGAGTTAATAAAAAAATTAAAATAAAATCACTTTGTAAAGTTTTGATAAGACGATCTAAATGTTAAGTTTATATGGTATCAGTCAGCAATAGTTTTCTTGTTTAATTTTCTGAAGTCTATAACCAAACGCCATTCGGTTTCTCTGCTAGAGTTGGTTTTTTGGGAACAACTCAGACAGAGGGAGCTCCAAGTGGACTATGAAGGAAGTAGAATATTTTGTTCTAAGAATTCATCGGCGTACGGAGTACAAAAGGCTTTCAAATTAGTTTTTCTTTGGAGTTTAAATGACCTATACATAGGCGGGAAGAAATTTCTTTATAGTTCAATGTGCGTGCACTGAATATTGAACAATTTGCGTTAATAGGGCGATCCATGAAAAAGTCTACGACTAATGCATATTAACTTCTTCAACGCAATCACTTATAAAACAATTTGAAAGGTTTTGTTCAGGAAATAAATTGTCTTCTCCAGGGTTTATACTGTATAGGCACTTTACATAATTTAGATGAATTATCTATATATCATAAGATGTTACTGCGATAAATGATAAATAACTGATTACCAGAATGACGGGTGACTGACAATATTTTTCAGGTCAATTTGAGTCAATTTTTTCTAACTTCAAACTTCAAACTTCAAATATTTATTGCGATCATGAGTAGATACATAGGATGTTATAGAAGGTAAAAGTACATACATGATACCCTGTTAGGGCGCAGCAACACAATTTTAATATATAAATCTCAATCAATATATTTTCAATCAATTCAAATATATTTAATATATTTATTTTATTTTTTTATATTTATTTAATATATTTATCAATTTTAATATATTTTCTAATAGGTAAAGGCAGTCGAATTGTTAAATAAGTTGTGAATTATAAAATCTTAATAGGTTCTAAATCTAATTAAGAATCTAAGCAAAGCAACCACTGTTTTGTCTCATATGTTTGGGCTCCTTTTGAAAATTGTTAGTTAGTCGCTGAGGGAATATTTTTTTTTTACTTCTTTACCATAATATGAATCTGTGCACTGCGATTCTTACAGCACACAGCACAATTATTATAGGCAACCGGAATGTTCCTAGGATTAATAACGCTACTTATAAAATACTCTTGTAATAATCGTTCTGCAATATAGGCGAGACGACAAAAAAAATTTGTCCGTCAGATAGATTATCAAAAAATTTTGGACACGTATTTTTTCTTTTTTCTCGTAAACGAAGAATGACAACGATACAGTGCGTTGAAGTTGCGCATGACGTCACGATCAGATACAATTTCTGCAGGACGGTGACGTCAAAAGCCCCCACTCCGGAACTTTGTATTTTTTTATTAATTTTATCAAGCAATAAATATGTGTCTCGTATTTTTGGCCAATCTATTAAACGGACTAAAAAGAATGCCATTGTTTTTATGTTGTCGTCATCCCTATTGATAATTAATATAGTAAAAGTTAAATTCCTGTGTTCTAAAATAGTTTGAGCGTGGTAGATTCCCAGCTCCCGTATAGCGGATTAGTTTGCCACGTAAAGACTACCTCACTCATCTGTCGCGAGGTGTTACTGGCTTGGGACTAGGCATTTTAAAAGATTGACCTTGAGCTTTATTATAGGGCCGACAGAGCTGTGCAAAAACGACTTCGCCCGCGTGGTCGGAAAACATCTGCCATTTCTTTATTTACCCCTTTAGTGATGGAGTTCACTAAAATCCTTTCTTTGTGGATTTTTAACCGACTTCAAAAAAAAAGTAAGGTCTCAGTTCGACCAGTATGTATGTTTGTCCGCGATTATCTCGCGTTTGGCTGAACCGATTTTTCAGCAAAGTGTTTGTTACATTCTAGGGGGGGTTTAGTATATGTATAGCACTAGTGGAGTTCCGGTGGCGCTGCCCGCATGGATCGCGTTTTGCTGATTGTAGATTTTTACTTAAAAAAACCCTCCAAGTTTAGTGTCTCTAAATTTCTAGAGACAGTGGTTTGGGCTGTGCATTGGTGATGCCCAGTAAGTCAGCTTATCATTTAAAAAGTAACTACATTTTATTCTCTAGTTTTATCTCTACTTTGGCTCATACTTACTCGCTATGTTTTGATCTATTTTCATTGGCTCTAATTCAAACCCACAACCTCTCACAAAAACACATCGAAATCAATCCAGCTGTTTCAACATAAAAAACTCCCAAACACACAAATCAATTTCCAAAACCGTTTACATTTAAAACTTTAGCATAACATAAATATTCTTTTGTACTATTTACCTACTTATGTATACGTTTCAAAACCGTGGGTTCAAGCTCTATTACTGACACAAAGAACTCTATCGATCGCAACAGCGATGCTAGGCACTCCAAGGTCGAATGCTAGTGTTCTCCAAAGCCGTTGTTTTGTATTGCTGTAGTTTGTAAATATATGTTTTTCAGGCCTTCCATACGCCATTTTTGAAGGGCCGGTGATTGTATTGTCATAAATGTTGTGAATGGGAAAGTGTGAGATTTTCGTGTGTGTGTGTGTGTGTGTGTGTGAAAACGCAAGGGTTTGGATTCGTCAAGAAGTTGCATTTTGTGAAGTGGTATTGATCAAGAATAAAAATTTCGGAAGTCGGTGGCAACACAAATTGAATGGCAGAAGAGAAGCCACCGACTTCCGAAATTTTAGTTATTATTGGGTTTTTAGTATTTGAAGGCGGCTATTTTTTTTTTGAAAAAAGTTTTTTATTTATTACTTTTCAGTGTCGACTCCCAATGTTTGACTGTGTATAGTATCTTTCAAAGTAATTTATTTTCATAATAAAACTACTAACAATCTTAAAAAACGAAAATAGAAACTTGAAGACAAAGCACACATAGTTTATGAAAATTGCGTCAATTTTTTTTGTTCTTGGTGAATTTTTCGAGAAGCACTGAACCGATCACCATAAAATTTATATGGGACCACCCCTGAATCATGACTTATCAAACAAAAAAAGAACCATCAAAATCCGTTTACAATTGACGGAGATATCGCGTAACAAACATACAAAAAAAAAACATACAGACGAATTGAGAACCTCCTCCTTTTTTGAAGTCGGTTAAAAATTATTTAAAAGATTTAAAAAAAATCGATCAACATATTGTTTTACCAGCTGATCCTCGCGGTTTCACCCCGCGTACGCTAGGTTTTTGGTGCCTGCTTCGCTCCCGTGGGACATAGCGTGAAATTATATAGCCTATGTTACTCAGGGATAATGTAGCTTCCTAATGAAAAAAGAATTTTTGAAATCGGTCCAATAGTTTTTAAGTTTATTCGTTACATACAAAAATAGAAATCTTTCCTCTTTATAATATTAGTATAGATACCAACCTATGACAAGACTAGATTTAGACTCCGAAATCAGACAATAGTACTTCGTAAAAAAATATTTAGTTTCCAAAAAAAATATAAAGTTTCCAAAAAAAAACGTTTTTTATTTGTTCATACAAAAAATCATCGTCCAATTCGTCATTGCCCGAATATTGTGGACTAGTTAAGCGATGAATTTATATCTACCCACTTTCATACTTGCTACAATAACGTAAACCTGGCAACCTGGGATGTCAGGCTAACAATATGCTAACGGATTGTTAGCATATCATTACACACTGAAGAAACGGAAAATAAATATGCGCGGACTTTTCCAACTGCGGTATTGCGAAGCAGAAGATATTTAACAAGTCTCCTGTAGAGTATTTTTTTTATTTTCATCTTAAAAATATAAAAATAAATAGTTGAATGTGTTGCTAAGCATAAATCTCGTAAACTGCTGAACCGATTTCGTTTATTCTTTTTTGCTCACTTACATAATTTCCTCCTGAAATATTTTAGGGATTCAAAAATATACCTTGTATTTGGAGATTACCAAGAGGAACCCAAAACAGACAAGTATTTACAATAAAACTAGCTTCTGCCCGCGGCTTCGCTCGCGTTAGAAAGAGACAAAAAGTAGCCTATGTTACTCTCCATCCCTTCAAATATCTCCACTTAAAAAACCACGTCAATCCGTCGCTCCGTTTTGCCGTGAAAGAAAGACAAACAGACAGACAGACAGACACACTTTCCCATTTATAATATTAGTATGGATATTTATCGAGTCGTCCATTCTTCGTATTGCCTTTGATGACAAAGTCACTTCCAAGAAAAGAGTTGTTTTTTAGATATTTCCTTTTAACAGATTTGTTTAATGTAAAATACGTATCTTTTACGGATCTGGTACACTTGCGCGAAAGACATTTGCGCGAAAGACACTTGCGCGCGGCCGTTTGGGCGAATGGACACATGCGCGAATGGACGTTTGCGCCCATAGACATTTCCGCGAATGGACACTTGCGCGACTAGACGTTTCCGCGCCAAACCACTTGCGCGAAGCCCTTTGCGCGACAGACACTTGCGCGCCAGACAGTTTGGCGAGAGACGTTTGCGCTCAAACACTTCCGCGACTAGACACTTGCGCGAACTTTTTTCCAAAGGACATTGGGCAAATTTAAAAATATTTTTAAGGGGTACCAATATTTTTTTATTTACTTAGTTTTTATTATATGGCGTCCACATACCTACCGAGGGTGGTAAGTCGTTTTCAAAAGCAAGATGGCGGCCATGATATTTTTCACAAAATACGTAATGGGTGTCAATTTCAAGGTTTTTTAGGGTGCTAAGGTCGAAAATGAGGTCCATTTGAGAATCCAAGATGGCGGTCGTGTCCTTTTACACAAAATATGCATCATGGGTGTCGTTTTTATGGTTTTTTGGGGTGCTAAGGTCGAAAATGAGGTCGATTTGAGAATCCAAGATAGCGGCCGTGACCTTTCTCACAATATGCATCATGGGTGTCGTTTTCATGGTTTTTTGGGGTGCTAAGGTCGAAAGTGAGATCGATTTGAGAATCCAAGATGGCGGCCGTGACCTTTCTCACAATATGCATCATGGGTGTCGTTTTCATGGTTTTTTGGGGTGCTAAGGTCGAAAATGAGGTCGATTTGAGAATCCAAGATGGCGGCTGTGACCTTTCTTACAATATGCATCATGGGTGTCGTTTTCATGGTTTTTTGGGGTGCTAAGGTCGAAAATGAGGTCGATTTGAGAATCCAAGATGGCGGCTGTGACCTTTCTTACAATATGCATCATGGGTGTCGTTTTCATGGTTTTTTGGGGTGCTAAGGTCGAAAATGAGGTCGATTTGAGAATCCAAGATGGCGGTCGTGACCTTTTACACAATATGCATTATGGGTGTCGTTTTCATGGTTTTTTGGGGTGCTAAGGTCGAAAATGAGGTCGATTTGAGAATCCAAGATGGCGGCCGTGACCTTTCTCACAATATGCATCATGGGTGTCGTTTTCATGGTTTTTTGGGGTGCTAAGGTCGAAAATGAGGTCGATTTGAGAATCCAAGATGGCGGCCGTGACCTTTCTCACAATATGCATCATGGGTGTCGTTTTCATGGTTTTTTGGGGTGCTAAGGTCGAAAATGAGGTTGATTTGAGAATCCAAGATGGCGGCCGTGACCTTTTACACAATATGCGTCATGGGTATCGTTTTCATGGTTTTTTGGGGTGCTAAGGTCGAAAATGAGGTCGATTTGAGAATCCAAGATGGCGGTCGTGACCTTTTACACAATATGCATCATGGGTGTCGTTTTCATGGTTTTTTGGGGTGCTAAGGTCGAAAATGATGTCGATTTGAGAATCCAAGATGGCGGCCGTGACCTTTCTCACAATATGCATCATGGGTGTCGTTTTCATGGTTTTTTGGGGTGCTAAGGTCGAAAATGAGGTCGATTTGAGAATCCAAAATGGCGGCCGTGACCTTTCTCACAATATGCATCATGGGTGTCGTTTTCATGGTTTTTTGGGGTTCTAAGGTCGAAAATGATGTCGATTTGAGAATCCAAGATGGCGGCCGTGACCTTTCTTACAATATGCATCATGGTTGTCGCTTCCATGGTTTTTTGGGGTGCTAAGGTCGAAAATGAGGTCGATTTGAGAATCCAAGATGGCGGTCGTGACCTTTTACGCAATATGCGTCATGGGTGTCGTTTTCATGGTTTTTTGGGGTGCTAAGGTCAATAATGCAATAAAACATTTATGAAAATATTATGTATGTCCGTAAAAATCTTCAGCTCCTTAGTAAAATAAGTGACAGGCATAATTTCAATACGAGAAACAGGAACAAATTAGACCAGCCAAGTTTCAGATTGTCCAAGGTACATACTTCTTTTATGGGGTATTGCGTTAAATGCTACAATAAAATACCTCTCAATATTCTTCAATTATATGAAAAACAATTTAAAACATGCATTAAACGCACACTATGCAGTCAAGCATACTATAAATTAGAGGATTATATTTATTGTGTATGGTGGCGGTACTTGCAAATACTTTATGTTGTGTCTACCTGATTTATTAATAAAAGTTAGTCTTGGAGAAATCTGCGTATCATTTACATCATGGTGACAGCGGTGCTAAATAATTAATTGAATAACTAGTGAACTCGTGCGTGGACTCGCTATACTTTGGTGATAACTTTATAATAGTAATAAAAATACGTCGTAAAAATGGAACATGCGCGTCCGCCGTCTGAATTAAGCCTGGAAGGAGGGCCGGCACAACGGGCAGACGCGTGGCGCAAATGGCACCAACAGTTCATGGTGTTCCTGAAGGCATCTGGCGTTCACAAGGAGGCATCGGACGTGCAAGCAAGTTTGTTAATCAATCTAATTGGTTCTGAGGGTTATGATGTCTATACGACGTTCAAGTTCACAAAGGACGAGAACAAAGAAGATTTTGATACCCTCATAGACAAGTTCAATGAGCATTTTAAAACAAAACATAATACAACAATGGCTCGATTTAAATTTTTTACAAGAAATCAATTAACAGGAGAGTCAATTGATGAATACGTCACAAGCCTCAAACTGCTCAGTCAACACTGTGAGTTTGAACATCTGGAAGAAGGGTTGATTAAAGACCGAATAGTATGTGGCGTGGTGGATGGTACGCTACGTGACCGTCTCCTCAGGTCAGAAGAGCTCACTTTAGAAAAGGCCGTCAAGATGTGTCAAGCCAGTGAGATGTCACATGGAGAAAAACGGCAGATTGAGGATACCAAGGCTGGTTGTAGCAGTGAAGGGACATTGAAGGTTGTGGATGCGATACATGGACCGCGCGGCGGTCGCGGCGGCAGGGGTCGCCGAGCACAGCGCTCGCGCGGCGGCAGCGCGCGGCAGCAGCGCGCGGGCCCGGCGAGGTCGGTGTGTGCCTCGTGTGCGGGTGATGATTGTGATGGTTATCGGTGTCCGGCTACGAATGTGCAGTGTTACTTGTGCAATAAGCGTGGTCATTTTAAAAAAGTGTGTCCTAGTTATAAAAAACGTGTTTATCAATTAGAGGAGAACGATGATAGTGAAGAGGAAATGTATTACATATCTGCAATTGAAGGATTCAACAGCAGTAAGGACGCTAAGTGGTATGAAACGTTATTATTACTTGTAAATGGTAGAAAAGAAAAATTTAAATTAGATACAGGTTCCGACTTAAATGTGATGTCGTTAAAAACATATAACAGATTAGGATTTCAAGTTCATGAGTTACACTATGATAATACAAAAGCTCAATCATTTTGTGGCCAATATATACCAATAGTAGGATCGTGTTATATAGAATGGATGTATAAAGGAAAAATATATAACCTTCGGTTTGTTATTTCGGAGCATGAGTGTTGCAGTTTACTAGGTAAACATGCTTGTGAAGAACTAGGTATTATCAAACGAATATTTTCCATAAATATGCAGAAATATGATGACCTTTTTCGTGGTTTGGGCAAATTGCCTGGTAAATATAGGATTGTTACTAGTTGCGATGTTCAGCCGTCGATCTGTCCGGTTCGTAAAATTCCTTTAGGTGTGCGAGACAAGCTAAAGGTGGAATTGAATAGGATGGAACGTATGGGGGTAATAAGGAAAGTAACGCACCCAACGCCGTGGGTTAATGCAATCGTAGTAGCCGCTAAGAAAGATGGTACTATTCGTGTATGTCTCGATCCGCGTCCGCTTAACCGCGCCGTACAGCGTGCGCATTACCCGCTGCCGACACTCTCGGAAATTGCTACCAAACTACAAGGTGCATGTTACTTTAGTAAATTAGATGCTAGATCTGGGTTCTGGATGGTGCAGATTGATGATGAGAGCGCAAATTTATGCACGTTTGGAACGCCTTTTGGAAGATATCAATTTTTACGTTTGCCATACGGTATTAATTGTGCGTCAGAGGTTTTTCATGCAAAAATACGACAAATTTTGGAAGATTTAGAGGGTGTCGACTCTTTTGTTGACGACGTCATTGTTTGGGCATCAAACAAGTCGGAACACGATGCTAGGCTGAAGCTCCTACTTGAGCGGGCGCGAGAGGTAGGCATGAGGTTCAATAAGGATAAATGTGAATTTTGTGTAGAAGAAGTAACATACTTGGGACACACATTTAGTGCAGCAGGTATGCGTATAGATAACAATAAAGTGAAGGCTATACAGCAGATGCCGAGTCCCCACGATAGGCAGTCTTTAGAACGTTTTTTAGGAATGATAAATTATTTATCAAAATTTATTCCTAACTATTCCGATGTAGCTTCCCCGCTACGGAGTTTGTTAAAGAAAGATTCTGAGTGGTTATGGGATGATGATGTGCATGAGTTGGCTGTGAAGCGGTTAAAAGACTCAGTGTGCGACGCGCCTGTATTAGCGCTGTATTCGGTTCGGGAACCGGTTCTCTTATCAGTAGATGCTAGTTCGCGTGCATTAGGTGCGGTATTATTACAGAGCGGCCGGCCAGTTGAATTTGCATCGGCGACACTAACTGACACACAGTGTCGTTACGCACAAATTGAAAAGGAACTATTAGCGATTGTGTATGCGCTCGAGCGATTTCATCAGTATGTTTTTGGGCGTAATAATATTACCGTGGAAACCGATCATAAGCCGCTGGAAGCTTTATTCAAAAAACCGTTAGATTCAATACCGGCGCGTTTGCAGCGCATGATGTTACGCATACAGGGATATGATTTTACTGTGATGTACAAGCCGGGTAAATACATGTTCGTGGCTGATGCGTTATCACGGGCAGCGTTGCCTGATAACATTAAGGAAAGTATTTCGGAGGAAGTTACCGAGCAATCATGTTTTTTATTAGAAAATGTGAGATTTAGTGATAGTAAATTGCGTCTTATTAAAGGAGAGGTTGCAAAGGACGATGAATGTCAGAAAATAATAGAATACATAAAAGGAGGATGGCCTATAAATAAATACGAAGTTGTCGAGTGTTTGAGAGTACATTGGTCGTACAATCAAAGTTTTGAATATGTGGATGGAATAATATTTAAAGATAACTTAGTTTATATACCTCGATCATTGCGCGCAGATATGTTAAAGAGTTTACATGACGGTCATATGGGAATAGACCGATGCAAGCGTAATGCACGTGATGTAATGTTTTGGCCGGGAATGTCGCGTGACATTGAAAACACGGTGATAAGGTGTACAACGTGTGTGGAGCGAAAAGCACGGCCCCCACGTGAACCTATGCAACCTCATTATATACCAAACTTGCCTTGGGCTAAAGTGGGGTCGGATATATTTCAGTGTGGAAATAAACATTTTTTAATTCTAGTAGACTATTTTTCAAATTTTATAGAGGTTAACCCGTTGACCAATATTGGAAGTAAAGCAGTTATCGCGGCCATGAAAGATCAATTTGCGCGTCATGGTATTCCTAGAGAACTGGTTACTGATAATGGACCAGCATATGTCTCTAAAGAATTTATAGAATTCAAAAACAAGTGGGGTTTTGATCACTCTACTTCTTCGCCAAACTATCCACAATCAAACGGTCGAAGTGAACGAAGTGTCCAAACAATTAAAAACATTTTAATCAAATCCATGCAAGCTAAGACAGATTTTTACTTAGGGCTGTTAAATTTTCGAAATTCACCTCGTGATGATATTAGTTCCCCTGCCCAGTTATTAATGGGACGTAGGCTTAATAGTTCGCTGCCTTCTCATATTTCAAAACTAGTACCTAGTCGTGATAACACAAATGATTATAATAACATCATTCTCAAGCAGGAGAAGAGTAAGCAATATTACGATAGACATGCAAGACCTTTACCCGCATTACGGCCTGGGGATGCAGTAATTATGATAGATGGGGAAAAACGCAAAAATGCAAGGGTGCAAACAAAAGCCAGTCAACCAAGATCGTATTTTGTCCGAGATAATACGGGAAGACGTTACCGACGCAACAGACGTCATTTAATTAAAGTAGAACCTGGCTCACAGGATTTAGACATCGACCAAGGTCAAATTAGTAAATATGAACCTTTACATGAAGATGAAAATTGGTCGAGTGCGGAGAGCAATGGTGATGATAGGGATAACAGATCTGATGAGTTAGGGAACGACAATGAGGCGATTCCAACGGAGCGCAGGCATAGACCGGCGGCTGTCATAGCACGTAAAAAGCTAGGGCAACTTCTTAGCAAAAAGGAAAAGTAAACACATACTTTATTATTATATAAATAAAAATATTTTATACGTTATTTTAGTCTGTAATTATGCTACCCAATGTATTTACGAAGAGTAATAAATAACTATAAGTAATTAAGACCTTTCTGTAAAATGCTTAAAAATATTTGGGGAAAGATATTGTGTATGGTGGCGGTACTTGCAAATACTTTATGTTGTGTCTACCTGATTTATTAATAAAAGTTAGTCTTGGAGAAATCTGCGTATCATTTACATCAATATTATAGATAAAAATGCATGGTTGGGTGCTGGTCCTGCTCCACAGCCACCTAGTCTCACAAATTAGGGATGTTTGGAAGAGAAATATGCTAAATAGTCCCTAAATTGACATAAATAACTAATACTGTTAATTGTTATACTTATTTTTGTATTTTAGATTAAAACTTTAGTTTTATATAATTTAAAAGCATTATTTCCAAAATTGGAAATTTTAATCATTGGAAGATGTTTGTTATCCCCTTAATTTTTGACATGATTATTTAAGATCGTTATTGTTATTATATTTATAGGTACCTAAATAAATTTCACCCATGTATATTATTTATTTACAGTACAAAACTTTGGTTTGTGTAATTTAGATGCATATTTGAATTTTTGTAAATGTGAGTACGATGCAGTGATTTATTACGATAGTTCTCTACTGACACAAATAGACATGGCGGTTAGAAGCATTGTCATGCTCGCTCAAAAAGTCTCGCTGATGGTGGCGAGTGCGTTGGATCATTCGGTTCCCTTCAAAATGGTTGAGCTAAATGGTGCTGATGCCACGCGTCATGCTCGTGAACGGGCGCTGTCAGTTGAGATGGGTCATCTCTTAACTGCCATGACTTTTTACTTTTTATTTTAATTTTGTATTTGTTTATTATTTTTGTTACATACACATTGTTTTCACATGTAGAAGCAACAAAAAGAAAATGTAACCAAGATTTTGTAAAACATGATTTTTTTAAAAAGAGTGTCCGTGGAGTTTCTTGCCTGTTCTTCTCCATAGAGATCTACGTTTTGGAACAGGCAATTAGCGTCACTTTTCTTTTCTGACTAACCGACAGACTCTTTGACAATTCATAAGTACCTGTAAATGGTCTAAGTGAAATAAATGCTTTAAATTTTGAATTTTGAATTTTGAATGAGGTCAATTTGAGAATCCAAGATGGCGGCCGTGAGCTTTCTCACAATATGCGTCATGGGTGTCGTTTTCATGGTTTTTTGGGGTGCTAAGGTCGAAAATGAGGTCGATTTGAGAATCCAAGATGGCGGCCGTGACCTTTCTCACTATATGCGTCATGAGTGTCGTTTTCATGGTTTTTTGGGGTGCTAAGGTCAATAATGAGGTCAATTTGAGAATCCAAGATGGCGGCCGTGACCTTTCTCACAATATGCGTCATGGGTGTCGTTTTCATGGTTTTTTGGGGTGCTAAGGTCGAAAATGAGGTCGATTTGAGAATCCAAGACGGCGGCCGTGACTTTTCTCCTAATATGCATCATGGCTGTCGTTTTCATGATTGAAAAAAAAGGTCCATTTTCCATTTTTTTTCAAGGACCTCATTTTCGACCTTAGCACCCCAAAAAACCATGAAAACGACACCCATGATGCATATTGTGAGGAAGGTCACCGCCGCCATCTTGGATTCTCAAATTGACTTTATTATTGGCCTTAGCACCCCAAAAAACCATGAAAACGACACCCATGACGCATATTGTGTAAATGGTCACGACCGCCATCTTGGATTCTCAAATAGACCTCATTTTCGACCTTAGCACCCCAAAAAACCATGAAAACGACACCTATGACGCATATTGTGTAAAACGTCACGACCGCCATCTTGGATTATCAAATCGACCTTATTTTCGACCTTAGCACCCCAAAAAACCATGAAAACGACACCCATGACGCATATTGTGAGAAAGGTCACGGCCGCCATCTTGGATTGTCAAATTGACCCCATTTTTGACCTTAGCACCCCAAAAAACCATGAAAACGACACCCATGATGCATATTGTGAGAAAGGTCACGGCCGCTATCTTGGATTCTCAAATTGACCTCATTATTGACCTTAGCACCCCAAAAAACCATGAAAACGACACCTATGACGCATATTGTGTAAAAGGTCACTACCACCATCTTGGATTCTCAAATCGACCTCATTTTCGACCTTAGCACCCCCAAAAACCATGAAAACGACACCCATGATGCATATTGTGTAAAAGGTCACGACCGCCATCTTGGATTCTCAAATCGACCTCATTTTTGACCTTAGCACCCCAAAAAACCATGAAAACGACACCCATGACGCATATTATGAGAAAGGTCACGACCGCCATCTTGAATTCTCAAACTGACCTCATTTTTTACCTTAGAACCCCAAAAAACCATGAAAACGACACCCATGACGCATATTGTGAGAAAGGTCACCGCCGTCATCTTGGATTGTCAAATCGACCCCATTTTTGACCTTAGCACCCCAAAAAACCATGAAAACGACACCCATGACGCATATTGTGAGAAAGGTCACCACCGCCATCTTGGATTGTCAAATCGACCCCATTTTTGACCTTAGCATCCCAAAAAACCATGAAAACGACACCCATGACGCATATTATGAAAAAGGTCACGACCGCCATCTTGGATTGTCAAATCGACCTCATTATTGACCTCTGCACCCCAAAAAACCATGAAAACGACACCCATGACGCATATTATGAGAAAGGTCACGACCGCCATCTTGAATTCTCAAACTGACCTCATTTTTGACCTTAGAACCCCAAAAAACCATGAAAACGACACCCATGACGCATATTGTGAGAAAGGTCACCGCCGTCATCTTGGATTGTCAAATCGACCCCATTTTTGACCTTAGCACCCCAAAAAACCATGAAAACGACACCCATGACGCATATTGTGAGAAAGGTCACCACCGCCATCTTGGATTGTCAAATCGACCCCATTTTTGACCTTAGCATCCCAAAAAATCATGAAAACGACACCCATGACGCATATTATGAAAAAGGTCACCACCGCCATCTTGGATTGACAAATTGGCCCCATTTTTGACCTTAGCACCCCAAAAAACCATGAAAACGACACCCATGACGCATATTGTGAGAAAGGTCACCACCGCCATCTTGGATTGTCAAATCGACCTCATTTTTGACCTGAGCACCCCAAAAAACCATGAAAACGGCACCCATGACGCATATTGTGAGAAAGGTCACCACCGCCATCTTGGATTGTCAAATTGACCCCATTTTTGACCTTAGCACCCCAAAAAACCATGGAAACGACACCCATGACGCATATTATGATAAAGGTCACGGCCGCCATCTTGGATTCTCAAAGCGACCTCATTATTGACCTTGGCACCCCAAAAAACCATGAAATCGACACCCATGACGTATTTTGTGAAAAATATTATGGCCGCCATCTTGCTTTTGTAAACGACTTACCACCTTCGGTAGATACGTGGACGCCATGTAAACCAAAAGTAAATAAAAAAATATTGGTACCCCTTACATAAAATTTTTAAATTTGCCCAATGTCCTTTGAATAAAAAGTTCGCGCAAGTGTCTAGTCGCGGAAGTGTTTGGGCGCAAACGTCTGTCGCGGAACTGTCTGGCGCGCAAGTGTCCGTCGCGCAAAGGGCTTCGCGCAAGTGGTTTGGCGCGGAAACGTCTAGTCGCGCAAGTGTCCATTCGCGGAAATGTCTATGGGCGCAAACGTCCATTCGCGCATGTGTCCATTCGCCCAAATGGCCGCGCGCAAGTGTCTTTCGCGCAAATGTCTTTCGCGCATGTGTCCTGATACCATCTTTTACTAAAGAGACGTGAAAAGCGGAAATTTTTCTTTTATAGAAATTCGTTGGGTTGAATAAATATTTCTTGAAACGTATGAAATTTAGGATAGTATAGCGGTCAAGTGTGATGACTGGTTTATTTATAGTAATAATATGTTTTAGTGTATTTTTAACAGTAAGGATTCGGTATTATGGCATTCTTTGTATTTTATATATATATATCTTAGGACAACTCACACACGGCCATCTGATCCCAAGCTAAGCAGAGCTTGTGTTATGGTAACCAGACAACTGATATACATACTTATATAATTTATAAATAGATACATATTATACATAAATTACACCCAGACACAGAACAAACAATCATGCTCATCACGCAAAGTTTCGAACCCACGACCTCCGGCTTAGCAGTCAGGGTCACTAACCACTAGACCAACAGGCCTGTCAAAATTATAACTTATGAAAAAAAGAAAGAAAGAAAAAACAGTTTATTCACACAGAGTGAGCTACAAATAATAAAAAAAAACTTATATACTATAAACCTTAAAACTAAAAACATCTTATCTGCGGTTTATTGTGATTGAGACTTGTTGTCTCTAGATTTTATGTTAAGAACATATACCGTTCTAACTACATAATATTCCTCTATTATCAAAATTATATCCATTATAAAAGGACATACGTGTTTTAACTCTTAATTGCCCTCTCAGACAGTAAATAAAATTACCTTCAACAAATTTCTATACAATTATCGTTTATCCCCAATTTGACGTGCCCTACAGGTTCATAATAATCTCAATATGACTGTATCACAAAAGTTACCACCTAAGATTACTTTTCGAAAGCAATAAAGTGATTGAATAATGAGTATTGAAATTGTATTAAACAGCTCACGTTTTGATACCAAAGCCAGCCAATCATAACAATTAAACTTGGAGGCGGCTGAAGCTCAGTAAATCAAAGTTATAGCCGGTTATAGAAACGCACGTGGGTTGCCTTCCGTCTCCACGAATAGAACCGAGGGTGCCTAGCCTGCTTTTCGTAAATGTTTATAATTCCTATACCCTGTTTGTCGGTTATTTCGGGATTGTTGAACTAAGAGGCCATAGATTAAAGAACAATGGTGGAGAATTGTTTTTGGGTTGGTGTTTGTAAACGTGACTAGTAGGTTTTTGTGATACCAAAGTCAGGCAAAGCATTTCTATATTATAAGGACATTTTCAGTAGCAACCCGGTGTTCAGAAGTTGGTGGTGTGTCATCCCCGTGCTATTTTCTTAGAGACATGAAACTTGGAAGGTATGCTCGTTGTAAAGAGCAGATAGCCACTAAGAAAGAATTTTTGGAAATCCGACTCCTAGGGACAGTATTGGGAGGTTCGACATCCGCGAGGTAAAGTTAGCTACATATAAACGTAGGATTATGTCAAAACTTGTGAACGATGACAGTCATTGTGTCCGAGGCCAAATTATCGGTGATTGCAAACGATCCGATTTTGTTAATCAGGGAGCTCTGAACATTCCCATTGATTACCACTTACCATCATTTACCCCTAGCCTTTATCCAACTATATTGGGGTCGCCTAAAATAATTCAGCAAATGACCTATGTTTAACGTGAAGAGACTGCCTATCAGACCTCCACAACCCAGTTACTGGGCGACACGATACCGCTTGGTTAGACTAGCCAGACTTTCTGGCTTCGGATTATCCTTAACGACTCTCAAAGTTCTAGTAATGACAATCGGGTCCAACGGCTATACGTGTTTTCCGAGGTCGGTGTGTCAGTGATGTCCAAGATAAGCTTTAAGAAGTAGTAGTAGTAGTATTTAGTCTTTAGTACATATGAATTGAAAAAGTCACATTGGTACTTGCCCGAATTCAACCCACAACTTCTTACATGAGATGTGGGGCCTTAACCACTAAGCCATCACCACATCAAGCTGACCGCTTACCAAAGTGTTAAATTCGTAAAACGTTGAACGTAGTATTAAAGCATAGGCAGGAACGTAGAAATAGTCATAGATAAATGCAGAGAGGCATAACTGTTTTCAATGTTTGATATTAAGGAGTATTCTAGTTTGTTCTTCTCCATAGGAACCGTTGTTCAGCCAATAAAAATGAGTGTGGTGGCGTCGAATCAAGTGTGTTACAGTCTTTAATCTTCTAAAGACTACTTGAACAACATATTATTATAATTAAACAGATTTAGCGCTAAACAGATTTAGATTATCACTGCATCCTTGTCAAATTGTTTGAAAAGAAAAAGACAGAACGATGTTTAAACAAGGTGGGCCTTCGCCGGATCCCTTTGGTTGCGGGTGGCGCAGGACCGATGCGTTTGGAGATGTTTGGGGAAAGCCTTTGTTCAGCGGTGGACGTCTATCGGCTGATGATGACGATGATGATGATGAGTGGGCCTTAATAATCTTCTCTTCTTTTTATTCTCAGGTGGTGGACATGCGCTGGGGCGTCCGAGATGAAGCTACAGATGATCACATGACTACAGAGCTCTGTATGAGAGAGATCAAGAACTGTCAACGGCTCTCCATGGGACCTAACTTCGTAGTCTTCCTTGGACAGAAATATGGATACAGGTGCTTATTGAAACAATTTATATGCTGAGCTTTTTCTTAATATAAGCTTCGAATTGTCATGTTTCCTTTTTCCCAACTATGTTCAGATTAATCTGAATACCAATGTTTTGTTTGGTAATACGTTGCTAGATAATACGATATCCTTTACTGAGACTGACAAACTCTCTGGCTTCCGACTTCCAGCAATGATGAATGATTGTCATTGTTGACAAACAAAACCTCCGAGATTTACAATCATGTTATTCGAGGTAGAAATATGTCATTGAAAGTAAGGATTTTAATCAACTTTCTGCGTTTTAATAGTCCCCAATTGTTCTCAATTCGATGGTCTTACGATTACGATTTACGCGATGCTTTTTAAGTTTGGTGCAGAATAGTTGTCATTTGGTTCCTGGTTTTTTTTTTTTGTTTTTAGTTTTAAAAGGCGGTTATTTTTTTTAAAAAAAAGCTTATTAACTTTATTAAAACCTTCCTCAGTCTATTACGAATATTGTATAAAACCCTCCTCGAGTTTTACGCTCAAAGAATTGTCTTTATCTCATCTTAAAAACCACTTCTCCAGGCCAATCCCAACATACGTGCTATCATCAGAACTGCAGCTGCTAAAAGATGAACTGGTGGCAGGGGGAGTCGATGTGATCCTTCTGGACACCTGGTATAAGAAGGACTCAAACGCCGTACCTCCCGTGTCGGTGCTACAGCCCATCTCGTCTATATTGATCAATTTTAATAATAAGGTAATAATAACTACCTATTTTACCCTACTGATTGTTATTTTATGCGGATTACATCCCGTATAATTACCCGTATAATTTTTGAATTTCCAAAAATCCTTTATTAGTGGCTACGTACTCTTCACAAAAAATATACCCACGAAGTTTCAAGGTCGTTGATATTTCAACAGTCAGTTTACTATTTATATGTTCCAAGGTCGTTGATATTTCAACAGTCAGTTTACTATTTATATGTTGTATTTATTAATTAGTTCATTCGTAACAATAAGGTAAGAATATAACCTTCTGCTACCCATCTACAGGCAAAGGTCTTTTCTCATAAGATCAGAATATTGAAAAAGCCATAATGGTTGGTTCTTGCACAATTGTTTAGTTGCAAATAATATCCTGCATAAGAAACTGGAGCTTTAAGTTTTGCCAAGATATGATCTGTCATAATGATAAATCGTTAAGGTAGCCCACTACCCAAAGAACGCCATAATGCTGCCATCCAGACCCGTTTTCAGTTAAAAATACATTACTATAAGTTTCCTTCCCCCAGAGAGTCCCAAAACTTCAAGCCGAAGATCAAGCAGTCTGGTGGGACACTCTTGGTAAAATGCAGAAACTATTCCGCAAAGCTTCCTTACAGCTGTACAACGCTGGCAAAATTGACAAGGACTGTATGCACAATTATTTCATGTCTGGTAAGTTTTCAAAACCTTAACTTATTAAGTATTTCACAGTTAGGTGACAGATATACATAAATAGTAAGAGAAATAAAAGTCGTCTTATGGTACAGATGCCCTGAGACAAAAAAACGGGTCGAGACAAGCCACATTAGTTAGACAGAAAAGAATACCTAAAAAATTGGTAGTAGGTAAATTATTATACATATTTTTTAAAACTTGTTAAGTTACTTGGTAACACGATACCGCTTAGGTTGGACTGATTGTCAGACTATCTAGTTTTTGACTACCTACCTGGTAGTCGGAAACTAGGAAGTCAACATCTACAAAATGGCAATCAGGGCTAACGGGCGAAGCAGTTATGCTAGTGAAGGAAGCGGCGGCACGCGAGAGGCAACGACGAGCCTCTCGCCCTGGACTAAGACCCAGGCGAAGACGTCGAGAGTCGCAAGACGACTACCGGCCACGGTAGGCACGGTTCTGCGGATGGCGAGCGATGGGTAGCTCGCCGCCCGGCTAGGACCAGGACCGCGTCGACGTCGCGTTAGTGTTCCACGCGCGCCTCAAAGAGAAGGAGTCAGCACAGGAAGGGGCCCAAAAGGGCCAACGCCTGCCGGGGTTGCGGAATGTTTATAATAGTTACCGTGACCCTGGAACATAAAGGGCAATCGAAGGAACATGAGTGGGTTTTAGTCAGTAAAAGTCTGACACGCCCTCCCGCAGCACCCAGGACGGGAGCAGTCATTTGATGATTTCCCACTCACCAAAAAAAAAAGGGCTAACGGGTTTTCATGCTTTTCGATTGATACTTGCCCGGTTTCAAACCCAGCACAAGAAGTGAGTAAAAAATAAACTCATCACACAGAATCTCATTGAATTCCAGTAACCGAACGCGAAGTAATAAACGGCGTATTAAACGTGAAAAATACGAAGAACCATTGCTTAGCATACGTCCGGTACATCAACAACATCAATCTACAAAACCTGAAGAAAGCTAGCAATTTCGTGGACATCATCAACAGGAGCTTGGATGCTGAGGCTTCGAAGCTGTTAGCTGATCTCCGAGACGTAAGACTCCCGGATAAAATTGAGACGACAAATATACAGAAGTAAGTGTAAGGATAAACAGTTCCACCTTAAGATCTAGGTGATGTCCGGGGTTGCGGAATAGTTCTAATAGTTACCGCGGCTCTGGAACATAAAGGGCAACTGAATGAACATCGGTGGGTTTTAGTCAGTAAATAGTGGGTTAAAGTCATTTGATGATTTTCGGTCCATAAAAAAAAATCTTGGTGATGTCAACTCATCTTTGGTTTCATATTGTAAGTGGATGTAAAGAAATATTCTTTGAACTAAATTTTCGGTACTGTATGACAATCTCAATTAATACCAGTCAAGCCATATAATCAGATGGGCTTGATAATGAGATTTTTTTTGAGAAAATTGAGGTCTTTAAACTGAATCACATGGTCTTACAATTTAAAACGTCTAGAGAGACAATTTAAAATCATGCGTAGGACCAACTGCCAAGCGATCTTTTCGAGTGTTTCAAACTTGGATTTGAAGCAACCTCAAATATATTATATCGTTCTGTTACAACAGAATCTACAATGCCGAACCTTTAAAACCCTTCATAAATTCAAAAAACTTAACGACTACTTTAAGTATTGAAGAAACTGGTGTTGTAAGTAAAGATAGGAAGTAATATTTCTCGGAAGTCAGAAGAAGTTCAAATTTATTTATAATCTTTGATTACAGGTACACAGTAGAATGGATCGGTCGCGAGGGTCTGGATACGGAGACACACAGTGAATACCTCAGCCATTTTATAGCACACTTCTATAAAAACATCGTCAAATTGGTTGACAGGTCAGTATCAACGTATTACGGTTAACCATTGTTTTAATTACACCTTAATATCATTTTCAGTACTGCAAAATTTAAACTACCTATATTAAAGTTCAGGATAGGAAGTAATTTACATGTAAATGAATCAAAGAGTGTTGAAAACTAATTCAGTAATTTGCATTGCATACATTTAGTTGGTAACTACGTTATTTTAGCCAACCACAAGACGAGGCAATCAGAATTAATTTGCAAATTAATTTTACTTCACTGCTTTCCAGATTCTAATTCTAGAGTAAAATTGGGTTTTAGTACCGCTAAAATGAGCCAATCCACGTCAGCATTTTTCCTACTTTTTGAAGTCGTTGATTCAAGATCTGTATTCGGTCTTGTGGTGTGGTTAGTGACCCTGCCTGACTGCTAAGCTAGCTACCCAGGATATTTTTTTCTGTGATGAACAAACTACTTAGGCCCCTTTACGATGATCATTCATTTCTGGCGCTTGTCATGTTGAGCGGTTTATGGATGATATAGTGTACAGTGATTTTGAAAATCTGATTGTGGTCAGCGACTTTTGATGCTGGCTGTACCTACTCTTTTTATAACATAGGCATCATCAAAAAAAAGCTCGATGTCAAACTGCAGACTCCTTACAGGAAAACCTCTAACACTACGGCTATATTTAGTAAAATTCTAATAGGTACTGTTTTTAATCGAACCACATTGGTCTAATGTGGTTTGATTGCTGGCCTGCTTTCGTCGAAAACAATAGAATCGCCATTTGAGTTTCTTTTATATTTCGTATTTATTCATCAATTAATGGCCGTCACTTGTTTTTGGATATGATGGACGGTTTTGAAAGTAAGTTTGAAGACGAGAACTCTTTCATGTGATTAAATTGTTAACACCTATATTATTTGATTATTTTCTCACTAATATTATAAATGTCAATGATTGTGAGAATCGAGGCATGGGTAGATGTTGATACTCTAACTAACTTACCTATTAAACTTAGTTTGTTGAAACTTTGCCTTAATATAACTTATACATTAAACTAATCGCCAATCCGCCTTTACTAGTAACCTATTTTCGTGTGAAAAGAGGCTCTCTGTAATGGCTAGTAATTTAATACTACTATTATAAAGAGGAAAGATTTGTATTTTTGAATGTAACGAATAGACTCAACAGCTACAAACCGATTAAAAAAAATCTTTATTCATTATAAAGCTACATTATCCCTGAGTAACATTGGCTATATAGTATCACGTTATGTCCCACGGTAGCGAAGCAGTAACCAAAATCCTAACATAACGCGGGTGAAACCGAATAGCTAGTATTTTATAAGTGAATAATTGATTACAGAGCAATGAGGAAAGAAGACAGTAGTGCCCAGGGTGTGATAGTGACGGAGATCTTGCAGCATCTCCACGCTTGCAACAACTCTGTGAAGGTGTTCCATGGCAGAGAACCAGACCTGAACTTCATTGAGGACTATATGAAGAACTCGTCTGATAAGCCACTTGTGTTATATGGAGAAGGTACCTATGGAGTGTAGATATTTATTTAAAGGTTTTTTTTAGTTTTATCCTTCTATAGGATGAAGATACCTCTGCGTTGCTTTTTATGACCAATCGCAAAATGCGTTCTAAGTCATAAATGGCGTTTAATTAATGTAAAATTAAAAAGAAGTAATGGGAATTAAATGGAAGAAGAAAACATATTTAGCAAAATGAGGCTAATATTGATGGTACAATACTGCGACAGATTGGCGTGGAAAGATAGAATTCATTGCTTTAATCATTAAAAATCTTTTTAAAATACAACTAAAAATAAAGTGGAATTTTGTCACATTTAATTCTATTTTCTATGTATACCTGAAAAAAGACCGCTATGTGATTTATGTATATATTATGATCTCATGCCTTAGACAAGATTCTATGTTTTCCATTTAAGAAACAGAAATGTAAAATTCATACGTCTGCTATTTCTTTCCCCCTTCAGGTGGTTGCGGCAAAACGAGTCTTCTAGCAAAAAGTGCAGCCATGTCGCTAGACACCTGGTTCGCTGACGTGAGACCTACCAACGTGATCAGGTTCCTCGGAACAACTCCTGACTCCAGCGCGCTTACACCTACTCTTATCTCTATCTGTCAGCAGGTATGAGTTATGATACTCTTTAGTTCCCCATCCTCCATTAAAATTTAAAATGGGTGAATTCTCCGACCAGCTGAGTTTTTGCCTGATGGGCTACTGCCTGACGGTTCTTGTGCGATTTTAATTGCGTGATGTAGGATGTCAAAAAGGTGTAATGTTGAGAGCGTTTTGGTCCTCTAAAATGTGGGTTAAACTCAGACCAACCAGCTAATCTTCTTAGGGTTCCGTAGTCAACTAGGAACCCTTATAGTTTCGCCATGTCTGTCTGTCTGTCCGTCCGTCCTCGCTTAATCTCTGTGACTGTTATTAACTTCAACCCTCACGTATGATACATTGTTAGATAGGTATTTAATAATGAATAGGGGTTTACTAAAATCATTTTTTGATAATGTCAATAATTTCGGAAATAATCGCTCCAAAAGGAAAAATCAAAGCGTCCCCCCCCCCTCTAACTTTTGATCTGTAGGTTTAAAAAATATGAAAAAAATCTGGAAAGTAGAACTTTATAAGGACTTTCTAGAAAAAAATATTTTGAACTTGATAGAAAGAACAGTTTTTGTACAAAAAAGATAAAAAGGTTGTACAAAATAATTTCTGCGTACTTAGCATGTCAACGTAACAAAAGCCTTTTTTTTAACTTATAAGTGGGAACACTTATTGTGACGGACGGGAAGCTACGGAACCCTACATTGAGCGTGGCCCGACACGCTCTTGGCCGGTTTTTTTTTTTGGTGAGTGGGAAATCATCAAATGTCTGCTCCCGTCCTGGGTGCGGCGGGAGGGTGTGTCAGACTTTTACTGACTAAAACCCACTCATGTTCCTTCGATTGCCCTTTATGTTCCAGGGTCACGATAACTATTATAAACATTCCGCAACCCCGGACATTCCACAACCCCGGGACCATCTAATCTTTGAATTTCCAAGCGTTAATTTATGATTTTTACCGAATCCAAATAAATACATATCTTGGGACAACTGTATTGGAACATTATGGAATGCAATAAATACTTATGACTTATGACTCTATTGAGCAGTACTACTTGGCCAACAGGCCCGCCCAATTCAAAACCTTAAAACTTTCAGCTAGGTACACCATTCACTTTGCCTAACCACTAAAATATCCTAAGGTAGACTGGTACATAATGCCCAAGTCCGCCGTTGTGCATTGTGTTTTTTACATGTGCATAAAGTTTTTTTAAATAAATATTATTTAAATTCCAGATTTCATACAACTTTGCCCTACCCTTCGAGGGCATCCCTGATGACCTGGTGCCCCTCACAGCGCACTTCAAGCACCTGTTAACGATGGCCAACCAGCAGCAGCCTCTACTCCTGTTCCTAGATTCAGTAGACCAGCTCACTGGGATAGGCACCGAAAATAACAAAGTATCGTGGTTACCGACTAGGTTACCGGCACATTGTAAGGTAAAAAAATTAATCCCACTAATAAATTATAATTATGTCAGTGTGAAGATGGATGAATGTTTAGTTAAATAAGTTATACAATCAGAGCAGTATCCGAAAACCTAACATAACACGGTTAAAAACACGTGGAAAACCTAGCGGCGTTATATTCCATACAAAAACATCTCGATTTTATTATAAAATAATAAAAGCATGGGGATGAATCACAAATATTTTATGAATAATACTAACACATACGAAACTAACCATTTTGTTATTGGGAAATCTATATCTAAACAAATTGTGTACAAGGACTATGTGTACTTTCTTGAGAGAGGTAATCTGGAGGGGAAGATAGTATGAGAATGTGATGTTTGTAGGGAAGATGAAACCAACGACCACGCTACAACAGCCTTGTCATCAAGATGAATTAGTGCGGAGAAATCAGATGATGACGATGATCTTTATTTTTCAGATTATAGTAACGTGTGCGTGTGAAGAGACGAATCCAGAGGTTTCCAAAGAATATGACGTTCTAAGACGCATGATTGACTCTGAAGAGAACTTTCTGGAAGTCAAAGCTTTGGGAGAAGATCTAGCAATGCAAGTTTTGAAGTAAGTCGGTCAAGTATCTAGAGTAAACTGAAGAGAAAGTAACTCTGTCTATCTGTCTGTCTCTTCTTTACGCCTAAACCACTGAACTGATTTGAATTAATTTTGGTAGAGATATAGTCTAGGACCCGAGAATGGACATAGGATAGTTTTGATCCCGGAAATCCCCCGGGAACCGAAACTATTATACCATACGGACGAAGTCGCGGGCAGAAATTAGTATGATATAAACTGTTAAAAAAAATGAATTATGAAAAAATATAATGAAAATATAAACCAATAACCATGCATGATACTGAAATGTTAACCACCACAAATCATTATAAATACTAAGTAATAAAATACCAAAAAGGCTATCACGCGACGCCTGCCCATTTAGACTAACCAAGTGCCTTTAAACTATGGAAAAATTTTATGGATTGGATTAAATTATGTTGAACAGATGAAAACTGTTACTAGAATGCGATTAATCTTAAAAATATAGAAATTACCCCACTATTAACAACTGCCACTTACTTCAACGCTCATGTTCTTCATTTGTTTTGTTTCAGGCTATGGATGGCTTCAGCAGCGCGAGATTTATCAAACTATCAATGGCGTCTAGTATCAAATGCCATCGCATCTTGCTCACTGCCAATATTTGTAAAACTTGTATTTGCTGAGGTAAAACACTCTTCGTTGTATTTGGAATCGTAGTTACTAAAGCCTAATGGCCAAATTTTGATAGAATTGCCGAACTTAAGTGGGACACATAGCTCGTCGAACTGACGGCCTTTGAAGCAAAGGTTCTCAAGTGGTGACCACGCGCAGAAAGACGCCGCGTGGACTCCCGTAAGGTGGACCGACGATCTCGTAAAGGTTGCCGGATCACGTTGGATGGGGGTAATAGGGGATCGGTATTTGTAGAAATCTTTGAGGGAAGCCTTTGTCTGGCGCTGGGCATCTTCCAACTAATACCGCGATGATGATGATGATTGAAATTTATCTTTCCCCAGGTATGCAGATGGAGAAGCTACACCAAGCCTCAAGATACCCACTTGGCGTCAACTGTCATGGATTCCATCATGATGCTGTTTGAGAGAATTGAGAAGCAGGTAAAGTTACAGAAAGTTTTGATCTAGAATATCAATACAATATTTACATTACTACCAACATTGACTGGCCTGTAAGTTGGTGTAGTGGTTAGTGACCCTGACTGCTAAGCCAGAAGTTTGTGTCATCACAAAATTTTGTAATGAGAATGATGGTTTGCTCTGTCTAGGTGTAATCTATACTAATGGGTGAATATCCCGGAGGTGAATTTTGCGTGTCCACGTTGAGAATCAAGGTGTTAAATTGTAGGATTTTTCTTATGTTTTTTATAGTGAACTACGGAACTTGGTTCAATTAGGGCCACGTATATTTTTGTATATATGTCTATATATAGGCAGAGAAAAAAAATATCCTCTAAAATTTAAGTTTGGTGGCCTGTCCCACTTCCATTTTTTTATACAATTGCATTCATCTAGGTAACAATTTAAGCAAAGATCAAAAATAATAGATTTCGTTAGTATGTGCATTAGATAAATAATTAAAAAACATATAATCCATGTTAAAAAACCAAATTTAAAAGCACAGGACAATCGATTAAAGTTTGTCCAAGAAAATATGTCAATTTTGATAGCATTTGTTCAACTTACAAAATCATGAAGTTTCGTGCATATGCGATCAATTTAATTTAATTATTTCACTTACTCTCTATCGTGTGCCGGCGCTTGCGATGAACAGTATGTGATTAGTGCTGAGATCTCCCGACAAAAACGTAATCATCATGTTGGGTGGCACGGGGGACAAGAATTGTTCAATTTTGGTGGATCGATTTACTACTGATTTTTAAGTGTTTTAGATATTAAGCTGCACGTTATATATAGTGATTTGGGTTACGCATTAGTTAATAATATCATTTGAATTGTAACTCTAAACCCCTATTTTTTTTAAAGATTTTATTTATGCCTGGTTTCAATTTTGGTGGTTCAAGTTTGGTGTTTTTGGTGGCATATTTACGTCACCAAAATTGAAAACTACCCACCAAGTTTGAAATATGTATTTTTTGTACGTGGTTTGTACCTTTTGAGCCAGTTTTAACGTTGCAAGATAGTTTGATTAATAAACTGATAAATGTTATGTAATTAGCAGTTCTTCTTCTTAATCGTGCACTCTTGACAGAGTGGTCGTGATCATGGAAAGTCCTTAGTAGCTGCCCTTGCGATTTCTCTCCACTTTTTTCTATTAGTGGCGTTCCTCGCGCACTCCACGATTGAGCTGGATGTTACTGTTTTTATAGCATCCGCCCATCTGGTTGGTGACCGACCACGAGGACGCTGCCCTTTTTCTATTCTCCCTTGCACCACTAATCGCTCCATTGAGTCTTCGTTGTGGATTATATGGCCAAATATTGTGAGTGTTCTTATTTGCACAATCGAAGAAAGTCTTTGTTTGACGGTGCACAGTCCAGCTTACTCTCAGTAGTCTCCTCCAGCACCACATTTCCAACGCGTCTATTCTGTTGCGAAAGATAGGAAAAACTGTGCACCGCATCAGCCGAACCTATGTGCTAGCTGTATTTTTGGTTATGCGCCTGTCTTTCCTCTTTTTGAGCTTTTAAACACTCACAACACAACTCCCAGTGTTGGTAATGGTAGAACCTAAGTATATGTAGCTCTGGACAACTTCACAGTTACCTATGCTGTTGATCTCAGGTCTGTTACCGGTTTTGTGATCCACAATCATCAGTTTTGTTTTCTCACGGTTTATAGCGAGTACAAATTCGAGACTGGTACGTTCTAAAAGTTGTAGATTGTGTTTTATGTCAGACAGGGTGGAAGCCAGAAGAGTGGTGTCGTCAGAGTACCTGAGATTTGAAATCATGAGACCACCCACCGATATCCCTTTATCCCATTGATTCAGTACCTTGCGCATGATGTACTCTGTGTATATGTATGTTGAACAATAACGGGGACAAAAAGCCTTGCCGGACACCCACCTGCGTCTTGGAATTCGCTGAGTCAATTAGCAGTTAGTAAGACCTATTTTAAAGGTATATTATATTTAAAGAGGAGTCTTACCGCCGCTATTACGGTGTGCCCAGCCCTGGGTTGCGACAGTTGCTGTCTCCATTCCGCCATGAGATCTCGCCGGAGCTCTGTGCGCCGCGCCACGATTAGTTGCGGCAGCAGGTCGACTTTGTCCCGACGTTGCGCTTGCACGCGCCACTGGTACGTGTGTGCAAGAACTGTCGCCTCCAGATCCCACTGCGATCCCACGGGCAAAGAGGCTCGCGCCTCGCAAGAAATCGTGCGGTGTCCCCGCACCATCTGAATCGCTATGGGACTTGTCTGGGACGCCGCCGCCGTCAGAAGCCGGGCCGGAGCCAAGGCTAGATTGGGCGCCCACACCGGAGCCCCGAAAAGGGCCATGGAACGCACAACACCCGCGTAGAGCCTATGGCAGGAGGCGTTTAGACCACTCAGATTGGGCACGAGCCGCTTGAGCAGCCCCAGTCCTCGCCAGTTTAGGGACCAAACGTCCAGAATGCTCCGTGTAGTTCCATTAGTTGTCGAGGACAAGTCCCAGGCACTTCATCGTCGACTCGACACCGATGTGAACCCCTCCCACCGTTATCTGAGAGCCTCGGACTTGGGCAGGACCACGTAGAGTCCCAGATGATGATCCTGTCCACGACGGTTGCAACTCCTACTGACATGAAGTCGGCCGCCGCCTGGAACGGCTTTTCCTGCGCTAGGACAATCGTGTCGTCAGCGGAACACGCTACGCTGGCACCATTGGCCCATTTATTTATTTATTATTTATTTATTAATATCGACACACCAATGACTCATTCACCGGTTTTACAGTATAAAGAGACAATTTACAAAGGAAAAAGTATTGTGGTGAATTTGTCACATATAGGCGTGCACAGCGCTTACAGTAATTTAAACATAAAAATAATTGTGAGCATAATAAAAATAATAATAAAATAAAATTACATTAAAACTAATTGTGAGCATAATAAAAATAATAATAAAATAAAATTACATTAAAACTAATTAAAAATTACAATGAAATGCATTTAAGTTAGTTGAAATTATTGGTTCTCCAAAATTGCTCTGAGCAAATGAACCTTAATATGACTACTTTGCTCAGAGCAATTCAATTTTGGTGTACTGATTTTAAATTTTGGTGGGCACTTCTAATTTTGGTGGGCGGTTTTCAATTTTGGTGGCGACACTAAACTTTAAACTAAGGTATCTCGAAAACTTATCGAGTTATCTTAGTCCCTCTTGAAGATCCTTTTAGCTTTGACTTACTACTTTTATACTAGGAACTTATTTTTCACAAAAACTGAAGAAAATTCTTTGCCACCAAAATTGACAGAAAATGCACTTTGTTGATATTGACCCTAATACTATAAAGCTGAAGAGTTTTGTTTGTTTGGTTTAACAAGCTAATGTCAGGAAAAATTGGTCTGAATTAAAAAAAATCTTTTTGTGTTGGGTATTTATTACGCTAAAAAACCACAGGAGTACTAACCAAAACCGCTGATAAAACCACAGGGGTACAGCTAGTTTATTAATAAAATACAAATGTTCTCTTCCCCAGCACGGTCGTCTCCTAGTCTTCCACGCGCTAGCATACATCACAGCTGCACGTAGCGGTCTATCAGAGACAGAACTGGAAGACCTGATCTCCTTGGATGACAAGGTTCTGGATGATGTATATCAGTACCATTTACCGCCTGTGAGGAGAATACCACCTCTGTTGTGGACTAGGTGAGTACTGCAGAGCTTTACAAGACTTGATGGACAGTATTCATATAGCCAACCTGGTCAATATTTTGGACCATTCAAAGTACGAGAAATATAATACTTCCATCCTATTTCGACTAAACCTTGATAGCTCAATGCGGAGATTATGTAAAGTTTCTTATTCCTAACACTTTGAGCAGAAAGTAGATTGTTTACAGAGTCATTGCAGTCAGTAAAAAAACTGATTACCTACTCGACAAGAGAGGAATGTGTTTTTCTTTTAAAACTAATAACCTAAATGCTTTTTGCACATGCTTCTTATAAGTTCTAGCTAAAATATTGGCAAAACATTTGAAACTTTATTTTCATTAGTTTAGTTTCAAAACATCTGGTATTTAGAGACCATTGTGAGGTTGTAAATCAGCTCTAAAGAGACCTTAGAATGACCTTCTCAAAAAGCAAAATGCCCTGATCTGTCATTATCCAGGATCCGCAACGATCTCCCAAACTACCTATCAGAACGCGAAGCTGATGGCGTGTCCGTGATGAACTGGTACCACAGGCAGTTCCGGGACACTGCACGGGAGAGGTACTTCAAGAACATGAACATGGCTATGTACTTCCACTCCATGATTGCTGATTATTATCTGGGTAGGTCACAAAGTGCTTCTTCCTTTTTACGATGAGTAGTTTAACTCAAGAATTCCTTGAAGAGATCGTCAGTGATATGATCGCTGGTCGAGTTACAGGTCTGTAAGACAAGGCAAGCGAATTATAAGTAGGTACGGTCTTCAGATGCTGATGACGCCATATCGATATAGAATATGGGAACCGCTATCTCAAAGAACTTTTGAAAATTCTATTACCTATTTTTTTGTTAATATGCGCTTGTTTGTAAAAATAAAATCACTAAATAATTCTTATATCAGCATGTATTAAAATTTTTGACAATGGCAAGGAAACTGGGCAAGTTTATAGAGCAGTTTTTGAATAAACGTAACTTCATACAACTTATCAGAAACAATTTAAATGTCTTGAGTCTCGTGTGCAGTTTTCAGCTGTACAAGTTAAATAATTCAGATAATAATGTATTATCTTGTACCATTTTCACCACGCATGATCTACACTTACTCTAACGTAATTATTATCAAAAATATTGAAAAGTAAACTAATGCAAGCACAAAAATTTCAGGTATCTGGGGCGGTGGAACACCAAAACCCTTCAAATACACTGAGATCCAACGCCACAGGTTCAACCTGGCCGACAGAGAGGGGGTGGCAGACAGGAAGGTTCCTCTACAGCCTCTGCTCTTCATGTCAGCTGATGGTGCTAACAGGAGATATAACTTGAGGAAGGTAAAGAGAATAGCAGATTGACTGGTGAATGATGACCAGCTCAGATGGGGAAGGATAGGCAGACGATGACGAAATTCGTTACTTCGTTTAAAAATTAGATTTGAATTATATTAAAACTTCATTTTTGGTCCAATCTAGTCGTTTGAATTCAGACCCTCATTCTCGAGGGAAAGTTGAAATATCCAGTGTATTTCTATTTTTTTACAAATTAAATAAAAACATGTACCACAAACTTAATCAAATTAACCTTTCGACTACCAAGCGACAGCCGGCTGTCGCGCTGCTATTGTCTTTCTGCTGTGTCTCAAATCACGAGTGTTCGAAGGTTTAAATAGGAAAACAGTACTAAGAATACGATAAAAAAGAAACATTTACGTCAGTTTTGCTTTTGCAGGACACAAAATTCCACATTAAGGTTAACGTTCCATAAGACTACTCAGAGCGTTGTTCTATCATAAAACAGCCATCACATACTTCAAATTCTTCGTTTCCAGTTTGGTGAGCTGCCATTCCACCTGGTGCGCTCCAAGCGGTTCACAGACCTGTACGCTGAGGTGCTGTTCAACTACGAGTGGCTGCACGCCAAGCTGAACTGCTGCCCTCTCCAGGCCGTGCTGGCAGACTTCGAAGATGCTAAGCTGCATGTTAATAAAGATGCTGTGAGGTATGTAAGCACAGTTAACTAAGTGTCCACGTGTTATCTATGTGTAATCTAAGTTTCTTCTCATTATCACAATCATTTTTTCAACCATTCTTAGAAGAGGTGAATTTATGTAAGGCTTCAGTGCCAAATCGCTGGAAATTAAATCCACACAATACAATTCATACTAACATGAATAAGCATGTTCTGCAGTGAAGACCATGGTCAGGTAAGCATAGTTTGGATTAGTTGGAGAGACTATTTGCATAGATGGGTGTGGCAAAAAAATAGGCTGAGTAGCGCGTTAGAAAATCCATCATAGTCAGTCCATAACTGATAAAAAATGATGATGATAATGACTTAATCCAATTTAACAATTTCAGAGAGCTAATGCTGGTAGCGGATGCCCTACGTCTAGGTGGCGCTATCCTCGGCACATATTCCGACATGCTGGCCCCACAGCTGATCGGAAGGCTGCTGCCAGAAGCCTCTCATAATCCCGCCATATCTTCACTCCTGAAGCAGTGCGTGAATAATGGGAAGACGCATTGTGCGCTTCTGCCTTCCCATCATTGTCTGCATACTCCTGGTGGACCACTGAAGGTAGACAAATCTAAAACTACTTTCTAATAGCAGTATTTGGCTAAGTTCTACCAAAGCTAAGTCTATTATCTCTCTGAAACTGATTAAAAATGTTTAATTAGATCATTTAGTTCAAATTTCTGCAAAAAGTATGCAGCGTTAAATGTCCGAACAAAAAATGGTTGGAATTTTAAAATGTAGGTTTGTCTGTAATATTTTTTTGAATTGTAACTCTAATGATTCGTACAATGTAAAGAAATTAATTTAATAAGCTAATAGAGGGATATGATATAAGCAATGGGCAGTGAACCCTTCAAAACATCACCATTATTTAGCTTCCATCGTTGACACCTAAACATAAATGCCTACACCTCTGCACATTAGTGCATATTTGCATTAAGTATGAATAAATAAATAAATAACAGTACCAAATCATCAAGAAAAAAGATATTTGAAGAAGATTTTGCTAGGTACAATTATTTTCCTACAATAAAAACCCTAACATCACAAATATTCTTCCAGTACTCCTTGGAAGGTCACCAGTTCGCAGTCTTTGCATTCCGGTTAAGCTCTGACAAACGCTACGTGGTGTCCATCTCCAGTCGGGTCATATCCTGGGACCTGTCCACCTCTGACCTGGCGAGAGACCTCTGTCCTCAACTGGAAGGCATCATGCAAAATTTGGAGCTTTCACCAGATAATAAATGGGCTGCTGCGTCTACTAATAATTCTGTTGTGAGTTAATTTTTTTATTAGACGTTAGATTTTATTTTGAAAAGAGACTATGATTTCTGAGTTTGTTTCTTCTCAGAGATTGTCACTTAAGGATAGGGCCAAATCCAGCAATAAATAAAAATTATGTCGTGTAAAGTTATTTTGACATCATATTAGCTTAACTTCATTTTTTTTTTTTCATTTCATTTGTCCTTGTCTTCTATGTTTGTTTTCGAAATTGCAATTTTGATTGCTATCTACTTTTTTTCAGTCGATGCTCTTGAACATGCTGACAAGTGAATATGTGACAATAGATAACCCTCTTGATGAAGGTAAGTCACTTGCAACTTCTTAAGTAAAGTATACTATAAGATTTAACTTTCCTGGAATTCTTTTAAACAGTTACACAGAAACACTGTAGATTTTTAATTGCTTTAAAATCAATAAATACTCTATTAATTTGGTTAATAAGTAACAATATGGTATTGCCCGCAAAACCTTTCATCAAGACAAATACTAAACAATACTTTGGCATAGCAGTTCACCATAAAAAAAAAAACTCCATTCCATAACCAGGTGAGACGGTCCGCGGCGTGTTCGTGCTAAACCACCACATGTTTATCTACGGGCCGCACTCCTGGGTGCAGTACAGCATGCGAGGGGAGCATGAACAGACACTGCCGGCTCCTGACACCGCGCCGTATGATGATGTGAATTGGGAGATACTTTGTTAGTATACCTACTCATGTTATCCGCATTTTTTTCCAATACCAAACTGTTTGCGACCAGGAGTACTTTAGTTTTACGATTAAGACTAGTTTTTTCTTGCCGGCAGCCTGGTACTTCTATCACCATACCCTTACTTTTTTAATCTGCATATTCTCTTGTTTCCCATAATATTATTTGTCCTATTTTTATTTTCTATAATGGTCCCTGCTCATAATACTCACTTGCACTAATTTCATTTATACTAACAACGCGTGTCATAACAATTTACTTGTCATAACTTTCATTTGCCATAAAATGAGTTTCCATAATAACATATGCCATAATAATTAGTTTCCATAAGTAATACATTCCATAATCGACACTTGACATAAGCAACATTTGATATAATTTATAAAAAATTATACCATCAATAAGTATAGTTAACACCCCGACTAATAGGCCTAACCAATTTGCTATAGTTTCTGTAACAATTAAATAATATTGTTGGTTAAAAATTTAACATGCTGTGCTACAAAAGTTAGTGACAGAACCGAATTGTTGCAAAACCGACTCCACGTGGTCTTGTTTGTCCTACCCCTAGTGTGTTATTTAAAATCGCGTAGGCGCGTAGGGGCGAGGCGGCCCGCGGGCTGAGGAGCAGGCGGCTGAGGCTGGCCGGCGAAGCCGGCCAACAAGCCGAAGCTGCGGTGGTGAGCGAAAGCCGTCTGCGACGATTAGTACGCGTGGGGCCGCCGGAGGCCCGCAGCGCCGGAGCCGTGACAGAAACCCTGCCTGCTGCATGTTTCATGCTCGCTTGAATGCTGCATGCTGTATGCTTGCTTGCATGCTTCATGCTTGCTTGCTTGCTGCATGCTTGCTTGCATGCTGCATGCTTGCTTGCATGCTGCATGCTTGCTTGCATGCTTGCTTGCATGCTGCATGCTGCATGCTTGCTTGCATGCTTGCTTGCATGCTGCATGCTTGCTTGCATGCTTGCTTGCATGCTGCATGCTTGCTTGCATGCTGTAAGGTTGCTTGCATGCATGTTCCTAACTAGCTTTGTTTTGCTGGTATAGGCTAATAAATATTATGGTAAATAAATGTTATGAATAATGACATTATTGAAAATGAAAAGTATGGCAAACAAAATTATGGATTTTAATTATTATGGCATTTGATCGATTATGAATAATGAAATTATGGAAAATGATATTATATCAATTCATGATTATGGCAAATGAAGCGTTATGTCACATGAAATTATGGCAAATACGATTATGGCATATGAAATTATGGCAAATTAAATTATGGCAAACATTAGTAAACCGCATATTTTGTGACCTACTCCTGGGAAAAAGGCTCCGCTTCCATCTTGCCCTCTCTATGATTTGGGTATCTGCCGACGGATTGAATGCTTGCTCAAGCTGGATTCGCGAATTATGACATATATTATTAATCAAGGTTTCCTTACGATGTTAAAAGTGCATATTAATTTTACAAGACTCATTGGTTATTGCCCGATTTGGAAACTGCAACTTCATGAATGAGAGACAGACGCCCTAACCACTGAGCCATCACGACATTAAACTCCTGATTATCTACCAGTTTAACATGTTTTTTCAGCGATGGATTTCCGTGACTTAGAGAACTTCCTCCTTGTGATGTGGAGTGGCGACCTAGATGAGGACCGACTTCTGGTGCAGTTCTGTAAGAATGGAGAGTGGATGCAGCCTCTCAGATGTCGTGGAGCTTTGACCATGAACAAGTACTGGACTAAGATTTATTGCAGTGATCCTGAGAGAGGTTATCAAGTAAGCATTTTGTAGTATTGCGTTGAAAAGTTGTTATTATAAGTATAATAAACATGTCTTGTGTCTATCAAAAGAAAGAAAGAAAGCTTTAAAAAAGGCTCCTCAATCTAAAAAAAAACAATAGTATCCTCTACCACTGCGCCAAAGTCCAGTTCAGCAAAAGTACCAGGTCACAAATGCCCTATATACTTTATTACAATTTAGAAAAAAAATTACTTTACCAGCAGATGCATTAGTTTTATTTATTTTAATAGATATCGATATTCGAGCTGGATGTGGAAGAGAAATGCTGGAAGAAGGTGGAAGAGATTTTCCATCAGGAGACAGACACTGCTGAAGCGATGCTGCAGCTCAAACGGGGCAAGAAAGACCGCATGCTGTTTGGTAAAACGAACCTACATACCAAACATACAACCATACATACCAAAGTGTTATTAGGTGCTTTTCTTTTGAAATTTCATAGGGAAACCCTAAAGATCAGAAGTTGGCGAAGTGCCTTAAAAAGCACATAAATTCAATGGGTCCAAGGATGATGTCAAACAGGAGTGAGTTGGGGAGCTTCCCCCTTTCCTAGAGCCAGGAGACAAGAGTTCGTTTAGCTTTTCACATCTGAATTCGGACCGTTTTTGTTATAATCGCCGCCGCTGTAGTTGTAGAAAGACTCGCACTGCAAGTGTAAAATTTCACGTGTTATACGTGGACTGTTCCTCCACGTATTATCGATACCCTTGATTGGACCTAATATTTCGACAAACTGCCCCATAGGACCCCTAGAAAACTGACCATTAGGGTCCGGCGGGTAAACTTAAAATTAACCTTTCGACGACCAAGCGACAGCCGGCTGTCGGGCTGCTATTGTCTTTCTTTCGTCTCGAATTACACGTGTTTGAAAGTTTAATAAATACTTTGCAGTATTTCATTTCCATATAAACTTTTACACTAATTTAAAAATAACTTGTTTTCAGCGACCACAACGTACAGTTTCGTGGTGTGGGACTTTGACCTCAAGATACCTCGCGTCAAGCCCGAACCTGTAGTTAAAGAAGATGATGATAAAACGAAGTTATTACTTAATAAACCTGATGAAGCTGAAGAAGTAAGTTATATCTTTGCCTTGTTTACTTTTGAATAAAAATAATAATACCAACCTACGAATGTTGCATTGCTGGGTAAAGACCTATTCAATAATACAGCATTGATCATCTCGCACTTACACTTATAATGAAAATGAGTCTGAAACCACCAAGCTGTTTTCAGGCTCATTTTCATTATAAGTTCAGGTTTCCTCAAGATCTCCTTCGCTAATATCTAATCCGATATAGACTTTAGAAAGTACAAAAAGCCATTTTGGTACTTTCCTATACTTAAACCTCTTACAGGAGGGACTTAAGGTCAAAATAAAGGGCGGCTCCTTTAGCACTTTATTTTAATTATTTATTAATACCCATATTTATTCATTTATCCGCATTATTTATTTTGGTCACGGGCTCAAGCTTCCAAATACATTTTATTTTATTTATAACTGATTTCAACTCACGTCTTCCAGGAAGAGAAACCCGAAGAACCAGAGATAGACCACCGTCTCCACGGCATAGTCCTGAAGCTACCACACACCATCCGCAATATCTCCACTAAGATGACGCTCTCCAACTCCTTCATGATCAGCAACAACAATACTTATGCTGTTGCTGGAGTCAGGTATGTAAGGAGTCACTGATGGCCAACATCACTTAACTTTAAGCTGCCGTCAAAACTGTTGCTGTTTCACTTGATTCCTTTAGAATGACTGACAGCACCACATCTGAGAGCGTCTTAAATTAGTGATGTTTGAGTATTCGGTAGTACTTAAGCCAGACCCCATAGTAGACAAAACGTTGTTTTTTCCTTTTTCTCAGATTTTTCATAATTATTATTCTTTATCATCATCATTTCAGCTTATAGATGTCCAATGCTGGAAATAGGCCTCACTTAATCGTGCGGTTTTGCGTCGACTGCTCACTTTTTACCGTGCATCTCTATCAATATGCACTATAATATCGCCAGGGTTTGATCATATTACCTCAAAATTAGACCGATTAAAAAAAAATATTTTAGTAAAATATTTTTGTTCGTCTGTAGTTATATAATTACCAATGAGTGTTTAAGTATTTAACAGAAACCGTTTTTTTTTTTGGAACTCTTCCTCCAGAACTTATTTCAGAACTAAAAAGTTAATAATATTCTCATTGTTGCCAACTAGATTTCTATTTCCAGAAAGAACCTCTACGTCTGGAGTCTAAAAACTACAAAACTGATCAAGGTCTTAGACGCTCATTTTGGGAGGATAGTTCAACTGGAACCTTTGACAGTGGGCTCTTGGAACAACGTGATCACCTCTTCTATTGATAGAACCGTGAAGATATGGAACATCGACAATATTTTTGAGCAAGTCCATAAGATTGATCGGCAGGAGCTGCCCATTGATTCGATCAGGTTAGTGACAAAATGATGATCAGCAATGAACAAGGCTTCCTCTTCTCTGTTACCCTATTTTGCTGTGCCCTATAAGGTCCATAATTGATCTAATAAATATTGTTAAACTATTTATGGAAAAACAATAAAAATATTAAGAATTGATGAGCTTCGTGAATGTCATGGTGACTGACCTGACTAGAGGGCCAAGAATCAGCATTGCCATACAATTTGGTAATGTTGCTGACCATTTGGACACTGTACAGTTCTGTTACAGTAGTTCATTGCTGACGAGCTAAAGCAAAAAAGACGAGCAATTTATTAAAGGGGGAGGGTATCGAAGCTGATATTAATTGCTTATAAAAAATTCAAATAAATTGCTACATATTATGTTATTCCTTCATTTTGGTTGAAAAAAGGTAGTAGTAGTATTAAAGTTGTTAAAAAATACTTCAAACATATGATAACTCTGCTGCTCTCTGTTTGTAACTATATTTTTCACTATGCCTTTACTTGAAAAGATTCTGAGGATGAGAGTTTCTGATACTCATCATAGGAAAAAGGAGAAGAATCCTGGTGACTATTCAACCTGTTTATAATATATATTTCCAGCCTCGCCCGAGACAAATGCCTAGCAGTAACTGTAACGAGAAGCTGCTGGGGTCTGTGGGACACCAGCACTGGCAAGCTGCTGGCCCAGCTGGCTGAAGCACCACTTGGAGCCATCGTCACCCACGCCGTCATCACTCCGACTGGTGATAATGTGGTGACTGCAGAGTCGGGCAATGTGGTGATTTGGGATACGCCGGAGAAACAGGTATCATATTATGAAGTTTTTATATAAGAATATTTTTCAGAAATTGGCTCGTTCTTTGGAATAAAAGACAACTACTATTACAGTAAACTAAAAGTTTGTGAATATTGATGGATATTATATTTGCTGCGCAAAAGCTCCCAATCCGATTACAATGACACTTTGCAGTAATAATAACTTAGACATTTCATGTAAGCTGAATTTGTGAAAAAAGAAATTATGCAATAAAGGGTAAAATGTAGGAATGCAGACAAAAAGCGGGCAGCAGCTTCCTTAAATTAAATAGATCCTAAGCATCACCTTTATCAAAATGCCATAAAGAAGAAATTTCCTCAACACCAAAAGCGTCTCACTCTTTAACAGGCCTGCCTGCCTCAAATCAATAATATTTTTTCCTTATTTTAGGCTATATTCAAAGAAGAACAGAAAGGCATCAAGCAAGTTCTTCTTCTCGAAGACGGCACCAAGTTCATCACGATCTCTATGCAAGCAGCTGCAGAGAATGTTGACAATGTTGCAGTGGCTAATATCATAGCGAGGACTATTCCTGGTATGTTAGCTTAGAATCTCCTGCCTCATCCCCGAAAAGTCACTTACGGCATTTTTCTTTTACATACGATAAAAACAGCTGTTCTTCCTTTTACGAAAATCAACATTAATTTACACAACATTAAGTTGATTTTTTTTACTGGTTTCTAAAGCACAAAACTCTATGAGTCTTGGAGCCTTCGAGCTATGCCAATTTCTGACGGGCGACACCTGCCACAGCTGCGGGATTTTCGAAATAGATACCGCAGCCCCGGACACAGAGGGTTAAATAGGAACTCACATAGGTGGGTTTTTGATAGTACAAGCTGACACTCCCGTCAGAGTGGGAGGAGGCATTTGATGATTTCTCATTCCAGAAAAAAGAGGGATAATCCCATAATCACAGTTTAGCTGTCTTTAGTAGTCTTAAGTAGAAAAAAAACGCTCACGAAATTCCTCAACACTAAACTTTTTTTGCAGAAGGTGAAAGAATCTACAACGCTGAGTACGAGCTTCGAGGTACTGGGTACAAGGCTGCCGTAGTATCAGCAGATGAGCATCATATCGTGGCTCCAGGAGTTGATAAGTCCTCCAGGGATTGTCTGCATGTGTTCCATGCGAGGACTGGCGCTAGGCTGCACAGGTGAATAATAGAAGAAAATATAATTATTTATTTAAGTAGAAACAATTATTAAAATCAATTTTACACGTTATCATTTTTTTTAACTAATTGCTGTCGTTCCTAACTACCTCTGAGCAGAAATGCCAAAAACTTAGGGAACATCGAACCTCAATATAACTAATAGTAATATCGACTCCATACCTCCTGCTACCGACAAGAGCCAGGACAACGCCATCAAATACTGAGAATTTCCTTACTGAGTGTCCTCTACTCAAACAGCTCAGCGAGAAGCTTTGTTTTTTTTTTCTTTACAAATAGAAGGTATAACCAAGTATAAGGAACCACTAATTACCAAATAAATGCATATTCTATAGTAAATTTATTTTTTGTTTAGGATCCCCATTAAGAACAGTGGCATTAAAGACATGCAGTCCATAGTGGCATTGCCACACAAGCCCCTGTGGGTGGCTGTGGTAGGCAACGACAAGGCAGGCATACTGGACATCAAGACAAAGAGGCATATCAGGTATAAATTGTTACATTACCCTTTTTTTATTATTACTTATCTTTTCTTTTTTTTATTATATTATCTATATCGGGCTAGTCTGGGACCAAGAGCAAGCCCCTCTTGGTCCCAGACTAGCCCGAGGGCATAGACGGGGCCTACGATGGAGCGAGCTCACCCAAAAGATGCATATTTATTATGCACTCGTCTCTTGAATACATCCGGGTTATATGCATTTGGGAACACAGACGCCGGCAGGGAATTCCATTCTTTTGCGGTGCGCATAATAAAGGATTTGGAGAAACGCTGCGTGCGGATACGAGGAATATTGACCAAGAAACGGTGGTATCCCGCCGTACGTCTAGATGTCCGGTGGTAAAACGGAGACTGGGAAATGAGCTCGTGTAGCACATGAGCACACTCACCGAAGTGCAATCTGTAAAATACCGCTAGACAGGCAACTTTAAGTTGGGCCACCAGCTTCTTGTCGCCTATCAGCCTCCTAGCTCTGCGTTACCTTTTGTTTTTTAAGATTCCTGAATAGGGTATTACACTGTATAAGAGAAATAATCTAAAAATATATTATTGAGATAGCTTATGCAAAAAGCACCGAACAGTGTTAGTTTTAGTTCATAAAACTAGAAAATATTTTTTTAAATTCAATTCAAAGTTTTCAGTTTTTTTTATCTGTTCTTGAACACAGACCATAGACAGTGACAGCTGTCGACTGTCAACAGTGTCAACTAGACGTCACTATTTGTTTTATTTATATCCTCCTAATACGATCTTTATTATAAAAATATACTTTTTCATGGAAGTTCTTGTGAAAGATATTTTAGATGGCTAAAGCACATAGGTACTTACATCAAAGTGATATTTACTAAAGTACAAACGGGTTTTTATGGTGTAATAGTTGGAATACTCTTCCCACAACTTTTAACTAAGTTTTTCTTAAATTTGAATCAGTTAACACAAGATTCACAATTATTCCGATGTTTTCACACTTGTGTTCTTGCATTCCGGAATGCACACCAACGGTAAGTCGAACAGTAACTAATTTTTTAGATAAAAACAATAATAATGATGTAAAATATCACAGCGCATTTGTTTATTTACACGACGTGAGGACGTCATATCGTCAAAGCAAAACCACGCCCACGGCGTTTTCCGTTTTTGGAAATTTCCGCGCGAAACTTGAAAATACAATTTTTAAAAGCGTTTTTAGGGTACTTAGCGTTTAAATAAAAATTTAGGATTTTTTTAGTGGTTTCTTAGTACTGTAGGAGTTATTTGAACAACTTTAAAAAAAAGAGTGTAATACCCTATTCTTTAGGAAGATAGACTAATACGATATTATTTATACTTTTCTTTTAATTAGAGGAGAATTATGTTTTTTTTTTGTACGTAAATAGATAATAAGTACTCGAAGAATCTAGCTACTTTTTTGAATATTTTGCATACGTTCGAGATTGATGCACATTTCTTAGCTAGGGCTTTTAGCAAAGCAATATTGTTGTCACCATCACTTAAATATCACGCTACGGCTACAATAACAATATAAAAATGAAAATAACAAAGCCAAAGCACTTGGTAAGTAACGTATATTTATCTTGACCTGAAATTCTAAGTTCCATCCACAAGAGAGTCGTTACTAGAATTTGTATCTATTTAAATAATTATCTATTGGTGACTTTCTTTCTAAGTCATCTCTATGTGGACCACCATCGCCGCATTAAGACAAAACTGCCCGAAATTTGGATAGGTATTCCAATTTATGACAAATTTTGCCCCTTTTACTACTTAAATTCTAGATTCGTCCCCCGTTGGAACGGGGCATGCACCCGCGACGGTAAGATCGGCCTCTGTGCCCCCACCCGTGGAGGTCTGGACCTCATCGAGCTGAAGAGAGGGGCGTCAGTCCAGCAGCTGATATACAGGGCAGCTGAGGGCGTGTTCTCCATCATCACCATGTTCAGCTCGACGGATCAGTACGTGTTTTACTACCATAGTGGGAGGAAGACTTTGAGGGTGTTTCGGTAAGTGCTGGCTTTCGGTTTGATGTTTTTAGTTTGAGACGTGTGTTTTTAAGACGTTTAAGGGTCTTGCTTAGTGCCTAGATTTATTGGGTATTAGGCCTTGTACCAGATTAAGCATATATTAAGAATAGTAATGTAGGTTTAATGAACCTGAAAATCCCGACCGGCAGTATAAGACTCCCGAACATAAATGATCAAATTCCTCTAGTAACTAAAGGAATGACTAAGAGACTTGCTGATTTTTGGTGATTCTTTGAAAATCTGCCAGACTTGTCCATAATTTTTAGCTGAGTGAGCAAACTTGGTGATCAATGCTCGAGCTTATGTGTATGAGAAGAGATGTTTTTCCTGAGGACAGTAAGGCACCTTGCGCACTAGACAGCCACAATAAGGGCCTCTGATCGTAACCAGATTGAATCCGTTGGCCGTTAATGGAAAGTGCGCAAAGTTCATTTGGTGGTCGTTACGACCACTGGTTGTGATCGTGGCTGTCTAGTGCGTGAGATGCCTAAAAGAAGGTTATTATTTTTGAAAAGATAAACATTCCATATTATTACAGGGTAGACGGCCGCGCCATAGCGGAGTACCGAGCCCCAGCAGAAGTGACAGGAGTAGCCAGTGCCCACGGAGGGAAGGCAGTGGCCATAGCGTCCCAGGACGGCTGTCTTACCATCCTGGACATAGTGGATCCGCATGAGTAGAGGAATGGTTGTGATTGGCTTGGTTTGTGGTGTGTAGTAACCCGTGGTTGCGTTGAAAGGTCTTGATGAAGAATTTTTTTGTGGTAGACTGGCCATTAACCATTAAAAGTAAACAGAATTAGGACTAATCGAAACTAAAATAAATGATGTTTCTAAATATCAAGGACAAATAAGTGAGAATTAAAATAATGTTTTTATTTCAACATTAATGACACTGTGTGCTTCGTATATCTAAACCTGGGCATTATCTATGTAATCAAGATAATAACAGAGTTTATGAATACCCTCCTTTGGTGGTTCAAAATTATGTAGACCGTATTTTTTTTGTACCTAGTCTAGAATTCCCCGTGTATAACTTCTCACTCGCCACCGATGACTACAAGAAAATTTTATTCCTAAGGTGTCAACATCTGTGATGTTTAAAAGCCTACATTACAATTTACATGTGGAGGCGATTGGGTAAGTATATTCCCTATTCCCTTATCAGTGTAACCACGGATTAAAACCACCCACGCTGAGTTGTTTGCTCTGTGATAAGTACTAAGTAGGGATGTGAAAAAATAAGGTTTTTTGGAAAGGATCTCAGAACGAGCTGTGGTAGGGTTTGTTGAACCACGAATATTTATACGACCCTGATACTTATATGACAAGTTTAGTTTCAGCAACTTTAAGTTTTGTAGCAAGTGTTTGACACCTAAAGGGGGGCAACTCTTGTGATGAAGAATAATTACGGTTTTTATTTCTTTTGCTGTGCTATTGAAATTTGTTAGAAGCAGCAGTCATTTTTGTAATATATTTTACGTCACATTTGCTTTGAAAGAAACTTAGCTTTTCTCATAGGTATTAGAATTGCCATTTTTTTATACACTTCTCAAAAAGAAATTAGTCAAAATGTGACTCTCACTTCAAGCTCATTCCCATTATTGTGTAGTCTAAAAACTATTCAAAATTACAGAAAAATAAATTAAGTGCAATTTTGAATGTACTTATAAGCCCGGCACAGCCCCGCATTATTTTAATTTTTGGTGCGCTCCAATTCAATGTCCTACCGGTTTCTTTTTCAATGTATCTCTGTACTTTGGAAAAAATGTGCCAATAGTTACGCGCAATCGTTTGGAAGAAATGTGCCATCAAAAGTTACGCCTATTGTCCCCCTGTGTAAGGCCGCATACAGAAAGAAAGCTGGAAACTTATAAGCGCTTACTCGCTTGTCAGCGCTGGGCGTTGCCATAACAACTGCAAGCAAATCATTCCGACATTTTGCTTAGTCTGCTTCAACCTGCTTCCTTTGTGTAGAACGGACCAGCGCTGACAAACGCCGACAAGCGCTTATAAGTTTCCAGCTTTCTTTCTGTATACGGCCTTAGAGTGGTTTTCTTAAACTAGATTCTGTCATTTTAGTGTCAGGGAACTAAACTTTTCATTAAAGCACGTAGCATAGAGCGTAGAATATCACTGGTTGGAGTTTAATGTAGTTGTAGCAAAAAACTATTATTTTTGTACGTAAGGGCGTTTATTTTCAAGACTTTTATAAGATTACTACAGACAATATTACATAAGTAATTGGACTTCCCTTGTTTTTACAAAAAGAAATATCAATAGGTTCTCCATCCGTTTGGCCATGTAAAGCATCTTGACATGTCTTTTTATATATTTTTTTTTGTATAATTATTAATGTCGTATAGTAATTCAATATTTGGCTTTACTCTAAACCAACGTTAACGTAAGAAACTAAATGTAAAAAATGAGGGTTGGTTTTTTACGCAATTTTTACACAAATCGACATGTCAAAATTTTTTGCATTTTTTTAGATAACTATCTAAACAAATGAAACATTGGTGCCGATTTTCTTGTTCACAAACTAACGTAAATTTAAGTAAAGTGCATCTTTCTCTTTCCATTTAATTAAGAAAAGGACAGAAGATAAAATATTTATTAGTTAACTCCTGTCAAATTTAGACACTCCATAGATAATTTAAAAACATGGCGTTTTAAAAACATGGCGTCTAAATATACGTCAATTTTCTTCCGGCGCTGTCTAATTTGACAGGATTCAACTAAATTGTTACTTCTGTCCTTTTCTTTAAGAAATGAAAAGAGAAAGATGCATTTAACTTAAAATTTGTCTAGTTTGTGACCAAGGGAATCGGCACCAGTTTCCGACATGTGCAAAATAAAATTAAGATGTAGTAGAGTAAGTTCATTCATGTAGGGTAAATCCGGTTATATGAAATTATGCAAACAGCTAAACTTGTGTATACTTACCCCGAAGTGAACTTACCCTGATGCATAATATTTATGTTTATATATTAAAATAATAAAGGGCTGATTTTTCAATCATCAGTTACCTAACTTCTATCTGAGGAATAAATATGACGGTTTGACTTATGTTATAAAAAAAAAGCTGTCTAAACGTCAAACATACTCTTCAGATAAAAGTTATCTGGCGATTGAAAAATCGACTCCAAGTAAAAAAAAAGATTCTTAGTGTAAGTTCGTATCTTAGTATTTACGTATCAGTTTCTATTTATATTTGTAATTTATATATATATATAATGATTGCTCGTTCAAGATGTTGAAACAAACGCCATACTTACCAGTTTTCAATTCTATTTTATATATTCTACGATTTCTTCCTAGTGTAGTATCCTAAGTAGTAAATAGCGACATTCATGAAACCTCTGTCAGTACCTGTATTTAACCAAATACCTCTTCACAAACCTCCATAATGTTTAAAGTAGTCTTTATTTAAATCACCTGTTGAAAAAATAAATACAATATTGTATGCTAACAAAATAAGAATAGGACTGACTTCTAGACTGACGATAATGTTTAGAGTAGATAATACAAAGTGGTTTGTTGGACTTGCAAAACCCGCTAGGAGATGATTCCATACTCATAAAAACCAACCACATTTGTTATCAAACCAACCTGGTTTAAAAAAAAATATCTGTATAAATATATTCAACTTTTGTTAAAAACAGCTGATATATTTTTCGCGATTTCATAGTTGGTTCCGTAATAAAAGTTGTTCGTTTTTTATGGGTAGAATCGACTCCTTGCGGGGATTTAAAGACCAAAAATACACATTGTATTAAAGTCTGAACTGCTTCTAAGAGAAAACCAATTTGGGAATTGAACGCAGGCGCGAGCGCTCAGCAGTAACAAAGTATAACCTTAGGCAGCCGCACATCAACGCCACACGCTACACGCAACAAATTTTTTTTTTTTTGGTGAGTTGGAAATCGTCAAATGACTGCCCGTCCTGGGTGCGGCGGGAGGGCGTGTCAGACTTTTACTGACTAAAACCCACTCATGTTCCTTCGGTTGCCCTTTATGTTCCGGGGTCACGATAACTATTATAAACATTCCGCAACAAATACCGTATTGTTGAGATACAAAATAATGTATGCCTGGTGTGCGGCCAGTCTTACAGTATTTGGTCTAAAGTTAGTCCTAAGCTTATTTTGATCTAGACCTCGAAGATTTATCACTGTTAAAAATAAAACCAAGAAATATATAATGTACTTAATCATACTTTATTATAAGTCTATTATACAATAATAAATACTACGTATTATACCTATTTATTGTTTCATTTATAGTACATTGAAATTTATTTCAGTTTTTTATGCGTGAAAACTGAATTTAATTTGTATTTTGCGCAAAAGTATGAACAGTTATTCGTACAGTTCGTGCCAGAATAAGTGACCGAACTCTTAAATGTGAGATTGTAGCAATTATAAGTAAATAACAGCAGAGGTAAGTTTGTCTTTCTGATAGACTAACCGGATTTCAATTGAACGTAAATTGCGTTACTCAAAATACGCTACTGAAGTATCACAAAATAATACATTCGGCTTCTTCCTAATATTCATATTCTGGACGACCTATCAAAATATTATCCAACAAGCGAAAAATATCTTATCCAGAAAGTTCTGTATTTTTTTTTCAATCAAATTTATGTTTTACCAACTAATTATTATCATAAATCTGCTAATATTGTGACGTTGGGTAAAAATATGGCTAAAAAAAATAAAAATACGACCTTAACATTTATTTAAAACAAAACAATACTGAATTCACAGAATGCAGTTTAAAAATACATAGGTAGATTGATAAAATTGGCGAGCAAAACCACTGCTTTTATTATGTTTTTCGTTTCATGCATTTTTTTTTCAAATGTTGCAAAACTGTGTAGTTCACGAAAGATATTAATTGGTATGCAAATTTCTAAATGAGACTTGAGTATTTTAAAAAATCATTATTATCTTAAAAAAGACTACGAACTCTTCCTCTTCAAGATAAAGGTGTAATTAGATACAAAACATAACAAAAACACTATTTTTTTTCTTTCGGTTACGGAGATATTGCGAGTGAATTTTCAGTTTAGCTAAATTCTATTTTTTTTATTTTTTACACAGTTTATAAACATAAGAATGAAAATCTCTATTTACACCCCGTATAACCTTAGTTACATAAAAGTATACACAATAATCAAAGTGATGAAAAAAAATACTTGGTCATTTTTCATGCTCGCCACTCTAAAGTTCAACTAGAACTCATACTCGGAAACATAAATAAAGATTTTCGCGATAGCTGTTCCCCCAAATTGCTCGTGAGTGTACAATTCCATAGACATCTCAAGCTCTATGCTCTGTGGTCCCTCCAATGGCCGCACTAGCGAGATTAAACCTTCTTTGAATTGTTGTGTTAATCTGAAAAAGAAAAAGATTTTGAAAGACTCTTATAACAATCTCTATCTGATAAATTCTGCTATACTAGGCAATATTACTGTAGTAGTAACTGTCGTACAGCTGTATAACTGTGAAACGGAAAAAAGAGGTATAACGAACAAGGCGAAGGTTCCCATTCTTCAATGATTTACCCACGACGCAAGATTTTAACTTAGTATGGACTCCTGACTCCTGACACACGTATGTTGTGGGAGAAAATGAATGAAATTTATAATGGTTAGAAAAGATGCTCCCGCCAGACCAGTGTTGTCTGGGGGGCTACTGCTTGTCTATTGGCTGTCTGGCAAGTAATAGAATAAGGCATTGTTATGCAAATATTAATTTCGCTACAATTAATAAATACATTAAATTGAACATTTGAAATTTAAATCAAGAAAGTCCGGCGGGATGAATCAAAATTTGGAGATACACCGTAAAGATTGGTTTAGAATGTCAAGTTGTATGCATCTTAAGCATGTGTACATTTTGCGAGCGCATAAACAAACACCCACACTTATCTATTTTACTGATAGTACCTTTTCATAATCATAACCCTGTTAACTTTCTCTGAAACAAAATAAATAAACTACATCAATGAAAACTTACAAAAAGTCATTGATTTCAGCTTTCCTCTTGATGCTGGGCGGCGCATTTACATTCACTAGTTTTAGCTCAAACCGCATCTTGGCGAACGGCCAGACTGGGCCTCGCATTGTGAACAGTTTTAACTGAAAATTAATTAAAAATATCGCTTTAACATCAGACTCTTTAGATCAATTTTCGTGATTAAAATATAAATCAGTAACAATTGCTGAGTTAGTAGCCAGATCTTAAATTTTACTATTTCATGAAATAGTTGTTTTTATTTCATGAAGTAGTTTAGCTAGTAAATATTTTAATATTTTACATAATATAAGTATATTTACTTATGTATTATATTTAAATATATATATATATATATATATTTATTTTTTACTTCCTGTTATTTTTCTGTTTTTTTGCACCTACTTTGTTTTGTCTCTGCATCACCCTAAGGTAGACTGGCAGAAAATGCCTAAGGCATTAAGTCCGCCTTTGTACGGTGTTTGTACATAAATTTTTAAATAAATAATATAAGTATGATGAATTGGTTAGTGTTTTATTAAGTTTTCCTGGTGTCAGTACTTTTTATGATTACGATCATTCAAAATATTCTTGGTACACTCGCCATCTTGCCACACACAAAAAAAGCGTCAGTATGGCAGGTCCATAATCATATAATTATTTTCTCGTAAGTTTGGTTGGCGACTTTGTACAGCTTCGGAGTAAAATTAATTCGTAATAATAGTAATCATACAATGGCAAGTAACGGACTCAACGTTCTGTAAGAGTACCTTAGTATCCGGGATATACAAGTTGGACACGAAGGTGATGAAATTATAGGAGATGGTGGTGGGCTGGTGCGCACAGTCCCAGTCTCCGGGGTCGCAGACCTTCGACACCTTGTTGCAGCGGCTGAAAGAGAACAGACAAGATGAATAGATGATGAGGTCAGGAAGTACAGTGGTGCAAATTTAAATTTAAGATGATGGACAATTAGGTTTTGGATTTCTGTCTTTAATCTTCTCTCTAGCTTTTCCCCAACTATGTCAGGGTCGGCTTTCAGTCTAACCAAATCTAAACCAGACCTCTGCAACTGAACTAGGTTGAGGTCTAATATAACTACTGTATCCAATGTATGTATCTGTAACCAACTGCTGTCATGTTTGGCATAGATAAGTGAGTTTGTTGATAAAAAGGCTAAAGAAATTATGATTAGTTTTCAAGAACAAATTCATGACTACTTCTGGCACTTAGTGCTAATTCTCCAGCTGGTAGTCATTAGCCTCGCGTGTTCATACAGTCACTGGACATCAGAGACGCTCCTATATTCTTAGAGCAGCCTCTTCTGTCTAACACCAGCTATGTACTTACTGTTTATTCTCCAGCTGGTAACCAGCAGGGCAGACGATGCGCTGGCAGCGGTAGCTACCGCGCGTGTTCACGCAGACGTCACTGGACGTCAGAGATGCTCCTGCGCTCTTGGCGCACGGAGCCTCGCCTGTCTCACACTCGTCAATATCTGCAAGAAAAATAAAATTAATATCTTGGAACAACTCTTACACGGCAGTCATCTTTGACACAGTCTCGTTTCGGTAAGCGATCGAGGTGTGCGTCTACGGCGCGCGGTCGAGTAATAATTATCTTTTCTAATTATTCACGTCATACGCCTTGACCTTGAAGTAGTCCCGGCGCTCTGCGGTACCGCTATGTACCTGCAGGTCGCCTACCGATTGGAAACAACAACTCGGATCGATGGACGTTAAAAAGCTAGGGTTAAGTGATACGGAGATGTCTGAAACTGACGGAGAAGAGATTATAGTACATAATGAGATAGAAGTTGAAGTTCATTCAAGAGCTGAGAAAAGAGATCTGGAAGATGAAGAAGGTGAATGGAAACAAGTAAATAGGAAGGAAAAAAGAATAAAACAACAGATAGAAAAGATTGAAATGTATGTGTCGAGCAACGAAAAATTGCCTAAACAATTTACACTGGCTAAGATGTTTAAGGAAAACGGCATTATTGAAATAGACCGAGTTAAATATATTAATCCATATAAAATCCGCATTGATGTAAGCAACGAGTTAAGTGCAGAGAAAATAGAATGCTGTGAGGAATTCAAAAACAAAGGTTGGAATGTTCAAAGAGCTATGGAAAGGAGTTCATCATATGGCGTAATTAGAGACGTAGATCTGGAGTTATCAGATGAGGATATAATGAAATATATTTCCTGCGAGAATACAGCGAAAATTGTTTCGGTAAACCGTTTAAATCGACGTGATCGGGATGGAGAAGGCTGGCAACCGAGTGAATCGGTTCGCATATGTTTCAGAGGAACATCTATACCGTCGCATGTATCAGTCGATGGTTTGCGTATTAAAGTTACCCCGTACCTTTTCCCTGTATCGCAATGCTCGAAATGCTGGAAGTATGGCCACATATATAAAAAATGCCCCTCGAATAAAATTGTTTGCCCAAAATGTGCCGGAAGTCATGATAACTGCGAAACGACATCCTTTAAATGTACCAATTGTGGTGGAAACCACATGGCACTGGCTAAGACTGCATGCCCAATTTTTCTTAAGGAAAAGAGGTTAAGGGAACTCATGTGTGAATTCAACTGTACCTATCGGAAGGCACTGATGATCTATGTACCTCCTACAGAGCCCGAAGTAGCCGTGACCCAATCACAGCCCTGTACACCTGCTTATCATATATTTAATACCCCTAAGGATTCTATATGCTCTGACCAAAACACTTCTACTCACATACCTACATTTGCGGAGGTACTACAAGCAAATGTATCATCTGTTCACAAGGAGGAAACAAAAACTTCTACTCCAAAATTTAAGAAAAAAGAAAAATGGCAAGGCTATCGCGTGGACAAAGCCATATTGGAGGAGCCATCTAGTAATATAACACATAATCTTGGTGAATGCAACGAAACACGTGCCCCAGAAGAAAAGGAACAGAAGTCATTTCATGTACAAGAGTTATTAGCAAAACTAAAAGAAATATTTTTTATGAGAGGTCAGTCATTAGAGTCCAAAGTCCATGCGATGTTAAAAGTTGGTTTAGAATGGTTAATATTATTAGTAGTAGAGTATATCTCAGATTGGCCCTTTGTTAAAAATCTCATGAATAATTTTTTCTCAAATGGCTAAAAACAAAATTTTAAAGATTAACTTAGTGCAGTGGAACTGTCAAAGTATTAGACCCAAATTAATTACTTTAGAACAACTTTTATGTCAGAATAAAATCCACATTGCTGCACTCAGTGAGACATGGTTGACACCGGGCAGTCAGCTTAATATTAAAGGTTACACAGTTTACCGTAAAGATAGGGATGACGGCTATGGCGGCGTCGCGGTAATAGTACACAACTCCATAAAGTCCAGCCCTGTGATACTAGATTGTGCCAATTCAGGTATTGAAATGGTAGCAGTTAAATTATACAACTGTAGTCATATAGAACATATTATTATATCTATTTATTGTGCTCCATCAGTTCACACCTGTCAGCAGGATTGGGATTATATATTTTCCTTTTTTTGTAGTAAACTGTTAATTCTGGGGGATTTTAATGCCCACCATACAAATTGGTCAAATAAATTTGATCGTAGAGGGTCACTAATCTTTGACGCACTTACAGATACGTCTCTTGTAAGTTTGAACGACGGCAGCCCTACTCGCATTAAGTTAGTGAACAATGTCTTGCAACAATCTCCAGACATATCCATAGTGTCCGCAGATATTGCTTACAGATTTTCTTGGCATATTCTGAACGAAACGTTAGGCAGCGATCATATTGTCATCAAACTTTCAACCTTTTCAGACGGTCTACTTAAACCTATCCTACGGAGAAATTTTAAAAAAGCTAATTGGCCACAATATAGACAATTATTAGAGTTACTATGTGAAGGTTTTAATGTAACAGACGACTTACAAAAATCATACGATACTTTTATTGATTTTCTAAACTTGTCAGCAGAGATTCACATTCCAGCCCTCAAGATTAACACCGACCCTGAATCTAATTTCACTCCAAAACCGTACTGGAACACTATGCTGTCAAAGCTGGTCGCGGAAAGACGTCTTGCGCTAGCAAAATTTAGACGTAACCCTACTCCGCATAATTTAAATATATTACAAAATAAGATTGCAGAAGTTCAACGTAGTATGCGTCGGGCGATAAACAAATCATGGCAAGAATTTTGCTCATCGATAGACGGCACATTATCACAAAGTGATTTTTGGAGAAAAATCAAATGGTTTAAGGGATATAGGGTTCCAAAATTTTTTGTAAGTAAGGAGATGTCATATGAACTTTTACAAAACTTAGCCCCAGATTACGTCATCTCAAACGATCCGGTGTTCTGTTCTAGCAATCCTAAACTTGATGAGATTATGTCGTTATGTGAGTTAAATAGATGTATACGATATAAAGACACTGCACCCGGCAGTGACCAGATTTCTTATTCAATGTTACATAATTTACCGGATAATGCAAAGGTAATTTTAGTCAGTTTTTACAATAGGTTTCTTTCAACTGGTTTTGTTCCACATCAGTGGCGGAATATTAAAATTATACCAATACCAAAACCGGGTCGTAATACTAGGTCAGGTTCGGACATACGGCCTATATCTATGATTTCATGTGTATGTAAAGTATTTCATAATTTATTAATTAAAAGAATTGAATGGTTTGTTGAGAAAAATAGTCTACTGTCATTTCATACGACTGGTTTCAGAAAATGTCGGTCCACTTTGGATAATTTATCTTGTTTAGTCTCCAATATACAATTAGGCTTTTCTAAGAAACAATCTACAGTTGCATGTTTCGTCGACATAGACAATGCATACCACAATGTTAATTTAGAACGGTTGTTGACCACTATGGATGAGATGGGAATAGGCTCGAGAATATGTACATACATTTGGAATTTTCTTAAAGAAAGAAAATTAACAATTAATGTAGGTCATGACTTGGATATTAGCAGAAAAACTTTTTTTGGATTAGCTCAAGGTGATCCTTTATCTCCCTTGTTATTTAATATTCTAACACATAAAGTTTGCAAATCAATAGATGAAGCACATATCAGTCAGTATGCAGATGATTTTGTTATTTACGTGTCTTGTTATAAAATCGAAGAGGGCCGGCGGCGGTTGCAATCAGCATTGAATAAATTAGGTGATATTCTTTCTCTCTCCGGCTTAGAAATCTCGCCCGTTAAAACTAAAGTGTGCGTTTTTAATAACAAATTTATTCAAGATCCCATTAACCTTGTAATCAATGAAACGCCATTGGAAACAGTTGATAACGTGCAATATCTGGGACTTTGGTTAGACAGGAAACTGAAATGGAGTAAACATATAAATGTAATAAGAGAAAAAGCCTCCAAAATTCTCAACGTTTTTAAAATATTATCAGGTTCAGGCTGGGGTATTCACCCTGCCAATTTGAGACGATTATATATATCTTGTATTCGTAGCCGATTGGACTACGGCAGTTTTTTGTATGGTAACAGTTGTAAAACGCACCTTAGTAAGTTAGATCTGCTACAAAACCAAGCTATGCGTACAATAGGTGGATTTATAAAAACAACACCGATACACGTCATGGAGTGCGAGCTACATCTACCGCCTTTATTTGTGCGTCGTCGTTATCTTGCGGGTAAAATGTGGGTGAAAGCAAAATCCTTTTCCAATCCACAATTGATAAGAATTTTAGACGATTTGAATGTATTAATGGATAACTTTTATTGGAGACGTAAAAATAAACCGATTTTAGTATTAGTGCATGCAGATTTAAAAGATACGCCGATACATATTAGCAATCTATTAGAAATGTTTACTTTGAATACCTGGGTGAGCAGGGTCAATCTTGCAAACACAATTAAAATTAATATTGATGTCGTGAATAAAGCAAAGAAAAAATATAATTTAAGTTCATTATTGGATCTATGCAATAGTTATATTCAAGATAAATTTGCTGAGTTTCACTGTATTTATACAGACGGTTCAAAAGTAAACAAATGTGGTGGTTTGGCTTTTTTTGATCCACATACTGGTAGTACATTAAAATTATGTACTGATACCAACATCTCCATAATGTACATAGAACTGTTAGCTATTTCAGAGGCTTTGTCGTATATCGGATCCTGTCAAACGGGTAAATATGTCATTTTAACGGATTCCAAAAGTGCCATTCAACATCTAGCTCGATGCACCTCGAACAGTCGAGGCACACCGGTAGCATATAGCATCTTAAAATCACTCATTGCATTAGCCGAGAGCAATTTCGAAGTTGTTATACAATGGATACCGGCCCACATAGGTTTGTTAGGAAACGAGATGGCAGACCGCCTGGCGAATGAAGCATTATCCGACGGTATCGCTTTTACTTGTTTACCGTATTACACCGACATTGTTAGCACCGTTAAAATAAAATGTGTTGATTTGTGGAAAGAATATTTTGACAGTCGTTCACTCACTAAGGGTATTTGGTATAGAACAATACAGCCTGAATTGTCCCGTTCACCATGGTTTGTTAAGTCTGACCTTACAAGAAATACCCTCGTAACGGCTATGAGGCTTCGTTCCGGACACATACCTTTAAACAGTTTTGCATATCTTATGGGCAAAGTACCATCAAAAAATTGTTCAGAGTGCGATATGGTCGAAGACGTTTATCACGTTCTAGTGGAATGCGTTAGGAACGAAGCAGAAAGAAATTCATTTTGTACTGTTTTGGGCTATAATTTATATGAGACTGGATTATGTAACCGCATTCTGGCATATCCATTGTCGAAGGAGGCCAAAATGTTATTTAAATTAGTTTGTTATGCGTTAAGAAGGAGGTAGCTTAAGATTACTTGTGTTTTTTATTGTATTCTGTTTGTTTCCATGGAGATGGCGTGATCATATTTGATCAAATCTCCCTTATAATTAATAAAGATTAAAAAAAAAAAAAAAAATCTTTGACACGCCCCAAAAAAGCATGTCATTGAAATTCCTTTAAAATTGGAAGAATTCCACCACACCATTTGGAATCACAGCAACTTATAAAAGCTAGAATCAACAGTAGAGTCTACCAAAAAAGCGCCGATCAATGAAGCACAACGAGTTCCGGAGAATCAATGTCCTTGAGCACGCAACGAAATTAATCAGAAAATCTGGCTCTCAGGAGTTGCAGTGGTTGGGAATAGTGTGCTGGAATTGTCCTAAAAAAAAGGAAACAGAACAGACACACACTCACCAAAGAGGGATTACAACTTACAGAAACCTAAACAAGTTTCTAAGCACCATTGATTAAAATTTATCAAACTACTGGGTCTTCGAAACATAAGCTGCTACCATAGATTCCAATAATAGGTATAACAAAAGTGAAAAAAAAATAACTTACCGATGCAGCTTCTCTTATCCTCAGAGAGCCTGTACCCGTAGGGGCAGGCACAGCGGTAGCTGCCCGGCTCGTTGAGACAGCGGCCCACGCACGGGATCTTCGACTTAAACTCTGTGCACTCGTCCACGTCTGCACAAGTGCTGGGAGAAGGAAAATATTGAGTTAGATGGAGATGTTGTTGACTTGGTCTGGGACAGTGCGGTTCCAACAATAACAAAAGTTTACATTTTCCAAACAGGCTTTTTCAATTATCCTTGTCGGCCTAATTTTTTTCACAACTAACCCAAACTAAATGCTGGATTGAAAATTGAAACTGGATGCTGTAAATCTACGTCGGAGGCGTCCAACAAACGTAACACTGTAGGTACATTAGGAATTTTATTTATTTGCACCACTGAGAATGACGGAAGAAGCCTTCTCCGAAAATATTAATTAACTACTAGCTGTTACCATTGGTTTCAGTCGCACTTTTGGACAGTGCTTTGCTCTCAGAGGTCGTAGCGTGGTGTGAGCCTATTATTCTTCACAAATCAGGTTTTCATAAACATTATATAAGTCCGAATATGAAATAAACGGTTTCTTCAAAATCCCTTTATTTTTTTAATAGAAGACAATTAAACTGATACGGGACAGTTCAAGTTGACATCTGGCCCGCGGGGCAGTGTTTTTTTGTGGGCGAGATATCCCATAATCCGTGATTCCTTAGTCATCTTACCTATTATCAGGGTTAAGCCTATACCCTCTGTGACAGGCACACCGGTATGATCCCCAAACGTTGTTACATCTGTGCTGGCAGAGGGACCCTGGACGGGACTCCATGCATTCATCTACGTCGACGCATACCTGGGGAAATAAGGGTAGTAGTTTTAAAGAAATAGGACGGTGTATTTATTTTACCCTATTCAGACTGAGGACCTCCAGAAATCCATCTTTAATAGCGTCGGCAAACCGAAGGTAAGCCAGGCGCTTCATTTATATTTATACCATATCCAAGTCCAGATATAGGTACTTGTCTTCTTTTAGTGTCAGAATATGCCTCTTAGCACTGCAAAATGCGGGCCAACTCTATCCTGGAGACCAATATGTCTTCGGAGATATGATTCTCATTTGTTAGGTGATGTTGTCTGAAGATGTATTATGAACAGCATGTCAGCCTAATCTCTAATTACACTTTTTAAATTATAACAAGAACATGGCTATGAGTATCGTCCCACTAAAGAGCCATTTCTTGTCTTCTTCATTAAAAGGCCTTCTTCTCTTTTAGAAAAGCTATGATTATTTAAAATTTTAACCAGCCTCAGCCCCTCAGTCAACATTAACTCCTTTTTTTTAACAAAAAACTTATTCTAAAATTAACTTACCTTATCATTAACAGGCGCAGACCTAAACCCAATGTGACATTTACATTGGTAAGATCCGATTGTATTCACACAATCCGCATTTTGAGAACAGACAGGCTGAAATATAAAAAAGTTATAAGTGTCGAAATATCATTATGTCATTTATAAACAATTAAAGGCTTCAAATAGTTTAAGAATGGGATGGTTATTCAGAAAGTCGATGTTAGTTGCCTGTTTCAAAATATAGATATGTAGGATATTGAATTGGACAAGCAAGAACTTTCGTAAACAACACCATTTTTTTATTTTGTTTTTAAAAATCTCCAATGCCATGCGCTCTATAGTAACATGGGAGTAAGCAAAGAGCAGGGGGGCTTGGTGCAAGATAGATATGCTGCCACCCCGAAAATTATAGCATTCAAACAATAACATTTTCCGATTTTCAACCCCCCTTGAACCGCTGGGTACGCCCTGTGGGAGTTAGTTGTTAGTTCTAAAACGCGTAGGAGTCAGGTAGGAGAAAAACAAGCAACTATTGTTTTCTTCTCGCAGACCATCTTATTATAAAAAAAAATCTAATCTAAATCAAATCTTCACAAGAATTTTATTTACAAAACTTTCCGAAACGATGCATTCTCCAGTAACTCACCATGCTGCCTCCCAACGCGCACTCATCTACATCCTCACACTCATGATCCTGCACCAGGCGATGACCGGTGGGACAGTTGCAGGAGTAGCCTCCCGCCAGGTTTGCGCAGATCTGCTGGGGCCCACACTTCGCTTCCCCGGTCAGGCATTCGTTTACGTCTGGAAGCAAGAGATGGATTCTAAAAAAATAATTGCTAAACGTCTGGACGATTTCAACAATTTGTATTTTCCAAATATTCGTTAAAGTTTAAGAAAGATTCTTTTGAAAATCAAATTTTGAAAAAGTGGACGTTCATTTTTTGCAGATTTTTTGAGTGACATCAAGACCAGTTCGAATTTTATTGTCAAACAACCTTTTATCACCAAACATTACGACTGAAAGATTCTGATTCTGAAGGGATCTTTCTGTGGATAACAAAGACACTCCATCTTAATGAACATTATCTAAGACTTCAAGACTTACCAACACAAGTGTTGTCATCTCCAAGTCTGTACCCTGCAGGACATCTGAACACAGAGCCTTGGTCGTGATACTTCGTGATCTCTGGGTCCACATACTTAGTGCCTGTCGAGTAGACCGGGGTCTTCGGAGGCAGGTGGGGGTAGACTGAAAGAAGGTATAAAATTAGGAGATCCTGCCACACTACTACCCCATCACTGTAACTCCTGAAAGCCAGTCTCAAATGTATAGTCCCCCAAAAAAGCGCTGTGCAATGATAACCAAGGGGCCTCGGAGAAATGATTCCACTGCCTTGGAACCCTCAGCAAATTCAATCAATAAAGCAAAAAAATAGATGTCAATACTGCATTAAAATATTTGCATAATCGTTTTTATTTTGCAAAATCAGCTAGCCAAAAAACCTAAACGGTCATCTTCAATTTCGCAACTATTTTTTTCATTTACGAATTGTTAAAAAAGACGTTTATTTCAAGCAACGAAAGCTCATGGAGTATAAGAAAAGCATTAATAGTCTTGATAAACTTACTAGGCTCATTCCCGTATCCCGTGGGGAACTGTCCATTGTTCCTGTTGGGCACACACCGGTGCCTGATCTCGTCCAGCCTCCAGTTGGGAGGGCACTCACAGCGGTATCCTCCGTCCGTGTTGATGCAGATCTCTACATGTGCGCAGTTTGCTTGTCCGTTTGTGCATTCGTTTATGTCTGGAAATAAAGTTGGTATAGTTAAGCGAGTTCATTAAAGGACGTTCTCTTCTCCATACTTACATCCTTTCCTCCGTCCATCTACATGACAAATAAACAATATTTGTCATGTTGGTAGATGCAAATGCAGATATCTGCTTTATTTTATGGTAATCAAGTGCTTATCTACCTACTTAAAGTTCATTTTTTCTGCAGAAGTTATTTATTATAATAGGAATATTAAATGTCTTTTAGAAATAATTGATTTGAAGACAATTAATCCACAATAACCTCGGATGTCGAGATTTTTCCGTTACAAACTACAAGTTCTAACTGAGCCACCTCCTTAACTTTAGATTATTTTTCACCTGACTATCAACTGTTGATAATGATAATATATGTACACACATCAAAAGTGTCTAGGGATATTTCAATTAAACCTAAATAACTAAAATTCTATTAACTTTTTGTTAAGACACCTGCACATTAAAATAAACCTTGTTTAATAGCCTATCTAATCTGATAATAAACTTTTAGATAAAGTTAAATTAAAAAAAAACTTAAAAGAAGAGAAAACCCTCAGACAAAATTTCAATCTTAACTTTATTTTTAAAACATCAGAACCCAAACATAACAACTATTTTTTTTTATAAAAATGTTATAAACTTAAAACTAATAATCCGTGGATCCCCCTTAGACTCTCCTGACACATCTGCAGCGGTTCTGCGTACTCAAAACAAGGGTGTCAATATCTTGCTGTGGAATACTGTCCCAAGTCCTGCTAAGATGCAAGAAAAGCTGGTTTTCATGCACAATATCTTCAGGGAAATTCCTAAGAGCTCTTCTCTGAAGCATATCCCAGGCATGCTCAATAGGATTTAAGTCAGGGGATTGTGCAGGCCAGTCTAAAGCTTGGATATCATGCTGTTGTAACCAACTTGTAACGATACGCGCCGTATGTGGACGGGCATTGTCGTGCATTAGCTGGAAATTTTGTCCCATTAGCTGTCTGTGGGGCAAGATTACAGGCTCTAGCACCTCATCTCGGTATTTCAGAGCAGTCATATTGTCTTGTATCCAAACGAGGTCCGTTCTACCGCCGAGACGAGTTCCTGCCCAAACCATAATCATGCCACGTTGATATGCATGAACTTGTTGTGGGGGCTGCAGTCGATTCCAACGTCCAGGTTCTCTCTAAACGCGTACTCTTCGCGAATCAGGATGAAATCCAAACCTGGATTCATCAGTAAAAAGCACAAGTGGCCATTGAAATTGGTTCCAGTTTTGGTGTGCAATAGCCCATTGTAATCTTCTTCCTCGATTGCCTCGCCTTAGCGCTGGTACCCGAAGTGGCCTACGAGCACGTAGGTTGACTTCATGCAGTTGTCTTCTCAAAGTTTGACCGCTTACCAGCAAACCATACTCTCTCTGTAGCCTTTGAACCAATTGCATCGCCGTTACATTTGGTTGACTTCTTGCAGCATTTACTATGAATCGGTCCTGTACATGTGTTGTAATGCGTTGAGGTCCTCGGTGCCGTTCCACCACTTCCCCCGTGACACGGCATAACGTGACCAAAGCCTGGATATGTGTGCATGAAACCCAGCTTTTCTTGCATCTTAGCAGGAATTGGGACAGTATTCCACATCAGCCTGACACCCTTATTTTGAGTATGCTAATCCGCTGCAGATATCTCAGGAGAGTCTTAGGTGGATCCACGGATTATTAATTTTAGTTTTTCCACTTCTTCTAAGTTTTTTTTTAAATTTAATTTTATCTAAAAGTTTATTATCAGATTAGATAGGCTATCAAACAAGGTTTATTTTAATGTGTAGGTGTCTTAACAAAAAAATTATAGAATTTTAGTTATTTAGGTTTAATTGAAATATCCCTAGACACTTTTGATGTGTGTAGTATAGAGTCCTATTTTGTATTGTTTTATATAAATGTTTCTTTTGAAAGTTCGATGTATGTTCTGAGAATCTACTGCAATATATCACTTACCTTCGCACTGTCCAGTCTTAGCATTGTGATGGAATCCAGCGTCGCACAGGTTTCTAGGCCTAAATGGACGCACCGTCTGTCCTGTGTACTCCGGGTAGCCCCAGAAGAAAACCTTTTCTGCAAGAAATCACATTTATCAGTGTGCAGATTAAAAAACCATCTTCATCTTCTTCATTTGCTCAACATGGAAGTTTAATCTAGGTGGTCCCCCGACAAGAGGCAACTAGTCACATCACCACACAGTAAACAGGATTTCGATTATTAAATACATGCGTCCTCTGTGTTATACTACACATTCATGTACAAAAATATGTTGCATGAAATAGCCCATGCAAGTTTTTCAAGACAGGCCTTTACAGACGCTCCAGAAATATGTTTGACCAAAAAGCGTTACACTGGGTTAGTTCTGGTACACTCTCTACACGGTGATGGTTACCACCAAAAAGGTTTTTATTGAGCAAAATTTTTAAATTACACATTTCCCGACCTCATCCTCGAAAACAGAATCCTCATAAAACAGGTTTCTCGATTTTTTTCTAGACAAACTAGAGACGTTATAAGCATCAAAGACTTACTAGTAGAAGTAGGCAGCGTTGGCGGCGGTGTGGTGGTGGAGGTGGTAGAAGATGACGTGGTGATGAACTCACAGCTCTTGGTGATCAGGTCTCGTCTAAATCCTGACGCACAGTTACAAGTGTAGCCTCCTATGGTGTTCTTACAGACTTCGGTCAGCCCGGAACAGCTGTGGCGGTTCGTTACACATTCGTCTATGTCTGAGGATCAAAAGAGAAATATAACTTAAGTAATAGGAACAGTTCAAAATCTAGAAGCATGAACACAAATTCTTGTGTCGTGTCGTAATCCAGTTTGTAAAGATTCAAAAGAAAACAATCTTTTATTTGGTAGGCGATCGTAAGGTTGAGGTGCGAGTCTCAGGTACCAATACTATAACATTTTCAGTTGGAATGTATTTTCAGATCTATTTCTAATATGTATATGATCTGATACCAGAGAGTGATTCATAGTATAGTTTCATAAAATGTGCATTCTCAGTTACACATTTGATTGTGCGACTTATCTTGGCGTATTTGGACTTATTAGAATACGGTTTATATGGCTTTACGTCGAGCACGCAAATGTTTTGCCAATTACTCTAAATTAAACCAATATAATTCTTTACTGAAAGACTTACAATTAGTTTTCTGGCGACTATAGTTTCCTTATTATTAAGTACTAACATTTGCCCGCGGGTTCGCTCGCGTTAGAAAAAGGCAAAAAGTAGCCTATATCACTCCATCTCTTCGACTATCACCACCTAAAAAATCACACCAATTCGTGTCTCCGTTTTGCCGTCAAAGACGGACAAACAGACAGACAGACAGACACACACACACACACTTTTAATATTAGTATGGATTTGTGCTATAAGTTTTCCATTAATCATTAAATAAATAAAGTCTTACCAAAACAAGCTCCATACTCGTCAGCTTCAAAGCCAAACGGACATTCCTTCGGTTTTGGTACATTCACGTTAACCGAATATGGTGGAGTAGGTTTTGGTTCGTCTGTAGGCCTGTACGTGGTTTCTGGTTGCTGTTCCTCGGGTGGTGTAATCTCATTCGTTGGTTCTTCGCTTTTCGGAGGATATGTGGAAGACGGGGGAACAGTTGCCTCTGGTTTCTCCTCAGGCAGCTTCGGTAATTCGTCTTCAGGAATGTATGAGGGTGGTGTAGGACGGTTAAAGATTACTTCTGGTTGCTTCGGCGTAACCACAGGTTCGGTTACTGTAATATATTGGTGTTCTGGCTCAGTTGGTATAAGATGCGTTTCTTGCTCCGGTTCTAAAGTGGTTGGTGGTTCGTACTTTGGTTTCGAATAGTCGGTTGCTTCGTTTTTGTATACTTCTGGTATGTTGTATCTTGTGGGAGGGGGTTCTATGTAATTGTCTTCTATCTTTGGTTCAGGTTCTTTAACAGGTTCAGGCGTGGTGCTAGGTGTCGTTGGGGGTTCAGGAGTTGTGCTCGGTGTGGTTGGCGGTTCAGGTCTTGCGGTCGAGGTTGTGGTTGTCAGTGGTGGCTTTGGTTGGTTTTCTGCGGGAGCTGTATTGTTATCTAGCTCTTCACTGTAATAGAAAGGGTTCTGGTCATTGTAATATATTTGATTTATATGTAAAATGTGTAATTAAGTAGTGCGTCTTGTCTTGCTTCATTTAAAATATAACAGGTATTTAAGAATAATTAGTCAATGTTTTCCTAGACTTACATCATCTACCTTAGGATAAGCTTTCAGTCTGACCGGGGGTGAACACCATCCAGCGTTTTACGTGGAGTGACTGCCTATCAGAAACTTCATTCATCCAAACACTAATTAGCGGGTAACACGATACATCTCGGTTAGTCAGATTTTTAGACAAACTTTCAGGTTTGTAACTACCCGTAAAAACAACTATATAGTAGCCTATGTTTAACATGCTTTCAGAGGCACGGATATTTCAACTTCAGGCCGATGCATACTAATTTTTAATTTTTACATTTTAATTTTTTTATTTAATTTTAATCAACAGTGTCGTGATGGCCTAGTGGTTAAGGCGCCCGCCTCTCATGCAAGAGGTTGCGGGTTCGAATCCGGGCAAGTACCAATGTGACTTTTTCAATTCATATGTACTTTCTAAAGCTTATCTTAGACATCACAGACATCGGTGAAGGAAAACATCGTGAGGAAACCTGGACTTGTAGTTAATATAAGTCCGAAATCGCCAATCCGCCTTGAGCAAGCGTGGTGATCAATGCTCGTGCCTTCTCTGTATGAGAAGAGGCCTTTGCCCAGCAGTGGGACAGTTATAGGCTGGTATTATTTTAATCAACAGACGTCGTAATCTGTGATCTCTAAGATGTGAGTAGGGATGTGAGTTTAATAGAAAATGATCGATTAACTAAAAATCAATATTTCTTAATTAAAAATTAATCGATTTGTCAAAAATTGATTTTAATAAAAAAATAATCGATACTTTGCCTGATCCGGGAATCGAAACCAAAACCCTACGTTCAGCAACTGATTTATATTTCATATCAACGCATTGTCCAGACATGTGATTTGGAGGTTATGTTTTTTTTTTGTAAATAGTAAGTATCCACTAAAATAGATTTTCGAAAACTGCAACCCTAAAGAGGGGATAGTAGTAATTTCGATATTAATTACTATCCGCGGGTGAAAGGTAGTAGCAGTATAAATACTCACTCAGAATCATAATACTCGTATTCATAGTCAGGTGACAGCGTAGTGGATGTAGTGGTGGTGCGCTTGCGCACACAACGGAACGAGCCACGGATGTTGAAACAGTTGTAATCTGGACCGCAGTTGTCAACACCTAGGCCGCACTCGTCGATATCTGGGAGAGAATAGACAAGAATTTGGATCAGTGGCGCGCCAATGGTTACTGTTTCGCTATCGTAGATTCTAGTTTGATGTCATTTTAAACCAACTTATAACATTACGCATGGATCAAGCGATCATTAAAAAAAAACCAATCTGATTAGTGCAGTAACAACTACATCATCTACCTAGGCTTTTCCCGACTATGTTAGAGTTTAAGGGACCTTTTCGCGTTCATTAAACCTTCTAACACACGTGATTCGAGGCACAATAGAAATAGTCAATACAAGCGCAATAGCCGGCTGACTCTTGAAAGGTTAAAGTATTGTTTCTTCGTCAAAAGTAGCATTGGTTTTATGGGCCTTCGAGCCGGCTAATATTGAACAAAGATGAATTCATGCTTACCTTCACACTGCCCAGTAGAATGATGTAGCACATATCCAGTGCCGCATGAAGTGATGCGGATGCACAGGTAGGACCCCACCGTGTTGTCGCAGCGCTGAGCTTCTGGGATGCAGTCGTGTTGGCGAGTCGCACACTCGTTTATATCTGAGAGAAGAGGAGCTTTGTTAATGATCATATAACTTTGACAGTCGTTACGGGCAGGCGCAAGAAAATCTGAGTAGTCTTACTAAAGGGTATCCCGTATCGCTCAAAGATCTCTGGCTACCGTAAGTGAGGGCCTGCTGGCAGCGAAATTAGTGCAGCAATTCGTAACTAGATCCGATATTACGGAAGGCAGATGGTTCAGTAAGGGATATTTCTCGCACATTATATAAATTCATGTTTTTTGTTTGTATTATTTTTCTTTCCTGTGTGTGTCCAAAATAAATGTTTTTCTTTCTTTCTTTCTTTCCTTCAGACTCCCGTCCCTTGGCAGTAGGAAACCCGGTAGGAAAACCGGAGTTTTATTCAGTAGGCAGACATAACCTTCCGTTTCCCTAGGCGTGAAAGCATTTCATGATTCTTTCATGTATTTTTTTCACACCTGGGTTCTGTAAGAGATTCTTTCACGACAAAATAAAAGTAGAAAATTAAAAAGATCAATTTCAACAATACTAATAAATAAATAATGACTATATTCTTACCCACACAAGCTCCAGTAACCACGTCCAGTTCATATCCCAATTTGCAGTGACATTCGTAACTGCCATTCGTGTTGAGACAATGCTGGTACTGATCACAAAGATGGGTGCCCTCCACACATTCATCAATATCTACCAACAAAATATATCAATGATTAAATATTTAATTCTTGAACAATAAAAGAGTTGAAAAATCAAAGAGGCACGAACTGGTACAAACAACATAGAATCAGACGGTTAATTTAAAAAAAACGAAATCCGGCTGCCACGTTCACAGAGGTCGTAGCAAGTCGTAAATAGATCTTTAGAAAAAGAACGACAAAACTCCATAATGTTTTTCATTATCGCATATTTTTTCTTGTGATATTATGTAGTCTTCATATTAATATTGACTTGCCTTCACAGTAGAGACTTCCTGCTTTCTTCCGCATTCCATCAGGGCACTGTGCTCTACTGAAAAAAAAACCATTATCAGTTATTTCAAAGTAGAAGTAGTTTTTCTTTTATTGGGAAAAAACTGTTAATAAATTAGGGAATATCTATAAAGCGGGGCAATATCTATAGCCAAACATGTAAACTACGATTATCTGCGCGAATGTATAACATCTCGACTAGAACCGTCGAGCAGTAATTAGCTTACCAGACACTACACCCGTCTGATCGGAGGATTCTCTGTATTCAATGGGGGCCATGGGTCACAATAATAGCACAAAATACTCTAAAAGTAAAATTTGCAATAGAGGATATGAGTTCCATCCACTCATAAAATATCCAGTATTGCCGCTAACCTTTCAACGATCAACCGACAACTGGCTATCGGGCTGCTATTATCGTTCTATTGTGTCTCGAATCACGAGTGTTCGAAGGATTAATAGGACAGGACTGATCCCCAAAAAACTGGCAGAATTGCCACGTTGCCGTTGTTTGGAAATAAGTTTCTTTCTTCAGTCACGTTTCTTCTTTCAGTCACGTGAAAGGTCAACCAGCCTTAGCAGTAATAAAGAATATGGTAAACACTTGAACTCTTTTGCTCTAGTGTTTTATTTAAAGAAGGTTGTAAAGCTTCAAAAACCTTCATCTGCAGCAACATCTTTTCGCATGATGATGATAAAAAATAACCAGATACCTGGGATCAACTTTAGCCTTGCAATCGTATTGACCTAGTTGGTTGACGCACTCCTGGTCAGGTCGACAAATTCCTGCTTCTTCACATTCGTCTATGTCTGCAATTAAAAAAAAATATTTTATTTGCTTGTTTTTGTTGCAAAAAAGTAGTAGTGGTTAGGGCATTATCATACTAGCGGATTGCGAGTGTCTTCAAAGCGGCACTGGGATTACGTATCTTGCAATAGCCGAGCGATCGCGATAATTTAGCAAAATTTGCTGCTCAAACGTCAAATTCAAAATACGTCACGTCAAATAGCAAACTAGCGATAGTGCTGCCTCTGTGGAGCAATCAGTTAACTAAAATATGCATTTTTCGTTTGGTGGTTTCGTTTAAAGTATGGTTTTTAAGAGCAAAGTTAAGTTTTTTTTATTAAAGGTGATATTTAATTAGTTCCAGCGATTGCTCCTTTATCGTGATCGTAGCAATAAGTGCATTAGAACAATCAGCGAGCGATTAGCAATCGGTTCATACATAATACGATTTTTTTTGACGATCGCGCGGTGATCGCGCGATCACTGCGCAAATATTGCTCATTGCTGTTTCATAGGTAATAACCCCGCGGAACGGGCGCGCAACGAATTCGTTACGGACACACAACGAACACGCCGCGCATGCGCAGCGAATTCGTTGCGGACGCGCAACGAGATTGCTGTAAATAGCAGTATAATTTCTTCGTTAACTTGAAACAAACACGCGACGAACACGTTGCGAATTCGCCACGCGTCCGCGACGTCTTCGCTGAGCAGCCGCGGCGTGTCCGCGACGCATTAGCTGCGCGCCCGCTCCGCTTTGAAGACGCTCGCAATCCGCTAGTATTATAAGACCCTAAAGTTATAATATTTTATGAAGAGCTCCGTTTATGATTTTGGTCACCTATTTTATGGAAATTTTCATCCAAAAGCTCAAGGTATTGCTAAGAAATTGTATGTCGATGTCGATGGCGCTTAACGGCTATTTTCACTAAATTTATCAACGCGCAAATATGGGCGACTAATGATAGAATTTTGTATAGAGCGTATGTCTAATATCTATCTCTAATAACCGAGTCTCATGATAGTTTCCCAGAAACAACTATGAAGTCCGTCAGAAAAGAGCCTATACTTAGATAAAAAGGTGCTTAATAAACCTTCGACACACGTGATTTGAGATACAATAGCAGCCCGACAGCCGGCTGTCGCTTGGTCGTTAAAAGGTTCATCAATGCTTTTCGTCATTTCTAATTTATAATCTTACCTTCGCATTTCCCTGTATTCAGATCTATCTTGAACCCTGGAGGACAATACTTGGAGGTCTTGTCTTGGCAGTGGAAGGAACTGTGTGTGTTGATGCAGAACTGAGAGATTGGGTTGCAGTCGTGCTTGTGGGTGGCGCATTCGTCTACATCTGAAAGGGAATCGTGGTTTTGTATAACTTTTTGGTAACAATCAAATCGAGGTACATATTTTTGCATGTGTGTTGATCATCTCTAAACTGCCATAAATTAATTAACCAAAAATTTTGCAAATATTATTTTGCAAAACAACTTTGAAGAGCTTTGAAAAGAATTAAATGTCCTTGGGATGTTTTTTGCTATTTCTTCTCCATATATCGCTTACCTTCGTTTCAGAACAAACCATTATTGTCACCTTTCTGCCTAACCGACCGACACTTTGACAATTCAAGTACAAGTTAATGGTCTACGTAAAATAAATGCCTTAGAGAAATTGTTCGCAAGTTTTGTACAACTAAATACCTTAATGTCATACCTTCACATTCCTCATGCAGTCCAATCCTGAACCCTGGAGGACATCTATCTTCGACATGCGTTCGAGGAGAAGTGCTGAGGTTGATGGGGTTCCCCGTGACCCCTCCACAGCTGTAGGCCCCTATTGTATTCTCACACACGAAGGCGGGACACGGGGGGTTTGGAAGTAGGCACTCGTTGATGTCTAAAAAAAATTAAGAGAGGCTTAAAAAACTAAATCCTTTAAAATTATTTATGCAGGTTATTTTAAGCAAACCATCTAATAATACTATCTCATACATATTTCAGTTTCAGTCATGGTGGCCAACTCAAGGGAAACCATTCAAGTCAGCAATGCACTTTTTCTTTCTTTACTCTTATAGTTTAATGTGACAGCAATCCGATCAAGATCAGGCGCATGACCAATGGCTTTAAGTGTTCTTGAAGGAACGAAAGTCAGTCCACCAACTTCTAAACCCTGGTCTGCTACTAAGTAACCAAATGGTAAAACTCTAAACCTTCTAGTAATATATTACGCTTTTTATTAAAAAAAACTAGCATCTCCCTATGACTTCTAAAGTAAGAAAGACTTAGAAACTAATAAAGAAATGTTACATGGGATAACATTCCATGGTCGAAATTAACCAGAAGAATTAACCAGAATCGATTCAGTAGTTTCGAAGATTAACGGGTTCAAACAAACTCTTCATACCACTGTTAAAACATATACTGAAAATACAATGCGTACCATCACAAACATGGTTGTTTAGATTCCTCGCAAACCCAGGAGGGCACTGCCCTTTCTCCACGTTGTTCTTGGTGACAGATATACACCTGTACGAACCCTGCAGGTTGTGGCATTGGGTTCCTGCCAGACACACTGGTACGTCGAGCTGGCATTCGTCTATGTCTGAAAAGAATAATGACTTATTTTTAGTTAATTCTTGAGGAGACATTTAAAAACATAAACCCCTTGACTATCTGGCTTCTAACTACCCATAACGACTGCTAAAGTCCTTGATCTTCCATTGAAAGGAAAGGATCTTCCAACAAGGGGTATTAATTTTTTATGTCTGGTGGACAACTGCCTGACGTTTGTTGTGGAGATATTTTTATGCTTATGTGATTGTGGACTATAGGTCCGTTGTAGGTCACAATACAATTTGCCACAAGTTTTTAAGGGTTTTATTTAGTTGGTCCCCTTACCTTCGTTTAAAATCTCGCGGCAGCATTTTAACTACATACTTTCTATGAAAATTTATAGAAAATCGTGAAACTATGCACAATCGAGTATTTGCTTATTTAGTCGGTTTTTACCAGTTCTTTACACAGCCCATAAGTTTCTTGTTATATGATTTTTAGCCTTAAGGAACTGCTTACCCTGACAAGAGGTTCCATCAGCCATGAGCTCGTATCCTCTCCTGCATGAGCACTTGACTGCTACTCCATTGTCGTTGCATTTGTGCTGGCAGGGGTTGTGGGGCTTACATCTGTTCTTACCGACCTGGAAATATGATGTAAAAAGAACTATTGTAATACCTAATATATAAAATAATTACCTTGTTATTTCGAAAAACAACAACGGGGTGTTTACCTCTATTCTATATCGAATTTGGCTCAAGTATAGACATCATTAAACTCGCCTGTGAAATCGTTAGAAAAACTAAAAAATCTTCGAAAGCATTTGACATAGGTACTTTAAAATATTTGAATTCATTTGAAATCAATGGAAATCATGAGAATTAATTTAACTTTTACAGTTTTTGCCATTAACCGTTATCATGAAGCCAGGGTTACAGTTACACTCGCACAATTTGAATCAATTAGAAATCGTTTGATAAAATTTGAAATCATTTGAAACCGATTGAAATTATTTATAGTCATTAGAACTCCGAGAAGTGCAGAGATACCAACCTGCTTGCAGTTCCTGCCATCAGCCATCAGCATGAAGCCAGGGTTACACTCGCACCTGTAGGAGCCAGGAACTGGGATGCAGTGGTGGGCACAGAGCTCATTCGGCGCGTAGTCTTCGCATAGTGATGGTAGTGCTGAAACATTAAAAAAGCTATGAGGTTCTGGAGACACAGCATTGAAGTTCAGAATAATCGATATCAAACGCGTTTTCAGCACAAATTAGATTTTATCCACAGCAACTACTGACCGACCGAGTTACTACCGACTTATTAAATATATAAATATAGATAGATACCAGTAACTTATGCAAACATTTGTTCCATACAGGAATCGGATCAGCAATAATTATGCTGTACAGTCGCCAATCGGTCTTCCATTGCGTCAATCGGGGAGAAATTGAATGCAGCAGAATTTCGTTATTATTTTTACGTTTGCTGCACTAATACAATAAAAACTATCTGGCATTCAAACGTTATTTAAATTTTACTAAAGAGTACGTACCAACTTAAACTTCCTTGCAGACTTTGTTTAATGAGCAAACATATTTAAAAGATAATATTCCTTCTATGTACTGATTAAACATTGCTTATCTAAGCAGTTTGCGAATACATAATGTATGATTAGAGGTAGGCAGGACACGTGCCTTGGGCGCCTTTCAAAGGGGGGCAAAAAAAAATTAAGTCATTACATTTATAAATCTAAAAGCTTTAGACTAGAATAAATAAATTTGTTACAAATGATCAGCTTCAAAATTAAAAATAAGAAAATATTAACTATAAGAGATTCATTTTTTTGAAGTGCTAAGAACAAAATGTAAAGTTCCTCATCCTCTATTGAAAAGGGCTATCACTCAACGGTTGTCACATTTTAATTGCGTGACCTAGGATGTCATTTGTAATTCACATGTTGAAATGAATGAAATAATGATTGAAATTTTTTTTTTTTAATTAATTTTATTTATTTGGGCGATAGATGTCCCCATAAGTAATGAAAATAATTTTTGCTTTACATTGCGTAGGTAGGAATCTGTTTATATATTTTAATAATTAATATTCTATGGCTTTATCCCTGTAAAAAATTAAGGCTGCCGATAAATAATCGATGCTTTCGCTTAGCAATATTATACCGTCGCACAAGTGAATAACTGTGATGGCAAGACTAAAACTAGGAATAAATAGCAAAGCCAAGGTAGGCACATAAAATATAGTACTTACTAGCTAACGTAATGGTGTTTGAACTTCTAGAAGTTGAATCTCCCTTCCAGTCTTTAGCTGCTTTCTGCAAAGAAAAACTTTTATTCTAAAAATGCTTGCAATAGCAAAGTATACAGTTGGGCTACTAAATACCTATCAGACCTTCACAATCAAGGCACTGGGAAAATCAATATCTCTTGGTTAGTTGATTTCAGATTTGACTACTATATCTGACTTCTTGACTACCTTTATTTGGGATGTCAAATCATCGAATGACTACTCCCGCTCTGGGCAGAGCGGAAGCGACCTTCACCGCACAACCCGCAGCCCAGGTTAATGACTCTTCAAGAAAACTTTAAGAGTCACAAGTCAAGAATCTCTGCCTAGTGTTGGTCCTTGAATAACAATAATTTAATTTAATAATATGAATTTATTCTTGACAACAGCCAGACACGACCAGAGTTATTTGCTTGTTCAATAATAGTATCAGTCTCAAGATAAGGCCAAGGACAGAGGACCCCGTTTGCACTGTTACAAGGCCACAGTTCGATTCCCGTATCAGTACAAATATTTGCTGTGTAATAATAAGTGTCTTATTAGTTTCCGTTTTGAGTACAGAACATATCTGAGAGAATATCTTACATACATAGGTCTTATACATACATAGGTATGTATGATATATCTGATTTGATTCATGTAAAAACTGGGCCCTTTTGTAAGCAAATAAGACATTTTAACACTTAGAAAAAGACTTAACTCTGTCTTTCTGTATGTCTGTACTGGCTAATTATTTCATGTTAATAGGAAAAATCTCGCTGACGGGATTCTGGTCATCCCAATATCCTATATGTCAGTGGAATGGTTCACCAAAGACATAGTTGACATGGCTTATGGTACGCAATGCCGACTTTCCTTCGATGTCGACTTTTTAAATGTCTTATTATTTCGGTCTCCTGAAGCCGTAAGTCGTAAAAAACCGCCAATGTATGTTTGAATTAGTCCCCCCCCCCCATTCCCTTGGCCCATCTCCCCTCACCTGACAACACGTGACAAACGCATCATCAGCTAGCAGTTCCTCTGCGCTCATGCCATGGCTCTTCTTCACGCAAGCGTCTGGACCCTTGGAGGCACCAGCAGAGGATCCTCTTGAGCAATCGTTGCAGCATACCTGGAACCGAATAACCATATTCATGAGATATTTTCTAGTAAGCTATACCAATCGATACTAATATTATAAATAGGAAAGTGTTTGTGTCTGTTTGTCCGTCTTTCACGGCAAAACTACTACACCAATTTAAATGAAATTTGGTACAGATATAGTCCATAGTCTGAGAAAGGACATAGGCTAGTTTTTATTACAAAAATCCCACGAGAACGGGAACTATGCGGGTAAAACCGCGGGGTCAGCTAACAAATAGTACTAATTACGTGGGAATCAAACATGCGTCTTACAGTGTAACATACAAACGGTAAACCACTGTGTTTATAATATAAATGGACGGAAACCGTCGTCTATTATGTATCTGCAATATCAAAAGCCTCACCGCCAAAATTGCTAGGGAAATAGTTAAAAGACCCTAGAAAAATGTCCAATTACAGCTGCTTTGCTGGAGAAATACATGTAGTCGTCATACCTTCCTAATGAGACTCTTCACAAGTAGGTCGACTATTAGACAGAAACTTTCAAAGTCTTTGAAAACCTTTCAGAATACAAACCGAAAAACACAGCTTGCAGTAAGAAACCAGAAATATTAAAAAGTAAGTCTAAGACTTGCTCGGGGTTGCGGAATAGTTCTAATAGTAACCGCGGCCCCGGAGCATAAAAGGCAGCCGAAGGAACAAGGGTGGAATTTAGTCAGTAAAGTCTGACACTCCCTCTTGCTCCGCCAAGGGCGAGAGAGGTCATTTGATAATTTCCCGTCCATAAAAAAGCTTGCAGTAAGAAACCAGAAATATCAAAAAGTAAACAGCTATAGGAGAAGCATCTAAGACTTGCTTAATAATAATACCAGCCAATAACTGTCCCACTGCAGGGCAAAGGCCTCTTCTCATACAGAGAAGGCACGAGCATTGATCACCACGCTTGCTCAAGGCGGATTGGCGATTTCAGACTTATATTAACTACAAGTCCAGGTTTCCTCACGATGTTTTCCTTCAGCGATGTCTGTGAAGACTTGCTTAATCTTTCAAAAATCTGCCATACTATTTCATAATTTTGACCTCTAAGCACGATATCACCAACCCCCTACAATTTCTGCCCATACCACAGGAAACGGTACAGATAGCTCAGTTAAACAAGGAAGAGGCACTGTGACTATCACGTAAACTAAACAAACAAGGATAACATCTGCACGTTATCAGTAAGTGATAACAGACACAGTTACCTAGTTACTGCTGTTTGTGTTAGGCTCGTGTCACACGGAAAGATGAGGCTCAAAATGCTAGCAAGGCGATGAGAAAAGTACACATTGTTTGTTAACTCAAAGGATCCATCTATTTCATCTTTATCTTGCATCTTATGGTAGTTTGTTCATAGTTGTTGTTTAACCACAACAGTGTTTTTTTTTTGTGTATTGGAAGTTTGTGTATCTGTAGCGGTGGCCGAACTATCCTTTTCTCAAACCACTTCAGACCACTTTAACACGACGATATTTTTTTTTATTTTCCTTTTAACGAAAGATGAGCCCAATTTCCTTCTGAATCCTCTTAACATCCATAACAATCTTAGTAAGCGGGCTTTTTCAAATCCACACAAATTAAGTACTTCCATTTATGCAAAAAAAAATCGTTTATAATGGTTCAGTTGAAAATCTTAATAAAAACAAAGAAAGTTAAAAAAAATAAAAAAGCTGAAACGTATAAAAGTTGCTACTAAAGCGCTGCATGTCGTAATAGCTTCGCTTACTCTGTGACAAGACCTTATTTAAAACTATGCAACTTCCATGAAAGCGTTTAAAAATTATGTCATTAATTATAGGTAAGTTCATCCACTAATTATATTGGAACAAAAACTTAAACATAGCCTCAGAAATGTATATTCACAGTTATTCAGCTTATGTGCATAGAAAACCTCGACTTTATACAAAAGATTAGACGATTAGACCACAGATTACTAAATAGATGATTAGACGCAGAAAAAAAACTGTCGTACGGGTGGGTTTTTATACAAAATCCAAGTATTCTAAGGGCATAAGCTGAATAAAAGTACGTAGTCAAACTCAAACTCAAATCATTTATTTTTAATAGACCATTTTGAAAGGCACTTTAGAACGTCAAAAACAAAGAAAAATCAATCTAGTTACCCATTCCAAAAAGTTGATTCGTATGGAGAAGAACGGGCTTAAACTGCTTAAGAAGTCCTTAAGCTTATCAGCTTTTCTTACTCTTACGACGTGAACGCGTCTGGCAGAAGTAAAATTGTAGAAGTGTGACCAAAATTGTTCAGAAAACCGTGAATAGCTGAATAATAGGACATGTCTGCCGCATGCCGGACAAACTGTGGGCTCAAGTAGCACAGAGTTGGAGCCCTGAGACGGGAGGACGGGGTCGCGGCAGACCACGAAGGAGATGGCGGGACGAACTGGACGGATTTATGCCCAATTGGACCACAGAAGCGAAGGATCGTGAACAATGGAAGGACTGGAGGGAGGCCTTTGCCCAGGAGTGGGACAGAACAGGCTAATAAAAATAAATAAATATGAGAATCCTAAATCCAGTAGTGAATTGACGCAGGCTGATGATTTAATTGTTACTTTAGCTAAACCTTCGGACACACGTAATTCAAGATTCAATAGAAAGACAATAGCAGCGTGACCGCTTTCGCTTGGTCGTCGACTTAGTATTAACGATAACAGATTTTGATTGTAGTTTCAGGAAATAGCTAGTCAATAATATCCATACTAATATTATAAATGGGAAAGTGTGTCTGTCTGTATGTTTGTCTTTCTTTCAGGGCAAAACGGAGCGACTAATTGACGTGATTTTTGAAGTGGAGATAGTTGAAGGGATGGAGAGTAACATAGGCTACTTTTTTTCTCTTTCTAACGTGAGCGAAGCCGCGGGCAAAACCTAGTAATATTATATACTGTCTGACTGATTGAATAATATATCAACGCACAGCCCAATCTGCTGCTGGCAGGTTGAAGGGTGTATTATTTGTAAAAAGTAAATATCCACAAAGAAATGGTTTTTAGAAATTTGACCCCTAGAGAATAGTGGCTGGAAGTTTAACATGCACGCAGGCGAAGCCGTGTCCAAAAGCTAGTTGCAAATCTCACTGCAGCATTTTAGTTTGCTGGTTTAATTCTGGGTTAAGCTCGCCATTGTACAGTCACGTGTAAACATGTATACATCACGCTAACATTAAAATCAATTTTCTCTTAGAATAACAATAATAATATTTAGTTTTAGGACACGTTTTATAGTAGTCTATGATTTAATTACTATATAATCAGTTTTAACTGAAAGTTATGGCTCTTTTAAGAGAAAACTGATTAAAATCTTTGCGTAGTGTATACATGTTTATGCTCGTGACTGTACATATGTTTTTTTTTTGTATCTTTGCTATAAGTTTATATTTTATGTTTTTTTTTGTGCAAAAAAGAATAATTATGAATATGAGCTAGTATATAATATAATGCTACTAACCTTACTTGTAGATTTAGTTGATTCGCAGCTGTAGGTGCTGGTGGCGATGTCAATGCCAGTCTCGCAGTCGCTTTGCTTTCTAAAACAAATGAAAATCACAATTTTTATGTTGTGTATTGTCTAGCAAATAGACAGTCTTCTTTGCAGACTAAAAGATACTATACAGGGCGTCCCAAACATGGAGGGAAAGTATCTAATAGTAGATTGTATTACAAGGGAGCAAAGTAATATTTTTACGGCGAGGGCGTTTTTTGAATCCAGAGCGAAGTGAGGGATTCTAGAGTAGAATCCCGAGCTTAGCGAGGGATTCTTAAATAGAATCCCGAACGCAGCGAGGGATTCAAAGTGGTATACCGCTGTTTACCCGAATTTTATTTGCCCTAATATCATTTGCCATAATAGTCAACAGCCATAATATCATACGACATAATACTCATTTGCCCTACTCTCATTTGCCATATTAGTCACGTGCCAGAATCATTGTTTCCCATAAAGTCACTTACCATAACATCATTTGCCATAATCATTGTAAGCCCTAATTATCACATGCCATAATTATGATATGCCATAACATAATTTGCCATCGACATCGGGTGTGTAACGGTTTTTTATATCAAGAGAAATTGGATGCAATTGGGACTTTAGGGCACCCCGACTCGGACAGGTTAGGTTAGAAGGGGATGGTGGGGTCGTGTGAGCGAGCGAAGCGAGCGAATAGACCCCGCCATCCCCTTCGTGGTTATTTTTTTATAAACCACACAGAAGTAGGAGAGGTCGACCTAGCCCACCATCAACCATGCACAGAAAAAAAACCATTACGGGGCTTAAATATTTGTCTAATACTTGTTATGCCATTTAAATATTATGCCATTTAAATATTATGTCTAATAATTATTATGGCACATAAAAATATGGCAAACAATTCTTATGGCATTCGTATCTTATGGTATCTAAAATTCGGGCAATTAAAAGTATGTCATATGTCTTTTAGGGCAAATGAAACATTCGGGCAAATGAAATTCGGGTAAATGAAATTCGGGAAAATGATGATTATGGCATATAATCTTCGGGCAAACAATAGACAACCATTCAAAGTACGTCGCCCGAGCCAAAAATATATTTTGCGCCCAAGTGATACACTCTACTTTTCATCACCCCCTATGAGAAAATAAAAGGCGCTTCAAACTTTATTGTAAAATTATTATTGTAGCTACTATTATTATAATATCTTGATAATAATGCTATTATTATGATATCTTGATAATAATAGCAGCTATATTAATAATTTGCTGCAAAACAATCCGTGAAAATTTTTACGAGAACTCGGGCTGTAGTTTGCGCGTTCTATTTCTATTTAAGTTTTTTTTTATTCAGCCGCGGCTTGTTGACTATGGTATTGGACGTCGTACCAGCCATTCATTATTTTCGTTCGATTCTTTGGCGAGTGTTTAGGCGCACTTATAACAGGGCGTAAAACATGCAAAGACGCTCCAAATTCAAAAAGAGCGATTAAAAGTTACTTTTAGGCGCACTTTTTGAATTTGGAGCGTCATTATTGCCCGCTGAAAGTTTCTTATAGAAAACACCAACTTTGGGCGTACTTAAAGGGGAACAAAGTCGTCTTTTTCGAATAGGTGGGATGAAAAATATTTTAGATAGAACATTTGACTGAAAAAAGACATTATGCGAATTTCGAAAACAATTTAAACTGCATTCAATGCCAACAAAACCACTGTAAACCAGTATAATTATTAACACATTAAAATATTAAATACACTTTGCAAAACACAGCATTATTTTCCTTAAAATATAGGTCGATGTCATTCAAGGTTCACACATGACATTTAAATATTATAATCCTTGTGCCTACTTATTTGAGATAAGAATAAGAGTACTTTGTTTGCTAACAGAACAATATAATACAATGTTGTATTTGAGCAAAACATTGCCATTCTCAGTATTTCTATTTTGAATGTCAAAACAAGAAAATTCTAGGTACGGTAATGTTTTTATAGGTGTATAGCTTTTCCTCTGACTTAAACTCAAAGGTGTGCTGTTAAAAATAGATGTTTTGAAAAATTAACAAAACATAGGTGTAATAGTTTGGTAAAATCAACAAAAATTCGTGATAGGACCGAATATTTTTTTCAGTGCATGGGATGTCAGTTAAATCCTACGTTTAAAAGAAAGTAGTTACATTCGGTAGAAAAAGTTACAATAGTAGTTGCCTGGTATTGAACCCGCGACCTTATATATGAGAGGTGAGCGCCTTAACCTCTGGGTTATCACGACATAAAGATAAGACTTTAAATAATTATCAGGAATTCCCAGAGATAAAAATAATACGTAATTTTTGTCTGTGCAAAACAAGAAATTCCGAGATTTATAATATTTAAAAAACAATGGGTTTTCAGATTTCTTATCTATTTTAGGAATTTTATGAGAAAATAGTTATCTAAAAGACATTATTATCTTGAGTAAATAATGTTTTAAATTAACTAATTTGTTTATTAAAAGATTGCGCTATCGATTACAGGAATTTGTAAAAATATTATCTAAGTATTTATTTTTTTATTACAACCGCGAATTTCTTAGTAGGTATAGTGTGTCAGATTTGTAAATATGTCAATCTTTTCATTTGAATTTGTAGGTCGTTTGTGTTATTATAAATTAGTTTAAGATTCAAGGCAAATGGTTCTTGCGAATGTTTCAATTTTAATAATAAAAGAGACAGGATTTTTTAAGTTACAATCAACGGACAGCCGAAATTACTGAAGTTTGAAAAATGAATTTGGCACAGTAGTTTTTACTTATGACTAGAGGAACACAAATAATTGTAATTTTCTTTTAACGGAAAATAAGAGATTTTAGATTGTAGGGGCGGGCAAAACCGTCAGAGTCAGCAAGTTTTAATAAAAAATAAATTTTGCCCGCATAAATGCGGATACAGACGATGTCGCAATTGAAAAGAAGACAAATCCTAACCCTGACCTATCGACTACGCCTAAGCGTAGGAAACTTTTGATCAAAGCTAGCTTTAAGGTAGAATGTAGATACTTACTTAAAATACTCTTTACAGCACTGCGCCTTAGCTATGAGACACATAGACTCAAAGGCAGGTGGAATTTCCGAAGCCACCGTCAGGGAACCCTGGCAGTCAGTCAAGGTGTGGTTCCTCGCAAACCCTGCACCTTCGTTGCAACAGACCTGGATGGTCTCTGCCATATCATCGGCGAGGTATCCTGGAATAGAAGAGGAGACATAAAAATGACGAAAAATAATATTTGGGTAGGTTTTTCTCTGTTTTAGGGTTCTGTACCGAAATGGTACAAAGGAACCCTTATAGTTTCGTTATGTGCGGCCGTCCATTATCCGTCTCATCACATCTAGAAAGTTTAAACTTTATGTTTATTAACGGTTCTCTTGGCCAATTTTTTATTGTTTCATTTGTAAAGCTTTGACGGCCGTTACGAGTAATCAGAAGCCAGAAAATCTGACAATCAGTTTTACCACGGGGTATCGTGTTACCAAGTGACTGGGACAATCCATACTAATATTATAAAGAGGAAAGTGAGTATGTTTGTTCGTCCGTCTTTCACTGCAAACTACTGAACAGATTTAAATAAAATTTGAATTGAATCAGATTTAATTTTTATATTAAACCTTCGAACACACGTGATTCAAGACACATTGAAAAGACAAGCAGCGCGACAGCCAGCTGACACCTGGGGGCCTACCACAAGCCCTTAAAGCAGTATTACTTCGATATTACTTTCAGTGCGAAAGAGACGGCGCTAGACAACGTGTCTAACGCTGTGACTTGCACACTCTAGAATAGAACAGGAATAAAACAGTGTTACTTTAAACGTCATGGTAACCCACCTGGTCGTTTTTTTGTACAGAGATAGTCCATAGCTTGAGAAAGGATATAGTATAGTTTTTATCCCAAAAATCACGACGGGAACGGGAAAAAATATGATCGTAGAACTGACTGAAAGTTTCAACAACTCTAGGCTGTGTTACCTTAATAACCAACTGCACCAGTTGTGTCAACTGTCAACCAATCATACTCTGTAAAGACTATGCCCCGTTGGTAAAGTTCATCAGATCAAATTCTTCCCAGGCACAGTTACACTTTAGGTAAAATATAGGCATCATTTAAATTTATTTAAATTATTTTAATATTTAATTGCTTATGTAAAATTAGTAATGTAGTCAAATCGTTATGGTAGTAGTTTAGACCTCTCATTCATGAGGTCAAAGTTTATAACCGGCAATTACCAATGTAAATAATTCTATTTACCTATATTTTTATCTGTAATTTACATATAAAAGGGAGATGATGACGATGTGTGTTTGTAAGCTCAGGTGTCCCTCACCGAGGTCTGTGATGTCTAACATAAACTTTAGAAAATACATATGAATTAAAAAAGTTACATTGGTACTTGCACGGCGAGCACTTTAACCATTGGGCCATCACGACTTCTCCGTTTTCATGAAAAAAAAATAATAGATAATTGTACTTCAATATTAACAAAAGCTCCATCAAAAGACTACAAAAGTAAATCTATTACACGACCTTGTAACATTTATTAAATAAAGCGATGCCTACGCGCTTAAAAGTCGTAAATTATAAATTACTCGAAAATTTATCACATCAATTTTATTGTCATCTGGCGACCATATTCGTCGCGTTCCTTATAAGTGAAGGATGATCATAAATTCCTGATTGTAATTTTAATTAGTTTTCATTACATTAAAGTAGTAGAGGATATAATATAATCTACAATACTGAACTCTAGTATAAGCTCCTATTTCCAAGATATGATACAGGCATGCACACAGTCATAGTGCAACATAGAGAAGTGCTACTAACATAGTTTCAAACTCAAATTTAAACTCAACGTTTCATTTACTGACACAAAACGTATTATGACTATAATTATGTGTGTTATGTAAAGATATTTTTCTATGGCCCTATGCAGTCAGAAATGAAGGTTTATTGCTTTATTTATTTGCCAATTATAACAATAAATATAATAGCATGTGGAATATGGGCACAACAATTATTGTACCGATAGTCGTGTCGGTCAATGGTCTCATAGCGAAAAGTTTTGACCAATATATTCAAAAGCTATCGCTCAACAGCTGGCTCAATAATCTGATTCAAAAGGCAGTTGTCTTGGATACGGCACACATTGTGAGGAGGTTCCTCACTCTGGAACCCTAACCATCGTTAGCTTGGGTTTCAGTACCTAGCGACGGTGGAGCACTATTTTTATACATATTTTTATAAAAATATTTTTAATTTTGAAATTTCTTTTTAAAAATATGTAATTAATATGTAAAATAAAGAATGCTGGGAACAATAATACCATAATAACTATTACCTACGACTACGTCCGCATTAAAATCCAATACTGGTGCTGATCTCTTAATAATAATAGGGCCGGACGGACTGCACAACTTCTGGATTAAATGGTTTAGAGGTTCGCATGCTTGCTTGGCGTCCCGGTTCCAATCGGCCTTGGAATCAGGAGCGCTGCCCCAGTTTTTAACAACAGGTATAACCCACCTGCTCCATAAGTCAGGTAGTACAGTGGAACCCAAAAACTATAGACCGATCACATGTTTACCGACGGTCTATAAAGTTCTTACATCTATTTTGAGAGCTAAAATCAACAAACATATAGAGATTAATAATATCATGTCTCCCTCGCAAAATGGATGTAGGAATGGGTCCCGCGGTACTAAGGAGCTACTCCTGATTGATATGGCCATCAACCAACAGGTTCGCCGATCCCGAAAGGACTTGTCGACATGTTGGATAGACTACAAGAAGGCCTATGACTCCGTGCCACATGCTTAGCTCACGAGGGTGCTGGAGTTGTATAAGATTGATGCAACTCTGTGCACCTTCTTGAAGTCGTGCATGGGGCAATGGAGGACGGTACTTCGCTATCCAGGATGTCGACATTTCCAAAGGAATAGCGAACCGATAAGGATTGAGCGGGGTATATTCCAGGGCGATAGTTTGAGTCCGCTTTGGTTCTGCCTAGCTTTGAATCCTCTGAGCACATTGCTGGAGGATTCAGGCCTGGGCTATCGGTTGAAGAGAGGAGGTCAGGTAATATCTCACCTCCTTTATATGGATGACCTGAAACTATTTGCCCCCAATGATTTGCAACTGAGGGAGCTACTGAAGGTAACAGAAACTTTCAGTAGGTAGTGCCATCAGGATGGAATTCGGTGTGGACAAATGTGCGGTCATGCATGTCAAGCGAGGGAAGATTATGGAATCTGAGGGAGTTCAACTCTCAGATTCCATAAACCTTAGATCCCTTTCTTCAACTGAGACATACAAATATTTGGGTATGTCGGAAGCGTTAGGCATTAATGTCGCTGGCGTGAAGCAATCATTGAAGGAGCGCTTCTTCGGCCGCCTGAACAAAGTTTTAAATAGTCTTTTGTCAGGCGGAAATAAGGTGCGCGCCTTTAATGGTTGGGTCATGCCGGTGTTGATGTACTCTTTCGGCATACTCAAATGGACTCAAACGGAACTCGACGCCCTGGATAGGAAGGTCCGTACATTGTTGACGGCATATCGGATGCATCACCCACGATCATCAGTGATGAGACTGTATATCCCGCGGAAATGTGGAGGACGAGGCTTTCTTAATGATAAGTCTCTTCACAACCGCGAGATATACAGCCTCAGGGAATATTTCCTTAAAGCTGATGTGGGGATGCACCGAGATGTGGTCGCTGTAGACAAGGACCTCACTCCGCTCTCCTTAGGTAAAGAGAACTGGCGCAAACCTGTAGTACTTGAGACGAAAGATCGCGAGGAGGTATGGCAGAGTAAGGAGCTTCACGGACGGTTTTTCCGGGCCCTGCATGGACCCGATGTAGACTTTTTAGCGTCCGTATCCTGGCTGCGATTCGGTGACCTATTTGGGGAAACCGAAGGTTTTGTCTGTGCAATTATGGACGAAGTTATCATGACGAAGAATTATCGGAGATTTATTGTGAAAGATGGTACGGTTGACATATGTCGGGCGTGTCACATGCCGGGAGAATCGATCCCACACATTATCTCTGGTTGTTCTCGTCTAGCTAACGAAGAGTACTTGTATAAACATAACCTCGTGGCCGGGATTATCCATCAGCAACTTGCTCTGAAATACGGCCTCGTAGAATCTGAAGTACCGTACTACAGGTATGTGCCCGACCCAGTTCTCGAAGATGGCAATGTCATATTGTACTGGGATCGATCCATCATCACTGACAGGACTGTTGTAGCGAACAAGCCTGATATAGTGGTGGTGGATCGATTGGAGCGGCGCGCAATGATCATTGACGTTACTGTCCCACATGACGGGAACCTCGTGAAGGCTGAGAAAGATAAACAAATTAAGTATATCGACTTGGCTCGCGAGGTTGTCGATATGTGGGATGTGGACTCAGCGATCATTGTGCCGATAGTTGTTTCTGTCAATGGCTTAATAGCCAAGAGCCTCGATCTACATCTAAAGAGGCTCTCGTTAGGTAGCTGGTTTAAGCGCTTGATTCAGAAGGCAGTACTACTGGACACGGCACGCATTGTCAGAAGATTCCTTTCTCTGGAGCCCTGACCACCGGTAGCTTGGACCTTGTTCCCGATACCGGTGGGTTACTGTTTTTTATATTTTTAAATGTTTTTGTTTTTTTATAATAATACTAGCTTTTGCCCGCGGCTTCGCTCGCGTAGAATTTGGTCTGCCGCATTAAGTTGCGTGAAATTTTTTTAAATACTTGTATTTTATGTAACTTCACATCGTACATCTCAAATTTCTAACTTCAAAATTAGTTTCCATACAATCTTTGAAATCCGTTTGAAAATCGTGATGGCACAGTGGATAAGGCGCCCGCCTCTCGTGTAAGAGGTTGTGGGTTCGAATCCGGGCAAGTACCAATGTGACTTTTTCAACTCATATGTATTTTCTAAAGTTTACCTTGGACATCACTGACATCCCGTGCCTCAGAAACCACGTAAAGCCGTTGGTCTCGGTTGTCATGCGTAGAACTTTGACAGTCGTTACTGGTTAGCCAGAAACTCTGACCAGTCTAACCAAGAGGTATCGTATCGCCCAGTTACTGGGTTGTGGAGGTCAGATAGGCAGTCGCTCCACGTAAAACACCGGTATCCAGCTGAATCCGGTTAGGCTGGCAGCCGACCCCAAACACAGTTGGGAAAAGGCTAGGGAGATGATGATGACAATCTTTGAAATCCTATACCTAATATTTAGTGGGAATCTCTTGAGGGAGGAATTATCTGAATTCCTTTCTAAGTGCTTATTATTTTAAGCTATAATAGAACTCCGCAAATTTCAAAATGCTAAGACCAGTGGTTTCTTCATCAATCTTTACATGTATGGTGTGTTCATAAAAAGTAGCCCTATGTCCTTCCCCGGGCTTGAGATTATCCTATCCAGCACAAACGGATTACTAAACACTGACTAATAAACAGGTCGGACCAATGTTACTTGCATTTAATCACTACATAGTATAATACAAAGTAGCTTTCTTTGTCCCTATGTAAGCTTAAATTTTAAAAACTACGGAAGGGATTTTGATGCGGTTTTGTTAATAGATTTTGTAATAAGTAAAGAATTAATATGTATGTAATTGGAATAGGTGAACATCTGTGTTAAATTATCTGTGTTTTTACTGCAATATACTCCCGTATACTATGTTATTTGTTTTTTTTATTCAGCGTAAATATGTAGATTTTGGGATTTAGATACATGTGAGCATGGGAAACACAGGGCGTGCCTAAATGTATCCCCGCTATCTTCAAAGTTTGCCTTTGCGATTTATTAATAGTTATAGAAAATGCAACTTTAAGTGGGAACCGTAAACATTTGAAATTAAAGGGTAAGTTATTGGGTAATATTATTGGAATGCGTGGAATAAGAACATTTTCACCCGTAGCTTCTCCAGTTACAATTGGTACCTAGTTCAATGACTCACAATCTAGTGCCATTACATAGTCTCGGGGCGTCCAAGTTGCGCATTAACAAAACGGGTATACCGACTTTTAATCCTTCGAACACCAAGTGATTTGAGACACAATAGAAAGACAATAGCAGCCCGACAGCCGGCTGTCGGTCGGTCGTTGAAAGGTTAATTTGACCTTATGTGATGGCACCCCGGATAGCTCCAAAGAGTTAAGAAACTCCCCAGGGTAGCTCGTACAGTCTTCAGAAGACATGACTGTGTCGATAGATGGAGTTGGGTTGTTGCATCGCTGGTTAGGTACTTGGCCCAAGATAATTTTATTGATTCTCGCAACTTTTTCATTTCTTGGTGCTAGTATAGTTCTTTCACATAGCCAACTTTCATTTCGTGGATGTTCTGTTGCTTGCCATTAAGCGCTCCGTTCAAGTCAATCATATCGTGATAACTTTTAAACTATTCTGCCAAATTACTTAGTGTGAAAGACAAAGTTTATCTTCATTATATACTTAATGCGAGAAATGTATTTATTTTGATAAGAGTTTGATAATTATATACTAATATGTGCATTGTATATTTATTATTTATTATTATTTAAGACAAACAATTCTGTGGTACATCATCTTTATGTAACTCCATTGGTTTAGGCAGCGCACGCCAAGATAGCTCTCAGATGGAAGATTTTTTTCCGACTTAATTGACACTTATCGTTTAATTATGATCAAAATTACATAAAATCATTATAAATTGTAGCCTATGTGTTACTCTGATAAATAACCTAAATTACTGTAAAGTTTCATCCAAATCGGTCCAGTAGTTTTTTCGTGAAAGAGTAACAAACATACATACACACACACATACATCCATCCTCACAAACTTTCGCATTTATAATATTATATTAGTAGGATTTAAAAATGTAAATAATGTGTATAAAAATAAATAAATGGGAATAATATAAAAATAAATACCTTAATAAATACCTTGGGACAATTCATACACGGCCATCTGATCCCAAGCTAAGCAGAGCTTGTGTTATGGTAACCAGACAACTGATATACATACTTATATAATTTATAAACACATACATATTATAGATAAATTACACCCAGACACAGAACAAACAATCGTGCTCATCACACAAAGTTTGTCCTGGGTGTCTTGTTCACAAACTTAACTAAATTTAAGTTAAGTGCATCTTTCTCTTTCCATTTCATTAAGAAAAGGACAGAAGATAAAATATTTGTTAAGTCCTGAAAAGTTTAGACACTCTATAGATAATTTAGACGCGATTTAAAAACATGGCGACTAAATATACGTCAATTTTCTTTAGGCGCTGTCTAATTTGACAGGATTAAACTAAAATGTATCTTCTGTCCTTTTTTTAAGAAATGGAAAGAGAAAGATGCATTTAACTTAAATTTAGTTAAGTTTGTGAACAAGGAAAATACCACCACTGACTATGAAAAGTAGTAAGAATACTGGGTACCAACTTAAATCAAAACCTGGGCCTCTGGCTCTACTCTCTCTCGACTCTACACAGTGGGTACTGTGAGGTCTGAAAAGACCTCCGGGACCTAACGTGTGTGTTTAGTATGTGGGAGGGCTTGACGAGCCCTCCGGCCAACACTTTTGTATAGTGTAACTATTGAATTATAAACAGGGAGCACTTTTAACTGTATTTATTGTTATTTAAAACATGCTCACTCCATGAGCCTCGGACGCGACATGCGTCATAATGTATCAAAAACAAACTACGAAATCAAATTGAAACATTCATTCTAGAATGTTTCAATTTTATGCTGAGTGTTAAGATAAAACCTCAAAGGTATTTTTCTAGCCAGTTATCTATAAGCAGTTACATAAAGACTTCACAGTACTGTGTAGAGTAGAGTAAAGTCGTCCGTCCCGGTTGTTATTCGTAGAACTTTGACAGTCATTACTGGTAGAAGCCAGAAAGTCTGACCAGTCGAACTAAGGGGTACTGTGCAGGTCAGTAACTGGGTGTCTGATAGGTAGTCGCTAGTCTCTCAATCTGGGTGTCTTAATGTCTGATAGGCAGTCGCTTCACGTAAATCACTGGTACCCATTCTCAGAGGCAGTCAGTAAAAAAAAATCACTACAGTTACTTAAGAAATGATGACATATAAAAGTGATTTCATGATCCCACTTGCATTACAAACAACTTCATTTTATTTCATCGACCCCAAATAAAATGGTACAAGGGCAGCCAGATCAACTGATGGTAATAAGACATCATTAAACTTTAAACAATACATCGTATGGCAACCATATGGAGAACGTAATCAAATTTAAATATTCTGGTTAAAATAAACCGATTACAGGCGAAGAATCAAATGTATCATATTTATGTGTTTGAAAAGTGGGTCAACGGCTTTACAGCAAATGAGGATAATAATAACACGGTCAAGTGCGAAACGGTTGTTATAGCTTGTATTTATTTGGGTTAGTGTGTGAACCGAATCAATAATGTAAGTGTATATTAATCCAGTCATTTTAGGTATTTTAAACCCTAATCTGCGGAAAAATTTCTAGTGAGCTGAATTTTTGTATACACCTTTATTATGGCATTGTAATGAAGATGTGAAAAATCGACATTGATATCGTGCCGGCTAAAAAAGTTATAAAGGTCAAAAGGTCATGAAAATCAGTTTTTCGCAAATATCTCGCGATCTATTTCTCAGAGGTCAATGAAGGTTATTATGAAATTGTTTGTCGTGAAATTGTCCACAAAAAGTGTCTCTTGAATTTTTCTGTAGAATTAACCGTTTTTGAAGTTTTACCGTTACAGTGAATTTTGAAAAGTAATTCTTAAAATTGTAAAATACATTTTTTAATCATAACCGCTCAATGTTTCGTTTGGTTCAAATCTTTCAATGACTCTTTCTAATGCTTCTACTTAACCGATTGTTATGAAACTTAGCACTCACTTTAAGTTCCCGTGACAATACAATTTGGTAACTTCAGCTTGGTCTGATATTGGAGTCTGCCTATAGATATTTGCAAAACAGGGACCTCGCAGACAAAGATGATGTCTTTTTTTTTTTTTTTGGTGAGTGGTAAATCATCCAATGACTGCTCCCGTCCTGGGTGCGGCGGGAGGGCGTGTCAGACTCTTACTGACTAAAACCCACTCATGTTCCTTCGATTGCCCTCTATGTTCCAGGGTCACGGTAACTATTATACACATTCCGCAACCCCGGAAAGATGATGTCTCATGTCGGAGTAAAGCCTTTTGGCGTTCAGTCTGTCGGTGTAGAGTCGGACACTCGTATTTTTATCGGCATCATGAATCGACATACTGCCATCCCCTATTTTAGGGATATTAGGGATTTTAGGGATTCCCTTCAGGGATAGAATTTCCAAAATTCCTTTCTTATTGTTTACCTACTCTTCACAAAGTTTCATGCCTTTAGGACCACCGGTTTGGGTTGTGCGTTGATATATGAACAGTCAGTCAATGAGTTTAGCATTTCATATAATGTATAAGGATTGGTATCGTTTAAATTACGATGAAAGTACCAATTTGATAATATTACACTTATTATATAATTTTTCTGTTAGTCTGTAAGCCTTCTTTAAAATGTAATCCATACTAATATTATAAATGGGAAAGAGTGTCTGTCTGTCTGTCTGTATGTTTGTCTTTCTTTCACGGCAAAACGGAGCAACGAATTGACGTGATTTTTTAAGTGGAGATAGTTGAAGGGATGGAGAGTAACATAGGCTACTTTTGGTCTTTTTCTAACGCGAGCGAAGCCGCGGGCAAAAGCTAGTAAATAAATAAATTTAAAGTGGTTACCCCGTATCAAGTTTAACGTATTATAGTGACAATACTTTTAACTGAAAATGGGGCAAACTCGTTAACCCAGAACCATAAGGACCGATGAAAATGGGTAATGCATGAACGTAAGTACTTGAATTCATTGCAGCGTTAATTGAAGGAAATACTCAATTTCAGGACTTTAGCCTGAAGTCAATAACCTAGAATTATTTGCGCTGTAAGCGCCTAACGGGTTATGATTAATGAGTTTCAGGAAATAGAACAAGGTGCGATTGATAAATGCTTGAAGGATTGATGAAGTAAAGGTAAAAGCAGCGATCGAAGTAAAAGTCAAAATTATTATATTCAAATAAACCATTTACAAGTACGTAAGTTTAGTTTTAATATCGAAGATGGGAGGACGAAATCAAAAGTATAGCAGGGAATATATGGACTAGAAGAGCTCAGAATAGAGCAGAGTGGAAGGAAATGGAGGAGGACTTTGCCAAAGTTGGGCAAACAGACCTGGTTGTTGGTGTCACCAACTAGTCAGAATTGTTGATTAAGAAACTTGTATACATACATTTGTGTCAATACTGTAAACGTGAGGTCTGAATAAAGGCTTATTCTTATTATTATTATAAGTTTAGTTTTAAATTTTCAAGGTGTTAGCCAGAAAATTGAAGCTAGTTGCTCGGTTCAAACAGTGGCAGGCCTCTCATACAAGTCGACAAACTCGCTTGCACTGATAAGAGACCGCCTATAAGTCTGTAAACCACTATGAATAATGCAAATATTTAAAAACGAAAAATTAAAAGCTATTAGAGGAGACTAAGTGTCTTGCGGGCTTTTTTAACCCATTTTACAAAGGAGTAGGTTCTCAATTCGATTGTTTTTAGGGTTCCGTACCCAAAGGGTAAAACGGGACCCTATTACTAAGCCTCCGCTATCTGTCTGTCTGTCTGTCTGTCTCCAGGCTGTATCTCAAAACCGTGATAGCTAGATAGCTGAAATTTTCACAAATGATGTATTTCCGTTCCGCTAAAAAATACTAAAAAAACACGTTTATTGTATGGGGACTCCCATACAATAAACGTGTTTTTTTCGTATTTTTTTGCTCAATATTAAAAACGGTGACAGGTAGACGCTTCTCACATAATATTTACTTGTATATTACTTTTCAAAATAAATAATTAAATAACAATAAAGTATATATTAAAGGTGTTCCATACAACAAACGTAATTTTTAAGCAATTTTTACTCGATCTTAAAAAACAGGTATAAACTTGTATATTATAGAAAATAGTACGGAACCCTTCGTGCGCGATTCGAACTCGCACTTGGCAGGTTTTTTTTTAACTATTAGGCTTGCCCTGGCTTTGACTATTTGGCATGTCATGACGTGTTTTGTAATATTGTAAGTACCTAGGTATCTAGAACACCATTATTTTATTTAGTAGCACTTGAATAGCTCATGAGTTGGAAAACAACTCCTTTTTATACCCTTGTATACGAAACTGTTACTGAAAATATAACATAAACTCTATATATAATCCATATCCTTAACTGTTTTTATAGCCAGTCAAGTTTAAACCTTATCTGTGTAAGAATAAGGTGCATTTCAACGACATCATCTCATTCGAGGAGAAACTTCAGTGACCCGATTTTAATGACGCTTATAAAGTGTTACGATCTGTTAAAAGAGAGTATATTCAAGATTTATTGGTAACGGTGTAAGTAGAATAAGAGATTTAATTTTAAATAGGTATCACTTAGTTTTATCCGCTACTTTTGTAGACCTACATTTTAGAAATTTACTTTCATATCACATGTCTACAAAAACTGTTTAGCGGTTTAAGAGTAAAAGCGCAACAAATAGGGCGTTTGTGCACTACAAGGAATTTTACTGTCCGAACATCCGATTTTTTACGGTCCAAAGTGGCATGAAAAAAAACGGATGATTGGCTTGTGCACTTGTCCGTTTTTACTCGGATGATACCCCTCAGTTTAGGGTAGCTCTATCTTTGAAACTACACGCCACGCACGCGAAATTACTCTGAAATAAAAACCGTTATAGAATGGGGAAAAGTAAAATGTCGGATGGTAAAATTACGTATAGTGCACAAGCTAGTATATTATACATTATATGGCGTGCCACATCGGACCGTAAAAATTCGGACTGCCGGACAGCAAAATTCCTTGTAGTGCACAATCACAATAGACATAGTCGTAGCGTGATGTTGGGTAACACAAAACCTTCGATAAATGGGCTATCCGACTCTAATCAAAAGCAGCCAAAGTTGCTTCTTAGTAACGTCTATAATTATTTCACCATTCAATTCCCATACGCTTTTTCAATTAATGGGTTTTTCAACTGTAGAAGAAACTTCTGACTTCGAGTTCATTTATCTATATTGATATATGAACGCACTGCCCAAACCGCTGGTCCTACAATATTAAACTTGCAGGGTGTGTTCTTTGTGAAGAGTAACCATAAATGAAGAATGGTTTTTGGAAATTCCAACACTAAACGGGGTAAAATAGGGGATGAAGCAGAAACCCAGAACAGAAGATTTTGTAAAACATGATATTTTTAAAAAGAGTGTCCGTGGAGTTTCTTGCCTGTTCTTCTCCATAGAGATCTACGTTTTGGAACAGGCAATTAGCGTCACTTTTCTTTTCTGACTAACCGACCGACTCTTTGACAATTCATAAGTACCTGTAAATGGTCTAAGTGAAATAAATGCTTTGAATTTTGAATTTTTGACCGCGGGCGAAACTAGTTGTGGTCAAAAAATTATATAATAATAGTTAACATTCTGCCTGAATAATAATAGAGAATTACATTTAAGCTTAATCTTAGGACTCCCGGATCTACTCATGGAATGCATAATTTAATGCTTAGCTCATCTACTTAGATAGGCCTATGAGGAATGCTATTATCTTCAATATAAAAATAAGTCGGGTTTTCCTTCCTGACGCTATAACTCCAGAACGCACGAACCGATTTCCACGGTTTTGCATTCGTTGGAAAGGTCTCGGGCTCCGTGAGGTTTATAGCAAGAAAATTCGGGAAAAAATCCACGCGGACGAAGTCGCGGGCAGAAGCTAGTCAGCTATATAAATAGATATTGCTAGTTATTTTGCGTGGGACGCCTTGATTAAGCTGTGTGGCCTTAAGACAACTAGATTTGTACTTAGCTTTAATTCTCTAAGCACATGTGATTCGAGACACTACAAGAGACAATAGCAGCCCAACAGCCGGCTGTCGCTTGGTCCTCGTAAAGTTGCTAGGAGACTGAACTGTAATAAAGATTTTTTCGCAGAATTCTACACTTATATTATAAAGAGTAAAATTGGGTTTTTCGAACCGAAAAATTCTTTTTCTGTTGGATAGCCTATTTATCGAGAAAAGTTGTCGGAGAAGTAAATTGAGGCGGGCGAAACCCCGAGCGACAGCTAGTATCCAAGAAAAGAATACAACTTTTTTATTTAATTTCATTAATTTAAAACCTCTTAAATATGAACCTTCATAACAAACATAAAAAATGTGAAATCAGGATCGGTCGAGCCGTTCACGCATGAAACAGTGACCATGGGAAATAAGATAATTATTTTTAATACCAGCCGTTCACGCATGAAACAGTGACCATGGGAAATAAGACAATTATATTATATATGTATACATAGAAGATAGATTGACACACAAGAAATAAATTAAATCTCCATAAACCTGGGGGCCGCATCACACACTTTGAGAAACTTTGACCAAAGTTATTATAAAACTTAATCATAACGCATGCTCACAGATTACCATCTCAACCAGTTAATTGTTGCATTGGGATGCTGTTCTCATCCCATTTCTATCATCTGCTACTTGAACCACTTAAGTTTAATGACTTTTGAATTTATTTGTTTTATTTCATTTATTTCTTATTGGTTTGTGTAGTCTGCAAAACAACCGGCTCATTTTATTTAACCTACTTTTTAAAGGTAGGAGGTTCAATTATTATTAATTCTATTATAATATAAGTATATGTTTCTATTTTTTTTCCACTGATATCCGTCATCTATAAACTTTTTTTTCTCGATGAAAGGATATATTCCTGATGGGAGCCTAAGTAGACTTTCAGAAATAGACAACGATACTCCTTAATAAAGAACAGCGCACGTATTATAAATATATAATTTGGTTATATTACGGCCTTTTAGGACGATTTCTTTGTCTGTATCGAGTGCTTCAATTTTTCGGCCATATAGCTCGTAGAAGCTCCGACAACCTCGAACGCCTGATGGTCACTGGAAAAGTAGAAGGCAAAAGGTCTCGTGGACGAAGCCCCAAACATTGGGCTGATCAGATATCAACAAGCCTTGAGATATCTGTCAGCACGGCCCTCCACGATGGTTTGGATAGAAGCCGATGGAGAGAAACTGTCAAGAAGAAGTTTTTTTAACGGAGTCCCGATCCTCAGTAATGAGGAAACGACAGAGGAGGAGGAGGACGATTTTAGATTTGTTACCAACCGTAGTCAGCGGTCGAGTCTAGACTTCATCACGATAATTGCCTTTACTAATGTCTATGAAATATACAATAATGAATTATACATATAAAAATGATAATAATGAATTGATAAAGTCACACTGGTACTTGCCCGGATTTGAAGTAACAATTTGGGCCATCACGTCATTATTACATTATGAACCCTAAAGGTTCCAGTAAGTGTAAACATATACCCACTTCACATTTAACTTCAAAGCTACATCATCAGTCATCATTGAAGCACTTTTGTTGTTGACTGTACTTGAGGCTTCCATTAACGATTCAATTTAAAAACAGTTATGAACTCATAATGTTTGGAATGCAATTGTTGCACAAACCTGATCAATTAATATTGTACGTTTGTTTGTGTTCAACATGTTAGGGCCTGGGGGAAATAAGGTAGAAATAATTTGACGGACCTGTTGTTAGTGACCCTGACTGCTAAGCCAGAGGTCGTGGGTTCGTTTAGCGCCCCAAAGTTTTTGTGATGTCTTGTCTTGGTGTGTTCTGTGTCTGGGTGTAACTTGTCTTTATTATGTAAGTATAAAAATAGCGACTGCCTATCAGACCTCCACAGCCCAGTAACTGGGCGACACGATACCCCTTAGTTAGACTGGTCAGATTTTCAAACTTCTGACTAACGACGACAGCCAAAGTTCTACGAATGAACATCGACGAAAGGCTTAACATACTTTCCGAAGCACGAGATGTCAGTGATGTACAAGATAAACTTTAGAGAGTACAATTAGTACATATGAATATAAAAAGTCAACAGATTGAAACCCCCTTAGAGGCCTTCACCACGGGGCCATCACATACGACTTCCACAAATAATTTATTCTGCTAATTTTGTAAAGACGAAAAGTCTATCTCTATAAAAATGATATTTCTGAACCTTTGGGGCCTAGGCTTCAAGAAAGGCGGAGGCACACATAGGCGAAGTCCAAGAATTCCATCTCTTAAGTCGATTTGCGTGACCCTGGCAAGGTCCTGACCCCATGACCCCTTAATAAGCCTAAGCTATAGTTACGGTAATGTGTAGGTTTTATATTACATGCAAAGATGCACTTTTATAGCCAATAATCATACATATATACCAATGATTAGCACATAAAGCGCGTAATCATTTAAATATACTCGTCAGCACGTTTGGTAGACTGTGTCACCGATATCGCGGATTGATTCCCGCAGGGCAACTATTTGTTTTTTACTTTAACTTTGAAATTTTCTAAAACCATAATAGTTTCAAATTATTAATCACCTATCTATGTATATAAAATAGTAAACTGACTGACTGTTGATAATCAACGCCCAGCCCAAACCCCTTGTCCTAGAGACATGAAACTTGCAGTGTATATTTTTTTGTAAAGAGTAGGTAACCACTAAAAAGGATCTTTTGAAATTCCTACCTACGCGCGTCGTACGGCAAACGTACCACTACGGCACAGCAGCCGTACGGCACGAAACGCATAAATTGAAAGAGCCCTTAAGAGGGGTAAAATAGAGGATGATGCCGCAGGCACAGGCTAGTATAATTATAAGATAATAATTTTATAATTTACTAGCTTTCGTGTTTTTCGTTTCGACTTCGTCCGCGTGGAATAATAGTTCCCGTTCCCGGGGGATTTCCGGGGTGAAAACTATCCTATGTCCTTTCTCGGGTCCCAGTTTATATCAGCACCAAATTTCATTTAAATCGGTTTAGTGGTTTAGGCGTGAAGAAGAGACAGACAGACAGACACAGTTACTTTCGCATTTATAATATTAGTACGGATTTGCTAGATCATTTTTTTTAGCATGGGAAATCATCAAATGACTTCTTCCGGGGCGGGAGGAAGCGTCAGACTTTTAAACCACCCTTGTTCCTTCGGTTGCCCTTTATGTTCCAGGGCCGCGGTAACTATTAGAACTATTCAGCAACCCCGTCAGGATTTGCTAGATCGTGAAGGTCTTGTTACAAGTCATCATCTCCCTAGCCTTTTCCCAACTACGTTGGGGTCGGCTTCCAGCCTAACCGGATTCAGCTGGATACAGTGTTATACGTAGAGCGACTGCCTGTCAGACCTCCACAACCCAGTAACTGGGCGACACGATACCCTTTGTTAGACTGGTCAGACTTTCTGGCTTCTAACTACCCGTATCGACTGTCAAAGTTCTACGAATGACAACCGGGACCAACGGCTTTACGTGCTTTTCAAAGCACGGGATGTCAGTGATGCCCAAAATAAACTTTTGAAAGTACATATGAATTGAAAAAGTCACATTGGTACTTGCCTGGATTCGAACCCACAACCTCTTACACGAGAGGACACAGGTCTTGCTCTTGTTACAAGTATAAAATGAAATTTTAGATCATGCTAATTAGGGTCAAATTATTCCTAGGAATGAACTCGTAATAATATCTGTTAAAATGCTTATCAGTCAACTAACATCTGCCCGTGACTGCGTCCGCCTTGCAAGCCATATTTCAAAGTCGTTTATTTGCTTAAATGCCGTAACTTCAATTATGGTATTTAAATAATGCTTTGGTAACACATTTCACAAATTGGCATGGAAATATGAGTACCACTTAAGTAGGCCATCTGTACATATTGCTTACTTAAGCGATATGGTATTTCCAAAGTTAATCCGTACTTTTTTTTTTTTTTGGTGAGTGGGATATCATCCAATGACTGCTCCCGTCCTGGGTGCGGCGGGAGGGCGTGTCAGACTCTTACTGACTAAAACCCACTCATGTTCCTTCGATTGCCCTTTATGTTCCAGGGTCACGGTAACTGTTATAAACATAACATTCCGCAACCCAAGTTAATCCGTACTAATATTATAAATACGAAAGTAACTCTCTGTCTGTCTTGTCTATCTGTCTGTCTGTATGTCTGCCTCTTCTTCACGCCTAAACCACTGAACCGATTTGAATGAAATTTGGTATAGATTTAGTCTTAGTCTTAGTTTAAGAAAGGACATAGGATAGTTTTCATCCCGAAAATTCCCCGGGAACGGGAACTATTCCACGCGGACGAAGTCGCGGGCAAAAGCTAGTACCTACCTAACAAGAAAAAAAAAATTGGTAAATTACAAACAAACTAACCTAAATTTAAGTTAAAATGTATCTTCTGTCCTTTCTTTAAGAAATGAAAAGAGAAAGATGCATTTAACTTGAATTTAGTTAAGTTTGTTTACAAGAGAATTAGCACCATTATCTTCTAAATAATATATATATAAAATGACAAACTGACTGACTGGGTAGTACCTATATCAATGTACAGCCCAAACCGCTGGTCCTAGAGCCATGAAACTTGGAGGATGTGTTCTTGGTGAAAAGTTAGTATCCACTAAGAAAGATTTTTGAGAATTCCATCTTCAAAGAGGTAAATAGTGGATGGAAGTTCAACATCCGAGCGGGCAAAGCCGTGGCCGAAAGCTAGTCATTTATAAAATAAACTAGCTGTCCCCTGCGGTTTCACCCGCATTTTTCGTTGCTGCTCCGCTCCCGTGGGTCGTAGCGTGATGGTATATAGCCTATAGCATTTTTCGATAAATGGGATATCTAACACTGAAAGAATTTTTCAAATCGGACCAGTAGTTCCAGAGATTTCCCCCTACATACAAACTTACAAACCTACAAACTTACAAATTTTTACCTCTTTATAATATTAGTATAGATGATTAAATAAAATAAATGGTACCAGCCTATCTGATACTGTCTCACTGTAAGGCAAAGGCCTCTTCTCATACAGAGAAGGCACGAGCCTTGTTCACTTCGCTTGCTTGAGGAGAGTTCGAGATTTCAGACTTAATAAATTGGAAACCCAGATTGAATCGAGTCGTTTTTCTAAGATAAACTTTAAAAAGTATTAAAAACATTTGGGATAAAAAATCGTATTGCCATTTGCATAAATTTTAACTTTATTTATAAAGTTTGGGCAAGAACTTTATCAAGAAGATTTAGGCCCTGCGCAGACGACAGACTATCCGTGACGCACTTTTTAGTCTGTGAAAATAGAACCTATGCAATTAAATGCAGTAACGCACACGACGCGCAAAAAGTCTTAGTTCTCTTAGTTCAAACTTTTTGTGCGCCGCAGACTCGATCGCACAAAAAGTGTGCCGTCTGCGCAGGGCCTTAATTATATCCTACTAGCTTTTGCCCGCGTCCCTTCAACTATCTCTACTTAAAAAATCACGTTGATTCGTCGCTCCGTTTTGCCGTGAAAGAAAGACAAACATATAGACAGGCAGACAGACACACTTTCCCATTTATAATATTAGTATGGATACTGCCCTATAGCCTTCAGGGATAAGGTAGCTTCCTAATTCCTTAACCAAATTTTTTTTTTAGCTTGAACCAGTCTGTAGTTGTTCCCGATAAAAGTGAATTAAATCATACACACAAATTCTTTGGCTTTCCATTATTAGTTTGTTTTACAGAGTTTTAAAAATGTTTACAAAGGAAGTCTGAAAAATAGACCAGTAAATTAAACTTCAACAACCATATAAATAATCGCGATTTTAATAAAAAACAATTACAAAATTAAATAAATTACTTCGCATAGTTTTATTAATCTAAATTGAAGTTTAAGACATCAATGAATTGTATTTATTTCACAGATAAGTAACCCAACCAAATAAAAAGTCAAAAATAAAACGTCCCGAAAAAAACGACCTAATACCAAATAATTATTTTTTTCCAAAGCACTCATGGTCCTTGACCTCCTCAGAACAACAGAACCTTAACAAAAGCAAAAATTTCGTAACACTAAACTCACCATAAGCTGGCCACAAGGTCACACAGACGAACAAACACACAGCAAAACACAAGCGCATTTTCACCAAATTATCAATAAAAAATATTTATATTCAAAAATGTGTCACTATCTGTCAAAAAATCCCGAATCCATGTCAGTCAAAGAACGCACTAAAAAGTCTTTTAAGATCCACGAGAAAGATCCATGGATCTAAAGGATCCTTTTGATCGGCGCGCGCAAGGGTTATGCGCAGGAGTCCGTGCCGTGCGCGTTCGAAACGCAATCTATTTCGGTCGCGTTAGCACTGCACCCGTCTCTGTCTTGACATAGATTTTGATACGCGCAGATGCGACAAAATAGGTTAATGTTGTGTTTTGTTTATTTTATTTGTGAAACGGTTTAATGGAGTGTTTTTAAATAAGTGTTGTATTTGTTTTGCTGGCATATTTTTTTAGTGGTGTGGTAGAATAATGGTTTTTCAGTTGTTTCTGAATCACCACTGAACAACAGACAAATTCAATAGACAATTTATTAAAAAAACAATTACCTAAATAAACTGTAGTATTGCTGATTCCTACAGGCGGCTATGAACATTTATCATCAAGATTTCTTGCTGTGGGACAATAGCTTATTTTATTCATTTTTCATGTTTCTTTTCATGTGAAAACCAAAAACATGCCCATTGTAAGACAGCAGTCTCAGACAAAAGTGAAGAAAAAGTAAATTATACATTTAAACCTCCGAGTTTAAAGCTTAATGTATGGACACCTATCTTAACAACACTATATACATATCTTCCTGCGGAGCTATTTGTGCATTTAACATTTTATCCATTTTACGGAAATAACAAAGAAAATAATATACATCAGAGCTATACACCTCCATATAGGCACAATACTCTGCCACCTCTACTCACAACTCTGATCTATGCCCTCCCTCCCACTGCGGACATGTCGGCTGACTAAGCGGAATGTCTCAGGACATGTTCCGATGTCCTATTTCAGTCTAAAAACGAGTTTATGAAAACTAGCTCTGGCCTACGAGGTTACGGGGTGCGATCGCAACGGGATCTGATATTCGAGGAATTTGCTTGGCAATGTGCAGCTAGAAATGCATATTTTATCTAGACCAGAGGCAACCAAACTTTCTTGTATTGTGGACCACTTGTAAAGTTTTAGAATCTTGGCAGGCCTCCCCCTCATAACCCCTAATTTTTGAACTTTTTGAATAATTGAGGATTTAACTAAATTGAAAATAAATAAGTGCATAGTTCTTAATGCATCGAACACACGTTATTCGGGACACTATAGAAAGACAAAAGCAGCCCGACAGCAGGCAGATGCTTGGTCGTCGAAAGCTTAGCAAATTTTTAGCACATCACTGCATCAAAGTGTAAGTATATGAATTGTTTTAGATTTTGTCATATTTTTAGCAGATAGCGTTGCTACTTGTCAATTTAAAAAACCTATTTCCAAAAAAGAAATGCGAAATAAATATTGCCAGCGATGCTAGTTTATTACATTAAATCAATACATTGGTAGATAAACGACAACGACTCTAAGCACGGCAGTGAGCATTTAACCTGAATAAGTTAAATTAAAAAATGTTTAACAAGCGATCCCTTTTATTTACTAATCGGTTTAACCCTCGGGCTTTTCTTTAACAAATGCTGTAACTATTTGGTATACTGAGATAGTTGTGCCCCGCGGCGGTACTCGGCTTTAATTGGTTCGACTGCAACTTCGAAACAAGTTGTTTATGCTCGTGCCTTCTTTGTTTAGGAAGAGGCTTTTGCCCTGAAGTTTTACAGTAATAAGCTTGTATTCTTTTTATTTTATTATTATAATTAAAACATATACATTGGTTTGGTTTTAAAACATTTAGTTCTATAAAAATTATATAACATTATATTTTGTCAGAAGTCCCTTTTAACATCCATATCAGCTGTACTGATTAATGACAGATTTGCTTTAAAATATTATTAATAATAAAGAAATAAAATAATATTGTGTACACATCCCATTTTTTTAAACCAGCTGCAATATTTTATTAAAACTTTTATTGTGACGTCACTAAATGCTCTACAGGTTAAGTCGTCCCGAAGATCCCGACGAAAAAAGGCAAACTATTCCTCTATTACATTATTTTTAAAGCAAAAACGACGTAAAACCACACATAAGTACATCAACACCGACACAAGAGAAGTACAAACATTATGCAACGACTTTTAACACCAAATTGCGTCAAACTAACTGTTTGCCGAGCGATAGTGTTAGATTACGATAATTTCAACAGTTTTCACTGCCGCAGTTAAAGATAACTGATTGTTTAGTTAAACCAGACGTTTAAATAGAGATGTCCGGGCGGTTATCACGTCGTTTGGACTTTAGAGTTCAGTGGTTGAATTCAACTTGCTTGTTTCGATTTTTTTTACACTTTATACAGACATTGAAATCTAGGCAATATATATTTTTTTTCCTTTTTAACCGACTTCTAAAAAAAGGAGGAGGTTCTCAATTTAGATTGTGTGTATTTTTTAAATGTTTGTTCGCGCATATCTCCGTCGTTTACAAACCGATTTGAACATTTTTTTTTTTTGAAAGGGTAGACTTCCCAAATGGTTTTTTTCCATTGTCAACAGGTCCAGGATCTGATGCCGAAATCGAGGGAAGACGCTTATTTTTTGCTAAAAAATTATAATGTATAAAGTCATTATATCTTTGTTTTTTTTTTAACTTAATTTGTATAATTTACTGCTTTGAGGAACTGTATAAAATTAATATTCCTATCGTTTCCAAATAATGTTTGAATTGTTATACATATTTATTATATTATAATATATTTTATTAAGACTGCAATGCAAAATACCAGCGGTAATAAGATAAATTAATTTTAAAATTATTTCTTTTTATATATGAAAGTCATTTTTTGCTTAAGTACTAATCGGTCACATTAAAAAATGTTGGTGTATTTACCATAACTCTATCGTTATAATTAAACTACATCGCTCTGCCTGTCAATTTTAATGAAATTACATATAAAGTTAAATTGAACCTAATCGCGGACTAAAAGTTTACCTTGTCTTGCCACATAGGCTTATTGATAGTTCACAACTACTGTCTAACTGAAATTAACACAGACAAAACCACGAGCGTAACTAGTATCCACATAATTATGTCAGTAGGGCAGAAAGAGGCGCTAAAAATTAATAAGGGTCTGTTTTTTTTTGCAAAGGAATCTTGTGAAACCACTTCGGGCATCCATATTTAGAAATGGCAGGTTCAAGAAAATAAAATAATAAGAGCTATTAAAGAAGATGCCGGTTATTTGTGCTTTTTATAGATGGCCCTTGAAATTAAAAACAATGAGTTGTGTTTTAAAAAGTAACTAGTTGTTTTTTACCCGCCTTCTAAAAAAAGGAGGAGGTTCTCAATTCGAATGTTTGTATTTTTTTTTATGTTTGTTCGCGCATATCTCCGTCGGCGTCGTTTACCAACCGATTTGAACAATTTTTTTTTGTTTGAAAGGGTAGACTTCCCAAATGGTCCCATTTTCATCAGGTCCAGGATCTGATGATGGTGTCATGCCGAAATCGAGGGAAGTCGGTTTTTTTTTTGCAAAAAAATATCTTGTGTTGTTATCCGACTTCCAAAGAAGGTTTTTTTTTGTTAAGTTGGAAATCAAAAAATACTGTCTTCCGTCCTGGGTGCGGCGGGAGGGCGTGTCAGACTTTTACTGACTAAAACCCACTAATGTTCCTTCGGTTGCCCTTTATGTTCCGGGGTCACGGTAACTATGTATTATAAACATTCCGCTACATTCAAAGAAGGATCATGTAAGTAGCGTGACTTTTATAAAAGCTAAAAAGGCTTGCATTTAATAAGATCATAACATAAGTCTGTCAGTAAACTAAAATAAATAAACACAATGTTTAAATAGTTAATAACTTTGGAAAAGTACATCCCACTAAAAACATTTCATATAAATGTAGCCAAGACAACCACATAAGGTATACCCTGTGAAAAATATATCAGATCTCATGTAGAGCCAAGCTTCTGAATCTACACGGTCTAACTCTACAGACCCTAACTTCACAAACTCTACATATCAGTAAAAATGTATGGCTTCGCCGTTTCGCTACCGTCGTGGAGGTGATGCGAAAATTAAGTTTTTGAAGTAAGTACCGAAACAGCCAAGCCATACATTTTTACTGATATGTAGAGTTTGTGAAGTTAGGGTCTGTAGAGTTAGACCGTGTAGATTCAGAAGCTTGGCTCTACATGAGATCTGATATATTTTTCACAGGGTATACCTTATGTGGTTGTCTTGGCTACATTTATATGAAATGTTTTTAGTGGGATTTCAGTTCTTTTTGTAAGTTGCTAGGCAGTATTTTCAGTGTTTTTTTTTTCTTTTCGTTCACAGATTTTTTTGACTAAATTGACCTGAAAGTCCCACACTTTTTATTCTTAAAATACTTGATCGTACAACGGTGATCTTTCGATCTAGGAGAAATTATTAAAGGCTGTATTGCGCTCCCGAATAACTGTAGTATAAGACTCCACAATATAAACGAGTTTTCGTGCAAACAATATTATTCTCAGATACATAAAAATTCAAATAGTACTTATACTTTCCGATGTAACGAAACCATAGCGCGATCTATTTCGATCCCAACGCCATCTAGGGAAGTAAGACTTAAACTTTTTGTCATCGAGGATCGCGCTACGATTCCGTTCAACACCGTAACAATTTAGGTATGTATGTATATTAACCAATTACCAATACATAAAATTATGCCCACTGAAATAAACCGCAAAACTTATTTATACGAATACGAAAAATATTGCAATCGCAACACGACCGTCAACGACACAAGTTTATAATTTTCTTAGGTGGTTGATACCAAACTTACCAAACTTCTTATACCAAATGTCAGCTTTCTAGCACTACAGGAAGTAGCCACATCAGCAGTGTCGGCTTTCATAGCCCATAGCCCAATAGCCCAATCTTTCTCTTTGCATTTTTACTTGATTTGTTCAAACAAACTTCCACACCCCCATTTTAGGGGATGGAGGTCGAAATCTATAAGTTTATGAATTTTTCTGTTGGTTGTATACTAAACTTAGGCTACATACCAAATTTCAGCATTCTAGCACTTCAGGAAGTAGCCAAACATTTTGATGATCATCAGTGTGTCAGTGAGTCAGTGTGTCAGTGAATCAGTGACGAAATCGGTGTATTTTAGATATCAATAAAATCTAAAGTATAAAAGCTATTCAATTGAAACTTTGTACGTTTATTGAGTCTGTTATTGACATTATTTCTTGTGAATATGAAGTGTCTGGTACATCGGATACCAACTCTATGAGGGTTCGAAAAAACGACGAAACACTTCGAGAAAAGGTAGGTAGTGCCCCTGCGCTTCGCTTGCTTGTCTTGGCCGGGGGCACGACCGTGCCCCCCGATCTGCGACTTACTAGGGTTATATATTCTATACCGTAAAATTACGTAGGTTTTTAAGGCGAGACGACAAAAAAAAGTAATTAGTCCGTCAGATAGGTTGTCAAAAAATTTGAACACGTATTTTTTCTTTTTTCTCGTAAACGAAGAATGACGAAGATACAGTGCGTTAAAGTTGCGCATGACGTCACGATCAGATACATATTTTGCACTACGGTGACGTCAAAAGCCCCCAATCCGGAACTTTGTTGCTCTTTATCTTAGTATGTTTTTATTAATTTGATCAAGCAAAAAATAGGTGTCCCGTATTTTTGGCCGATCTATCAGACGGACTAAACAGAATGCCATTTTTTTAATGTTGTCGTCATCCCTGTAGGCGCTAAGCGCTTCGGTTTTGGTATTAATAAACTAATAAGGCACCACAGAACTACATTATTTTCAAATTCAAACAATTACTTTTAGTCCCTAAGTACTGAAAGTGTTTAAATCCCGTGGTATTGAAAGCTACTATTTTGACGTTTGCGAAGACCAAAATTTTGAAAAACTCTTTGAATATGTGATAAAAAATTGAGTTCATATTTTTCACCGTAACATACATACAGTGCAAGCTAAATAAAAGCTTTTAAAAAATATATCATGAGTACGGCAAAAAACTATAACCATGATATTTAAACGTTTTAAGCTAATTAAAGAATCAAGAACCAAACCGTGACAAAGAGATCGCACTTGACCAAACTTTTGTTTGTTTATACTTAAGGAGTATTTCTCAGAAACTTGACACAAACCTACATAATGTTGTTTACTTAGATAATTTGAGTGACCCGCGACAATCGTAACGGTAGCGGGTTCAATTACCAAACGATGTTGACACTCTCATTATAACTCTTTTGAGAGATTTGACTGCAATACATAAATAATAGAATATATGTCCTGTCCTTTTCTTAATAAAATGGAAAGAGAAAGATGCACTTAATTTAAATTGAGTTTAGTGTGTGAATAAGAGAATCGGCAGCATTAAGTGTTTTTTTACCTGCTGTCAAGATTTAAACTACAAATAACTTTGGCGGAGGGAGGGGGTTATTATATTTTTAAACTTACTAATTTATAGTCATTTTATGGTCCGTAGAATCATGCGAACATAAAACTTTGAATCATCAAATTTGTTTTTGAAAGCAAATGTAAAATAACTATTAAATATACTTACGTAAAGTGGATACCAATAATTGCACATAAAATTGCAACTAAGACTGTGCTTACTCGACTTATTGTGTCGTTGCTATGAGGAGCGTCGGTGATTTGTTTTGCCATTGTTAGAAATAACTCTAATGGTCCTAAACTTTACTCTAGACTTTTAAAAATAAGGTTCATATTACGTTGCATCGAACACGCAAATAGTTTGCCAAATACGCGAAGTGAAGTCGTATCATCAGTACAAGTTTTTATCTGATTCTAATAGTTTGAAAGAAAATAAATATTTTCTCTTGCGCTCTGTATATTGAATGAATGAGAAAACAAACTTGAATTATCTAATGTCATAGTTATAATTTAAATATAATAATTATCATGTCCTTTTAAACTTTCGAACACGCAATAGAAAGACAATAGCGGCCCGCCAGCCGGCTGTCGCTTGGTCGTTGAAAGATTGAGTGAAAATGTGTAATAGTATCATGAGAAATAATTTCAGTGAATAATTAAAGAAATGAAGAACCGTTTCACAAGTAAGAATTTTTTAAATCCTTTGGATAGCAAACGAGTGGACAGACCGCACTTCTGCAATACCAAAAGCTTCGCAGAAGCAATTGGCTTATGGAGCCTCCGACAATCCGCCGACAGCCGTTACGCGAAAAGACTGAACGCCGACAAGACTTTACTCCGGAATTTACGCCAACAATATTTTACTCCGACGGGACTTTACACCGACAAGATTTTACTCCGACGAGACTTTACACCGACAAAATTTTACTCCGACGGTACTTTACGACGACAAGATTTTACTCCGACGAGACTTTACTCCGACAAGATTTTACTACGATGGAGCTTTACGACGACAAGATTTTACTCCGACGGGACTTTACACCGACAAGGTTTGACTACGACGGGACTTTACGACGACAAGATTTTACTTCGACGGGACTTTACACTGACAAGATTTTACTCCCACGGGACTTTACGACGACAAGATTTTACTCCGACGGGACTTTACACCGACAAGATTTTACTCTGACGGGAGTTTACGACGACAAGATTTTACTCCGACGGGACTTTACGACGACAAGATTTTACTCCGACGCGACTTTACGACGACAAGATTTTACTCCAACGGGACTTTACTCCGACAAGATTTTACTCCGACGGGTCTTTACGACGACAAGGTTTTACTCCAACGGAACTTTACACCGACAAGATTTTACTCAGACGGGACTTTATGCCGACATTAATCTTCGCCGAAAGGACTCATCAGCGACGCAACTTTGCACTAAGTATATCTTTTTTTTATGAATTGTATAAGAAAGGCATATATCGATTTCCAAAATAATTATGATCGTTGGAGGCGAAAAGTTCTATCGGCGTAAAGTCCCATCGAAGTAAGTCTTGTGTCGGCCTAAAGCCCCGTCGGAATAAAAGTCTAGTCGGCATTTAGTCTTTTGGCATAGTGGCTATTGGCGTATAGTCGGACACTCTGCCTTATGTGCCTGTAAACTGGAACATAGCTCTGCTTTACTGTAGAAATATTATATTTATGTATGTTACGAAGATTGTGATAAGTGCTGACTCTCGATTCTCATGTTCACAAACTTAACTAAATTTAAGTTAAATGCATCTTTCTCTTTCCATTTCTTAAAGAAAAGGACAGAAGATACATATTTTAAGTTTAATCCTGTCAAATTAGACAGCGCTTGAAGAAAATTGACGTATATTTAGACGCCATGTTTTTAAATCTCGTCTAAATTATCTATGGAGTGTCTAAATTTGCCAGGACTTAACTAATATTTGATCTTCTGTCCTTTTCTTAATGAAATGGAAAGAGAAAGATGCACTAACCTTAAATTTATGTTAGTTTGTGATCTAGAGAATCGGGGTATTCCTCGGAGCGCTCCTGTTTTGAAGCGCTCCTAACCAAGCGCTCCTAAAATATTCCGCGAAGCGCTCCTGTTGGGAGCGCTAAGAAAATCAAACTAAAAATATTATTATTTTATTCCTCGAAGCGCTCCTATGACAAAACATAGAGAAGAGCATTAAGTGATCGTAACAAATTATATCGATAAACATTTCGACGGTTACTAGTTGTTTATATTAAAACTAGAAATAGTAGAATAACTGAATAGTAAAAATAAAAGCTTTGATTAAAAGTACCAGGGTTGCAGAAATTGCCAGGAGGCACCTAAATGATCTCATATAAATTGTACACCAACGATTAAAGTCTAAAATTATTTTGTTATTATTCACTATAACGATCTTATTATTTAGTAATTGTTTATAACTAAAATGTAGTAATAAGATATATAGCAGTACATAACCTATAGCTATCAGGAAAACAGAAATGAACTAGAAGTAATTCCTTCTGCGATACTACTCAGCTCTTATTAATGTTTGTTGTACACGCATGAAAATGTTACCATTGAGTTTGATTATAAAAGTACTATAGTGTATTCACGGAGACAGGGAAGCGGGGTTGACAACAGCGGCTAGTGTCTTGTGTGTGAAGTCACTAAAGTACGTAGTTCCAGTTCATTTATGCTTCCCTAGTATTTAAAAAAAATTAACAATTATGATAGTTGAATTTTAAAACGTCTATCGATATCGTTTCTTACAAATCCTTCATGCTCTGCCCTATGGTATCGTCACGTCATAGGAGCGCTTCGAGGAATGAAATAATAATATTTTTACTTTGATTTTCTTAGCGCTCCCAACAGGAGCGCTTCGCGGAATATTTTAGGAGCGCTTCGTTAGGAGCGCTTCAAAATAGGAGCGCTCCGAGGAATACCCCAGAGAATCGGCACCAATATCTTGGTAATAGGCACCTCTAATTTTCGTCAAAAACTACCATACTACATTGACACACATCTGGCTAACTGAACCACTAGAGAATTCATTTAAAAACAAAAGCCCAGACAATAGGTACCTTGTATAATGAATGAATATTTAAAATCATATAAAATGTATTTCCGTCTCGAAGGCCGTCGCTGACATGTGCTGTTTATTAATTAAGAATACATATACTTTTTAGGGTTCCGTAGTCAACTAGGAACCCTTATAGTTTCGCCATGTCTGTCTGTCTGTCCGTCCGTCCTCGCTTAATCTCTGAGACCGTTAGCACTAGAAAGCTGAAATTTGGTACCAATATGTATATCAATCACGCCGACAAAGTGCAAAAATAAAAATTGGAAAAAAACGTTTTATTAGGGTAGCCCCCCTCCGGGGTTGCGGAATGTTTATAGTGGTTACCGTGACCCTGGAACATAAAGGGCAATCGAAGGAACATGAGTGGGTTTTAGTCAGTAAGAGTCTGACACGCCCTCCCGTCGCACCCAGGTGATTGGATGATTTCCCACTCACAAAAAAAAAAAAAAAAAAAAAGGGTAGCCCCCCTATATGTAAATAGGGAAGTGGTTTTTATTTTAATTACAACCCTGACGTGTGATATATTTTTGGATAGGTATTTAAAAATGAATAGGGGTTTCCTAAAATCATTTTTTGATAATTTCAATAATTTCGGAAATAATCGCTCCAAAAGGAAAAATCAAAGCTTCCCCCCCCCCCTCTAACTTTTGATCCGTAGGTTTAAAAAATATGGAAAAAATCTGGAAAGTTGAACTTTATAAGGACTTTCTAGGATAATTATTTTGAACTTGATAGAAAGAACAGTTTTTGTACAAAAAAGACAAAAAGGTTGTACAAAATAATTTTTGCGTATTTAGTATGTCAACGTAACAAATAGCCTTTTTTTAAACTTATAAGTAGGTACACTTATTGTGACGGACGGGAAACTACGGAACCCTACATTGAGCGTGGCCCAACACGCTCTTGGCCGGTTTTTATGAAAAGATCAGCGATTTTATATAAAAATTAAATATGTAAAAGTTCGAAACAGCCAATCCAACGCGCAATCGTGACGATCAATACTCCTTCTCTGTATGAGAAGGGGCCTGTAGCGGTATATTTAAAAAAATCTTGTGACAAGTCACACACGGTCATCTGATCCCAAGCTAAGCAGCGCTTGTGTTATGGTAACCAGACAACTGATATGTACATAGGTACTTATACTTTATAAATACAAACTTATTACAGATAAATTACACCCTGACAAAGAACAAACATTAATGCTTATCATACAAAGTGTGTTCTGGGTGGGAATCGAACCCACGACCTCCGGCTTAGCAGTCGCGGTCACTAACCACTAGACCAACAGGCCCGTCATAGGCTGGGTACTCTTTATTTATTTTATTTATGTATATGTCGCAGGTTTTTCACAAAATTTGGTTTTTGATCAAACACCTAGGGTTTTTGATAAAAAACCGGAAGATGACAACTAATTTTGTGAAAACCCTGCGACATATAATACTAGCTGACTTGGCCAAGCGTTACTGTGGTTATCGAAATAAAATATGGCCTATCTTTCAAGTTGGTAAACCTTACGTAGTTGGTAAACTCAAAATTATTAATTCAAATAAACTACTTTCGAGTTGTATAAACCAAAAAGGCCCCTTTTCCTTACATATAAATATTTCTTAATTTAATATAGATAAATGGGATAAATGTCACACCCACAGTATTTCTCCAATTTTATCGCTTAGGCAATAAATGAACCTATTATTTAGTAGCCTAGACCCCAAGGCAAGAGCCCACGCGCTTACATCATATTTCTTATATGGAGTCCGCCATTTACAAGCATATGTCAAAAGCTACCTGATGAATTGATCAAATAGTAATAGGTTGAGACCTCTAGGGTCGCCAGACATACGATACTAGCTATCCCCCGCGGTTTTACCTGCATTTTTAGTCAGTTACTGCTCCGCTGACGTAGGTCGTAGCGTGAGTTTAAACCTTAATAAACGGCCTGCCAGAACACAAAAAGTAGGTTGTATTACAAGGGCGCAAAGTAATATTTTTACGGCGAGGGCGTTTTTTGAATCCAGAGTAAATTGAGGGATTCTAGAGTAGAATCCCGAACGTAGTGAGGGATTCTTCAATGGAATCCCGAACGTAGCTGGGGATTCAAAGTACGTCGCCCGAGCCAAAAATATATTTTGCCCCCTAGTGATACACTCTACTTTTCATCACCACTATGAGAAAATAAAAGGCGCTTCATACTTTATTGTAAAATTATTATATGTAAGAATAAAGATAACAACAAAATAAGTAATAGTATGTAATAAAAAACAACTAAACCTGTAAATATATTATGCTGTAAAAATATTACTTTGCGCCCTTGTAATACAATCTACTATTTTCAATTGGGAGAAGTTGTTTCTGTGAGTTGCAACTTTTTGCTTGTCTCTCTGCTGCTTAGCAACAGCTTTTTGAATGTAATTGGAATGTGGATCAATAGAAAATTATAGGATGTGGAAAAAAAATTATGGATTTTGTAAAATGGTAGGTATCAAAGAAAAGGGTGATAACATGACGATTGACAGGGCAGAATTGTAGAAAAAAACTTTAACCAACAACATATAATATATATATAGGCTATAAGAAACCTCTCAACCTCCCGAATGCCTCTTCTCAACATTTTACCATTATTATGGAAAACAATCATTTAAAGAAAATAAAACTATAAAAAATAAATAAAACTACACTTGATATCTACTACTTTAATTAAATAAATATTTCAACGATGATTTTATACTACTTTACACAAGAATCTTAAATATTTTTCAAAAATAAAAATTTGAAATCATCCAATTGCAGACATTTGTTTCAGAAAAAATAATTATGTTTTCACATTGTATAAAATATAAACGGATTTACAAATTTCATAAATAATTATAGGTAACTCGTGATATTTTGTGATATTATTAAAATTAATGATAAATATTGATTATAATTCTTATAATGACATGTCGGCTCATAGATTACTCTGTATGATTATTATATGCCCTAAGTACTAGATATTTATTTTTAACATAAAATAATTATTTAGTGAATGGGCGGTTTACATTAACCTTCAACTTTTTGTAAATAATGATGTCTCCGACGTAAACAAAATCCTTATCAACCAATTTTTATGTCAAAATGTTTTGAGTTCCGATGATTTTATAAACTGTGTAAGTATTCTAATAAACATTATAAATGTGTACATCATTTTAATTTAAGAAACCATAATAACGTATCTATATATTTTCTATTTATATATTTTTATTACATGGAAGCACATTTATTTTAGACAACGCACAATTAATTATGATAGATATTAGACTTTCAATAAATTTTATAATAATATAATTTCTGCATATATTATAAGTTTTAGAATAACGTAACTTGATAAAGTTTTTTTCCTGGAACTGTTGATATATTTAATTATTGTCCAATATCTAAAATAATATTAATACAATAAATATTATATTGAAAAACTACAAATAATTGTGTATCATCTCACTCATTTATACAAAATCGGGCTACGAGTATCTTATACTTTAAATATAATATTTAATTATTTCCTAATATATAATTATTAAAATTGTCTTCAAACACTACAAAGGTAAACAGTTTTATTAAAATTATAGGATTAAATATTCTTCTTATTTCTATAAATATTTTTATAAATGGGCTACAGTATTTTTGCTACTAAATATTTCAATATATTAAAAATTGACAGTATGAATAGACATATATCATTTTGAACACGCTAAGTAGTGCATCTGTTTTAAAACAATATTTTATGTACAAGACAAATAAAAAATGTAACTTTATATCTTTTTCAAATAACGAAAACAATTAATAAGTTAATAGCATTTTCATTGGTATATTTCATTATTAGAATGATATGATGCTCTCTATGCAGTAAATAACTAATCTCACCCATTACTTTTATTACATAAAATAAAATAAAAATTTATTCATCTTGTACACAGAAATAAATACAAAGATAAATAGTTAATAATATTTATATAAAATCTACAGTAGAATTATTAGAAACATTTTGGCTAGAATAGAATATAATCTCTTTTTGGTCTCAATTAGAACACAGTTTGAACATCAATGTTTTAGGTCGCAATGACTCTGAAACAAATAAATATTTAAACTACGATTTAATCATAGAGCTAAATTAAAAGTAATTAATTTTTAAAGCTGTTTAACCAAGTCGAAAAACTCGCTGCATTTTTATTAAACTAATAATAAGATTAATTAAAAAAAAAACAATTATAAACTCCATTTGTACAACATAATTATTATACTTATCTCATAGATAGGCCTTTAAATATAAATAAGATTAAATGCATTCGATTTATCTGAATAGCAATTCAAATTTTCGACAAACACCATTTAGTTTAAAAACAACGCGTCCCGATGCGTTTTATTTTTAATGATAAACACTTAAAATCTATTTTCTGACATCAAACTAACATTTAAATCCTTTAAGGATAACAAATATAATAACTATAAAAGATGTCATTTTCTACTTACGTATATTAATAATAAGTGATAAAATTAATCTTAATAATCACGACTAAAATCTAGTGTTTGCAATGAGGTTTATTTCGTTGTATTGTGTGATAATTGGAAAACAAAACATATTGCTATTAAAAATCTTTGGTACTAGAAAGAGGCAAGTATTAATAATATAAAAAATCACCAGATTTTAGTCAGCAATAACATATAAACATTTAATATACTTAATAACAATAATAACAGCAAAATCTAAGCGTCAGCTACATGGAAGACCATAGATAGTTAACTTTTAATAATACTGTTAATTAAACCTAAATAATTATAAATATAATTATTAATTATTAATAATCGTACAATTAAACGTACATGAACGTGTCGACACACGGCAAACGGAAAGTCATCAAATTATTCTAAAAATCTAAAACATAATGCGCTTAAATATTTTTTCTAAATACGACTACACGTTTTTAAATATTATAATTATAATTTCTGAATTAATAATTATTATATGGTATATATTATCATTTTAATAATTATATTTTGATATTATTTGGCACAGTTATATTGGGCACGTCATTATGATAGTGTTTATTAAAATTTGTGCGTGATGTTTTAGAATTAAATACTTTTTTCATTCCACGATAGTGTTCCTGTTAGGTTAGTTTCAATATTTATTTTTGTAAATATCCACCTCATATTTTACATCATTTTTTTAGAATATTTCTTTAGTAAATATATGTGTATGAATGCATATCATATAAGGTTACCAGTTTCACAAATAATACATTTTCAATAGATACTTTTGTCAAGTGAATATGAACTCTAACCAAACAGGAGTAAGGTGCTACTTTCCGAATCCCTTCAGTCTGAGATCCTGGTGTTAAGTGGAAGAGAGTGGAGTTAAGCCTTGTTGTGCTTGGCAAGTTCCTCAGCCTGCATCTTGGTCCTAAGAGTTGGGACGTCCTCTGGGATGCGAACGATCTTGTGGAATTTCTGTTAACATTTATTATTTTATAGTATTTGAAAGGGCATAAACGAATGAATTATTTATTGTAGAACATTTTAATGTCAAATAAAGTCTACAACAAAAAACTAACACAATGAGCTTTATGGCATATGAAAATCACGTTGATCTTTAATTTTTCAAACATTGTAAGTACTAATAATTATTAGATCACAAAATCGACAGGTTAGCATACGATGCAAATCTTAAACTAGATCCTCATCTCTCACCACTCTAACTGAACTATCTAGATTCAGCTCAATATTGTATCGTTACATAAGCTACTGCTGCCTAGAGTAATGTCCTAGATAAACTAAAGTAAAAAAAAAATTGGTATCTGATCTGAGATAAAAAAAAATCAAAAACTCCCACTAACACCAAAAAACAAATTTTAAGCTAAACAAAAACAGTAAAACACATCTTAAGCTTACCTCTCGCCAAGTGCCAGGAGTGACACGCCACAGATAGACCATGTACCCAGGGATGCACAGCATGGAGGAGAGGGCAGTGAACCAGCCGAAGGCATGCGACCACCAGGGGTATTCATACGTCATGTACTTGATCGGCTTCCATTGTACCAAGTTAAAGATGAAGACGCTCTGCATAGACAGGAAAATATGAAATTTTGACTAATGAAGGATAATGTACAAACAATAATAATCTTTATTCAAACAAGACATATGTGACAAATTTGAAAATAGCTGCATTAATTGAAAACTGTATTGTAACTCTTAATTCCCATTTTCAAAATGAGAGTTTTTCTTACATAAGTGAAAACACAGGAAGGGGATAAAATAATATGAAGTTAATTTACATTGGTAGCTGCAGTTGGGGTAACAAATTCTAAATTGAATTAAAATACAGAGTAGTATTACTAAAAATATAATTAATCGTAAGCCCATTCAAATTAGTATTGGTTGATATAGTTTTTCTTGATACAGTTTTAAATACGAAAACTTCTGAAAGCTAGAATTAACAGCGGCACCATCCGAGATGAGTGAATCTCAGCAAGTTCCCGTACAACTGCACAATTATCTAGGAATGCGAGAAAATTAAAAAGAACAATGGAAAAGCAATAAACTGAATCACTAACGAAACGTCTACAAAATATACTGTTAAAGAAAATATAACTAAAACGAATTGAATACTCACAATGCAAATAGCAGGCGTGAAGCCAACCCAGCAGAACTTCCACCAGATGGTAGGGTAGTAGCCAATCATCTCTTTGATGCCATCATAGAACCGGTTGACTCCGAAGGCCCAGGATATGGAGACGCACTCGAAGAAGATCAGGAACAGCAAGCAGAAGCCGGAGACAGCATACGAGTCAAGGATTTGGAAGACGTACATGCCACCCTAGAAGAGAAAATGATGGTAATGATGATATTTATGACTATGTTAACAAGCTAGCAGGTATAATGTATGTAAAAAGAATACCGGCCAAAAACATTTATATTACCGTCAATGTTAACCTATGCTTAATACGTTATATATATACAGGGTGTCCCACGGCTATGCCACATGAAGGGAAAGTACCTTAAATATTGTAGATAGAACATTTTACTGAAAGAAGACATTATTTGAATTTTGAAAACATTTTAAACTGCGTTCATAGATATTTAAATAATTACATAGTTGAACCGGGAATCGAACCTGTTACTCGAGAAAATTAATCAACTTGTAGTTTTTTCCTACCGATCGAAAGGCTTCATCACAAGGATTATTTTTTGCTAAATAACATCGTGTCAAAAATAAAAGAAAGACCATGAATTTTAACATTTTTAATACAAAATTAGTCAATTTTTCAAATGCTCAAAACTAGTCCCTTCTTCTTGAATACAAAGTGATAACTTTTGATTATTTCGTTCCCTGACGATTTTTTGGTCTTGTTGTGGTGGATATTTATTAATTTAAATGATGCGTACTACTCAAGTGGATAGATTAATTAGTAATAAGTAGTTATGATTGTCAATTGTATGTCCTTACGGCAATGTATGCTTTTAACTTTTCAGAACAAAATTTTACATCAAATGTTAAAATTCACGGTCTTCCCTTTATTTGTGACACTATGTTATTTAGCAAAAAATAATAAAATTCTTATAATGAAACCTTTCGATTGGTATGATAAAACTACGGGGTGATTATTTTTTCTCGTGGAACAAGTTCGATTCCCGGCCCAACCATTCAATTATTTAAAAATCTATGAATGCAATTTAAATTGTTTTTAAAATTCAAATAATGTCTTCTTTCAGTAAAATGTTCTATCTATAAGATTTAAGGTACTTTCCCTCCATGTGGCATAGCCGTGGGACACCCTGTATATTTTTTTCTATATGTGTTCTTTAATGGTAGCTTTATAATTGACATCTTAGGGACCCTGTTTTGCCCAGTAAACAGGATTACAAAAAAGAGAGTCTCTCTTTGTCTCTAAGAGCCCTGTTTAGAAGATTTTAAGGTTTTTAATTGAAAACTAGTATCGAGTAAACGACCCAATAGCATTAATGCACTTTATAGTATATTTTCTTAATTAAAATCCTCTCATTAGAGGTAGTTTCGAAATTAGAGTTCCTAATAACAGTAAAGTTATGTTATTCAGTTTAGTGTTTCGGTTTCTAACTGCAATTATTTGACTGTAAACTTATGGAGATATTGAATTCTTTGAATACCAACATTAGTTCTTGCATTATTGTATTTGTCTGCTTAATAATGGACTATTTCAACTCCTTCATTATTTTACATTTCATTTATTACAGAAACCGCATGTGCTCGAATACCAACTGGTTCTTCAAACAACTTTAGACTATTTTTAAATCATTTTTCCGCACTCCGTCAAAAGATTACTTTATATTCATACGGTGTTCCATGAAAAACGTAAGGTGAATATGAATTAGATTTATACTCCTTTTCAATGCCATATTGGGAGATTTGCTTTGAGTTTGTAGACTATACTAAACCTTGCTGCTGACCATGAAATAAAGTATGCCAATAAATAAATTAGGAATGCGTAAGTTATGTGTGAGGGATCACGTACCTAATTATGTATTTACCAGCACTTGTTCGCGTGTTCGTCTGTGTGAAGGGCGTTTTCGCGGATGCATATGAAGTCACAAATTCAAAAGCAGCCTTCCTTTTTGGGATTCATGCTTGCCCAGTATCAAATAAAACCAATTGGTTAGGTAACTTTGTTGTAAAAGTATAACATTTGCTTGAAATCTTTGTATTGAAAAAACAAATATAATACGAAATCAAGCTAATTTGAGCCGTTTAGTAATATTAATGATATCTGAGGAGCCTGTCGCTAAGAAGCATTCAAAAAGAGGTGTTATTGGACACAGCGCAGCGTATTGTTCTGAGTTTCCTCTTTTTGGGGCTTTAACCAACGGTAGCTTCGTAGCCTAAGCCACTGGTGGTGACAGCTCTAAAGACGGTGAGTTAACTATTATAAATATATTAAACACTAGCTGTCCCCTGCGGCTTCACCCGCATTTTTTTGTTACTGCTCCACTCCCGTGGGTCGTAGCGTGATGGCATATAGCCTATAGCATTCCTCGATAAATGGGCTATCTAACACGGAAATAATTTTTCAAATCGGACCTGTAGTTCCAGATATTATCTCCTACATACAAACTTACAAATTTTACCTCTTTATAATATTAGTATAGATTTAAATAAGTAACATAATGACATTTATATCTTTATGTAGTAGTCAGATCTTAAAACTGATCATTCCATCAAAATCGGAATCAGAATCATCAAGCATTTCATAAAATACTTAATCAGTGTTGATTTCATGAACTGGTTAGGTAAGGTTACAAAATTTTATGCATCTGGATTTAATGAAGATCCTATCAAAACACATACAAAAATAAATAAATACAATAATTACACTAACCTCAGAAATACACGACAGCCCAACCAAATAGGAGATGACACACGTAATAGCGATGAAGATCTCCTTTCGTCTTCTGAGGAGTTTGGGCCACTCGTCGATGACAGCGGTGATGAAGCCCTCCATGGTGCAGAACTGGCTGTCCAACCCGATCAAGAGTAACATGAAGAAGAACAGACAAGACCAGAGCGAGGCTCCTGGTAACTGGAGCACTGCTGATGGGTAGGCTAAAAAGGCTAGACCAGGACCTGAAAGTGGAAACGTTGGTGAAGTTTTTAAACTGGCGTATAAGAGAGAGCACGCTTTACAATCAGTTTTTTAAGTAATTTAAGAATCAGAATCTAAAATTATGTTGGCCTAAATGTTTATAAGAAACTTTTGTTTTATTCGCAGTCTTTTTCAAATCGTCGAAAATCAAATGAAATTGTCGGAAATGTTTTACTTGTACAACAACATATAATCATTATACCTCTTCAGAGGTAAAATATTATAATATTTTTGAGTGAAATTCAGTATATTCAAAAGTAATTTTAGAAAACATTTGTTTTTAAACTTCAGAGATTAAAAACTGGTTATATGTATAACTTCTTTCATCTTGCTATCCTTTTCCCAACTACGTTAGGATCTCCTTCTACAGTAACTGAATAAAGTTAATTGTTTTTAAAAATGTAGATGGAAAGTTTTACCTGACGCAGCCACCTCAGCCACCGGCCGCTGCTGCTCATGGGCCATAAACCCAACCACAGAGAAGATCACAAACCCAGCGAACATAGACGTACTCGAGTTTACAGTACACACGATCAGGGCATCCCTGGAAGAACATTTCGATTATCAGAGTCGAAGAAAATTTGACATCTTAAAGGCATTTTTAAAAGTCAATTACGATTGTTAATAGAGGAATGGATGCGTTGCCATGCCAGCACCTTCATACCAGGTTGCAAATGACTCTGCTTTGCAGCAGAGCTATAATAGGTGGTAACATTTTTATTTGTTAAAAATAATCAAAGGCAACTCTAGTGGGCTTTTTAATAATAAATCGTTCACATTTAAGTTTAACAAATGAGTACTTAAATTTAAAACAAAAGTTTTTTGAAACTGTCCTTTGCTGTCATGAGTTGTAAATTAAAGTATCAATCTCTAAATGCTAATCATACAAAAAGTGATAAAATAAAGAAATCAACCACAGAAAACTTACTTATACACGTTATTAGTGAACTTGTTGTAGCTGCCTAGAGCGACCAGGGTGCCGAGACCCAGGCCGTAAGAGAAGAAGATCTGGGTGACAGCATCGATCCAGACCTCGGATTCCATCAGCTTAGACATGTTGGGCATGACGTAGAACTTGATGCCTTGCATCGCGCCGGGGAGGGTGATTCCTGGAGAAAAAGTAGTATTAAACGTGTTGTTACGGTAGCTGGTAATAATCTTCTTCTATGGTAAAGTTTACATTCGGCCAACTGCAAATCGACTATACGTTCTGTACGAAAAGAATTCAGTTAAATTAAATTGCGTGTTAATTATTATCTATATGTTTTTTTTATGTGTTACTACAGTTTGTTTGGATAATACATTATTTAAGATTCTAGTTCTAGGTGACTAATAAACTAATATGACAGACAGGTATCGGGTTGGTAAATAGGGTATGCAATATTTTGGTTCAAACCCCTAGAAATGCTGCAAATGCACTAGAAAACAGAAAGAAAATCCATATTTATTTTTTGTTAACTACTGATAGAACGACTTCTATAGAATCAACAAGTCAACATTTCAACAGCTAACCTCTAATGAGCAGCACAGTCAGCAAGAAGTACGGGAACAGAGCGGTGAAGTAGACGACCTTGCCGGTCCATCTGACGCCCTTCCAGATGCAGAAGTAGCAAAGTACCCACACAAGCAGCAGGGTCCCGGCCAACTCCCAGCGGATGTTGCCAATGTGCTCAATACCGCTCGAGATTTGGAGCGCGCGGCGTCTGGAAAAAGAGATGAAAAATGATACAAATCAGAAAAAAAACCGGTCAAGTGCGAGTTCTACTCGCGCAACGAGGGTTCCGTTAATTTGTTTTTTAGTGAAATAACTACAAATTTACAGTTTTCGGAGTTTTCTCTTTACTTGTGCTACAAGACCTTGCTTCTTGCCAAATTTCACGATTCTAGGTCAATGGGAAGTACCCTATAGGTTTTGAGTTTTGATTCCCTTGAAAATGTCTAAATATGCAATATAAACCGCCGTATCTTTTTATTGCGTTGATTTAGAAACTGGATTTTTTCACTGCTTTAAGAGATAGCAGACCTGAGTATGTGATATTAATTTGAGCTTGATATCTCGACGCGTTTCTGAAAAAAAAAAGGTCTTGACAGACGGACGAACGGGAGGACGGACGGATGTGAACTAACTACAAATTTACGGTTTTCAGAGTTTTTCTTTTACTTTTGCTACATGACGTTGATTCTTGCCAAATTTCATGATTCTTGGTCAATGGGAAGTAACTACCCTATAGGTTTTGAGTTTTGATTCCCTTGAAAATGTCTAAATATGCAATATAAACCGCCGTATCTTTTTATTGCGTTGATTTAGAAACTTGATTTTTTCACTGCTTTGGGAGATAGCAGACTTGAGTATGTGATATTAATTTCAGTTTGATATCTCGACGCGTTCCTGAGAAAAAGGTTCTTGACAGACAGACGGACAGACGGACGCCTGATGTGAACTAACTACAAATTTACGGTTTTCAGAACTTTCCCTTCACTTGTGCTACATGACCTTGCTTCTTGCCAAATTTCACAATTCTACGTCAATGGGAAGTACCCTATAGGTTTTGAGTTTTGATTCCCTTGAAAATGTCTAAATATGCAATATAAACCGCCGTATCTTTTTATTGCGTTGATTTAGAAACTTGATTTTTTCACTGCTTTGGGAGATAGCAAACTTGAGTATGTGATATTAATTTCAGTTTGATATCTCGACGCGTTCCTGAGAAAAAGGTTCTTGACAGACAGACGGACAGACGGACGCCTGATGTGAACTAACTACAAATTTACGGTTTTCAGAGTTTTCCCTTTATTTGTGCTACATGAGCTTGCTTCTTGCCAAATTTCACAATTCTAGGTCAATGGGAAGTACCCTATAGGTTTTGAATTTTGATTTCCTTGAAAATGTCTAAATATGCAATATAAACCGCCGTATCTTTTTATTGCGTTGATTTAGAAACTTGATTTTTTCATTGCTTTGAGAGATAGCAGACCTGAGTATGTGATATTAATTTCAGCTTGATATCTCGACGCGTTTCTGAGAAAAAGGTTCTTGACAGACAGACGGACAGACGGACGCCTGATGTCAATTAACTACAAATTTACAGTTTTCGGAGTTTTCCCTTTACTTGTGCTACATGACCTTGCCTTTTGCCAAATTTCATGATTCTAGGTCAATGGGAAGTACCCTATAGGTTTTGAGTTTCGATTCTCTTGAAAATATCTAAATATGCAATATAAACCGCCGTATTTTTTTATTGCATTGATTTAGAAACTTGAGTTTTTCACTGCTGTGAGAGATAGCAGACTTAAGTATGTGATATTAATTTCAGCTTGATATCTCGACGCGTTTATGAGAAAAAGGTTCTTGACAGACAGACGGACAGACGGACGCCTGGTGTGAACCAACTACAAATTTACGGTTTTCGGAGTTTTCCCTTTACTTGTGCTACATGACCTTGCTTTTTGCCAAATTTCATGATTCTAGGTCAATGGGAAGTACCCTATAGGTTTTGATTTCCTTGCAAATGTCCAAATTTGCAATATAAACCGTCGTATCTTTTTATTGAGTTGATTTAAAAACTTGGTTTTTTCACTGCTTTAAGAGATAGCAGACCCGAGTATGTGATATTAATTTCAGCTTGATATCTCGACGCGTTTCTGAGAAAAAGGGTCTTGACAGCCGGACGGACGGACAGACGGACAACAAAGTGATCCTATAAGGGTTCCGTTTTTACCTTTTGAGGTACGGAACCCTAAAAATAGGATTTTTTTAAGGAAAACAATCGACTTCAAATTCTAGTTACAACTATTTTTGTTGAAAGTATTTTTGTGGCTGACCTACCAACTAGTTCCTTTTGGGCTCCTTACGTCATTAGTTGAGCTAAACGCATTCACTGGCTGGTCAGGTTCACATATTTCTGAATGCTTTTTCAGAAGAGAGGACCTTTGTGGTCATCTTATAACTTTAAAAGATAATTTAACCTCAGAGGTTCTTTCTTATATCTCTTTTTAAATTTGTCAGCTAGTAAATCCATCAAGGTATTTCATTTAACCAATTTATAAAATACATAATTATCATTTATTGTACCAGTTACTTCACTTACTCCCAAAACTCCTTAACCGGGTCAGACAGCATAGCCTTGCTGATGTTCTTTCCATTGAGCGTACAGAAGGTGGTCATGTCCATGGTAGACCAGCAGGTCAGGTTCTTTCGGTCGTAAGGATTCACGCAGGTGGCCGTGTTCCAGTAGTTGTCGCAGTTCCGCCATGGCAAGTCTGATTGCAAAATATTAGGGATAGAAATTGGGAAGTACCTACAAAACGGCGTTTAAGAGTTGAATGGACAATAATGTATTATAGTGAGTACAAAGTATTATAGCAAAATATTGCCGGATGAGTGTAGAAGTTTTGTTAAATTGATTTAAGAATGAAGCTATACGTATAAAATAATAAACTGACTGACAGACTGACTGTTGATATAAGACACACAGTCCAAACCGCTTGTTCTAAAAATATGAAACTTGGAGGGGATGTTCTTTGTAAAGAATAAATATTCACTAAGGAAGGATCAAAAGGCGTAAAAAGGGGTGTGGAAGTTTGACAAAAGCTAGTAAAGTACAAAAATGAAGAAGGCTTGACTAATGATGTATTTACCTGATCTCATAGACATGAAGAAGTAGAAGATAGCCCACGCGAGGATGACGATGTAGTACACGTTCATCCAGCATGACATCACGGCAGCCGCATAACCAATACCTGGGTTTAATGCATGGTAATGTTAAATTATGTGATCGTTTATGCAACTAAGGTAATAAAAAAGTGATAAACGTGAGATTGGTTGGAAGGGGATGGTTTCTATTCAGAAAACGCTTTGCATTCAAGACAAGAACGACTAGAACTAATAAGATCTTATAGAAGCCTATTAATACTAGTCAAAAAATATTTAAGTCACTTTGGAATCATCCAATCAATCACACGTCACAGTAACTGTAACGTGTATAATTATAGTATATTCATTTTTTTAGGATGTTCGTTTTGATATCTCTTAAAAACCGTATTGATACAGTTTTACTACTTTAAATAGTATAGTATACAAAAATCATGTTTCAAAAAACAACATGCGTATATACCATACCTTTGAAAATCGGTGCAATCTTAAAAACGCCCAAGCCGCCGATGGTAAGCATCTGTCCCATGGCCAACTCCATGAAGAACATAGGGATACCAGCGAGGATAAGAGTGAGGAAGTAAGGGATGAGGAAAGCACCGCCGCCATTCTTGTAGCAGAGGTAGGGGAACCGCCAGACATTCCCGAGACCGATGGCCAAGCCAATGACTGAGAGGATGAAGTCTAGCTTGCTGGCCCAGGAACCTCTTTCCGGCAAGTCGGATTTTGTTGATACTTCGCTGTAAAGGAGATAGATTGTACTGTATTATTAGCGACGTAACTCGGCACAGACAAACTGTATCGATGGAAATAAAAATGTGGTGATTAAAGCTCGTTTCTCTGCACGAGAAGTTAAGTTTGCAGATCGGATGTTGACAGTGAACATGTTTTCTATTACTCGACATTCTACTCTTTATTGAATGGTCGTTATCAAAAACGTTTCTTATTAGGCCGTATACAGAAAGAAAACTGGAACATTTAAATAAATTAAATAAATAATCAAATTAAAAAAAAAAACCGGTCAAGTGCGAGTTCTACTCGCGCAACGAGGGTTCCGTTAATTTGTTTTTTAGTGAAATAACTACAAATTTACGGTTTTCGGAGTTTTCTCTTTACTTGTGCTACATGACCTTGCTTCTTGCCAAATTTCACGATTCTAGGTCAATGGGAAGTACCCTATAGGTTTTGAGTTTTGATTCCCTTGAAAATGTCTAAATATGCAATGTAAACCGCCGTATCTTTTTATTGCGTTGATTTAGAAACTTGATTTTTTCACTGCTTTAAGAGATAGCAGACCTGAGTATGTGATATTAATTTGAGCTTGATATCTCGACGCGTTTCTGAAAAAAAAAAGGTCTTGACAGACGGACGAACGGGAGGACGTACGGAAGTGAACTAACTACAAATTTACGGTTTTCAGAGTTTTTCCTTTACTTTTGCTACATGACGTTGCTTCTTGCCAAATTTCATGATTCTTAGTCAATGGGAAGTACCCTATAGGTTTTGAGTTTTGATTCCCTTGAAAATGTCTAAATATGCAATATAAACCGCCGTATCTTTTTATTGCGTTGATTTAGAAACTTGATTTTTTTACTGCTTTGGGAGATAGCAGACCTGAGTATGTGATATTAATTTCAGTTTGATATCTCGACGCGTTTCTGAGAAAAAGGTTCTTGACAGACAGACGGACAGACGGACGCCTGATGTGAACTAACTACAAATTTACGGTTTTCAGAGTTTTCCCTTTACTTGTGCTACATGACCTTGCTTCTTGCCAAATTTCACAAATCTAGGTCAATGGGAAGTACCCTATAGGTTTTGAGTTTTGATTCCCTTGAAAATGTCTAAATATGCAATATAAACCGCCGTATCTTTTTATTGCGTTGATTTAGAAACTTGATTTTTTCACTGCTGTGAGAAATAGCAGACTTAAGTGTGTGATATTAATTTCAGCTTGATATCTTGACGCGTTCCTGAGAAAAAGGTTCTTGACAGACAGACGGACAGACGGACGCCTGATGTGAACTAACTACAAATTTACGGTTTTCAGAGTTTTCCTTTTACTTGTGCTACATGACCTTGCTTCTTGCCAAATTTCACAATTCTAGGTCAATGGGAAGTACCCTATAGGTTTTGAGTTTTGATTCCCTTGAAAATGTCTAAATATGCAATATAAACCGCCGTATCTTTTTATTGCGTTGATTTTGAAACTTGATTTTTTCACTGCTTTAAGAGATAGCAGACCTAAGTATGTGATATTAATTTCAGCTTGATATCTCGACGCGTTTCTGAGAAAAAGGTTCTTAACAGACAGACGGACAGACGGACGCCTGATATCAACTAACTACAAATTTACGGTTTTCGGAGTTTTCCCTTTACTTGTGCTACATGACCTTGCCTTTTGCCAAATTTCATGATTCTAGGTCAATGGGAAGTACCCTATAGGTTTTGAGTTTTGATTCTCTTGAAAATATCTAAATATGCAATATAAACCGCCGTATTTTTTAATTGCATTGATTTAGAAACTTGATTTTTCACAGCTGTGAGAGATAGCAGACTTGAGTATGTGATATTAATTTCAGCTTGATATCTCGACGCGTTTATGAGAAAAAGGTTCTTGACAGACAGACGGACGCCTGGTGTGAACTAACTACAAATTTACGGTTTTCGGAGTTTTCCCTTTACTTGTGCTACATGACCTTGCCTTTTGCCAAATTTCATGATTCTAGGTCAATGGGAAGTACCCTATAGGTTTTGAGTTTTGATTCTCTTGAAAATATCTAAATATGCAATATAAACCGCCGTATTTTTTAATTGCATTGATTTAGAAACTTGATTTTTTCACTGCTGTGAGAGATAGCAGACCTAAGTATGTGATATTAATTTCAGCTTGATATCTCGACGCGTTTATGAGAAAAACGTTCTTGACAGACAGACGGACAGACGGACGCCTGGTGTGAACTAACTACAAATTTACGGTTTTCAGAGTTTTCCCTTTACTTGTGCTACATGACCTTGCTTTTTGCCAAATTTCATGCTTCTAGGTCAATGGGAAGTACCCTATAGGTTTTGATTTCCTTGCAAATGTCCAAATTTGCAATATAAACCGCCGTATCTTTTTATTGCGTTGATTTAAAAACTTGATTTTTTCATTGCTTTAAGAGCTTGCAGATCCGAGTATGTGATATTAATTTCAGCTTGATATCTCGACGCGTTTCTGAGAAAAAGGGTCTTGACAGCCGGACGGACGGACAGACGGACAACAAAGTGATCCTATAAGGGTTCCGTTTTTACCTTTTGAGGTACGGAACCCTAAAAATAATAATATCTTAGGACGACTCACACACGGCCATCTGATCCCAAGCTTAGCAGAGCTTGTGTTATGGTAACCAGACAACTGATAAACATACTAATATATCTTTTAAATACATACATATTATAGATAAATCACACCCAGACACAGAACAAACATCCATGCTCATCACACAAAGCTTGTCCTGGGTGGAAATCGAACCCACGACCTCCGGCTTAGCAGTCAGAGCTACTAACCTCTAGACCAACAGGCCCGTCAACTTATAAGCGTTTGCCGGCGCTTGTCGGCGCTTGTCAGCGCTGGTAATCCGCGCAGGAAAATATATGAACACGCGCCGGAAGCTTGTCATGGATATGTCGCAGTCATCTGGTTGAATCAGCTATTTGATTGTATAACTAGCGCGTTCATTGAATAGCAACATTTAATTGAATGACTAGGCCGAAAGCTGATTAAACAAGCGTCACTCAACGTCCAACTAGATAGCTGATTGAAGCATAGCCCTTTGAACAGAGCGGACGTAATATCAGTCAGGTGATTGTAATTTAGTTCATTTTTTTTCCACTGCGGCGTTAGTAGTCACCAAAACAAATATGGCGTAAAACAGCTCGCGCAGATAGCACTGTTTTGATATTATTTTTATTAAATTTACTTTAAAGTGACTTATTCTTGATAAAATAGTGTGACAGCATGGATTTACCTATTGATACGCCGCCGCCGGCTAGTTTTATAGTTTTTTTTTTTATTAAAATCATAATAAAGTGTGTCATATCATGTCCTCATTTTTGTTATGAGTTGCGAACTTATGGTCACCCTAAACAAACATTACAAAGTCAACTATATCCCATTAAACGACAATGCTAAATGACGTTCAGTCAAGTCATTTCTGAACGTTACATTAAACCACTTGACGAGTTGTCGTTTAGTCGTTCAATAAAATGTCGTCTTTCAATGAACGCGCTAGTCATACAATCAAATAGCTGATTTAACCAGATGACTGCGACAGATATATGGCGTTGCCATAACAACTGCAAGCAAATCATTCCGACATTTTGCTTAGTCTGCTTCAACCTGCTTCCTTTGTGTAGAACGGACCAGCGCTGACAAGCGCTTATAAGTTTCCAGCTTTCTTTCTGTATACGGCCAACCATTTTGACACAATATTGGATCGAAGACGTAACTTCACATAGGTGTTATTATCGCCAGCGTATATAAATATAAACCCATCTTCTTCAAACCTACCGACAATCTCATTTCCAAGTGTCCTCAACAACAATGCTTTAAATCCCACTAAGTTCAAATATTCCCAGATATGCAATTTACTATCAGTATCGATCTGATAGAAGAATGGACGCTGCACTAACATTCTAATATTAAAATCATCATAATTTTTCTACTCTATAGATCTTGATCTGTCTGGCTTTATTTCAGCACTTAGTTTATTAAGCTGAATCATTTTACCTGATATACTTCTTCTATTGCCATCTTAATCATCAAATACATGTTTGTTTATAACCATTGCTTGTTCTAAATATCAAATATAAATAGAACTAGCTTTTGCCCACGGCTTCGCTCGCGTTAGAAAGAGACAAAAAGTAGCCTACTCTCCATCCCTTCAACTATCTCCACTTAAAAAATCACGTCAATTCGTCGCTCCGTTTTGCCGTGAAAGAAAGACAAACATACAGACAGACAGACACACTTTCCCATTTATAATATTAATATAGTATGGATTATCTTACCCTGTTTTGTTGCTTGATCCTTGTGCACTAAGTTCGATGTCGTCTGTACGTACGTCGTTTTTCGTTTCCATCTCTGTTTAATATGTTCTGTCTTCTTCTAATCGAATGTGTTGCCGTTCTCTTGTGTCTCTTTCCCACACTATGTCTATGTTTTAGGGAAACTGTATTAACATTTTCGTTAAAGTACGTAGACTAGATTCGGAATGCCGCTAATTTTGTACCTGTAACAAGAAATTAGAAGATGCTATGATAATGAGTTTTTTAACATCTTCATTTTAATTGTGTCCCTATTACAATAGCTCAGAGGATCCTGAAACACCAAAATCTTACTTGTGAAATTCAAAGAAATTCTTAAATATTTTACTTTTGCCTTGTCAAGGAATCGATCAGTTAGCTTATAAATTAAAGTGGTTTTAAAATCAAATAGAGGTATTTGTAGAAAAAGAAGCGAGGCATTCCATTGTCAGTTTTCAGCGTTTATTGAAGTTCTACTAGCTATTATCTATACTAATATTATAAAGAGGAAAACTTTGTATGTTTGTTTGTTTGATTGTAACGATAGGCTCAAAAATTAATGGACCGATTTTAAAAATTCTTTCACCATTAGAAAGCTACATTGTCCACGAGCAACATAGGCTATGTCCCACGGGAGCGAAGCTGTAACCAAAAACCTAACGTAACGTGGGTAAAACCGCGAGCAACAGCTAGTTCAATCATAATCAAAATGAAAATCTGCGTAGTTATTTCGATATTTTGGTTATTCTTTGAAAATATCAAAATACGCATATTTTCATACAAAACGTCTACGTAACTATAGACTGTAACTTTCCTTGGTCCCTTTACCACCCTCTAAAGCCTGGCTCCTGTTTACGAGGTATCAACGTGAAATATGAACAGACAGTTACATCACATATTCTTTTTATTTGCTACGGAAAATTGGATGGGGACAGGGATTTACTTGTGGCAAATAACCGGGAACTCAAATTTTCTGTGTAGTTTGTGTAACTGTCCCACGGGTGTCGTGGTTATAAGTATGGGTAATGAGTGTGAGAGCTATGGATTAGTTCCTAGACAGGAGTTTTGTAAACTTTTAAGAACGTTCAATGTCTATTCCATGTCTAGTCTTTATTCTAAGGTCTAGTCCGATTCCATCTAGTTTTAAGAAATATGACTTGTAAAAGTGGTTTAATATTCTAATAAACAATTTAAATTCTCAATTTGAAATCTCGATCGCTCAAAAAAAAATTTAACGTACGAATTTATCCAGAGTTCTTACATGTAATATATTATTGTATGTTTGTTCAGCGATTTTTTCGCCACTTTCGCATTGATTTGAATAATTCTTGAATATTTTTTATTTTAAATAGCAGGTGCACTTACAAAGTGTATATAAAAACTAACAGTAGACTTGATTTGGTAGTAATAAAAACCAAAGATAATTGCAGGGAAGTTACTGATTATATGGTAAACTGATTACAAGGAACTCCATAAAACTCCTTATTAACGAAAATTATGCTGACAGAGAAACGAGCCTATTCAGTAGGATCGTTTTTAGAAACACTTAGGCCATGTCCGCACAGGCAGGCGGCTTGCTTAGCGCCTAGTGTCTAGCGCGTCACCTAGCTAGTAGCTTAGTAAAACAAACGTTCTAAAATGAACGCGACCGGCTGCACTGCGCGCTTAGCGCCTAGCTAGTCGCTTGGCGTGCATCCATGTAAACAAACGTGATGGTTTTTTGTTGCGAGGCGCTAGGTTGAAAAGTAGCCACTGGGTGAAAACTTAACTCGGATTTTTGTAATACTATTTGTTTATATTGCGTATGACCAGGGAAACATTTGATCTACTTCTCAGTAAAGTTAAAGGAAAACTAACTCATTTGGATACTCATCTTAGAAAAAGGTTCCACAAAGGTTCTCTTTTGAAAATTGAAGCAATCAATATTTCATCCATGGTTTTCTTCTAACCTCCTATAGTATTACAAAAATCCGAGTTAAGTTTTCACCCAGTGGCTACTTTTCAACCTAGCGCCTCGCAACAAAAAACCAACACGTTTGTTTACATGGATGCACGCCAAGCGACTAGCTAGGCGCTAAGCGCGCAGTGCAGCCGGTCGCGTTCATTTTAGAACGTTTGTTTTACTAAGCTACTAGCTAGATGACTCGCTAGACACTAGGCGCTAAGCAAGACGCCTGTCTGTGCGGACGTGGCCTTACACGGTGTTTTTTTATGACGTAGAGGCCACCTACACCTTTTTACTTTTAGCTGTCCCCCGCGGTTTCATCCGTGTTATGATAGGTTTTTGGTTCCTGCTCTGCTCCCGTGGGTCATAGCGTGATGTTATGTAGCCTATGTCTTATTCTGATGTATAAGCTACCTATATTTCTGTGAAGTTTCATCAAAATCAAAATAAACATAATAAATACATACAAATCTTTGTCCTTATAATATAAGAAGAGGTAACATTGGTAAGGGTACGTTAAACGGAACGGGAAGAGGTACGAAAAAAAAAGTTTCAAAGGCTAAAAACAACAACAATAACATAACGACGACTAGAATTAACTATTTTTTTTAAGTAATTGACGTTCCAAAGTCTAATGTAATCTCCATGGTCTAATGGAAATAAACAATTTGACTTTAACTCGGCTAAGATACGGAATAAAAGTTTATTTTATACGAAAATTGGCGGACGAAACAGCTATCGGCATCAGTTAACTATTTGGTTTATTATTAAAATCTTTAAAATATTACATTATGGGCGATGTAGTTGATAAGCGACAAAGCCTTCTAATAAAATTAAAATAAATATTACGTTACATTTACTTGTCCGTGGAGTTTCTTGCCTATATATCTACCTACGTTTTTGAACAGGCAACTAGCGTCACCTTTCTAACTGACCGACTCTTTGACTATCCATAAATGTAAATAAAATTAAAAAATTAAAATCTTAAGCATTTATTTCACTTAGACAATTTACATTATACTCACTCTAAAATCCTCACTCACACACAACGCCCGTCAATTCAAAACAATAAACACACATTTTTTTGACCCCCCAAACACTTGTACTAATGACCCCCCGTACTCCAATGACCTGCCCTACTGGACTGATAGGATAACAGCTGGACTATTAATAGCGATCCTCAAGGCAGGGGCTCCCAATCTATCAAACAATCTTTTAAACGAAAAAAAAAGGAACCAGTATCTTTAAAACTAGCAAAAGTGTGTTTCCAAATGCATATAACCCGGATGTATTCAAGAGACGAGTGCATAGGCATCTTTTGGGTGAGCCCGCTCCATCGTACCATCGTAGGCCCCGTCTATGCCCTCGGGCTAGTCCGGGACCAAGAGCAAGCCAAAAAAAAAGTAAAAGTACTTCTCCACTCCTGTACGTCATAACTTGGCTTGGTTGTGTAGCCTATTCATAATTATTTTCTATGTTATTTACAATTCAAATGTTATCTATACTGTTACTACTAACTACTTTATTATTACTAAGCAGCTAGCGTCACCTTTCTGACTAAGGCCCGTGTTAATAGACGTCACTCAACGTCACTCAATTCTGAGAACCTCTCAAGTCTCTTGCTGTCCTTGGCATTCTAAAGGGAAAAAATAAGGACAGCAATAGATTTGAGAGCGTCTCAGAATTGAGTGACGTCTATTAATACGGGCCTAAATGACCGACTCTTTGACAATTCATAAGTGCATATAAATGGTCTGAGTGAAATAAATGCCTTTGACTGTTCCTAGTGTGTCAGGTACTTACTCTTAATCCATACTAGTCCATACAAATATTATAAATGCGAAAGTAACTCTGTCTGTCTGTCTGTCTCTTCTTCACGCCTAAACTACTGAACCGATTTGAATGAAATTTGGTACAGATATAGTCTGGGATCCGACAAAGGACATAGGATAGATTTCATCCCGGAAATCCCCCGGGAAAGGGAACTAATAATCACGCGCACAAAGCCGCGGGCAAAAGCTAGTATGTTATAAACTAGAATACTAATTTAAAAACAAAGCAAAAACACCATTAAAATAAAATGGCATCAAAAAACTCCTCTGCATCGCTTGTGCCCAAGAGGCTGGCCGCAAAATAAGAAGAAAACTCTTGAGAAACAATCTTTACGAGTGACTCCTTAAAACACTAAGGCCCGTATTAATAGATGTTACTCAACTCCGAGTCTCCGAGACGCTCTCAAGTCTCTTGCTGTCCTTGTCATTCTAAAGGGAAAAAATAAAGAGAGACTTGAGAGACTTGAGAGCGTCTCGGAGTTGAGTGACGTCTATTAATACGGACCTTATATTCAGGTGAATCGGATTAGACTTGAAACCGACCGTGACATATTTTGATAAAGGCTAGGGAGATAGATAGACCCTAATTTAAGAAAAAAGAATGTCCAAAACTTTAGTGTTATTATTGTTTTTTAAACTTTGTTTTGTTTTAGTAATGTAGTTCCTAATCTGTAAATATTAGCTGTAAAATCAGATTTCCACGGTTTTGCATTCGTTGGAAAGGTCTCGGGCTCAGTGAGGTTTATAGCAAAGAAAAAAAAAATTCAACAGAAAATCTACTATATAAAAATAAGTCGGGTTTTCCTTCCTGACGCTATAACTCAGAACGGACGAACCGATTTCTACGGTTTTGCATTCGTTGGAAAGGTCTCGGGATCAGTGAGGTTTATAGTAAAGAAAAAAAAATTCAACAGAAAAGCGGGAAAATCCACGCGGACGAAGTCGCGGGCAAAAGCTAGTTTTTTAATAAACTGACTACTATTTCGTGACGGGCGACGTGTCAGGATAAAGCTGCGCAGTTGGCAATCCCTGCTCCATTCAATAAACTCTACAACAGCACCTCTTGACCGTCAAATGAAGTCTTTTGTATACCTATGTGAATGCATTTTGCATCTGGAAGATTTATAGCTTCTCGTCAGTCTGACAAGGAAATATTTTTTAATGTAAATTCTAGCAGTTCGTTTGCAACGTAGTGCATTTGTACAATTAAAGCTAGTTGCTCGTTCTTAACAGTTGGTTTCTATAGATAAGAAAGAGCAAAAAACTTCATGGGCACTCTTTAAAAATCAATAGATTACAAACAATTGTTACATCATTCATGTTTTATTTATCTTAGGTACTATGTCAGAACAATTTAACAAGTCGTGGAGGTTAAAAGAGATGTAGCGTAAAATATAATAATAGACACAAATTCGAAATATCTGAAGGAGCAGGCAGTTAAGAGATAAAGAGTCCCACCTCTTTTCACGAACATGACGTACGAATTGCAACTAAATAACCTTATATTTCTATGAAATAACCCAAACATTTTGAAGGGAACCATAATCAGCGAGACATTTGTCCGAGCATGACTAACTCCCAACACCCAGAGGACATTCCTTTAAAAAAAAATGCCCACACTAGGAATTTGTCTATATCGTGGGCGCGTTCACAAACATACAAACTCCCATGACATATAAACAACCAGACCTCGAATAAATAATTTTTTGTGGAATGTGAATATAAAATATCGCAGACTTTTTTGCAAGGCTGAAAATTCCAAAACAACCCTTTAGTATCTTTGTACTTGTTAATGGCGTTTTAAAGTGCCTTGTTATCGTCAAACAGAAATAATGAACATTTTATATTTTTTAAATATTTGATTCGTTCAGCAAGTGTCGTGATGGCCTAGTGGATAAGGCGACCGCCTCTCGTGTAAGAGGTTGTGGGTTCGAATCCGGGCAAGTACCAATGTGACTTTTTCAATTCATATGTACTTTCTAAAGTTTATCTTAGACACCACTGACATCCCGTGCCTCGGAAAGCACGTAAAGCCGTTGGTCCCGGTTGTCATTCGTAGAACTTTGACAGTCGTTACTGGTTAGCCAGAGAAACTATGACCAGTCTAACCAAGAGGTATCGTGTCGCCCAGTTACTGGGTTGTGGAGGTCAGGTAGGCAGTCGCTCCATGTAAAACACCGGTATCCAGCTGAATCCGGGTAGCCTGGCAGCCGACCCCAACACGGTTGGGAAAAGGCTAGGGAGATGATGATGATGATTCGTTCAGTAATCAAATACGCGACACACCGTGCCGTCCATCGTAATTACTGGAGGTTAAAGTAATTTTCTCGGGGTTTCGTAGTAGTGTATAAGTATTATATGAATCACATCCTTTGTTACTTAGAGATAAATTAGCTTCCTATTTGTCAAACAATTCTTAGAACCCTACCAGCAATACAATTTATTTATTTATTTATTAAAGCTTTATGCACAAAGAAAAACATTGCACAATGGCGGACTTAATGCCTTAGGCATTTTCTACCACTCTACCTTAGGGTGATGCAGAGACAAAACATGGTAGGTGCAAGGATATTAAAGATAAAAAAGAAAAAAAAATATTATAATAAATACATAAATACATACATACAAAATATAAACAACAATTTATTTAATTTAACGGATTGAACGTCGAACGTCATACCCTTTGCTTCAGTCGTCCAAATACTATAAGTATTACCCATTTTTTTTTTTTTTTTTTTTTGGTGAGTGGGAAATCATCCAATGACTGCTCCCGTCCTGGGTGCGACGGGAGGGCGTGTCAGACTCTTACTGACTAAAACCCACTCATGTTCCTTCGATTGCCTTTTATGTTCCAGGGTCACGGTAACAGTTATAAACATAACATTCCGCAACCCCGGCAGGCGTTGGCCCTGTTGGGCCCCTTCCTGTGCTGACTCCTTCTCTTTGAGGCGCGCGTGGAACAAAACGCGCCGTCTACGCGGTCCTGGTCCTAGCCGGGCGGCGAGCTACCCATCGCTCGCCATCCGCAGAACCGCGCCTACGGTGGCCGGTAGTCGTCTTGCGACTCTCGACGTCTTCGCCTGGGTCTTTGTCCGGGGCGAGAGGCTCGTCGTTGCCTCTCGCGCGCCGCCGCTTCCTTCACTAGCATAACTGCTTCGCAGAAGGAGGCGACGGCATCCCATTCCGTCTCGCCCCGCAGCATGGCCTGAACCAGCGCTGGGCGCGAGAGGTCACCGCCGCCGATCGCCTCTACGAGGACACGTCTATGGTCCGCCCATGCGCGGCACACCTCCACCGTGTGCTCGACCGTGTCCTCCAGGCGACCGTTGCTGCAGTGGTGACACCCAGGCGTCGGGTTCCGCCTGAATCCGACACAGGAACCTCCCGAACTGACCATGTCCGGTGAGGACCTGTGTCAGGCGAAACGTGAGAGCGCCGTGGCGCCTCTCCAGCCACTCCTCAAAGAGGGGTCTTACCGCCGCTATCACGGCGTGCCCAGCACTAGGTTGCGACAGTCGCTGTCTCCACTCCGCCCTGAGATCTCGCCGGAGCTCCGTGAGCCGTGCCGCGATAACCCGCGGCAGCAGGACTTCGCCCCGGCGTTGCACTTCCACGCGCCACTCGTACGTGTGTGCAAGGACTGTTGCCTCCAGATCCCACGGCGGAGTGCCGGCAAGGAGGCATGCCGCCTCGCAGGAGATCGTGCGGTATCCCCGCACCATGCGAATCGCCATGACCCTCTGGGACGCCCTCAGAAGCCGGGCCGGAGCCTTGGCTAGGTTGGGCGCCCACACCGGAGCCCCGTAGAGGGCCATGGACCGCACGATCCCCGCGTAGAGCCTCCGGCAGGAGGCGTTTGGGCCACCGAGATTGGGCAGGAGCCGTTTGAGGGCAGCTCCAGCCCTCGCCAGTTTGGGGCCCAAACGTCGGAAATGCTCCGTGAAGTTCCATCGGTTGTCGAGGACAAGTCCCAGGTACTTTATCGTCGACTCGACACCGATGTGAACCCCTCCTACCGTTATCTGAGACCCCGGAGGTGGCCGGTGCCGAGGGCCATGAAAACACATGGCCTCGGACTTGTGCAGGGCCACCTCAAGTCCCAGTTGCCGGATCCTGTCCACGACTGTCGCAACACCACTCGACATTAAGTCGGCCGCCGCCTGGAACGACCTTCCCTGCGCTAGGACTAGCGTGTCGTCAGCGTAGCACACTACGCTGACGCCTTCGGGAAGGTCGGCGCGCAGCACCCAGTCGTACCCGATGTCCCACAGGAGCGGCCCCAAGACCGATCCCTGTGGAACACCGCACGACATCCCTCGTCGACTCCACACTCCCTCGTGACCGGGGTAGATGACGGCTCTGTCCGTCAGGTAGGCCTCGACCACACGACAGAGGTAGGCCGGCATTCGGTGATACCGTAATGCGGCCGCTATGCACCCCCAAGGCAGGGTATTGAAGGCGTTGGCGATGTCAAGAGACACCGCCAAGACGACCCTGCCCCGTGCCACCGCATCCCTGTCGTGAGGGCCCGCACGCGCATGATGGCGTCCACCGTGGAGCGTCCTCTGCGAAAGCCGAACTGGCCGTCCGCTAGATCCGGCCCCACCCGCATCAGCCGCTCGACGAGACGGCTCGCAATTACTCTCTCCAAGAGCTTGCCCGCCTCGTCGAGCAAAACGATGGGCCGGTACGCGGACGGAGAGTCCGCAGGACGCCCCGGCTTCGGAATAAGGACCAGCTTCCCGGTCTTCCAACGAAGTGGGAACTGGCCCTCCTCCATGCATGCGCTAAAGAGCCCCCTTAGTCGAGGCCCGAGAGCCCTTAAGGCCAAGACCCAGGCCTTTCCTGGTAGGCCGTCGGGTCCTGGGGCGGTGTTCTTGGCCCTAAGCCTTAGCACCGCCGCTCCCAGCTCTACCTCGGTCACTTCTGGAACGTCGTCGTCGTCGCCGTCGCGGTCCGCATCGGACACCGCCGGTGGCGGAGCCATGAGCGGGGGAGTGAACTCCCCCCGCGAAGGGAACAGAGCGCTCACCACGCCCTCCACGATCTGAGGCCGGAGACTCTGCGTCAGGGGGGGGCCCGCGGTGCGGAGCTTGCCCCGCACCGCCAAGTAGGGGCGCCCCCACGGATCTCTGTCCAGAGCCCCCAGCATCTCCTGGCGGGCCGAAGATTTGGCCCGCACTACCTCCAGTCGGAGGGCTTTCTTCGCAGCTCTGTACCCCTCGTATAGCTCCGCCTCGATGGCATCCGCATCCACAGGGCGGATACGGAGCCTGCGGTGTCTGGTGTACCGGCGTCGCGCAGCCACGCACGCCTCGCGTAGGGACGCGATTTGCGGTGACCACCAGTACACCTGGCGCTGACCCCTTCCAGGCTGAACCCGGGGCATTGCCATGTCACAGATCTCGGACATGGCCTCCTGGAACCACCCAGCCTCGGCGTTGATGTCGGCAGGCCTGTCCGGTGATGACACCCAGGCCTGCACTATCGAGGCTTCCAGGAGAAGCTCCCGGTCCAGCTGCTTCAGCGCCCAACGCGGACCGCTTGGGGTCCGTCGGACCGGCGCAGCGGAGGTCTGGGCGGAGACGTCAAACCGGATGTACCGGTGGTCGGAGAACGTCTCCACCTCCTCCATTACGCGCCAGTCAACGACACGCGGTGACAGAGCGGGGCTGGCGAACGAGATGTCCACCACCGACTCACCCCGCATCCGCACACACGTGGGGACGGTACCCTGGTTCAACACGACTAGGCCTACCTCTAGGGCCCAGTCTTCCACCATTCTGCCCCGTGCGTCAGTGTATCGGGAGCCCCAAGCCAAGTTTTTGGCATTGAAGTCCCCGAGAACGAGCACGGGGAGGGTTCGAAACCCGGCGACGACGACGCTCAGCTCCATAAGGGAGTTGTGGAGTTCGACGAGGGATCGGTTCGGGGAGAGATAGACGCCTACCACGGCGATCTCCCCGAACCGTGCCGCAACGCACCCCTGTGCCCTCTTGACACCCTCGAGGGTCGGGGTACCGGCGGCGGCCGACGAGATGATGGTCACCGAGCCGCTCAGGTCCTCCACCCAAGAATCCCTGGGCGGGACAAAGTACGGCTCGGAGACCACGGCGATGTTGATCGACCACTGCGCCATGCTCTGGAGCAACAGATCCTGAGCGGCGGCGCAGTGGTTGATATTCGCCTGTAAGAGGCGCAATGGGGCCATTATTGGCACTCCATTGCGGCCTCAGTGGTCGCGGCTGCAGCAACAGACGCGGCAGCGGCGGGGACGGCGGGAGCAGCGGCGGCCGTGGGAGCGGCGGCAGCAGCGGGGGCAGCAGCGGGGGCAGCAGCGGGAGCGGCGGCAGAGGGCTTCCTGCCCTTGCCCCTGGTCCTGGCGGGTGGGGCGCAAGCCTTGCCCCCAGCCCGGTGATCGGCCGGCTTGCCAGCCGCCGCACATATGGAACAGTGCGGCGCGGCGGTACACGAGCCGGCCTTGTGACCGGGCTGACCGCAGCGGAAGCAGTCGGCGCTGCGGTCCACCTCCGAGGTGCATCGGACACCGACATGGTGCCCCACCTGGCACCTGTAGCACCTCAGAGGCCTGGGCTCCAACAGCTTGACCTGCGCCGAAACCCAGCCCACCAGTAACCTGCGGCCCTCCTCCGCAATGGCTTTTGCCGCCGGTGCGGGGCAACTCACGGTGACCGCTCCTACCCCGGAGCGGTCAGGGCGAATGGTGCCTACCCGTACCTCTTCAGTAGGGCACCCCCCCGCCTTGGCGACGGCGGCTGCCACCTCCTCCGCCTTGGTGGAGTCGTCCAGGCCCGAGATGCGCACATCTATGCGCATGGTGGGCCTGGACACTCGAACCTCCTCCGCCGGCAGAGACGCCCGGAGCTTCTCGGCCAGGACGTCGGCGATGGGGCCGCTGGTGGCTCCCGGGACCTCCAGCATGCGGGCTCCGGTCGCCGTGACCCGGAGCCGCAGGCCTTCGGTGACGCCGATCTCGGCCAAGTCCACCGCTGCCTTTGCCTTCGTTAGGACGGACCCGTAGGTCACGCCCTTCTTCTCCGCCTCCGGCTGCAGGGTGATTACCACCGCTGCAGTCTTTGGAGTGCGGAGCCTGGCCGCAAGGCTCCTGGCCTTGCGACGCTCCCGTTGCCGCTGCCGCTTTTTGGCGGCTCTGGCCGCCTTGGCCGCCTTCTGCTTCTCTCCGGCCACTTGCCAGCGGCCGGCGTCGGCCGGAGGTTCGGCAGCCGACGGGGAGGGGGCGGCGGCGGGGCACGCTGTGCAGCTGCACGCGCTGCGGGTGCCCCCACCGCTTTGGGTTTCGCCGCCTTGCCCTTGTTGGGCGGTGTGGCCTTCCCCTTCTCCGGTGCGGCGGCACGCCTTGACGTGCCCGCCGCAGGAGTCGCGGCCACAGCGGCAAATGATGCCGCCGGCCCTGCCGTCGACGCCACCGGGACCGCTCGATCGGCCGCGAGCGGGGGCCGGAGCGTCCTTCCTTCCAGCACCGAAAATCGGCGCTGGAGGTCCGCCATGCCCTGCACCAGGGCCTGGAGCGCGGAGTCCCGCTCCTTAGGCTCCTCCCCTCGGGGCGCGTCCCCCCGGAGCCTGGCCAGATCCGCCCGCAGCTCCGCATTTTCCTTTTGGAGGGCCTCCATGGCCGCAGTTAGGCGTTCAACGTTCGCCCGCATTGCGGCCATATCGGCCTCCTCCGCCGCCGCCAATATCGAGGCGGTGGCCTCCGCAATGGCCGTGTCTTTCGACCCCTTTTTCCTCTTCAGGGCCACCATTGCCAACGCCTCCCCCACCACCTTTGCCAGCCCGGCCGCTCGCTCCTCCTTGGAGCTCTTCGCGGTGGCTGGTTCATCCCTCGGAGCCTGCACTGCAGCCGCTCCGGGGTGACGCCCCTCCAAGGCGAGCCTTTCTGCTCGCCGCGCAGCTTCCTGCGCAGGGAGCTTGCGCCCCCCTCCTCCTGCTCGGCCCGCACCCCGCCTGCTGGTCGGGATTTTGGGGGCCGGAGCCGTAACCTCGCTGTCGGAGGACGACGAGGCGCCCTCCGACATCGTCCGCTTGCGGTTGCGGCTCTCCCTTCCGCGCTTCTGGCTCCTTGAGCCCGAGCCCTCCAAGCTCGAGCTCCCCGAGCTCGAGACCGTGCCGGCGTCGGTTTCCGACCGCGCCTCATCCTCCTTCCCATCGGTGTTAATTTTTATAAATGTAGATTTTCTCATAATAGATCCCACGAGTGTGGGGGATTTAAAAGGTACACCCAGGGTAACCCCCTGTCCCTGGGCAAGTGTACATTTGTAACCCAACCAGAGGGTCCACCGGTTCCCTGGCTGGGGGTGCGCTAGAGACTGATGCGCCGTCCGCAAATAGACGACACTACTCCTCAGCCATTCGTACCTTCGCCACGCACCAGAACTTGGTATTAGAGGTAATTTTTTATAGAGGTTGTCTTCCTCGCGGCCCGGGCGGTTAAGCCAAGGCCCTCGACCCCCGTCGAATGTCAGAGACATGACCGTAACAGACTACGGGGCTACGAGATCAACGGGGGCAGCTAGGGATGACGACCCCCAGCTGCCTGCTCTGCGGCAGGGTGAGTGCACGCAGAGCCCGTTCCCCGACTCCAACACACACTGCCCTCTGCTACTCAGAGGGACAGGTGGTGGAGTCCTCCGCGACAGAATATTGGCAAGTGGGCAACGAGACCCCACAGGCACAACGTACCCAATGACGAGTCGTTGCCCACCTCCCAGGGTGCACCGTCCCTCGGACTGGTCTTCGCCCCGGAAGAATCCATAAGCGAACTCCAGCCCTCGGGCACACGTGGAGGTTTTCTGTCCAAGCACCCCAAGTATTACCCATAAATCGATCACAAATTCTTAGTTTAGTGATTTCAGTCTTGTTGTCCTTCACCGATGTCAGTGATAATCAGCGATCGGATTTGGGGTGTTATTACTATCAAAAATACGATCTATTATTTTCAGATATCGTTACTTTGATCGAAATTTTCGCAGGGTCTGAATTCTGAATGTTTTCGGGGGATTATAACCTTATGCATGAGATTACGTTTTAATCACTAGGTTATCACAATAAAAGCCTAAAAAACCTAAAGTATTAAGTCCGCTTGTACGGTGTTTTGTATATAAAGTAAAATAAATAAATAATCAAATGAAATAACTTATTTGTAAATCAATAGGAATCATACATATGACTTAATTCCTTCATACAGAAGCAAATTGAAACAGTCTTTTGTCCTCTAATTACGCTTTCCTCTTGTTAAATAAATCAGAAAATGTAATTAAGCCATCCATTACATACAGAAGTATGTAATGGATGTGGTTTTAACGTACCACCCTGTATGTATGTATGTATGTAGAACACCCTGTATACAAAACTTTTGAGTTGTAGAGACAGATGGCATTTTTCTCATGGGGCGACACATTTTCAATTTGTGGAAACGTGAGACCGTATTGTGGTTTTAATTTTGTTTTTTTTTGAGAATAAAAAGTTTCTTGTTAAAGGTTTAAATGTGTCCTTAATGACGTCAATGTTATGTACAGTTAGAAATAAATATACGCAATGGAAAATGAGTTTTACCGTCTTATATTCTACTTTTCAGTACTGATAGCCTAATGGTTAAGGGGCGCTTACCTCTCATGTAAGGGTTGGGGGTTCGAATCCGGACAAATACCACGAGACTTTTTTCAATTGATATGTACTTTCTGAAGTATATCTTGGATTTCACTAAAATCGGTGAAACCAAACACATGGTGAGGTAACCTGGACTTAACATATTTCTGAAATCGCCACTTCACATTGAGCGTGCGTGATGATAAATGCTCGTGCCTTCTCTGTATAAGAAGAGGCATTTTCCCTGCCATGGGGCAGTAATAGACTGGTATTATTACTATACTTTTCTTATCTTATATCTTACTAGCTTTTGTCCAAACATGTACGCACGTAATTTTATAGCTATCTCGGGAACAAATTAGCTTTCTATCAGTAAAAAAACATTGAAACCGAATCGGTCATTTAGAGATAATCCGTACTTCCGTACTAATGTCTGTCTGTCTCTTCTTCACGCCTAAACCACTGAACCGATTTGAATGAAATTTAAACAAAGGATAGTTTTCATTCCGGAAATCCCCCGGGAACGGAAACTATAATTCCACGCGAACGAAGTCGCGGGCAAAAGCTAGTCTCATATAAACAAAAATAAATTCTACCTATTTATTGACGTAGTCTAAATAACAAGTCGTAAAATGGATTCTTACCCTTTACGTAAACTAAGCAAACTTTAATGAAACTTTACAGTAAAAATAATAATAAATAATAAATATCCTCGGACAACTAACTCTTACTCCAGTAATATAGCGTCTAAATTATCTATGCTGAGTCTTAACTTGACATGACTTAACTAATATTATATCTTCTGTCCTTTTCTTAATGCAATGGAAGGAGAAAGATGCACTTAACCTAAATTAGCCTATTCACCTGAAAAAGACAGGCTATGTATATCTTCATAAGTAAGTAAATAAAACGATACATTATTCCCTGCTACAGATGACTCATACGTAGGTATAATTATATTGCTATTAAAATAATCGATCCTAATAAAACGACCCATTTCTGACGTGTAAAATAATTTTACGTCTTAAATGCTTTAACTTTAGGTCTATTATTGACGAGCACTTGACTGAGATCATGTAATTGCTGAAACTTACGGTAGCAGTGAATCTTAAACCCGATGATTTATTAGATAACGAAGTGTGATTAAAAAACTTTCGTGTATGTGTCTACCTCAACTTTTCGACGATCAAGCGACAGCCGGCTGTCGGACTGCTATTGTCTGTCTATTGTCTCTAGAATCACATGTGTTCGAAGGATTAAAACCCAACTGTTTAACAAAAACTGTTATCTTAATTGCGCTTCAGTAAATACCTACAAGTACCCGCGGGCAAAGTCATGGAATCCACCACCGCCTGTTAGATAATCCGTACTAATATTAAAAATGCGAAAGTAACTCTGTCTGTCTGTCTGTCTCTTCTTCACGCCTAAACCACAGAACCTATTTAAATGAAATTTGGTACAAATATAGTCTGGGACCCGAGAAAGGACATAGGAGAGTTTTCATCCCGGAAATCCTCCGGGAACGGGAGCTATTATCCACGCGGACGAAGTCGCGGGCAAAAGCTAGTAAATATACACTTAGCTTTCAAACAAGCTATAAACTCAAAACTTCCATTCTTTATGTTACTCCTCTAGAATTGGAATTCCCGAAAATCTTTTCTTAGTGGCTTACCTACTCTTCTGCTTTCACAAAGAAAACACCCTTCAAATTTCATGCCTCTAGGGAGAGCAGTTTTTACTGTGCGTAGATACATATATATCAACAGTCAGTCAGGCAGTTTATCATTTTATACATATAGATAGTGTTGCAACAACTTAATAGATCTTTTTAAGAACAGTGATTACGTGATACATTTACTTTTCTTTAAAAAAGAACTTTGTAAGATTACTCAATAACTGATTTATTAAGTACTAGCTTTTGCCCGCGACTTTGTCCGCGTGGATTAATAGATCCCATTCCCGGGGGATATTCGAGATGAAAACTATCTTATGTCCTTTCTCGGGTCCCAGACTATATTCTGTACCAAATTTCATTCAAATCGGTTCAGTAGTTTAGGCGGGAAGAAGAGACAGACAGACAGACAGAGTTACTTTCGCATTTATAATATTAGTACGGATCTACCTTAATCCAATCTACAAGAGCTAAACTATCCTCCTAGTTGCATTTCAAATAATACTGCTCTCGACTTTGCCCCCGTGGTAGAAAAAAGACATCTACTCGTAGCTATGCTACAATTAATGCTCTTAAATAGATTTTTTGGTTGTCTATTGTTTGCCCGAAGATTATATGCCATAATCATCATTTTCCCGAATTTCATTTACCCGAATTTCATTTGCCCGAATGTTTCATTTGCCCTAAAAGACATATGACATACTTTTAATTGCCCGAATTTTAGATACCATAAGATACGAATGCCATAAGTATTGTTTGCCATATTTTTATGTGCCATAATAATTATTAGACATAATATTTAAATGGCATAATATTTAAATGGCATAACAATTATTAGACAAATATTTAAGCCCCGTAATGGTTTTTTTTCTGTGCATGGTTGATGGTGGGCTAGGTCGACGGAGCCCCGCTTCGCGGGGCTCCTACTTCTATGTGGTTTATAAAAAAATAACCACGAAGGGGATGGCGGGGTCTATTCGCTCGCTTCGCTCGCTCACACGACCCCGCCATCCCCTTCTAACCTAACCTGTCCGAGTCGGGGTGCCCTAAAGTCCCAATTGCATCCAATTTCTCTTGATATAAACAACCGTTATACACCCGATGTCGATGGCAAATTATGTTATGGCATATCATAATTATGGCATGTGATAATTAGGACATGTGATAATTAGGGCTTACAATGATTATGGCAAATGATGTTATGGTAAGTGACTTTATGGGAAACAATGATTCTGGCACGTGACTAATATGGCAAATGAGAGTAGGGCAAATGAGTATTATGTCGTATGATATTATGGCTGTTGACTATTATGGCAAATGATATTAGGGCAAATAAAATTCGGGTAAACGGCGGTATACCAGATTTTTTATCCCGCTAGAAATTGAATTATCAAAAATCGCAGTTTAGTGCGCGTCTAAAAATAAGTTAATCTTATAAAAAGAAAATAATATTTATTTATTTTGTCTTAGTGCAGAAAATACAAAGGTATAATGCCCTAGGCGTTATCAACCAGTCAAACAAGGCTAAATCACTTAAAACCTTAATTGATTATTCTCCTAAACTTTCCTTATGAATCACTCCATTTATTGGTGACAAACCGTATATAAATCCGTCCGGCAATTTTCGAGTTTATCGCGGTGAAACCGACTAACTCACCCCAATTTGACGGGTGAGGCAAAATTGGAAATTACCAGCTTTTCTATACTATACTATGCATGATTTATTTTTGTGAAGTAAGTGACGTTCCAAAATACCTTTTTTGATCTAATGGAAATAAATGAATTTACTTTGACATTTGTATTATACAGCTAAGCCTCCCGATTAATCGCTTGGCCTGAAAATCATGGTGAAGATTTTGTTTTTGATGTATTTGTAATCGAACTACAATAATAACTTCAATACTGCCAATTCTCTTTTGAAAAATTGGAGAAATTTGTACTATCTATAAATATTAGAGTGAAACTTCTCGTATATTAACAATGTTTGCTTATCTCTCTTAGATTTTTCGAATTTACGAATAATACATAGATAAGAAACTTCCAACGCCTTCAGAATTCAAGCATTTTTAATTAAAAAACAAGTCATCTAATTCACAGCTTCCACTTGCTACAGGCAAAAAAACCGCACGCGCAGATAACTCCAAAAAAAACCCGCGCAAAACCACAAATTAAACACAAGCGAATACTTACACAGACACACAAGCATCACAACACAGCACACACACACATCACTATCTATACAGGATCGGAAAATATAAAATGGCGACTATACGTGGTGCTTCAACACATGCTGCGTCGATTGTGAGGTCCCAAACTATCATGGCAGCCACTACATGATGGGTATACATGCGAATCATGAACTGTCATGTTTAGAAAGAATTTATGAGCACCGATACGTCCCCACCGGATGGGGGGGATCGATGCGCGGGAGTCGACAGATTGGTGCCGCTGGGGTGGGCTTACTTCACACTTTGGTGCCCTATTTATTTCTTCCTTTATTAACGGTTTTTTGGGTCGTGTAAAGTGGCTGGTCGTTGTTGGTGCCGGCTGTCGTGTTTTGGATTTGGAGTTTGAGTCTTGATTGCAACTGTACTGTTTGAACGTTTGGTAGTGTTTCAATATTTTGAGATTTAGATTAGGTCCTTTTGGGACAATCACGCCACACCATCCTAACCACTGCAACTTCTGGAAGCCAGAAAAGTGCAAAGCTATAAAGCCCAAAAAACTCCGGAGAAACGATTCTACTAACTTTCTTTAATTGCGCAACAACGAACAGCAGAGAAGTAAGAAAAAATATTTCCACTTTGCTCCATATCCAGCAGGAGAGAGAACTGAACTAGGCCAATATGCAGAAAGGGGCGATTACAACTGGGAGAATCTCAAATTGCCTAGCACCACGGATTAAAATTACTGGGTCCTAAGACATTTGGATCCAATAATAGGTATGGCAAAAGCGCTTAAACGCACGGAATTTGGTAAGATTGCTTAATTCGGGCCTGACAAAATCAACGTAAGCTATGTTTTAACTAGTTTTCCGCCGCTATTCAAAGGTGTCCTCCAAAGTCTTTAACTCTTTCCTGAGCATACTGCCTTTTCAACCAAGCGACTCCAAGTCATTTTACCAGCATGTCCTATGCTTCGCTTCGCGACGACACCCGCCTTCCGGAATCCATTCCGGAATGACACTATCTCATTCGTCATTCTACTCAGCGCAAGTCTCTCTTAGTTGAGCTAAACGATAACTGACAAATGCTAGCACCGCTTGGACAGCTCCACTCAAGTCCGTCAGCTTCTCTTATCAAGAGAACACCTCAATTATAAGCCTATTGTGGCTCTCGTATAATTTAATTATTGAAATTGTTTAAACTTCACGACACTTCAGTCTGTTTCGGATGTTATTTCGGATTTCTCAGAGTAGTCGGCTGGGAAAGTTTACAGTGCACCGTTTTTAAAAGTAAAGCAATTTACAAAGTGATTTTATCACATATGGCTTGTTCAATTTCACAGTCTTGCAGACATAATATGCTGTTTCTACAAGCGTTTCGTGGTTTACATAATAATATTTGATTGGGCTGAAGGGTGGACTTCGGGGAGTTACATTGTCAAAATCCAAGGCTTTAATTCCGGGGGTCACTTAGCTAGCAGTCAAAGTCCAACTGGCCGCATTGGAGTCGGTGGATCGCAGGGCCAGAAGGTTGATTGGCGACAAGAAGCTGGTGGCCCAACTTCAACCACTGGCACATCGGCGAAAAGTTGCCTGTCTGGCGGTATTTTACAGATTGCACTTCGGTGAGTGTGCTCATGAGCTACACGAGTTCATTCCCTCATCTCCATTTTACCACCGGACATCCAGACGTACGGCGGGATACCACCCTTTCTCTTATTCCTCATATCTGCACGCAGCGCTTCTCAAAATCGCTCATAATGCGCACCGCAAAGGAATGGAACTCCCTGCCGGCGTCTGTGTTTCCAAATTCATATAACCCGGAAGTATTTAAAAAACGAGTGCATAGGCATCTACTGGGTAAGCTCGCTGCATCGTTGGCTCCGTCTATGCCCTAGGGCTAGTCTGGAACCAAGAGCCAGCCCATAATAATAATTAAAAAAAAAAAGTAAGTCCGTTATCTATAAATGTATATAAAATGGTAAACTGACTAACTGATTAGGTAATATATCCTCGCACAGACCAAACTGCTGGCCCTAAAGACAAGAATCTTAGAGGGTGTGTCCTTGTTGAGGAGTAAAATTCCAATCAGAAAGGTTTGTGGAAATTCGGTCGCTAAGTAATTAAAATGGTGGATGGAAGTTCGACTTCCATGCGTGTGAAGATTTGGATCTTGAAATGTAGTTGTGTCTCCCTTCATCTTTCATCAAAAACTTTGAGAAAAAATAGCTTTTTCAGACATTTTGAACGCAACGATCTAACTCACTATGTTGTTGAAATATTAAAGTAATTGTCAACGTACCTACATACCATCAACTATAGCCAGAATGTCTCACAATCAGCTTAACCTTTTGACGACCAACCGACAGCCGGCTGTCGGACTGCTATTGTCTTTCTATCGTGTTTCAAGTCACGTGTGTTCGAAGGATTACGAGGCAACGGCTTAGCTTAATAATGTACAAACAAACAGTCTACAACGCAAACATTCTACGTGATTGAAAATAGAAATTTCGATGGAAAACTTTTACTGAGTACCTTTAACACGCCATCAAAATAAACGATATATAAACACACTAGCTTCTGCCCGCGGCTTCGCTCGCGTTAGAAAGATACAAAAAGTAGCCTATGTTACTCTCCATCCCTTCAACTATCTACACTTAAAAAATCACGTCAATCTGTCGCTCCGTTTTGCCGTGAAAGAAAGACAAACAGACAGACAGACAGACAGACACACTTTCCCATTTATAATATTAGTATGGATATAACAAACCCTCAAAGAATTTTCCGCGCGGAAAATTCCTTTGAAAGGCTTTCTTTTTACGTCTTTCTTTTACATAAAAAGCTACCTTCTTGCTTTGGGGTTTTAATCTACTAATATAATAAGTAAATATTTAGTTTTTGTTTGTTTTTACACGTTATCTCCAAAACAACTAGTGGTGTGCCGTGGTTTCACCCGCGTAATGTGTATTGCTTATACATATATAGCTTCTAAATAGCCTTCTTTGATAACATTAAAATAAAAGGTATCAAACAAAGTAAGCTTACTTTGCAATAATCTCTATCCCTACTAATATTATAAATGCGAAAGTAACTCTGTCTGTCTGTCTCTTCTTCACGCCTAAACCACTGAACCGATTTGAATGAAATTTGGCACAGGTATAGTCTGGGACCCGAAAAAGGACATAGGATAGTTTTCATATGAACGTTAGAACGGGCACTATTATTCCACGCGGACGAAGTCGCGAGCAAAAGCTAGTAATATATAAAACTAGCTTCTGCACGCGGCTTCGCTCGCGTTACAAAGAGACTAAAAGTAGCCTATGTTACTCTCCATCCCTTCAACTATCTCCACTTAAAAAATCACGTCAATCCGTCGCTCCGTTTTGCCGTGAAAGAAAGACAAACAGACAGACAGACAGACACACTTTCCTATTTATAATATTAGTATGGATAGTATGGATGATAAACTGACTGACAAAATTGTTGACTTTTGATAGGTATATAAGCACAGAGCCCAAACCGCTAGTCCTAGAAACTTAATCTTTGTAAATAAATAAGTATCCACTAAGAAAGGATACCTGGAAAGACTACCCCTAAAGGGAAAAAATAGTGGTTGAAAGTTTGATATATACGCGGGCGAAGACGAAGGCGAAAGCAAGTATGAGCATATTGTTAAATAGAAACTATTTAGTTGATAAATTGTACGTAATTTGAAATTGGACGTGGTTATTCTTTTTATAAATGACACAAGTCTACTAAAAATGTCTGCCGTGTGTGGAATAAACGTTTCCCATATTATGATATTTTAATCTTTTATTCTGTTAAAACTACGCACTCTATAACACATATAGCCAGATTCATGAGGACCATCACGCCAAAACCCACAGGAGTGGAGCAGTAATTGGATTGCCATATTGACTCGTAAAAACTGAAGCGAAGCCGCGAGCAAAAGCTAGTTCTTTATAAGCGTATAAAGAACTAGCTTTTGCCCGCGGCTTCGCTCGCGTTAGAAAGAGACAAAAAGTAGCCTATGTTACTCTCCATTTGTTCAACTATCTCCACTTAAAAAATCACGTCAATTCGTCGCTTCGTTTTGCCGTGAAAGAAAGACAAACATACAGACAGACAGACAGACACACTTTCCCATTTATAATATTAGTATGGATGAGTACCAAAAAGGTATAATTATGAAACACGCCAGAACATCCAATTAATTTTTATTTTACACAGACATTCTTATCTCTTAGACAACTTTTCTAAAGCAACATTGTTTTTAATTTATTTAAGTTACCTATGAACCCAAACTTGAGTTTATTTTCATTACGGGTTGAAAAAAAAATCTCTTAATATTATTAGGCTAGATAAGAATTACTAAAGAATTTTTTTTTGTTTTCATTAACATGGAGTTTATGTACCACCAGTAAGTAACCCTATGTCATCATTTCTTATTAACTCATAAACGAACCAAAACGTCAGAGTTCATAAACCCGAAGAAGTAAGAAAAACAAATCAATGCAACAGTTCTTCAAATGAAAAAGGAAAACACACCGTATTTTTACAGAATACAACTCAATTTACTACGAAAATTTACACAAAACAAATACATAGCAAACGGTAATTTATTCTACAAAAATACATTTATGAATTAGTTAGTAAGTTTAAGCAAAAACTTACAGTTTTTAACTTCGTATCTTCAGTAAAGGAAATTTCCTGAAGGCGATTACACACTGTTGTGGATTCCACCCTTATGAAGAAAAGAGCGTTTGGATACAGCCTCCTGGATCGCGCATGCGTAGTACAGGTGTCCTGACACCCCCTACTATGGGTGGCGTTTTATTTCAGGATGAGGTAAATTGTTTATCAGTAATGTCTTGTCTTGATGTCCTTAAGGCGCGTCTCGTGTTGTTGGTTCGAATCCAGGCAAATAAGATACTTCTCCAAGTCATGGTAGGTACCATTTTTATTTCTTCATTATCTCAATATTCATGTTAGGCGTAGCCTAATCATGTATGTAACTAATCCTCAACAACCCGGCTATCATACTTAATTCATTTTGTGGTTCCATAGATTAGCGCGTTTTGGAAAACAAACTAAAATCTTGTAATAGCCGTGTACCGAAGTTTCATCCGCCTGTTTGTTAGTTCGTTTCATAACTTATACTTTTTCTCATAAATCAGGCTACCGTATAGGTACTTAGAAAGATCTTAGAATCTGACTGGCACTTTAGCCCGGGGTTGCGGAATAGTTCTAATAGTTACCGCGGCGCAGAACATAAAAGACAACTTAAGGAACATGGGTGAATTTAGTCAGTAAAGGTCTGACATTCCCTCCCGTCCCTCCCAGAGCGGGAGAAGTCATTTGATAATTTCCCTGAAAAACTGGCAGTTCGGTAGATTAGCCTTATTATAACCTAGCTAGTTCCCACGACTTTGTCCGCGTGGAATAATAGTTCCCGTTCTCGGGGGATTTCCGGGATGAATACTATCCTATATCCTTTCTCGGGTCCCAGATTATACATTGAAATCGGTTCAGTGATTAAGGCGTGAAGAAGAGACAGACAGACAGAGTTAGTTACGCATTTATAATACTAGTATGGATCTTTTTACTTAATTGCCGATAGGACGGTTATGTTTTTCGAGCGTATTATGTCTCTACTTTGGCAGATAGATATAAGTCTTGAAATTAATTGTAAACAAAGCAACGTCTTCACATCACGAATGACCGAGTGTTCAACGAAGCAACATCTCCAGAGAACGCTCAGTGGATGGGCGAAGCACGTGTATAAGTATTGAGTGAAAAGTTGCATTTTATTTACTGCATCACTTTCAGCATATCTTTATGGGCGAGAAGGCAGTGTACCCTGTGTACCCTTATATCCTGGACTTAATTTTCGCGTAAATAAAACAGACTATACAAATTAATTATTATATTAGCTCACTAATTAGTTATCAGACATTTTCGCAAAGTAACGTCAAACGTTACAACTTAAACCTGAATTAAATGTATTACTATTATATTTACTTCATCTCTTCATTATCGTAAACCTATAGTAATGTTGATTAACATATATTCTCCCTTCAACTTGCCAACTTCAAACCTTATTTTCCAAGCAGCAAAACTGAAATTTCAATGTGCACAATAAATATTAAAAGTTTAACGACACTTTCATTTTCAGAATTGAAGATGATAGCCAAAGTGGGCTTTGTTTTAACGGTGTTAAAGTAGAAATTCCTTTGCCGTGTTATTTGTTAAATTTCTTAAATATTTCCAATGGTTGTAATTTGCTAGATGTCATTGTTGTGGACCCTTTGAGTGGTATCATTCATTGCTTTCATTATTTATATGGATATAAACGGTTCCAGAGATATTATCTGTAGAGAATGGGAATCATTTGTCTCTAATTTTATGATTTAGGGTCTCATTTTTAACCGGAACTGGTGGGTTGCCATAACGTTTAAAGTAAGACTGTTTAATTCCTGTTCCAGAGTGTGCAAGTGACAGCGTTAGACACGTTGTCTAGCGCCGTCTCTTTCCCACTGAAAGTAATATCGAAGTAATACTGCTATAAGGGCTTGTGGTAGGGCCCCTGAACGTGTACTTATTAAAATGAAAATTGCCTTCCTAATAATAAAAAAATGTTTCACTATAGGACAAAGGCCTTTTCTCATACAGAGAAGAATAGTATTGATCATCATGCTTGCTTAAAAATATTGAAATAAGGGATTATATGATAGTTGATGGATTTCGGATTTATATCCATACTAATATTATAAATGGAAAAGTGTGTCTGTCTGTCTGTCTGTATGTTTGTTTTTCTTTCACGGCAAAACGGAGCGACGAATTGACGTGATTTTTTAAGTGGAGATAGTTGAAGGGATGGAGAGTAGCATAGACTACTTTTTGTCTCTTTCTAACGCGAACGAAGCCGCGGGCAAAAGCTAGTTCATCATAAGTCTAGGTTTCCTCATTAAACCTTCGATAACACGTGATGCGAGATATAATAAAAAGACAATAGCAGCGCGACAGCCGGCTTTCGCTTGGTCGTCGAAAGGTTTAGTTATTCTTTACCGTTGTGTGTGATGTCCAAAAAGTCGTAAATAAGAATTTAAAAAGTCTCTTTTGTACTTGCCCGGATTGATTCCGCAACCTCTTCAATGTAATGCCAGCACCACATTTTAGTATTCAGTACCTATCCTTATCTCTAAATTACCTTTAGGTATAGTAAAGTTCAATAAATCTTTGCTGCTTCGAACGGCCTGCAATCGAATCATGGACTCCACGCACAGTAATTGAGATTTAGTAAACTCGCCATTGGTCTCGTAGTCGCAAACGCGGGCTTCTGGACGTGAAGTCCTCAGTTCGATTTCGAGGTCGGGTAAAAGGTGCTAGTGGATTACCCGTAAGAAATATTTCAGGACGGAGATTGAAAGTTCGTATGATATTATGATAATTTGGTTAGAATAACACATGAATCAGTTGATTCCACTCCTGATTTCTAAACAATTGTATCGGATTGGCGTCCTATCGGTTATGAGTTACTATTCGTTCTGCTGTGAAAGACGGACAAACAGACACACACACTTTCCCATATATAATACTAGCTTTTGCGCACGACTTCGTCCGCGTGTAGTAATAGTTCCCGTTCCCGGGGGATTTCCGGGATGAAAACTATCCTATGTCTCGGGTCCCAGACTAAATTTGTACCAAATTTCATTCAAATCGGTTCAGCGGTTTAGGCGTAAAGAAGAGACAGACAGACAGACAGACAGAAAGATAGACTGACAGAGTTACTTTCGCATTTATAATATTAGTACGGATTAGTATGGATATAATTGCTTCACCAAGGGTGGTGATCTATCCTGTGGACGGGGAGTAATGGGCTAGCTCACTGTCCGTCCGTCTTTTAACGTATTCCACGAGCGAGTCAAAGATATGTCAGCAAAACTGCAGGTCTGCTGGGGCTGCGGATTATTCGAAAGGGATACCGCGGACCCGGACACAAAGGGACATGGGTGGGTTTCAGTCAGTAGAAATCTGACACTCCCTTCTGCTCCGCCCAGTCGGGGAGAAGTCAATCAATGATTTCTCAACCCAAAAAAAAGAGTGGTGATCTATTGTTCATTATTTAATCATCATCAGCATTAATTTCAGCATTTTCAGCAGTCCACTACTGCACATAGGCCTCTCCCCAGACACGCTACACGCCTTAGTAGCAGCCAGCCGCTCTTGTATCGACTGTTATAAGCTTGAAGTACACAGCAAAGGCTTAGGGAAAAACGGCACGCAAGATCATTATCGGCAACTGGACACAGTTCTAGACTGATTATTAGACTTTCAGACTTCTGACTACCAAACAACTTCAGACTACGTAACACTGTCAAAGTTCTGTGTAAAGCAACCGGACCCAACGGCGTTAAGTGCTTTTCGAGGCACGGCGGCGTGTCAGTGATGTCTTTTACGACGTTGTAAACAATCTTCTACTAAATGAAAAAAAAACCAAACTTATAAAATTTTCTATGCCTAATGTGCGGCATCTGAGTACCAATGTACAACTGAATGGGAATGAGTTGAGCCCTGTTGAGTCGACAGTTTTTCTGGGATTGACTATTGACTCCAAATTACAATGGGGTCCACACATTGAAAAATTGTCGAGTAGGTTAAGTTCCGCCGCTTATGCTGTCAAAAAAATTCGTCATATAACTGATGTGGATACAGCCAGAATTGTTTATTTCAGTTATTTTCATAGTGTTATGTCGTATGGAATTCTTCTCTGGGGATCCTGTGCGGACATTGATACCATCTTTGTTTTACAGAAAAGAGCTGTTCGAGCTATTTACAACCTTAGTCCTAGGGATTCTCTCAGAGAAAAATTCAAAGAAGTGAACATTCTGACTGTAACGTCACAGTATATATTTGAAAATCTAATGTATGTTCAAAAAATATATCGAACTTTAAGAAAATGTCTGATATTCATAATGTAAATACCAGGAACAAACACAATCTTGCTGTACATCACACTCGCCTCCACAGAGTAGGTAACTCGTTCATGGGTCAATGTATACGTTTTTATAATAAACTTCCCACAGATATTCGAAAATTACCCATTAGAAGATTTAAAAGCTGTATTAAAAGCAAACTTTGTAAAAAAGGGTACTATAAAATTTCAGAATATTTAGAAGACATTAAAGCTTGGGATTGAACTGCTCGCTCTGCTAAGCTCTGTTAACCCATACTAGAATATATTTTTGGTGTATAAAAAAAAACATTTATATTATTATTGTAAGTGTACAAATCATGTAGAATGCACTATGTAACTATTTTGCACGCGGCTTGCAAGCCCATTTTTTAAGCTCTTACAAGTAATATTGTGTCGGTTCGTGGAGCTCCTTAAGATTAAGTTGAGCTCACGTTGCTTGTTGAGGCAGGTGTACCTAAATATTGCAATTGGAACTTTCCTCAAGAGGTCTGACTGAAACGTATTCTGCATGGTTTGTTGCACAAATAAATTTGAAATCTATGTCTGGACTTTAAAAGAGACGATAATCCTTTGAGTTTGTTTCGGCATTTCTTCTCAGAGGTAGTCAGCTAGGAAATGCCGACTCCATCTAGTTTAAAAAAATGTCATGTAAAAGTGATTTAATATCCTACTTGCATAATAAACAATTTCAATTTCAATTTTGATAAAGTAAGAAAGTTCATAAATTGAAAAAGTCAAGCTGGTACTTGCCTGGTTCCGGAACCGCAACCTCGTAAGAAGCGGGAGACTTAACCACTGGATCATCATGACATTGTAAGTTTTCTAGCTTTTTACCAATTACGTATGTTGGGTGGGGGTCTGAGTTTCTGACTATTGACTACCCGTAACGACTGACAAAGTTCTACGAATGACAACCGGGACAAACGGCATAACGCGCTTTCCGAGACGATGGGCGCGTCAGTGATGTCTTAGATATTTTTTTTTGTATTAATTAAATAATTATATATATATATATTATTTATAGTATTTTAAATTTGTATTATATTTGTTTATACGGGCCTTGATGCCTGAATTAAATGGATATATAAATAAATCCGTATTGGACTTGCCCGGTTTCGTACCCGCAATCTCATGCATGAGTGGCAGACTAAACCACTGAGAATTTTCGTTTTTTTTTCTATTTTCGACAATGTGTCATGAATGTAGTGAAATAAGTAGGGTTTGTCATTTTCTTATCGACCGACCCGTTACATTTGATTGAGACGGGTCCGCGGGTCTCAATAAGCGTCCGGAACTATCGTATGCCGGACAACTTAGAGGAAAAACATCAATTTTTATTAACATTACAAAAGGTAGGCACCAGGAATGTTAGTTAAAGAATAACCTCTACATAGATTTTCCACGTAGCGTAACTTTAATTCTTATACGTATTTCGAATTATTAATCATTATCTTTACATAGTTAAATTACATTAAACAGTTTTTACATAGTTACATTAATTCGTTTTTGCATATTTAACTTTAGTACGTAAGAACTTTCCTGTATATGAATGTATCTCTAGCAAATAAAAGATTGATCATCATCATCTCCCTAGCCTTTTTCCCAACCGTGTTGGGGTCGGCTGCCAGCCTAACCGGATTCAGCTCGATACCGGTGTTTTACGTGTAGCGACTGCCTTCCGCTGCCTCTTCGCTTAGACCTTTAAAGCTACTGGACGGATGCAGTTTTGACCGCAATATATAGAGTGATTTAAGAGGAAGGACTATATGTATAATAGACTAGCTTTTGCCCGCGGCTTCGCTCGCGTTAAAAAGAGACAAAAAGTAGCCTTCGTTACTCTCCATCCCTTTAACTATAATCCACTTAAAAAATCACGTCAATTCGTCGCTTCGTTTTGCCGTGAAAGAAAGACAAACATACAGACACACAGACAGACAGACAGACACACTTTCCCATTTATAATATTAGTATGGATATGTCACCGGAAAATAACAAGATCCGTAAGTTTATCAATCTACTAGGAAGTTTATAAACTTCCGTAGGATTCTAAACGGGAGATAAATTGTAATATTTTACGTCCACATTTTCGTAAATTTATCAATTTCCGACGTCATACGGTAAATTTATAAACTAACGGATATCTATTCGTAAGATTTTATATGGTTCGACCAATCACAGAAACTCTTTTAAATATACGCATCTTTGAAATACGTAAAATAACACACTGCTCTCTGATTGGTCAACGTTCATAGTTTATGTTCCGTGGCGAACAATGGCGGCCGCGAGGAAGGAGAAGTGGCACGTGACAGTCAACCAATCAGATATCGCGTAGCGTTTGGTTACTGCTTACTTATTATTTTACGAGTGAGTTCAGTAAGTTTATCAATTTACGAAAATGTGGACGTAAAATATTACAATTTATCTCCCGTTTAGAATCCTACGGAAGTTTATAAACTTCCTAGTAGATTGATAAACTTACGGATCTTGTTATTTTCCGGTGACAGATATACAGGGTGTCCCACGGCTATGCCACATGGAGGGACAGTACTTTAAATATTGTAGATAGAACATTTTACTGAAAGAAGACATTATTTGAATTTTAAAAACATTTTGAACTGTACTGATAGATATTTAAATAAATTCATAGTTGAACCGGGAATCGAACCTGTTACTCGAGAAAATTAATCAGCCTGTGGTTTTATCATACCGATCGAAAGGCTTCATCACAAGGATTATTTTTTGCTAAATAACATAGTGTCAAAATAAAAGAAAGACTATGAATTTTAACATTTTAATACAAAATTAGTCAATTTTTCAAATGCTCAAAATGAGTCCATTTTTCTTAAATACAAAGTGATAACTTTTGATTATTTCGTTCCCTGACGATTTTTTGGGCTTGTTGTGGTGGATATTTATTTATTAAAATGATGCGTACTACTCAAGTGGGCAGATTAATTAGTAATAAGTAGTTATGATGGTCAATTGTATGTCCTCACGGCAACGTAAGCTTTTAACTTTCTGAACAAAATTTTACATCGAATGTAAAAATTCACGGTCTTCCTTTTATTTGTGACACTATGTCACTTAGCAAAAAATAATCCTTATGATGAAACCTTTCGATCGATATAATAAAACTACAGGGTGATTATTTTTTCTCGTGGAACAAGTTCGATTCCCGGCTCAACCATTTAATTATTTAAATTTCTATTAATGCAGTTTAAATTGTTTTTAAAATTCAAATAATGTCTTCTTTCAGTAAAATGTTCTATCGACAATATTTAAGGTACTTTCCCTCCATGTGGCATAGCCGTGGGACACCCTGTATATTATACAAAAGAAATCCGAGATTTGTAACACCCGTGTAGGCTTGCCAGATGGTCGGGAAATTCGGTTTGTCTAGTAATTTTATGTCGTGTCCCGTGTACCAATCCGTATTTTTATTTATTTTTTGTCCCATCCCAGTAATTAGACCTTGAAGTCCCGGGTTCCGAAAACCTATAGTTTTTTTTACCCATTTCCTTGTGAAACTGCGGTGTGTCGCTAGTTTTGAATAAACAGACAAAAAAATAACTAGGTCAAATTAAATAAAACGGATGAATAGACCAGGTCAATGGTGTCTTTGAGAAGGAATCAAGTCCTCATATTTCTTAATAGCTGTCCCTTACAGCTTTACCCCTCTTCGGTGACTGCACGGCACCTAAGTCGTAGCGTGAAGTTACAGCCTTGCGTCATTTGCTGATAATAGTGCTGATTCTCTTGGTCACAAAATAATTCAAATTTAAGCTAAGTGCATTTTTCTCTTTCCATTGCATTAACAAAATCACATAGGATATAATTTAGTTTAGTTCTGTCAAATTAGCCAGCGCCTAAAGTAAATCAACGTATTTTTAGTGGCCATGTTTATAATTTCGTAAAAATTATCTGGACTGCCTTAATTTGACAGGACTAAACTAATATTTTATCTTCTGTCTATTTCTTAATGAAAAGAAAAAGGTGCACTGAACTTAAATTTAGTTCAGTTTTTAAACTCAAAGTTTCTCTGTATTGATGAGAGAATTTTGTAATGTCTATTCTTAGTTTTAACGATTAATTACAGAAAATCTTTCCTCTCTAAGTATAATAATAATATCAGAGATTCTCACCCAACCTTTTAAAATAATCTTTTACCATAGGGCCCCGTAACCCCATGGCTGGGACCATGGGAACTGGGTCACTGGATCGATTCAGGTCGAACTTGAAACTTTGGGGGCCGTGTTATATTCCGTGGCTGTATGAAGGCTATCTATATGTTTATATAAAATGGTAAATAGACTGACAGATTGACTGACTGTTCAATTCAATTTAATTTATTTACTTTAAATAATTCCGTTGATGTTACAATGCAGGCTGCTGTGTGTATAGAAAGAAAAAGAGAGAATAAGGAATTTTTTTTGGAAAAATCAAATCTAATAAAGTTCAAAAATTTAATGGGCTAGGCTGATAACGTTTTTACATACGCTCATTGACATAAAGAACTTTATTTTAAACATCATTTTATACTTTCACACTTTTAGTGCATCAACCTGAGGCATCTACCTCATAATTTCTCTGCACCACCTTAAGGTGGACTGGCAGAGAATGCCTATGGCATTAGGTCCGCCTGTACAATACGTACTAAGTATTAAATAAATGAAGAAGTAGAATATAGCTCATCCACTATTTACCCCTTTAAGGTAAAAAGATAAAATAAGGGTTGGAATTGTCATTCACGCGGGCAAAGCGATAGCTAGTTTAGTCAAAATGGTTGCCTTGGTAGTTTAGAAAGTCATTAAAAATAATCAGTTTAGATAGATAGTAATTTTGGTTTTTTAACCGTTGCCCCACGCTAGGAAATTTTCCTCTATCATGGGTGGATTTACAAACTTATAATGTCACATCACAAATAACGAGACTCAAAACAAATACCTATAGAACATACCAATATTTGTACCGTGAGGGAATCGAACATGGGGCCGAATTGAATCGAATCGCTCAGCCTTTGCGTCAAACTTGTTGAGCGATTGTATAAATATCTTAGGAGTTACTACTCGATACTATAATTTTATTAATATAACCGTACATTGGTGCCGATTCTCTTGTGCACAAACTAACGTAAATCTAAAGTTAAGTGCATCTTTCTTTTTCCATTTCTTAAAGAAAAGGACAGAAGATACATTTTAGTTTAATCCTGTCAAATTAGACAGCGCCTGATGACAATTGACGCATATTTAGACGCCATGTTTTTAAATTGCGTCTAAATTATCTATGGAGTGTCTAAATTTGACAGGACTTAACTAATATTTGATCTTCTGTCCTTTTCTTAATTAAACGGAAAGAGAAAGATGCAATTAACTTAAATTAACTTTAGGTTGTGCACAAGAGAAACGGCACCATTGTCATTTAAATTGAAAAATACTATTTTCAAACTGGAAATTGGCAGAAATCACCGAAAAGTCGGTGGATAATTGCCATAACTAATATAAAAGTCGGTGGATTGCCATAATTTATAAAAGTTGAAGTTGATAAATATCGTAGAGATTTTATTATTCACACACAAGACCGTCAGACAAAATTAGACTCGCAATATTGCGAAACTAATAATATTAAATGGATACATTTGTTTGTAAAAATAAAATCTAAAACACAGAACAGATTTGAAACATTTTATCGCCAATATGAAAGTTAGACAGCTATTTATACTTGTTGTAGTTTTCAAGAGAACTCTTCAAAAGTTCGGGATAAAAACTATCCTATGTTCTTTCTCAAGGTCAACTCTATCTCTGTACCAAATTTCATTAAAATCAGTTCAGTGGTTTAGACGTGAAAGCGTAACATACAGACAGACACACTTACTTTCGCATTTATAATATTAAGTAGGGATGCAAGAGAAATTTTGTCTGTATATTTTAAATTGTCAAGAAGTCAGAAAGTTGAAACGTTCCATGATTTTCTGATGATGGAGTCAAAATCCACCCTTCTAGTAGTTGCACGATGTTGTAATTTGCCGAGTTGCGCCCTCGTCCTTATCTCCTCATCTCTGTAATTTTGTAGATGTGCTCCCATAAAACATGCCCCCGGTAAGGTTGAGTATACGCAACCTACCTACGAATCCTCATTATTATTATTTGGTAGGTCGAAAATACCGATGAGAATCTTGTCTTTCTACAATAATACTTATATCATCACATATATTGTATGTGACTTGATTCTTGTTGAATTTTCGCTTTAAAGCGACATTTTCTAAGTACAGGTTACTTAGAAAATGTCGCTTCTTGTGGGGCCCATAAGACAGCAAATTATTACGGTTCATGAGATGCATCTCTCCGCGACGCACAGACAGACGCGAGGCAAACGGACGCCCGGATAGGTTTCGATTGAAATAGAAAATGTAATAACCTTTAGTCAACCAAGCGGCAGCCGGCTGTCGCGCTCCTATTGTTTTTCTATTGTGTCTCGAGTCTCGAATCACGTGTGTTCGAGGAGAAAATTAAAATTACTGAACGGTTTTCGACAAAACTTTACGGTAGATAATACAGCTTACACCTCGCTAGTAAATCATAAAAAAACAGCGACAGAATAAAAAGTATTAAGCCCAGTCAAGCCCTGCCCACCTTGGCGCGCTCAGCGCAGGTAACTAGTTGTGCCGAGCGCTCAGAGATGGCGCTGGTGTGGGCGACTCCCACGGGAGCATCGCGACATCCGGGGGGGAGGCGCGGATGTGACGACATCCGGGTACAGAGCACATGAGCGAGTGTGGCAAGATGTGTCCGGGGATATCTTTTATGTTGTTAGATGATATTAAGTTGATGGACTGGTTGATGTTAAATTGTCATCGTTGTCTATAGGTGTTTGTCAAATTAAAGGCGTCATAAATGCGAAGCTAAGGCAAGAAAATAAAATGTATAATGCTGGTTTTATTTAAATAGAAAAAAACAGAACATACATTGAGAGTTCTTAAAGGTAGGCTTAATAAATACACTATACTCGTTATATTTTTCAAGCAAACTCTGATGGATAGATGAAGAGACTATACTTACTAAGCACTGACTTTAGCTTAGCCATGTTTGGACATGCCTGTCTTGAAGGCATCAGGATAAGCTGGATACAACAACAGCATAATATTATTTGATGAACCTAAGGTGCAAAAGCTGTGCAACAATTTCACTTCAGGTAAAAATCATCATATAATTTTCACGGGCATATTAATAGGACCCAATTTTAAGAATAAACAAAAATAATTATCTAGGTCCTAAGTAGCTTTTTTATTAGCTACGCCTGATAACCTAGATTCTAACGTGCTAAATAACTGTCTAGGTTAGTTTTTAAAATTACCTAGTTTTAGGCTACATTCGTTAACCAATTGACGCAAATTAAATGGAAGATCAGGGAACTTGGAGTATATTTATATCGTTTATCAAAAGAATCCTTCACATACGTTGTTATAAATTTCAACATAGTTAAAAATTTTGGTAATCAACGAACGAAACGAACGAGAAACGTGTTTTTTTCAGCGTTTTTTGCGTACTAAACAAGGGTTAAAAAGAAACACGACCTTTTTCTAGATCCAATATAATAGGTACGTCTTTCATAAGTAATCGTTTCAGTGATTTAGCTGTCAAAGGCAGACTTACAGAAAGCTCAATCAGAGATACTTTCGCAATTAACAAGCAAGCTAAATCCCGCGATAAATCCCCACAACTCATCCCATGTGTGCAAACATATCATAATACACAAGTAGGTAGCAACATAACGCCTGTCGCGATAGGAAGCGTTTAGTCGCGCCGTTGGAAGCCAGCACTTCCGCCCCCTAGTTCCTACTGGCATTTAGGGCGAAGGGACCCTGTGCTACTAAGTGTGGCCTGCGACTTATTAAGGAGGATTCCTACTTTGTAAAGAACACACTCTCCAAATCTCATATCTCTAGGACCAGCGGTTTGGGCTGTTCGTTGATTTATTAATAGTTATTCAATCAGAAATTTTACCATTTTTCATTTATTTATGGAACTTCATGGAAGACTTACTGCTTAAAAGCCTAATAAAAGAGAAACCATAGTCGCCAATCACAAGTTTTGTGTACACAAAAGGTGTCCCCGCGTCTATGGTTAGGTTGGTACCTAGCCTTCCTTGATAAATAGGCTAACTAATATTAGATTTATTTAATTTGAACCAATAGTACCAGTTTTTTAATATTAGTACAGATACATAACTAAAACGTGGAATAAAAAACAATTCTCAATTTTGTCGGAAAACGAGAAAATGTTTTGAAAAGTTCAGTAAAATTCACCCTCATTGACATACACATTATTCTGATCTTTGACTTTGTTACTCCCATAATCCTTCTGACTGTAATTTAAGTCTAGAAGTCTAGTAAGTATGTCACGTATAGATACTTACGACTTCGCCCGCGTAAGGCCGTATATACAGAAAGAAAGCTGGAAACTTATAAGCGCTTACCGGCGCTTATCAGCGCTGGTCCGTTCTACACAAAGGAAGCAGGTTGAAGCAGACTAATCAAAATGTCGGAATGATTTGCTTGCAGTTGCGCTGACCAGCGCGTGTTGAAGCTTGTCGGTATTCATATATTTTCCTGCGCGGATTACCAGCGCTGACAAGGCTTATAAGTTTCCAGCTTTCTTTCTGTATACGGGCTATATGTCGATACTTTCATCCCGTATTCCACCCTTTTATGGTTGAATTTTCCAAATATCCATTCTTAGTGGTTACCTACTCTTTACAAAGTACACACTTTTCTTCTTTAACCATACTATTATAAATGAGAATGTAACTCTGTCTGTCTGTCTCGCTTTCACGGCAAAACTACTGAACCAATGTTTGGTACAGAGATAGTCCATAGCTTGAGAAAGAACATTGGTTAGTTTTATCCCATTAATTCTACGGGAACGGGAACTACCCAGGTAAAACCGCGTGGGGACAGCTATTAGAATATTGAGCACATTTGCGATGGACTCCCATTGCAAGGACATAGTTCCGATGGCATTATAACTGGCACGTGTAATAATCCATACTAATCCATACTAATATTATAAATGGGAAAGTGTGTCTGTCTGTCTGTCTGTTTGTCTTTCTTTCACGGCAAAACGGAGCGACGGATTGACGTGGTTTTTTAAGTGGAGATAGTTGAAGGGATGGAGAGTAACATAGGCTACTTTTTGTCTCTTTCTAACGCGAGCGAAGCCGCGGGCAAAAGCTAGTTTGCTCATAACCAAGCGTAGTGGGCCCTCCGGCCGGTATTGTAAGTCCAATTGAAAATATTGCATTAGAATTGATTTTAAATGTATCTGCAGTTTTAAGGGTGTTCGTGAAACGGTTAGTGAGCGAGTGCGAAGCCGGAGGTCGTGGGTTCGATTCCCACCCAGGACAAGCATTGATGGGCATAATTGTTTATTTTCTGGGTAGAATTTATCTATTCATCTATACTAATATTATAAAGAGGTAAAATTTGTAAGTTTGTAGGTTTGTAAGTTTGTATGTAGGGGGTAATCTCTGGAACTACTGGTCCGATCTAAAAAAAACTTTTTGTGGTACATAGCCCATTTATCGAGGAATGCTATAGGCTATATACCATCACGCTACGACCCACGGGAGCGGAGCAGTACCGAAAAATGCGGGTGAAACCGCAGGGGACAGCAGCTAGTAGATTATATAAGTATGTATATCAGTTGTCTGGTTACCATAACACAAACTCTGCTTACTCAGGTGGCCGTGTGTGAGTAGTTCCAAGATATTTATTTTTTATCTACTACTACCGTTTCCCAGCGCAGCAGTTTGGCATCGTTGGTTCCGTACTTTAACAATATACAGGGTGGAAAGTTTCAATGGAATGAATAATGAATGAACATTTGTACCACCCTTTATACCGTGTTTTTTTTTGCAAATAAATATTATCTTATCAAATGGGGTTTGGAGGAGAAAACTATTTTAAATTGTTAAGGTTAAGTTACTAGGTGTATTTTTGGTCTCGCACAACCCGCTAGGAGATAATTATTCTACTCATAAAAACAACATTATGGTCGGGAGCGGGAGGGCATTGAACTTTTGTTAGAAACAGCTGATATTTTTTATTGCGATTTCAGAGTTGGTTCCATAATAAATTTGTTTGTTTTCATGGGTAGAATCATCTCCTAGCGGGTTATGCAAGACCAAAAATACACCTAGTACAATTTTAATAAAAGTAAACATTCCTTTATTAAAAATAAATTAAAACTTTCAGTAAAATAACCTATCTAAAGTAGTTTCCTTCCTGTATAATTGATAATATGTATAATTATAGTAATCATGGTAAAAATAAAACACTGCAATTATTTACAAACTATTTATTACAATGTTTCACAACCGGATCTATCAGATCCATTTTTCCTATGACATACGACTATTTAGTAATACCGTTTTTGTTTACTACAAATATAACATACCGCGAGTTCTACTAGAAGTCATTGTGTAACATTGCTGATTAGTTCTGCCAAAAGGAACCAACCAATCAATTATTTTTGTTCATAATTACCTATAATAATCAAAGCTATTGGAAATCCAAAATAAAAATGTATCCGATAATAAAAGTTTCGTATATTTTGTGCTAGTGACCTGTCCCACCTTCCCACGAGTGTTTCAAATCTTTAAAAATCCTTCACTTTGTTATATGCATGATCTAAAATAAACCGCATCAAAATCTGGTGCGTTGTTCTAAAGATCTAAACGTACATAGTTAAAGACAGTGGAAAGCGACTTGGTTTTTTACAATGTGATGATAAGTTTCTTAGAATATTTAAAATAATTACATTGCGTTGATTTGCTTTGGCACAACTTAACATCAAATTCACAGTACCGATGTCCCCGAAAGGTACTTTCTAGAAAATACCTTTCGCGCAACACGCAACATGTAGCTGCAACAGTGTAACTGTTACGGCCCGGGCATTACCACAGGCCGCGGCACTTTATTTTGCCGTGCGCTTGGAGCGCGCGACACTTGCGCGTTGCCATACACGCCGCAGCCGCCCGCGCAGCGCCGCCAGGGCGCCGCGCCACGCCAACCAGTCGCTGCCCGTGCACCGGAGCGAGTCCACGCTCGTCGCACGCGCCAGCAGCGAACTCACAATCAGACATCGCCAACAGCCTTCAGCCATTTTGTAATACGTATTACATTATTAAATTCAGAAGTTTAATCAGCATCAAGTCTTTATAATTTCAAGCAACCTCCTGACCTCAAATACTACACAGCGCTAACATTGGTCCTTCGTCCGTCTTCAAGAACCAGAAAACCAGGAAAACAGAAAATTTAGCAGCGTGCCGTCTTGTGGAACACCACGCGGCGCGACGAACAAAGAAAGGGACTGTATCGAGTGAGTTCGTTCCAATCCTTGCTATTTTCCTTTCTTATTTCAATTTCCAGCCTCTATTTGTGCTTGGTGGGTCGTGCTTATTCGTATTTTGCGTGTTTCACCGACTTTACTGCAGATACCCAGGCACATTGCGCTAAACGCACTTGGGCATAAAAATGTCTGAAGCACGATATAAGCAACTAATAGCAGCACGTGGCAGTCTTAAAGCTAAGCTTACCCATTTTGCGACCCATTTAAAAGCCGTAACTTCAGAATACAAATCATCTTTAACAGAAATTGAGATAGCAGAGCTTGAATGCCGCTTGTCTAAACTTGATGCTACCTCCACTCAATTTGATGTTGTCCAAACAGAGATCGAGTCGTTAGCCGGTGAAGAGCACGATGAGTACGAGCAGCGCGAGCAGTTTGACAACCGCTTTTACTCGCTGCACGCTGAAGCCACTGCGTTGGTCAAGTCAGCGCGGACTCGGGCGGCGGCGCGTGACGGGCTCGAGGAGGGCAAGAGCGACGCCAGGGACGGCGTGCATCAAGGTTTCGTGAGGCTACCCAAAATCAACCTGCCTCAATTCGACGGCAACTATCAGGACTGGCTCGCATTTAAAGATACGTATATCTCACTCATACACAACAACAAATCAGTAAACCAAATTAATAAATTTCATTATCTTCGTGCAGCTCTTAAAGGCACCGCTGCCTTAGTTATACAAAGTTTAGATTGCACATCAGATAATTACAACATAGCATGGAATTTGCTCACCAGCAGGTTTGACAATGAGCGCTTGTTAATTAGCAACCATATGAACGCTCTCTTTGATTCCGAACAAGCACAAAAGGAATCCAGTGCATTCTTAAGAAACATAATTGATACATCTAATAAAAACCTGTCTGCTCTTTCCTCTCTTGGCTTACCCACTAACAACTGGGATGATGTAGTTATTCATTTTATGACCAAGAGATTAGATTATAAAACATTCAGAGAATGGGAGGAACATCGCAGTTCCATTGCAGGCCGTCCAACACTTCAGCAATTTCTTACTTTTTTAACAAACAGAGCAGACTTGTTGGACACCTTACAACAAGAAACATCACACAAAAACATTAAACAGAACATTCAGAAGTCAGATAATAATAAAAATAAACCTTCATCATCCTATAATGCAAATGATTCATCTACTGTTACATGTCCTATGTGTAAAAAGAATCATGAGCTTTTTAGCTGTCAGGACTTCAGAAATCTAGATGTTGTCACCCGCAATCAGAAAATGTCACAATTTAAAGTTTGCAAAAATTGTTTGCGGTCAGGTCACACAGAAAAGTATTGCAAATTATCACATTGCAAATACTGTACAAACAGACACAATACACTTTTACATATGGACAAAGAGACAGAAACACCAGTTCCTGTCGCTCTGTCAGCAGAAATACAGACTCACAAAACTTGCATCCTGCTTTCCACAGCGCTAGTGAAGGTGGCAGACTCCACGGGAAGACTTCGCACAGCTCGCGTCCTGCTAGACAACGGCAGCACTTCCCACTTCATTACGCAGCACTTCAGTGAGAAACTAGGTCTTAAAGCAAACAGCGCAGGCTCTATGGTATCAGGTATCAATAATCAATGTTCCTATAGTGCAGAGTCTTGTGAAATAACCATACAATCATTCTCAGGCGACTATGTAACAAAACTCAGTTGTTATATATTACCTACAATAACAAAGTCTTTGCCTTCGTCATTCATAGACATCAAAGACTTGCCTATTCCTTCAGGCATTGTTTTAGCAGATCCCTCATTTAATATTCCCTCCACCGTAGACATATTGGTTGGGGCAGAAATCTTTTGGGATATTCTAACTTCCAACTTCATTGATTTAGGAAGCCAACGTCCTAAGTTGCAGCAAACTAAATTAGGTTGGTTAGTGTCAGGTAGAATCAGCATAAACAAACATACAAACAGAAACACAGACATTCAGACAAACAGAAACACAGATATTCAGACAAACAGAAACACAGACATTCAGACAAACAGAAACACAGATATTCAGACAAACATAAACACAGACATTCAGACAAACAGACACACAGATTTTCAGATAAACGGAAAAACAGAAATTCAGACTAATAGAAATACAGAAATTCAGACAAACAGAAATATAGATATTCAGACAAACAGAAACTCAGACATTCAGACAAACAGAAACACATACATTCAGAATAATAATCAGGAAAAGAAACACACAGAACAACACAAATGTTATTTTACACAGAATGAAGATGCACAGCTTACCCGATTCTGGGAGTTGGAATCAGTGTCTTCACGGCACAATTTATCTCAGGAGGAACGAGCTTGTGAGCAGAGCTTTGCAGAGACTACTCGTCGAGATGATGAAGGTAGGTTCATAGTATCTATACCATTAAAAGAGCCACCTGAAGTTCTTGGAGACTCCTACTCAATAGCAAAGCAACGTTTTCTCTCCTTGGAACGCAGATTATCCCGTGACTCTAAATTTAAAAAGATGTACTTAGATTTCATGTCTGAGTATCAATCTCTGGGTCACATGACAGAAAATAAACAGCAAACAGAACCAAAGGTTAGTTATTACTTACCTCATCATGGAGTGGTAAGAGAGGCGAGTACCACTACTAAGTTAAGAGTAGTCTTCGACGCTTCAGCCATAACAACAACAGGTAAGTCATTTAATGACATACAGATGGTTGGACCAGTGGTTCAAAATGACCTGCTGTCCATACTACTCAGATTCAGACAACACAAATACGTAATCACAGGCGACATAGAAAAAATGTACAGAGCCATATTAGTAACACCATCACAACGTTCATTACAACAAATTTTGTTTAGATTCAGTCCTTCAGAACCAATAAAATCATACACACTCAATACTGTCACTTATGGTACGGCATCAGCGCCATACTTAGCCACTAAATGTTTAGTTTCCTTAGCAGAACAGACCTCAAATTCAGATGCCAAACAAGCTATTACTCGGGACTTCTATGTCGACGATCTTCTCAGTGGAGGAGAGACAATCCCAGCAGTAATAGACTTATGTCAGAACATTAAAACAACACTGAGTGCTGCTAATTTCAATCTGAGAAAATGGCAGTCAAACAGTTCAGAAATCTTGCAAGCTATTTGCCTTAATTCAGAAACAGAAGTAAAACAAAAAACATTAGATTTAAATAATTCATTACCTAATAAAACGTTAGGCTTACATTGGGACTCCAGAGTAGATAACCTACTGTTTTGCATAAACATTGAGTTAAACAGAAAAATAGTCACAAAAAGAGTGATATTATCATTAATCAGTCAAGTCTTTGATCCCTTAGGGCTGCTAGGGCCATGTACAGTTGAGGCAAAAATGCTCATGCAAACATTATGGCTCGACAAATGCAGCTGGGATGACGAAGTGTCTCTTGTTATCAAGACCAGATTTCAGGCCTTTGTTCAGTCACTTTCACACCTAAATTCAATACGCATACCACGCTGGGTTTGTTGTGAAAGTGCTGTTAAATTTGAATTACATATATTTACAGACGCCTCAGAACGTGCGTATGGTGCATGTGTGTATGTCAGAACAGTTGACACACAAGGTAAAGCCTGTGTCAGACTGCTAGCCTCCAAAAATAAGGTAGCACCTTTGAAACCAATAACTATACCTAAGCTAGAGCTGTGCGGAGCATTATTAGGTACAAGACTATGCACTAAAATCTTAAAATCACTTACAATAACATTTCACCAATGCTACTATTGGACTGATTCCATGGTTGTCCTGGGCTGGTTAAACACCTCAACTAGCCGCTTAAAAACCTTTGTACGTAACAGGGTAGGTGAAATTCAAGATACCACCTGTGGTTGCAAGTGGAACTATGTACCTTCTAAAGACAATCCCGCAGACCTAGTTTCTCGCGGAGTAAAGACTGTTGTCATCACTGAGTCAATGCTGTGGTGGCACGGACCAAACTTACTTCATCAGACACCTATCAATTTTCCTAAAATACCAGTTACACAAACACAGGCACCTCTTCCAGAAACAACACTACACACAGTAGTTTCAGACAATTTAAATGATAACAGAATCTTAAAACTTATTTATAATAAAAGTAACTATAATAAGTTAATCAGAATAGTAGCCTACATCAGAAGGTTCATTCAGAATTGTAGAATACCTGACAGCAGAAGCTCAGGTATTTTAACATCGACAGAACTTCACTGTGCAAGAAATATAGTGTTAAATATTTCACAACGTGACATGTTCCCTGAGGAATATCATATTATTAAAACAGACCAGTCTCTACACAAAAAACACAAATTAAATTCATTATCTCCTTTCATTGATAATGACAACATATTACGCGTCGGTGGACGCTTAACTAATTCAAATTATGAATACAATGTCAGACATCCTATACTATTATGTAGCAAGCATCATCTTACACAGATCATTTTTTACAAACAGCACAGAGATTTATTACATGCAGGCCCACAATTGCTACTGTCACACATCAGACAATCTTACTGGCCAGTGGGGGGGAGGAACCTCGCGAGGCGTACCGTACACAGCTGTGTACGTTGCTCTAGATTTAAACCTAAGCCTGTTCAACCTGTAATGGGTAACTTGCCGCATGACAGGACGCATCTAGAGTTTCCTTTCCTACACACAGGTATTGATTATGCTGGGCCAGTTCTGATATCAGATCGAAAAGGCAGAGGTAGTAGACTCACGAAATCTTACATTTGTGTTTTTGTATGTTTCGCAGTCAAAGCTTTGCACCTCGAGCTCGTCAGCGACCTCACCAAAGAGGCATTCATTGCTGCTCTTCATCGGTTCATGAGTCGACGTGGCAAGCCACAGACCATTTCATCTGACAATGGAACAACCTTTGTCGGAGCTAGTAACGAAATTAATTCATTTTTTAAAACTTATTCAAATAATATTCAGTCAGACATGTCCAATCAGGGTATAGATTTTAAATTTATTCCACCCTACACTCCACACTTTGGTGGGTTGTGGGAATCAGCAGTCAAGTCGGTCAAGCATCATCTTAGGAGAATACTCTCTCTGACTCATCTCACATATGAGGAAATGTCGACTTGCCTGGCACAGATAGAGGCCATCCTAAACTCCCGGCCCCTTACTCCTTTGTCTACAGACCCTTCAGACCTCACCTGCCTTACGCCATCCCACTTCCTCATTGGACGAACCCTCACTTCAGTACCCCATCCATCAGTCACAGAAGTTAACATAAACAGACTGCAACGCTATGAGCGAATTGAAAAACTAAAACAACATTTTTGGATGAGGTTTTCTCATGACTATATTACTCTGCTACAGCACAAGACTAAATGGCAATCAACAGGTGAAGACCTCAAGCTGGGGTCCTTGGTTCTCATCAGAGATCGGCACCAGCCTCCACTCCTATGGCTGCTGGGACGAGTCGTCAAGTTGCATCCCGGACCAGACAGCACAAGCAGAGTGGCAGACATCCGCACCTCCAAAGGTGTCATCCAGAGGGCATACAACAACATATGCCCTCTCCCCATCACAGCATCATCTTGAAGCAAGCTTCAACCCCGGGAGCCTGTTACGGCCCGGGCATTACCACAGGCCGCGGCACTTTATTTTGCCGTGCGCTTGGAGCGCGCGACACTTGCGCGTTGCCATACACGCCGCAGCCGCCCGCGCAGCGCCGCCAGGGCGCCGCGCCACGCCAACCAGTCGCTGCCCGTGCACCGGAGCGAGTCCACGCTCGTCGCACGCGCCAGCAGCGAACTCACAATCAGACATCGCCAACAGCCTTCAGCCATTTTGTAATACGTATTACATTATTAAATTCAGAAGTTTAATCAGCATCAAGTCTTTATAATTTCAAGCAACCTCCTGACCTCAAATACTACACAGCGCTAACAGTAACGCAACAATGTTACACAATGAATACGAAACATAACTTGTGCGACACTTGGCTTCTAAGTTTTAAATAACTTAAATATTTTTAATTCCATGCCGTTATTATGGCACATCGAAAAAAACAAAAAGAAAAACTTTGTATTTTGTTACATCTTTGTCACTTAGCCTCTGTGACAACTCATAAAAATTGTACAATTGTTGACAAATTTATTAAAAAATAATAACTTTTTTTGTGCTATGGTTTATTAGACCTTACGACGCCTATAAGCAATGTAAGATCGATTTGGCCATTCACGAAATTGTACAAGATCTGGGTATTTGACTTTAAACTCCCTGTGTCCAGTCAATATAACATCCATTAGACCACGGACCGTCCGTCTCTTGTAAGAATAAGGTCTATTTGATCTACTCTGGCCCTTTTGACTATAAGGCTCCATTGACTGCTCGTCCCTGGTCATTTTCAGGGCAATTTGGCCCTAGGCCTTACTCTTTAGTCAGTGGAAAGTTCATTTGACTTAAAGCCTTGGACAGTGCAAAGTCTATTTGACTTTAGGACTATTTAACCTTAGACCGGCTGTGTCTAGCAAATTTAAGAACTATTTGACCTTGGGCCGTCCGTCCGCCAGTCAGTATGAGATGAATAAGTCCATAGTGGGAGCGAAGTAAAGCGCTGGGCTGATGGAGGCTGGACGCTTGCTGCACTAATAAGGACCTCTGTGGTCTGTTCAATGTCCATTTGAACTTTGTCTGGTTAATGCAGTCTATTCGGCCTCAGGAGGTCCATCGCTGATCAGTGCAAAGACCATCTGACCTTAGCCTGGTCGTTTTCGGGCAGTTTATTTCACCTTACGTTGTCCTTCTCTAGCCAGTGCCAGGTCTTTTTGACCTTAAACCAGCTATCTCAAGTTACTATAAGGACTATTTGACCTTGGGCCGTCTGTCTCTGGTCAGTTTGAGGTGAATGAGTCTATCGTGGGTGCGCAGTATGCTGGACTGGCTGAAGGAGGCTGGGCACTGGCTGCACTGGTATAGAATTCTCAAGTCAGTTCAAATTCCATTTTTAGTATAGACCAGCTTTTTTTGGTCAGTGCATCTATTTAACTTAAGACTGGCCATCTCAGAGCAGCAGATAGTTTATTTGACCTTAGATCGTCCATCTCTGGGCAGCGTAGACTATCTGACCTTGGACCGGCCATCTCTGGCCAGAGTATATGACCTTTAATCGTTCATTTCTGGTCATCGCTAAGTCTGTTTGTCCTTAAGCCGTTTCTAGAAAGTGCAAAACCCATTTGACCTTACATAATCTGTCTGTAGTTCTTGTAAAGGTTATTTGACCTTGGGCCGTCCGTCCCTGGTAAGTTTGAGGTGTATGAGTCTATCGTGGGTGCGCAGTATGCTGGACTGGCTGAAGGAGGCTGGACACTTGCTGCACTGGTAAGGACGTTCTCCTGTGTGGGTGCGAAGATGCCCTTTGAGAATCTGGTTTCGCTGTAACAAAGATTTAAAGGTGAAATGGAAAAAAATAGTACGTACAAAATGATGATTTTTTAACAAAAATATGTAGTTTGGGAAATATTAATGTTTGTTTTTTTTGTACCCTCTTGTCAGATTATGATTTAACTTGGGATTTTAGTTATGCTTTAAGGATGTATGTATCTTCTTTTTTATGTGCAATATAGAATATGAATATGAATGTATTTGCCATTACAGCAAAAAAGTTACCAGAGCTATTAAAAAAATATATATAAAAAAAGGGTTTACTCTCAGAGGTATCTTTAAATTTGTTTGCATCGCTATCAACGGTAGAAACACGACTTTTATTTTACATATTAGACTGTGTTTTAGCATACTTACATCAAAAACCTTATCACACATAGGACAGGGGAACTGTAGCGGCCGCTTATAGCCTTCGTGGACCAACCGTTGGTGTTCCTTCAAAGTCCACGCGTTCACGTAGTTCTGAAACAAATAAAATTAAAAATAAGACCCTGAACGTGGAGATATTTGGCAGAATACCATGAAACAATCAATAAATAATAACCAATAAGTATTTACATTATCTATTTACAATAGATATATTGATGGGTTAGTAGCGTTATGACTACATCTCGATAAGACTAAATAGCAGATATGACTAGTTCGCTATAGGACTTAATCTCGATATGACTAGATCTTGTTAGGACTATATCGTGTTTGGACTAGATCGCAATAAGGCCAGATATCAAAATGACTCATTATCGATATGACGTACAATCGTATCTAAAAGTGGCATAAGTTTAGGAACTTCATGGATTAGATTAGATTAGATTATTTATTTTTGCAGAAAACACTGTTACAATGGTGTTATTAAAAAAATACATGTTTCAAGTGATTCTACCATAAGGCATGCAAAATGAAGAATCCTGATTTATATCAGAATTAAATTGACATTGATATTAATTATAACATTTGTTTTAAATATTTCAAGATATAAATTACTGGAATGTCCTTCTAAAAGATAAAATAATAAATATAGATTAAATAAATTAGATTTTTAGTAATAATAATATTTAAATTATTTCAATGTCATTCTTAGAGTTACGTTACATTATAAGATAAATAAAAATTATTCAAAGATACATGCATACTAGTGTTTAATTACTGATGTCACTGTGAGGTCTTGTTTGGGAAAAATGTCTTTTAAGTAGTCATTTAAAGTATAGTAACACTTTTTAGCTAAAAGGCTCTTTAGATTTTTTTTAAATAAGACAGAATTCATTGCCCTGATTGATTTAGGCAGATTATTGTAAATTATAGGAGCCATGCGAAACACACTTTTGTGCATTAAAGCTGTATGGGTTCGACGCACATAAAGGCGAAATGCGTCACGTTGTTGCCTATTATTGACTTCTGACGCCAGTGGAAACAGGTTTAGATTGACCTTAACAAACATTGAGACCTCATATATATATAAGCTTGGGAGAGTTAGAATGTTATGCTCCTGGAAAAACGGTTTACAGGTTTCAATTATTTGAAGTCCAAACATAGCCCTTATGCACCGTTTTTGTGCCTTAAAAACTAAATCAATATCAGTAGCATTTCCCCAAAAAATTACACCATATCGTAGAACAGAAGCAACTAGGCCATGATATGCCGTTAACAAGGTATTGATACTAGAAATCTTTTTTAATTCATGCAGCGCATATACTGATTTATTGATTTTTTTGCATAAAGTTTCAATCTGAGCTTTCCATTTTAATTTGTTATCCACGGTGAGACCAAGAAATTTTGTAGATTCCACTTCAGATACAGGTTCACCCTTATAGTTAATCTGTGGCATAGTTGCATTCACACGCTGTTTAAAGTGGATTATTTTCGTCTTTCCTATATTTGCCTTCAGATTATTAATGTCAAGCCAATTAATGATTGCATTTAAGGTACTACTTATATCCCGCTCATAGGTTGATCTGTCATTACATTTAATTGCAACAGTGCTATCGTCCGCAAAGAGTGACATTGGGTTTGAATTCGTATTTGGCAAATCATTTATGTACACTATAAAGAGTAATGGTCCCAATACACTTCCTTGCGGGACACCATATTGTATTTTACGTCCCTTTGATAAGTATGTATCCTCCATCTTAGTACTAGTATTAAGCCTGTTAATTTGTGTATACTGAATGCGGTTTTTAAGTAAGTTTTAATTAAATTTAAAATGTTGCCTCTAATGCCATAGGTCTCAAGCTTAGATAATAGGACATCATGTACCACGTGATCAAAAGCCTGTGTCATATCCATAAATATGGCGCAGGTTGGTATTCGCTTGTCGACATTGGACGTTATAATTTCCAGAAATTCATATATCGCAAGATTGATACTTTTGTTTTGTCTAAATCCTTTTTGTTCGTTAGCTAAGATGTTATTGGTTTCAAAATATTGAACAAATTCATTGTATATATATTTTTCCAAAATTTTCGAGAAGATTGAAATTAGGGCAATGGGTCTATAATTATTCATGTTCTCTTTAGTATCTTTTTTATGAACCGGTTTAATAATTGCAACTTTTAGTTGTTCAGGATATACACCAGTTTCTATAGATAGGTTTAGAATGTAGCTAAGGGGTAGCGAAATACATTCCGCTACTAGCTTAATGACTTTAGTGCTTATGCCGTCATAGCCTACACTCATGGTGTTTTTTAAGCCTTTTATAATCATTTTTATGTCGGCTGGCAAACATGGCTTCATAAAGATTGAGTTAAGTCTAGATGTTAGGTATTGCTTATGCTGATCTTTGTTCTTAGTGTTGATTGGTGTTATCTTATCTACAAAATAATTATTAAATGCGTTCGATATGTCATACGGATTTGTGACAGTCTTATTATTTAATTTAATACATGGGATATATTCTAATGGTCTGTTTTGCTTTGCAGTATTAATAGTTTGCCATACAGCTTTTGCTTTATTACTTGAATTCATAATGTTGTAATTGTTTTGTGCTCGTTGGGTCAAATACACTATCTTCTTTAGTCTTTTGGTGTATTGCCTCAGTTTTAATTTGTTGTCTGCATTACGAGTTTTCCTATATTTCCAAAGTAGTTCACGTTTTTTAGCACTACAAGTTTTAATACCCCGTGAAACCCACTTGAGCTTCTTGTGGTTGTATACGGTTATAATTTTGTAGGGAAAACAAAGGTCATAAAATAACTTAAATATGTCAAAGAAAATATTATATGCTATGTTTGAGTCACAAGTATTATACATGTCTGCAAATGTCATTTGTCCTAGATAATATTTGAATTTTGCTTGATTTTCCGCAGAAAAATCCCGTCTCCTGATTTTCCAGAGCTTAATTATACATATATTTTTGACTTGACATCTTAACAATTGTGCGGTATGATCAGACAGCGCTAGGTCAATTACTTCTGACTTACATTTTTTTTCAAAGTTATGGGCAAAATTGTCGATACATGTTTCGCTTACACGTCTGGTAGGTTCCTTCAGTTGTAAATTTAAATTATAATTTAGTAATAAACATTCAAATTCGTTCGTTAACTTATTCCTATTTAAGATATTAATATTAAAGTCTCCAGCTATGACAATATAATGTTTATGATAGTGTTTATGAAGTAAAGTTAGGACCTTATTCAGTGTATCAAAAAATATATCTATGTTACTAGGTAAGGGTACTCTATATACACAGACAATAACAATTTTGTAGTCTGTCAGCTCAATAGCACAACACTCAAACGCTGAGCAGACTGCACAGCTTGTCAGTGTCGATATTTCTTTGCAATTATGCCCATTTTTAACAAAAATACAAGACCCGCCTCGTTTTGAATTAAACCTAGAGTAACATGATTCCAAGTTATAGTTGGGAATTAAACAAGAATTTTCAAGCCCAGACATCATGAAATGCTCGGTGAGGCAGATCACATCAACTTGTGTTTTTTTTTCTAGTAATTCCTGTAAACAAACTGTTAACATATGCGACTTTGTACGCAGCCCAGCAATATTTTGGTGTAGAATGTTTAGATACTTAGGGGCGAAAAAGAGATTCTGATTTTGAGAATTCTTCACCTGGCAGGTTTTCTTTTACACTCTCTGTATTTTCTTGCTTAATTGCATACAACAAGTCAAAGAGGTCACTAAATATAACCTTCATACCATGATTTTTTAAGGATCCCGATCGTGTATACATAGTACGATGGTAACTTAGATTCAAATTAGAGTCTAAAAGATATGCATACTCATGAGTGACAATGTCCATATATAACATATTGTTGAATATTTCTAGTCTAGAGTTGTACAGATTATTGTAATTATAATAATTATTAGATTTAAATGTTGGTAATGTAATTGTAATATTAGTGTTTTTAATGTTCTGTAGTACACATCTAATGTTAGTTATTATATCATAATAGTTATTTGTCTTTCTAAAGTCTTCTTCACCAACCATTATTATACAAAAGTCATTTAATGTAAAGTTTGACAGCTTAGCTTGAATATCCTGTAAGAGAGTATTTATTCCGACATTTGGTGTCAAATAATGTAATATGTGGTAGTTTCCTAGGAAGTAGTCTTCCGCTAAGGCCAATATATTATTGCTTTTATTTGCACTAATAATACAGATATTATTTTTGACTATGGTCTGCGAATAAGAAGATATGTTTCCCTCATTAGTCTTGACAGGTGGCTCCATCTGTGCACTGGAATGTTGAACTGTAGTATTCTGTTGATCTGTATTACTTGTATTCATTAAGTTAAACTCTGTTTGGGTTTGCTTGTTACTGCTTAGTTTTATTGTATGTTTTGTACATTTTTTAGGGGTTTTGAGTGGGGAATGATTTGGAGTAGTAGACAGAATTTGTTTGTATGCAGAATTTTTGCGTATCAGATTTTCGTTCTCTTTTTCTAACGTCACATTTCTCAGCACCAAAGAGTCTATTTCGTTATTAGCGCTCAATACTTTAGCATTAAGCTCATTAATCTGTTTTTTCAGTTCGGTAATGATATCAACATCTTCATCCTCTGATATATCAGGAACACTATGCATGGTGCCATCTAGTGTGTGGTTGCAGAAACTATCCTCTAGATTTGTAACAGAGTGCGCTCGGGCACGTCTAATCGTAATGTTTTCTGTTTGATCCATCATATTTGCGATAGTAGGTTAAGTAGTCTTGATGTAATCCGATAGATGTCAGCTTTCTCAAATTTTAGTGAGATGACAACTGTTATGTTAAAATTTGAATCATTGAAAATTAACGAATTTTAATTTTGCACTTATTTCGATTAGCGTCAATATCAGTGATATAGAAACTTGTACCTGTTGTAATTCACTATTGAGGGCTTCGTGATTTGGTCCAAGTTCTGTATTAAACTGTTGTCACAGATTTGTTTACGTTTTTATACCCTGTAGTCTAGAGAAGAGACAAGTGCCTTTAGTCTTGAGAAGCACTTATTACCTTCATCAGAATGTTTTAGGTGTTGTATCTGCTGACTTTAATTGTAATTTTTCACTTATATTGTAGTTTTGTCATTGAATAATGGATTTACAGTTTTGTCTTCACAGTTTGATCATAAAACTCATTGATATCACTGTCACTTATAGTTTTGGTTCTAACTTCTCAGTTTGTTAAGAAAAAACATTGATATCACTGTCACTTGGTTATTACATAATGTTTTAGAGGTTCACTTAGTTTTATTTACTATAACACACGAGGAGTACCTACTTAGCTTAACTAAAGTGAAAAAGAAAAAAAGAAAAGAAAAATAACAAAAGAAGAAACACCATATTGTTCAATCGCAAGTATCAAAGAGAATTTAATAAACTTGAGACGAAAAAGATTACGCTTCTGTCTTTTTTAAAAAAAACGTTAGTAATTTAAAGCGTAAGTTAAAATAAATAAATAAGTATGGTACAATAAAATGCTTTCATTTTAAGTAACTCAGTATAGGTACCATGTCAAAAAACTTAATGCTTTAACTCGATAACTGTACTCCAAAAAACAAACGAAAATATAGTCGTTACGCTATCTGGACTTATTGCGATCTAGTCCAAACACGATATAGTCCTAACAAGATCTAGTCATATCGAGATTAAGTCCTATAGCGAACTAGTCATATCTGCTATTTAGTCTTATCGAGATGTAGTCATAACGCTACTAACCCATATTGATTATTGCAATTAGTGAAAATAATAAGGAATCATTTTTTTCATCGACAACATGAACTTGTTTATTCAAGATAAACGAGTTTTGTATTGATAATCGAGTAATATTTTTACTTGTGTATCAGTAATAATGCACAGCATTTTTATCGCAGGGATATTGAGACAATAGCGTAAAGTATGGAGTTTTTGGCACTCTTTCTTCACTATATAAAACTACCTTTTAGATAGAGCAACTAGATTAATTAAGAGTAATTGTTTTTAAATGTAAATGACATTCAAATGTGACGTTCAATGGTCTGTACTTTGATGATTGGTGATAAATGATGAATGTACTTTGATGATTACCTTATCACATCTATCACAAGTAAACGGTTTGATATTCAGATGCACCCTGTTCGTGTGTCGCTCTAAATCCCGACGGATCGCGAAACGCTTGTCGCAATGAAGGCACGACAATCTGAAATTAAAATATTTGCTGAATCGTCTTGTAATATTTCGGAAACAAACGACCGTTTGAAGGCCAACTCATCACCGTATATGCGTGTCGCTATGTTTTTAGTACAAATACCTAAGAATATAATCAAGGGATTCCAAGAGATTTCTTAAATTCAATATAGGTCGAAAAATACTGAAACACTTGAGTGTCATAAATCAGAATTTGTGTTTGTGCGAATTGTGTATGCTTGTGCAATTATGATCTGGCTTCAAAAGCTCAAAACTTAACAATTAATTTTCTGAAACCAATACTCACGGTAATTCTAAGTAAGTGACGTGTATTGCTGCAGTTTTCAAATGGTTTTTCAATGTGGCGTCTGATTTGAAGCTCCTGGAAATAAAATCAGAATTAATAAAGAATGAGAGTATTTCCAAGCGGTACTTATTATATAACTAGATGAAAATGGCTGAATGAACTAAAGTTAAATGTAAGTAAATACTACATTCCTATTATTGCCAACAACAGGGCAAAGACCTCTTCTTATTATACTAGGTGTATTTTTGGTCTTGCACAACCCGCTAGGAGATGATTCTACTCATAAAAACTAACAGCTTTTTTACATATTTCATACAATATGGTCGGGAGGGCATTGAACTTTGAACTTTTGTTAGAAACAGCTGATATTTTTTTCGAGATTCAGAGTTGGTTCCATAATAAAAGTTGTTTGTTTTCATGGGTAGAATTGGATAAAATTTAAACGGGTTGTGCAAGACGTACTTCTTGTATAACACATAACAATAAAAGAGAGAACATCACTTACTTGTCGCACTCGACGCAGTAGTAGTCGCGGATGTCAGAGTGCTTGCTGCTGTGGTTCCTCAGCTGTGAGGGCGCCTGGAAGGCCATGCCGCACTCCTGGCAGACGTACTTCTTGTATCACTTACTTGTCGCACTCGACGCAGTAGTAGTCGCGGATGTCAGAGTGCTTGCTGCTGTGGTTCCTCAGCTGTGAGGGCGCCTGGAAGGCCATGCCGCACTCCTGGCAGACGTACTTCTTGTATCACTTACTTGTCGCACTCGACGCAGTAGTAGTCGCGGATGTCAGAGTGCTTGCTGCTGTGGTTCCTCAGCTGTGAGGGCGCCTGGAAGGCCATGCCGCACTCCTGGCAGACGTACTTCTTGTATCACTTACTTGTCGCACTCGACGCAGTAGTAGTCGCGGATGTCAGAGTGCTTGCTGCTGTGGTTCCTCAGCTGTGAGGGCGCCTGGAAGGCCATGCCGCACTCCTGGCAGACGTACTTCTTGTATCACTTACTTGTCGCACTCGACGCAGTAGTAGTCGCGGATGTCAGAGTGCTTGCTGCTGTGGTTCCTCAGCTGTGAGGGCGCCTGGAAGGCCATGCCGCACTCCTGGCAGACGTACTTCTTGTATCACTTACTTGTCGCACTCGACGCAGTAGTAGTCGCGGATGTCAGAGTGCTTGCTGCTGTGGTTCCTCAGCTGTGAGGGCGCCTGGAAGGCCATGCCGCACTCCTGGCAGACGTACTTCTTGTATCACTTACTTGTCGCACTCGACGCAGTAGTAGTCGCGGATGTCAGAGTGCTTGCTGCTGTGGTTCCTCAGCTGTGAGGGCGCCTGGAAGGCCATGCCGCACTCCTGGCAGACGTACTTCTTGCTCTTAGGCACTGCTGATACCTCTTTGGAATGTTTACTGTCAACAAGTCAGAAAATAATCTTTTTATCACATCTATCAATGAGTGCTACTTATTGCCTCTAAAATGCATAATTGCTCTGAATTTAAATAACACTCTTTCCTAAAAAACTGTGCATTTCGTCATGGTAAACCAGGTACTATAAAGTGCTTTTCATAATCTTCCTATCATGATCAGATAAAAATGTGAAATGTTGTACAAAAAAGGATAAAAATATAATAAAAATCTTATGTCGTATACGAATTACAACACTATTTTAACAAGCATAATATGCATGTCTTCAATAAGGTAGTTTCCACCATTATCAATTGACGTACTTTTTATGAGCTGTCAAAACGCAATTCTACAATAGATTTTGTATGGCAATGGCAACTTATGACGTCACTAAAATTACAACTCAGTTGACTATCTATTTATTGATTTCAAAGCAACTAAAAATCTAATTTTACGGGAAATTGAATGTGAACCAGATTTTTAGGGGTTAAATTAGGAGATTTTTTATAGAAATTATGTTTTACATTTATTGGTTAACTAGTTGTTCCTCGCGGTTTCACCCACGTAACATTAGGTTTTTGGTTACTGCTTCGCTCCCGTGGGACATAGCGTGATATTATATAGCCTATGTTACTCGTGGACAATGTAGCTTTCGAATGGTGAAAGAATTTTTAAAATCGGTCCAGTAGTTTTTGAGTCTATTCATTACAATCGAACAAACCAAGTTTTCCTCTTTATAATATTAGTATAGAAATATTAATACGAATCGCGTGAAATGCAATGCATGCAGAGTCGCCGCGGCCCCGGAACTTCAAGTGGATTTTAATCAGTATTAGTTTGACACCCTCTCCTGCCCCGACCAAGGCGGTAGAAGTCATTTGATGACTTACCAATCATAAAAAAGCATGCATAATAAAATATACGAATTTCAACACTATCTTAACAAGCATATTTGTATATGTTCAATAGGCGAGATGACAAAAAAAAAGTAATTAGTCCGTCAGTTAGATAATCAAAAAAATTAGGACACGTATTTTTTTCTTTTTTTTCGTAAACAGAAAATGACAATAACACAGTGCGTTGAAGTTTTGTGAAACGTCACACCTTAGTATAATTTTTACTGAGAAGTGACGTCACAAGCCCCCGCTCCGGAACTTTGATGCTCTTTATCTTTGTATTTTGTTATTAATTTGAGCAAGCAAAAAATATGTGTCCAGTATTTTTGGAGTGTCTAACAAACGGACTAAATAGAATGTCATTCTTTTGACGTAGTCAACATCCCTATTATGATATACTTACATGATCATATGCGAGCGCAGTACGTTCTTGTCGGCGTAGCTCTTGTGGCAGTACGCGCACTGCACGCGGCTCTTGTGCGTGTGTGCGTAGTGGATGTGCTTGCGGAGAGATGTCTGACGTCTAAGGAGAAATAATTTCAAACTAAATTAGACCTTATATAATTTGTATAAAGCACATATTAACCACAAATCATGGCCAGGTGTTGTGGTTTTTTTCTGGCATCATGATTAAATACGTCGATTTACTTCAAATTCATGTCAAATTTCAGTTAAGTGCATCTTTCTCTTTCCATTTCATTGAAAAGGACAGAAGGTACATATTAGTTTGTGATCAATAGTGTGGCGACATCTATCGCCGAACATGCAAACTACAACTGACGATCCTGCATCGCGATATGTGAGTTATCGGCGACATTAGAAAGAGAACAACAATCCCGACTAGAACCGTCGGGCAGAGCCCACCAGACACAACATCCGTCTGGTCGGAGGATCCTCCCTTTTCAATGGAGGATGAGGGACTTTACACTCTGTTCCTCATCCCTCTAAAATAGAAACAGCACTATTGTGATAATATTTCTTCACACAAGCTCACACATACAATTCAAATTAGACCTAGTATACATTACAATATGATACAAACTCACTTGAAATTCTTGCTGCAGTACGGACACGTCTGATGCGGTCCAGTGCTGTGATACGCGTTGTAATGATCTTGTATCGTCATGCGACAGTTTCTTGTTAAACCACATTCTTCACATTTGTAGCGGCTGGAAGGAAAAATAATTATTCCAATTTTTATATCTGTCTATGTCAGTAATTCATACTTAATAAATACATCTTTCCCTGAAAGATTTACAATTAATTTAAATCATTGCTCAAATGTATCTTACTCAAAAAAATAGACGACAGTTACTACTATACTTGTCTATACCTATATTAAAAGATTAAAATAATCTTTTAAGACTTAAAGACGAAAATAGTCTTTTAATATAAAAAAAGAATTGGTAAATTTAGGTTCATAGATTACCCCATTCATAGATAAAAAAATATTGTTTAGGCAGTTCCTCTTACTACGTCGCTATAAGTTGTCGTCCTGTATCAATAAATGTTGAGGAAAAAAGAGAGTGGGGCATAATTGGAAGGAAAAGGGGGAGGATTATGCCCAGTAGTGGACACAAGACTGAAGAATTCTTGGGTTGGGAGCACTCGGGATACAGAAATAAATAAGACACGTAGTCACGTACAAGCACAGTATAATGACTGAAAGAACATACAACCGACTACCTGCAATACTTAATAATTATAATATCTTAATGTACCCACAATGGCATATTAGTGCATACATACATTACACCTCCCTTCTTATTCTTAGAATATAAACTTCACCACACAAGATATTTACAAGAGTGATACATACAAACATATTAATTAATGAACCGAACATTACTTATAGCTAAACTAATCTATTTCAAATCGTACGACCGGCTTGCGTATTCGTTTGGAGTGCGTCACTGGTGGCTTCGGCTGAACATCACAACTAGGTGGTTCAGGGGGCGAAGGTATCGGAGGCACGATATTAACCTGAGGGGCACAACTACCTTTATCTGCCATACTTCCCTCTTCTGTAGTACCTGGTAGATCTTTAATCACATGCCTTTGCTCCGATGCCTTCACCCGACCATCAGTCTGTAACGGTACAGCAGTCTCACTCCGGTTGTCTGGTTCTTTGTTATCCTGATTTCCTTGATAAGGAACATCGGACAGCCGAGAACGGCGCCTAATTTGATCAATATGTCTTTTGAGAAGTCTACCGTCATCGCTATCCACTACATACCTACGTGTACCTTCTACCTCTCTCACTGTTCCTTTTACCCACTTGTCTGACGCACCATATTGTCTCGCCCAGACCGTATCACCTTCGCACAGAGTTCGTGGCTTAAGTCCCGCGCATACTGCCTGGCGACTCTGTATCTCGCGTACCTTATTCTCTAATGATCGTTGCCCCCTTAACAAGTCGAGTCTCGAACGAAGTGAGCGCCTTTGTAACATAGCTGCAGGTGTCTCACCAGTTGTAGTGTGCACTGAATTACGGTAAGCTAACAGAAAAGCTTGTAAGGCTGTATCCACATCTACACCATCCTTATACGCTTTTTTTATGGCCCGCTTACAAAGCTTTACCGCGTTTTCTGCCGCACCATTAGATGCCGGGTGATAGGCAGGTGAAAAGCTTTGACGTATCCCATTCTTTTTTAAAAATGAACCAAATTCTTCACTTGTGAACGGAGGCCCTTGATCTGAAACTAACTCCTCTGGCAACCCAAATCTAGCAAATGTAGTTCTTAAAACCTTAATGACACTTAAAGCATTCGTGTTTTTCATTTCAAATACTTCTATCCACTTAGAACTGGCATCCACTAACACAAAAAATTTGGTACCCTGATATGGCCCCAAGAAATCTATATGTAACCTAGTCCACGGCTGCGCGGTATAGGGCCACGGCTGTGGCGGCGCCCGCGGCGGTGAGTCGGCCTCTGCAGCGCACGTCTCACACTGCTTACACATAGATTCTATATCCGCGTCGATATTGGGCCACCAGACGTAACTTCGGCCTAGGCCCTTCATCTTCACGATACCTATGTGCCCACTGTGTAGCTGTCTTAAAACAAGATTTCTCAATTTAGCGGGTATTACCATTCTATACCCCCACATAAGGCATCCGAATTCCGAATATAGTTCGCGACGTCTACGAAAGTATGGCTGTATTTCCGCCTCCGCTACTGCAGCACACTCGTTTGGCCAACCAGATTGTACGTACGACATTATTCTGCATAACTCAATATCTTTTTGCGTAGCCTCCTTAACATCATTGTGAGTGATAGGTAAAAATTCTTCTACAAACTGTACATACGTACTATCTTTCCTATGTGAATGCAAGTTTGTTTTATTTGGTAGACGTGACAACGCGTCTGCGCAGTTTTTTTTTGACGCAACGTACTCTATTCTATAATTATATGCGGACAACAGTACTGCCCATCTCTGTAATCGCGATGCGGCCATAATTGGTATACCTACTTTATTTCCAAATATATAAGTTAATGGTTTATGGTCCGTTCTCAGTACAAACTGTCGCCCGTACAAATACTGATGATACTTCCTGACTCCGAAAACTATCGCCAGTGCTTCCCGATCTATTTGAGAATATGACCGCTCAGCTACGCTTAATGATCGCGAGGCATAGGCTACCGGGCGCTCGCCGCTCGGCGTGACGTGGGACAACACGGCGCCGACCCCCACGCTGCTTGCGTCGGTAGTCAGCACGAGCGGCAACTCGGCTGAGTAGTGCGTTAGTACCTCGCTACTAGTTAACATCGCTTTAATCTTGTCAAACGCATCCCTGCAGTCCTCACTCCATACAAATTTTACCCCTACTTTCAATAAATTATACAGTGGAGCTAAAATGGTACTGACATTCTTTATAAATTTAGCATAATACATAACCATGCCTATAAACGCTCTCAGTTCTGATATGTTTGATGGTGCTGGTGTGTTTCTAATCGCCTTCACTTTATCGGGACAGGTATGTACACCGTCTTTACTGATGACGTGTCCCAAGTAAACAACTGATTTAGCAAAGAATGAACATTTGTCCTTTTTTACCCGCAAACCATACTGTTCCAATCGATCAAAAACTTTGCACAAATTGGTCATGTGTTCGGACACTGAGCGCCCGGTTATGATGACGTCATCAAGAAATACGCCTACCTGGGGTAAGTCTGCAAACAGCTGTTCCAACCGTCTCTGGAATATCGCCGGGCTAGACGCTAGCCCGTACACTAATCTATTATATCGGAACAATCCTTTGTGGGTGTTAATAACGGTGTACTTCCGTGAATCATCCAGTTCAAATTGAGCATAAGCTTGGGAAAGGTCTAACTTACTGTAACGCTCCCCACCGTTTAACCGCACTAGCAAGTCTTCAACCCTAGGTAGTGGATAGCGATCGACCTCTATTACCTTATTTAATGTGAGCTTATAATCGGCGCATATCCTTATGCTGCCATCCTTCTTTACGACGGGCACGATAGGCGTTGCCCACTCAGAACGCTCGACCGGAGTGAGAATGCCGTCCCGTACTAGCTGACTCAGTGTCCGCTCCACCGGCTCGCGCAGCGCATACGCCAGCGGCCGCTCGCGCATAAACACGGGCCGTGCGCCTGGCCGCAAGTGAATGCCCACTTGACCACCAGTGAATCGCCCCAAACCGTCCGCGAACACTTTAGAGTATCTGGAACTAAATTTGCTAACATCAAAATTTGATCCGTCACAAATGTTATTGTTATTTACATATTTATCCTCATAGTTTAATACAGGCAGTTGTATTTGTAACAATGCCATCCATTGCCTACCAAGCAGCATTGTTTTGCCCTTTTTTACAACATACAAGTCTAATGGCATACATTTGTTTTTATATTTGACAAGAGGTTTAATAAGCCCCAGTGGTTTTACATACTCGCCTGTATAATATCTCAAGGTAATACTGCATTTCATAATTTGTAAGTTACTAAATAATTCTTTGTATACATGCTCATTTATACAAGAAACGGCACTACCTGTATCGCACTCAAAGTCCATAATATTGCCCTGCACTTCTAGCGATACATAAATAGGTTTACACTGTGTTATTGTCAACTCATTAACATCAATTATTATTACCTCATCACTATCCTCACTGTACATTACGTCCTCTTCGCACTGAGCCTCGACGGTATAATGTCGTGTCAGTTGTGGACACACACGCCGCAGATGGCCCGGCTGGTTGCACACTCGGCACACATAGCGCCCGAACTTGCAAGCGGCCGTCTCATGCGACCCACCACACGCTCGACACTCTCGCTGTTGCCGCTCCCGCTCCACCGTAGCTGACGCTGCTGGTGCCACCCGGCTCGCATGTGGCCGCCTGCGCTGCCCGTGCTCGTTAGCAGGTACGCGCCCAGATGCGCGACCTCTGCCCGCGCCGCCAGTGCTACCCCGCCGCGTCATCATCTGCTGACAATCCACTAACCCCTTCGCCTCACTTGCTGCGTTTGCAGATTCATCCACTACCACCGCTGCATCTTTCTCTGCCGCCTCCATGCTTACAGCTAGATTGTATGCCTTGGTGAAATCTAAGTTGGTCTCTGCAAACAATCTTTGTCTTATGGTCTCACTTCTTATCCCGCAAACTAGCTGATCCCTTAAACTTTCTTGTAGCCATGTCCCAAACTCACAAGACTTTGACATCTTTTTTAAAACAGCAACATAGTCCGATATGTTTTCACTGGTTAGTTGTTTGCGATTTCGAAATTTATATCGTTCAGCTAACTCACTCGGTTTAGGTTGTAGGTGTTTTTCCATTATTTGCGTTATTTGTTCGAATGTTTTTGTTTTGGGTTTTTCCGGAGTACACAAATTAACCAATAATTCGTAGCTAGCTGCGCCCATAACAGTAATTAACGTGGGCACTTGTAACTCACTCGATATTTTATTCACTAAAAAGTACTGTTCGAGACGTTCAACGTATAACCTCCAATCGTCCTTCTGGATATCGAACTCAGCGATTCTGCCGACGGACATTTTTTTTTATTTTATTTTTTTCCAAAAACCACTTTAACACGATATAACTATTTAGCATATGCGCAGTTCGATTATCCTCGTCGCCACTGAAGAATTCTTGGGTTGGGAGCACTCGGGATACAGAAATAAATAAGACACGTAGTCACGTACAAGCACAGTATAATGACTGAAAGAACATACAACCGACTACCTGCAATACTTAATAATTATAATATCTTAATGTACCCACAATGGCATATTAGTGCATACATACATTCAAATAACCTTAAAACAACGGTTACTCACATTAAATGGTACCTCATATGACTAACAAGTCTGTCTTCTGTATCCATTCTCTGTTTACAAATGTCACACTCGAAGTCTCCCATGCACTGTAAAAACAGAGAAAAATAAAACTAGCTTTTGCCTATGATTTCGTTCGCATGAGTTTGCTTTTAAGGGCTAAATTTCACCGCTTCACCTAGAATGCGGACAGACAGACTTTTGCATTTATAATGTTAGTATAGATTAGGAAATAACGTGATAGGCCGCAGTGTTTAATGCCATTAATGCATGATGTGAGAGACAGACGCCTTAAAAGCACTTGGCCATCATATTTTCCTAAAACTATGCGAGCTGTCAAAACGCAATTCTCCAATAGATTTTTTAAGGCAATGGCAACTTATGACGTCACTAAAATAACAACTCAATTGACTATTTATTTATTGATTTCAAAGCTACTAATAATCAAATTTTATAGCAAATTGAAAATGAACCGAATTTATTGGGCTGAAATCAAAAGAGGTTTTATATAAATTGTGTCTATCATTTATTGGTTAATGGTGTAAGCTTCCCAATTGGCGATACGAGGAAAAAAGTTATTAGTTCGTCAGTTAGATTATCAAATAATTTTGGACACATATTTTTTCCACTTTTCTCGTAAACGAAAAAGACGACGTTGGTATGGCGGGCTCGTTTCCGCAACTCCACGTCAAGGCGCGGTTTTTGCGTGTGGGTGGGTGATTTATTCGAAAAGACGACGTTACAAAGCGTTAAAGTTACGCGTGACGTCACGATCTGATACAAATTTTGCAGGACGGTGACGTCAAAAGCCCCACTCCGGAACTTTGTTGCTCTTTATCATTGTATTTTTTTATTCATTTAATTATTAAACAATAAATACGTGTCACGTATTTTTGGCCGGTCTATTAGTCGGACACAACAGAATGTCATCGTCATCCCTATTTCTCCTGTAACACGCTTTTTCAAACATATAAACCTACACACACTAAAATCTCGACTCGGAAAAAAATCCTGAGCTGTATATGAAATGTATATCATAGAAATATTTGTCCCGTGCGGGAAACGAACGCAACACAGCAGCCAATCACAAATCAATGATATAAATATTACAAACTAGCTGTTCCTCCTGTGTTACGTAAGGTTTTTGGTTACTGCTTCGCTCCCGTTACATACAAAAATACAAATATTTTCTCTTTATAATATTAATATAGATTAGTATAAATACCAGATTATGTTTCTCCATATGCTTGTCGTAGCTGCCTTTAAAGCTGAATCCTTTGATACAGTTTCCGCACTTGTAAGCGAAGTTCACATATTTAGGGTCTAGTACCATGCGTGTGCGCTCCTCTAAACATTGTTCTCTAGTTATGTATATCATCTTTATTTTTGGGACATCTGGAATTCAATTAAAATAGGTAGGTCTTTTTGAGTTTCAATTGTTTTTTTATGTCAATAGATAGTAGATATTGCCCGCGACTACGCTCTCCTTCTCAAAATATTAATTGTTTTAAACTTGAACTGGTTTTGTCATCTCTCAGATATAGGTAATATTTTCGGAATTTAATTTAATTTCTCATTATTTTGGAAAAATGGTAAAAAAGTAGTAATAATAAAGTAGTATTTGTAATAATAGTAGAATAGTATCATTTTCAAATACTTCCAATTATTTCATTGGTGTTCAATATTATTTCACTAAACAGCAATGTTAATTGTTAGAAAATATGTACATATAAAATAAAAATATACGTACGTCAAAAATTAACGGCGAATAATTAAATATTCAGGCCTAAAAGATATAATTTACCTTTTACAATAAAATCAACACCACTTACCACTTTTTAACTGTGCCAATTTCTCCCTCTTAATTTTAGTTTTCTTCTTAACTTTGTTCTTTCTGAGTGACGCGCTAAGAGTCATTAGATCCAAGCTATCTATGTCTTCAAGTTCTAATTCTTCTTTCAGAAGTGCTTTTAAAGGAAATGCGTCTTCTTCGTCTTTTACGTAAGATTCTGGGAATTCTGAAAATAGATAAAAAAGTGGTAAAAATGATAAAATGATATTAATTTTGTAAAATGGTTAAAAATAATAATCTTACACGTCATTATTAAAGATAAAGATATATTAAATTTTACACGTCATTATTGTTTTTCTTATTTTAAGTGAATGGTGGGGCCGATGTTTCTTACCCTTACTCTGAGAAAGAAACAACAAAGACAAACTCAGAGGTCAAAGTCTCTTCTAATCAGTAGTCCATACAATAAATAGGTAAATGTTTTTAGTTTCTTACTGCTCACCTTATATTATGTTTTACTTCTACATCTAGAATACTAGACTATGGTTATACTTAAAGAGTGTTAGTTTATCTACAGTAATATCTGGACATTTAAGACTGGATGTATTTTTAAAAAATAATTATAGTCAAAGATGGACAGGCAAAAATGTGCAGAAGACCTAAAAACCAATAACAAAAGTTAAATATAATTTATTTTATACAGTTTTAAAGGTCTAAAAGTTTTTAGAAGTATTTTAAAAATCAATCTAGTTCCTTTATAAAATGTACAAGAAACATTGCATTATGTGGTCACTCACCATCCCCATTAATAAACTCGCCCTCCAAATGCTCCAAATACTCCTCCTCCTTCATCTCAGTCTTGACCTGCACCTCCTTACTCCGACTCCTGGAGCACACCACGGAGAAATCCTCAGAACTATGGCCGTCTGTCTCCGACAACTCTATCACTTTAGATGGCACTTGCGTTAACTTGACTAGCGGTTGGGTCTGTGTGCGCATTGATTTGAATGTCTCGTCCATTACCTGAAAAGAGTTACAGAAAATATCAATCTAAGGAGGCCATCAGATCCCAAACTGATAACTCATAAAAGATAACTCATATACATAGTTGTTTAGTTATAAAATCAACAATTATTACACCAAGACACAGGACTACCAATAGGGATGACGACAGCATAAAAAAAATGGCATTCTGTTTAGTCCGTCTTGTAGATCAGCCAAAAATACGGGACACGTATTTTTTGCTTGATCGTATCGCATTTTATTATTTTGATCAAGCAAAAAATACGCAACTTCAACGCACTGTATCGTTGTCATTTTTCGTTTACGAGAAAACAGAAAAAATACGTGTCCAAAATTTTTTAATAATCTCACTGACGTACTAATTACTTTTTTTTCGTTGTCTCGCCTATTGTCTACACACAAAGATTTGTCCTGGGTGGGAATTGAACCTACAGTCTTTGCAGTAGCATTTAGGGCTAGTAACCACTAAACCAACAAGTCAGTCCCAGCACAGGCAAATCAAATTGGATTTATTCAGTTTTAGGTATAAATAAAGTTCAATATAAGCAAATTAAAGCTTTATTGTGCATATAATTTATAATTTGTACGAAAATTATAACAAGCCTTTCAACTACCAACCGACAGCCGGCTGTCGGGCTACTATTGTCTTTCTAATGTGTCTCAAATCGCGTGTGTTCAAAAGTTTAAGTGAATAAATGACAGATTTTTGTTTGTATGGTGGTCTGTGTTAAATATTAGGAATTTTTTAATTTTAATTTTGATAACTTACATTTTGAAAGTTTTCTAACAATATTTGATTACTTTGCACATTCTGAATGAACTGTTCCGTGTGTTGGGCCATCCTTTTGCACAGATAACAAAGGACTATGCAGTCCATCTGTAAATAATAAGAAATGAATTAATAAATGGGTTCAGTTTTAATAATTTCAGTTTATTATTGCATTGGGATTGGACTTATCTGCTAAGTGTGAATTATAATAAATCAAGCAATTAAAACATGATCTATATATATATAAAATGATAATCTGTCTTTTGATATATATCAACGCAAAGCTCAAACTGCTGGTCCTAGAGACTTCAAACTTGGAGGGTATGCTCTTTGTGAAGAGTAAGGTCCACTAAGGAAGGACATTTGGAAATTCTTACCCAATAAGGGGAAAACTAGGCGATGGAAGTTAGACATACACTTCAGCAAAGCCGCTGGTGAAAGCTAAGTTAATAATATTTTTGACCATGTTTTAAAAACTGAACAAAAACAGAACAAGTTGTGAATCACCAATGCTAACCCTTTTGAGATACCCTTGCCCTTGAGATACCCTTGAGAGTACAACAGGGATGCACAATGCACCATAAATTAGACTTACAACCATTCTTAGGGTGCTATTCAAGCCTGAGCTTAAAACCAGAATGCCAGAACATTATATGTACATGCCACTTAGTCCAAGCGCAAAATAACCACTAAATTGTTCAATTAAAAATAGGGAATCCATACTAATATTATAAATGGGAAAGTGTGTGTGTCTGTCTGTATGTTTGTCTTTCTTTAACGGCAAAACGGAGCAACAAATTGACGTGATTTTTTAAGTGGAGATAGTTGAAGGGATGGAGAGTAACATAGGCTACTTTTTGTCTCTTTCTAACGCGAGCGAAGCCGCGGGCAGAAGCTAGTCTTCTATATAGAGAACTTTGTTGATAATGTAAACAACAAAATTGTTTTTCTTGTCAGATACTTATTTGTGTTTTTAAAGGATAATGAGGTCATTTGTGAAATAAAACTAATAACAGATTGCAATTCTGCAGACAACTCTCTTGTACAGGCAATGTCTGCAAAATTCCTACCGTCATTAAATGGATATTTATTATGTTAGGACTGACAGAGATGGGTTGACTAGTAGAATAATAATAAGCATATAAAACATTTTACTTTTGTGTCTAGAATGCCATTGAATCTGATGGAATATATGCTGTGTATAAAAGGCATTTAATACATGGGTAAGAAATTATACTTGTATTTTTTAATGGTCAATGTTGTTGTGACAGCCCTGCTGTTTCTTTTACAACCTAAATATCAAATTTTCCTATTTTAAAACGTAAAGACGACCCACTGGCCGTATTTTCTCACTAGATAAACATGTAAATTAGTTACCTGAAATATATTTTTGAGGGGACCGCATTCAAATGCATAATTTTGTAAATGTTTTTCTTCATTTACACACAAGCATCCAAAACAATACTGCTTTGACCATTCGGGTTTTCCCTCCAGGTTACTGTTGTTCCAAGTAGTTCTATCACCCATTTTGAATAAACTATACCTACACTATTATTCTAATTTAATTTATTATCATATTTTTTAAATATTGTTTATTTTACAATGAAAAAAAAGAATGAAAGAAAGAATCACTTTCAATTCATTTTGTTAGCTTTTATAGCTCGACGATATTTAAAAGTAGTCAAATCCACCAAGAAGTCAAAACATAATTCAATCTAAATTAAGTCTTACAACTTGCAAGTAAGAGCTATTACCGAACATTTGAAGCATATCTACGTTACTATTTTATTTAGTCGGTTTATTCTTCACATGAAAGCGATTGTTTCGTTCGGAAATTGAGTTGATTTTGTTTTCTCAGCTGACTTATCAGCATGTTATAATAAATCCTATTTTCGTATTCGTCGAAGTAATGAATTTTGTAAAACTAGTGCACTTTTTATCGGCACATGGCTTAATTACAGATTACGGAGTAAACAGTTATTTATTCAAGATGGGAGATTAGATTTTCAGGATCTCGTACTCAAATCATATAACTCTGCTATACTTATATCCATTTTTCATCGTCATTGCACCGTAGTACTGCGTCTTCTGTAAAAATAGAATCAGCAGGAATTTTATTGATCTCAACATTGTATCACTTTGATAGGCAATTCCGCGACATGCAGTATTGAACTATCGAGGGGCGGTCAAGTGGCTGCGGGAACCGGCTCTGTGACGGAACACCAATGCTGCACGTGAACTGGTGGAGATTACTGCTTGAACACGTAGCGGTGCTTCAGATTTATATGTATAGAGCTGTTATTAGCCCTTACGCCATAAAACTGAAGCTAAAGAATCGGGCGTTACTTTGCGGAAATCCATTTAACTATGTATTATACTAGCTTTACTCGCGAATCATGAAGCAGACAATCGCGAATTGATCGAAACTTCCATCCCCTTTACTGCCCTTGAGTATATAACTTTTTTTTTCACCATTGTTTAAAGAATATTTCCTTACTCTGGAAGTATTGATAAACCTTTCAACGACTAAGCGACAGCCGGCTGTCACGTTGACGTTCTAAGTATTGTGTCTCGCTCGAATCACGTGCGTGCAAAGGATTCCTAGAATATGAACCCCTTGCCCTATGTATATTATCAAAGGTTATTAACTCAGTATTCAGTCAATAGTATACACTTGACAAGTACTACAGCAAAATTTAAAGATATTCTCGTTTAATGATTATGCCCTAAGAGAAAGAAATTATTTGAACCTATTATTAATATGACAAGCCTAAAGTTTACCTCGGCAGGGCAGGGGCTACCTACCCTCATCCCACTGCATAGCGCTATTAGAGATCGTCACTATTGAAGGAGTCGGAGTTCTAGTTTCTTGAATTGGAATTTAATAATTTTTGGAAATTCTTGACATGCTAGTGTTACCAATCGGGGTTTTTCCCCAATGTAACCGTGTAACACAAAAGGTAGACTGAACGCTGAACGCTAACAAACCTTTTATTTCACGTAGCGGTATCATCAGCTCCTAGTCAGTCCCAGGCAAATACAGTAGGAGTAGCGTTTGACCGCATCGTGCTCAAGAGTTGTCGACCGCCCTCCCCCCTCCCCCCATTGGCGGCGAATCGTCAGCACTGTATTACGTAATAAGTGGGTAATATCGATTTCTTATAATATCGTGGTGACCCAGTGTTGGAGGTACACCTTTTAGGATGAAAATTCACGGGACGGGCAATATTTCTAGAAACAAATAAAAACAAAAAATAAACACAAATGGCATTAATTAAAGATTTTTTTTTATTAAAACTTCCCAGCGTCAAATAATACTCCCTATAGACTCCTTACAGAACAATATTTAAAACTATTATTTTGTTGAATAATTATAACCTCATTGGTTCTTCATTTGCTGCTGGCCATCTCTTGTCGAAAAAAACTATAAATGCCATTTGTGTTTTTTTTTATTATTATTTTTCACATCATATAATGGCTGTCAATTACTTTTTGGATATATGACAGCCAGTAATTCAGAACGTAAGTTTAAAGATGATAAAACTCTTTCGTGACTTTTATAAATTGGTAAAATTATATGTCAAAGTTTGTGAGGATGTGTTTGAAATTTTACAGTACCTTGTATAGCTAACATTATGCTATGGGATATGGGAGCAAAGCAGCAAACAAAAGTCTACTATTATGGGTGAAAAGGTGAAACCACGGGGACAGCTAGTTAACAATAATAAACACGCTAGGCAGAATGAAACGAGCTGAAAGGCAGTAGTGACCCCACCTGGCCTATCTCCTGAAATACATCTTGCTCCTCAATTCTAGTTTCCCTTTATTGGCCGACAGGATTAAAGTCTGATGAAAAGCATAACTCTTACCTTTCTCTTGTCTTCAATAAACGGTTTGGCTTATTTATGCAGACCAAGAGCGAATATGTAAATAAATACCCGGGACAACTCATTCACGGCCATCTGATCCTAACCTAAGCAGAACTTGTACTATGGTAAGCAGACAACTGATAAACGAAGTTCATATAATTTTAAAATACTTAATACATATTGCTCATCACACCAAGTTTGTCCTGGGTGGGAATCGAACCTACGACCTCCGGCCTAGCAGTCAGGGGCACTAACCACTAGACCAATAGGCCCGAAAAAATACCTACTACTTAATCGTTGTTAATCTATGCTTGTTATAGTCCATTTTTCTAGCAGTGTGACAATAATTCGCGGAAGTGTTTACGTTGTCCGTAGTACCTATGACTCAAACTCAACTTGGGGAAACTGTCATTAAAGAATGATCTCGCGACGATGCTGACCAACAGGCCTGTCAAATTAAAAAATGATCGGGAGAAGAAAATCCGTACTAATATTATAAATGCGAAAGTAACTCTGTCTGTATGTCTGTCTGTCTGACTGTCTCTTCTTTACGCCTAAACCACTGAACCGATTTGAATGAAATTTGGTACAGATATTCTCTGGGACCCGAGAAAGGACATAAGATAGTTTTCATCCCGGAAATCCCTAGGGAAAGGGAACTATTAATCCACGCGTACGAAGTCGCGGGCAAAAGCTAGTAATAAATAAAGCGCTAATAACCGTATAATATTTCTCCACTCTTCAAACTCACCTACTTGCAAGACTCACAAGATCACTTACTTGTTTTTTTTATCAGGGCACTAGAGCACAGATTACTAAATAAATCTAACCTAACCTAACGGTTGCTGGCCAGCAACCGTTTACCCATTCATGTTGGTGTAGGTATACCAACATTGATCAGGCTGGGTCTAGTCTATCAATTGCGTTAACTTAAAATAAAATAAATAAAATAAATAAAATAAATATCCTGGGACATCTTACACACGGCCATCTGATCCCAAGCTAAGCAGAGCTTGTGTTATGGTAATCAGACAACCCAGACACAGAACAAACAATTATGCTCATCACACAAAGTTTGTCCTGGGTGGGAATCGAACCCACGACCTCTGGCTTAGCAGTCAGGGTCACTGACCACTAGACCAACAGGCCCGTCTTTCCGTCCTTCGGACTTAAAAGGTCGATTTTGTCAAAGCTAAAGCTCCAATTCAATTTGATATTAATTTCAACTCGATAAAAGATGACAGATTCAGATAGACAGACAGACATAAGGATAACAGTGATTCTTTATGGGTTTAACCTTCGAAAGTACGGTAACCCTAAAGCTATAAAAAATATGATAAAATCATTTAAGTATTTCTTCTTTCATCGCTTGACAACTGATGTGGTGTCGTTGCCGTGGTTTCAATCAACCAGATGGAAACTATGATTAAAATATAAGTTCAAATATTAGGTGAGATAAGTTATGTCCTTCGCCTTTAAGAATAATTCAAAGTTCAACATTCAAAATGATTTATTCTAGTTTTTGACTTCGTGTGCATTCGCGATAATCGAGTCGCGATAAGATAGTTTACCTCATTGTCCCGCTAAAAGTGTCTGTCCTGTAATACTTATTAAGTAGGTACCCCAATACTAAGTGTTTTACAGAATCAGTTTACAAATTCAGTAGGTAACCATTAACTTTGTTTGCTTACTGTCTTCCTTCACCGATGCCGTATAAGTAACGTAACGGGCTATGTATAAGAACTTGCTGTCTTTTATTTAAATAATTAGTTTGCCTCCGTACTCGAACTACCCAGGTACTTCCATAGCTTTTGGCACAAAATAGTAGAGCTCCTCCAAAGGCTACTTGAGCCTTAAAAAATCTTGAATAGGTAAGGTAAAATTACGTAAGAGGATAGTGGTATCCCGTGTCCCCAACAATTACACAAGCGATAAATTAGGACTTTGGTTACTGTTCCGTTCCCGTGGCTCATACCGTGATGTTATGTAGCTTAAGCGCATAAAAGACATCGATCACTAATAAAGAACAATAACAAACATTCACTCAGAAACAGTCTCATTTAAAATACTTTGAAAAGATTTAGACCTACGTTAAATACCTATCTAAAATTTTTAAATAACTTAAAAATTTGAATCTTGATGAGTCTTCACTACACTCATTCGACAGCGTGAACTTTAGCTAATTTCCCCGACCCTATTCATACGACATAACAGTTAAAAAATATACCTATCAGTATATTAGTTTACATTGCTTGGTAAACTTATTTTGACATCAACTTTGCTTAGAAAACCAGTATTGCACGCTGCACAAAATCCATCAAAGATGTAGATATCAATGCGCATGTCACAAACTTTAAGGCCTTGTTCGCACGGGAGCTTTTTTAACGTTGCGTTAAAACTCGGCGTTGGCGTTTATATAACGTTCTTGATGTGACTGTTCATACGAACGCTTTATTATCACTCTTGTTTCGTTTCTCGCTTCAGTTAGACGTGGAAATGGTTTCTGCTAAAGTACTAGCAATAGCGATTTGTGTTGCTAGAAGACGAAAAAGAAAGCAAAAGGCATTCTGGGTTCATCCTCTGAATGAACTCAGATACTTAAAAGGACAGTTTGTGACACTGTACAAAGAATTGAGGCAATACCCAGACTGCCAGGCATTATTTTTCATAATCTTATTTGAGTAATCTGGCAATATTTTTGCATATAGAAGTGGACGAGACCCCACCTCTATAATTAGGACTTCGGGATCCACAACCCACGACATCGTCATGCCGCTCTGCTAACATAAACAAGAAAAAACACGTCCAACTGCCGAGCGAGCGTGCGGCGCACTGTGAAGCGCTGGCGTTATTTTACCGCTCGTGTGAATAATAACACGAAGTTTCATATGATCTATTCCCTATAACGCTCAACGCCCAGCGCTCAAAATGCAACACTGCTCGATAAAAAAGCGTCGCGTTTTAAAAGCGCTGTCGTATGAACATAATAAGGGAAATGCATTTGTTCTATTTGAACGCTTTTTTAACGGGCGTTAAAAAAGCTTCCGTGTGAATAAGGCCTAAGGCCTTGTTCGCACGGGAGCTTTTTTAACGTTGCGTTAAAACTCGGCGTTGGCGTTTATATAACGTTCTTGATGTGACTGTTCATACGAACGCTTTATTATCACTCTTGTTTCGTTTCTCGCTTCAGTTAGACGTGGAAATGGTTTCTGCTAAAGTACTAGCAATAGCGATTTGTGTTGCTAGAAGACGAAAAAGAAAGCAAAAGGCATTCTGGGTTCATCCTCTGAATGAACTCAGATACTTAAAAGGACAGTTTGTGACACTGTACAAAGAATTGAGGCAATACCCAGACTGCCAGGCATTATTTTTCATAATCTTATTTGAGTAATCTGGCAATATTTTTGCATATAGAAGTGGACGAGACCCCACCTCTATAATTAGGACTTCGGGATCCACAACCCACGACATCGTCATGCCGCTCTGCTAACATAAACAAGAAAAAACACGTCCAACTGCCGAGCGAGCGTGCGGCGCACTGTGAAGCGCTGGCGTTATTTTACCGCTCGTGTGAATAATAACACGAAGTTTCATATGATCTATTCCCTATAACGCTCAACGCCCAGCGCTCAAAATGCAACACTGCTCGATAAAAAAGCGTCGCGTTTTAAAAGCGCTGTCGTATGAACATAATAAGGGAAATGCATTTGTTCTATTTGAACGCTTTTTTAACGGGCGTTAAAAAAGCTTCCGTGTGAATAAGGCCTAAAACGCATTCGATGGTCATCGCGTTATTTTTTTCCGCGGCTCCGTCATTACGTTTCCCGCGGTTTCGCGACACCTGTCAAAAGTCGCGCGCTTTTAGCCGTAAAAAATAACTTTTTGTTTATTCCTCTGAGGATACATAATTATGCTCATTATTAAGAAAATAAACACGCTAATTTCAGTAAATTAGTGATAATAGGTAGCTAAAGTTATGTTTTCGTACATAACTTTCTAACAACGGTTAACTTAATAGAAAATATTATTAAAAAATTGTAACAAATAATGTAGATTATTCATAGTTCTTATTAAATATTATATCGTTGTTAAAATATCATATATCTATAATAGAGTAAAATTATAGATAATGAAATTAAAGCTAAACAATATTTTTTAAATATCGTAATCAAAATGGCGGCTGAAAGACTGTTATGGTTTACGACTGTGCTTCTTCGCCTATGGCTTGGGGCTACGGACCTCTGCTATGCTCAGTAAGTAGACTTTAAATGAAACTAAAAACCCTATTTTATTTTAACTTAGATCTTGTTAGAACCTACTCAAAAATTATTTTTTTCCAGTAGCATGGTGAAATTTTACGTTATTTACTTATCTATACCTATTAAAAAAAGAACGGTCCAAAAACTAGTTGTCTCCCCGCAATCATTCGTGGCTTTGGTTACTGCTCCGGTCCCTTGGGTCGTAGCGTGATGTTATAGCCAGGATCATTGATTTATACGCTTGCTCAAGTCTGATTGGCGATTTCAGACTTATGCCTACCTCCTAGGTACTTATTTTAATTATACCTACGTCCAGGTTTCCTCTCGGCGTTTTCACGGTGTGGCCAAAAACTGAAGAAAGAACATATCTATTTAAAAAGTCACATTGTTACCTACTCGTCCGGATTCAAACCCGCAAACTCTCAAGCGTGAGAAGGCTAGCGCTATGGCCAATGGTCCACTAGATACTTCAAAAAATTAAATAAATTTTCCTAGCTTCAAAACATACAAAGAGTACCTATTTATAAATTTGACTCATATCGTCCTATGTGTAAGTTTGTGATGATAGATGGATATCGTTACCTATTCTTTCAAGTTTCACGCAAAAACTACTGAAGGATTTTGTTGAAACTTATAATATCGTAAGATCTCAAGTACATTGTACATTAGAACTAAACACTATTAACTATTTTTAAACATTTTACTATTATATTGTTTATACATGTTAAGACTAAAGCGAATCCGGTTAGGCTGGAAGCCGACCCCAACACAGTTGGGAAAAGGCTAGGGAGATGATGATACATGTTAAGACTAAGTAAAATTATATTGAGAGGTCGAATATACAAATAAAAACAAGCAATAATTCTTCAAAACTTTAAAAGGACTACAGTAGACCCGCGGCTGTAATCAGCACTGGGATTACGTATCTTGCAAAAGCCGAGCGATCGCGATAATTTTGCAATATAAACGTCAATTCAAAATACGTCATGTCAAATAGCCATGTAGCGATAGTGCTGCCTCTGTGGAGCAATCAGTTAACTAAAATAGGCATATTTCGTTTGGTGGTTTCGTATTTAATATGGTTTTTAAGAGCAAAGTTAAGTTTTTTTTGTTAAAGGAGATATTTAATTAGTTCCAGCGATTGCTACTTTATCGTCATCGTAGCAATAAGTGCATTAGAACAATCAGCGAGCGATTAGCAATCGGTTCATACATAATACGGTTTTTTTTTTATTAATCGCGCAGTGACCGCGCGATCTCTGCGCAAATATTGCTGATTGCTGTTTCATAGGTAATAACCCCGCCGGACCCTGCCTAATCCGGCGCCACTTGTGATGACAAGAATATCGCTGATTATAGCAAAAAAAAAATGACACATCAACACTAAACTAATCAAAACGGTTTAAAGAAACAGGGTCTTACTGCTCAATAGTCGGGCAGAACCCTCTAAAATCCGACATATTCGATAGTCCGACACGACATCGCTTTGCAAAACGATTGTCGGATTATCTCGGGTCTACTGCAATTAGAACTCTTTGTGAAGGTGCAAAGCAGTATTTTTCGTTTTCCGCTTTAAACGGTATAAATAAATAATAAATTATTTGTTTCACACGATTGTACAATAATAATATGATTGACTCTGGATCCCGCACTAGGATACCCTGTAAATGGTATGGGTGTCAGTGTAATTAGACGCACATATGTATATTATGAGTTATCATCTTTATAAATAAATAAATATCATAGGGCAACTAACACACGGCCATCTGATCCCAAACTACGTAGGTAGAAATTGTACTATTGTTACCAACCAGACCAGAACCAGAATTTAATAATACATACATATTATAGATAAATTACAACCAGGCAGGCGCAGAACAAAAGAATTATGCTCATCACACAAAGTTTGTCCTGGGTGGGAATCGAACCCACGACCATCGGCTTAGCAGTCAGGGTCACTTATCACTAGATGACTAGACCAACAGGCTCGTTTATGTCTCTAGAAAACAATTGGTTTTTCACCTCATATGTGGCAATACCCACTAACTATAATCAGCTTACTCGCTTAAAAAAAATCTCAAATCCCTGCCGAAACTTGCAACAGAAACTTCAATCCAAATAGAGCCCTCACAAAACGTCTCACAGTCGCAATTCGCTTGCATGACTGGCTCCCTCTGTAGCAAATTACAAGCACTGAAGGGTTGGCAACACCGTCAAGGTTAGGAACGCATCGCTAATCCCTTTGTAACGTAACCACTTCCTATCGGATGGACTCCATGTTTGCCGACCCATTTTGAATGGGGAAATAAAAATGTATGAAATACCTTGACCTACCTTTTTAGAGACTTAGATGTGATATCTGATGTTGTAGTGGGTATAAGCCGGTTCATTAAAGAAAGGAATCTTAAATGGCGGCATGTACTTGCGTTGACAGATAGTCTCAGATAGTAGAGTATGCATATAAAATTTAAAGTTGAAGTTTTATTTTTCAAATCGAAAATATTAATAAGAATTTTAATTGTTTTCATCGGAAACAGTGCCTACTTTTACCACAATAACAAACAGGTAACAACGGAAAAATAACAGAAAACTATAACAAGATATTCGTAAAAACGAGCACTGAGCGCGTCAAGGCAGCGTGGAAGCAAATCAAGACATTTTTTTTATGTTGATGGTACGCGCGCGAGTGAGTATAGACGGCACTAGTATGCGAGCGAGAGAACATGATAAGCGCCGCCGTTTACGATTCCTTTCTTTAATGAACCAGGTTATAAGTAAGTCTTGTTTCTGATTGTGACTCAGTCCACATCAATTAACAAGTGTAAGTTAAAAAAACTCCGAAAGATCACGACAGCAGGTAACAAAAGAGTTGATTAACTTCCAAACGGCTGAACCAATGTTGATAAAACAGTACGTCTTACACAATCGCTAGAGAACCCATCATCACTACATGGTATAAAACAAAGTCGCTATCCGCAGTCTGTCCCTATGTATGCTTAGATTTTTAAAACTACGCAACGGATTTTGATGCGGGTTTTTATAGTAGATAGAGTGATTCTTAAGGGATGTTTATATGTAAGGTGTGCATGCATAATATAGTAGAGAAAATCCGGGAATTTTAAAGATTTGTAACACCCGTGCGAAGCTGGGGCGGGTCGCTAGTTTTCAAATAAAATTAGCATCTAAAACGGTTCACTTGTTTAAAAGCTACGGTGCACACAGACAAACAGACACACATATAGCGGACAAACAAATAAAACGCCTGACGCCCCTGTATACCTACCTAATGTGTTAAAAAAAAAAGACGGGTTGCACTCCGGGAGTGCCGGCAGAAGTGAAAACTTGATTATAGCTGTCTACTATCCATCCGTCCTACGCTTTTTCGATCAGGTCACGTGTCCTGACGCGAGTTTAAGATTTTATACCCATTACAGAAAAAGTGCTCAACGCCGCTAAAGAAGTTTTCACTTCAATAAAATTACTTTGTTTACGTGTCTATTACCTCGCCTCGTCACGACAAAATTCTTGTACCGATTGTACATAAAAAGTCGAAGAAAACCTTATGGAACTTCTAACCTAGGAACAGATCCACTGTTACTTATGATTAGATACTGTAAAAATTACAGAGTTAAGACGGCAGCAGAAAGGATACAAAACAATCCATACTAATATTATAAATGGGAAAGTGTGTCTGTCTGTCTGTCTGTCTGTCTGTCTGTTTGTCTTTCTTTCACGGCAAAACGGAGCGACGGATTGACGTGATTTTTTAAGTGAAGATAGTTGAAGGGATGGAGAGTAACATAGGCTACTTTTTGTCTCTTTCTAACGCAAGCGAAGCCGCGGGCAGAAGCGAGCCGTTATAGCGGCGGTAAGTCCCCTCTTTGAGGAGTGGCTGGAGAGGCGTCATGGCACTCTCACGTTTCGCTTGACACAGGTCCTCACCGGACATGGTCAGTTCGGGAGGTTCCTGTGTCGGATTCGGGCGGAAGCGATGCCTGGGTGTCACCACTGCAGTAACGGTCGCCTGGAGGACACGGTCGAGCACACGGTGGAGGTGTGCCGCGCATGGGCGGACCATCGACGTGTCCTCGTAGAGGCGATCGGCGGCGGTGACCTCTCGCGCCCGGCGCTGGTTCAGGCCATGCTTCGGGGCGAGACGGAATGGGATGCTGTCGCCTCCTTCTGCGAAGCAGTTATGCTAGTGAAGGAAGCGGCGGCGCGCGAGAGGCAACGACGAGCCTCTCGCCCCGGACTAAGACCCAGGCGAAGACGTCGAGAGTCGCAAGACGACTACCGGCCACCGTAGGCGCGGTTCTGCGGATGGCGAGCGATGGGTAGCTCGCCGCCCGGCTAGGACCAGGACCGCGTAGACGGCGCGTTTTGTTCCACGCGCGCCTCAAAGAGAAGGAGTCAGCACAGGAAGGGGCCCAACAGGGCCAACGCCTGCCGGGGTTGCGGAATGTTTATAGTGGTTACCGTGACCCTGGAACATAAAGGGCAATCGAAGGAACATGAGTGGGTTTTAGTCAGTAAGAGTCTGACACGCCCTCCCGTCGCACCCAGGACGGGAGCAGTCATTGGATGATTTCCCACTCACCAAAAAAAAAAAAAAAAAAAAAAAAAGCGAGTAAAACATAAATAACAGATCAATAAAAAGCCTGTGTTAAATAATAAAAAACCGACCAAGAGCGATATCAAAAAATGATTTTAGTAAACCCCTATTCATTTTTAAATACCTATCCAACAATATATCACACGTCAGGGTTGAAATTAAAAAAAAACCACTTCCCTATTTACATATAGGGGGGCTACCCTAATAAAACGTTTTTTCCCAATTTTTGAAGTGAAAACTTCTTTAGCGGCGTTGAGCACTTTTTCTGTAATGGGTATAAAATCTTAAACTCGCGTCAGGACACGTGACCTGATCGAAAAAGCGTAGGACGGTTGTAATAGTTTTAAAGTGTTAAATTTTTAATGTAATATAAATTGTCATGTTTGTGTACGATAGCGCAATAAATGAATATTGTATTCTACCACATAAATGATAGTACTTTTATACTGATAAAGCAATTGGTGCAAAATTATTCCCTAACCATTCCAAAATATCAAACATGCTCAACGTTAATAATCAAGTTTTCACTTCTGCCGGCACTCCCGGAGTGCAACCCGTCTTTTTTTGAAGTGAAAACTTCTTTAGCGGCGTTGAGCACTTTTTCTGTAATGGGTATAAAATCTTAAACTCGCGTCAGGACACGTGACCCTGATCGAAAAAGCGTAGGACGGATAACAATTGAACGCGCGATAAAAATCTCACACACACTGATACAAGGTACAATTTTCGGGAAAATTGTACCTTGTATCAGTGTGTGTGAGATTTTTATCGTGTCTACGTAGTCGTAGTCGTAGTCGTAGTCGTAGTCGTAGTCGTAGTTGTAGTCGTAGTTGTAGTCGTAGTCGTAGTCGTAGTCGTAGTCGTAGTCGTAGTCGTGGTCGTGGTCGTGGTCGTGGTCGTAGTCGTAGTCGTAGTCGTAGTCGTAGTCGTAGTCGTAGTCGTAGTCGTAGTCGTAGTCGTAGTCGTAGTCGTAGTCGTAGTCGTAGTCGTAGTCGTAGTCGTAGTCGTAGTCGTAGTCGTAGTCGTAGTCGTAGTCGTAGTCGTAGTCGTAGTCGTAGTCGTAGTCGTAGTCGTAGTCGTAGTCGTAGTCGTAGTCATAGTCATAGTCATAGTAGTTTTTGAAGTGAAAACTTCTTTAGCGGCGTTGAGCACTTTTTCTGTAATGGGTATAAAATCTTAAACTCGCGTCAGGACACGTGACCTGATCGAAAAAGCGTAGGACGGCGTCAGGACACGTGACCTGATCGAAAAAGCGTAGGACGGATGGATAGTATTAATAATCAAGTTTTCACTTCTGCCGGCACTCCCGGAGTGCAACCCGTCTTTTTTTTTTATTTTACCACTTTGTCGGCGTGATTGATATACATATTTGTACCAAAGAGTCACGGTCAAAATGGGCGTAAAACCAACAGCTTTAAAATATATTTTATGTGAAAGCTAATGACTATTACTTAATTTTATACTATGACGGCAATCACCCAAACAACCGGTGAGCAGAGATATTCAGTGATGTTCAAACGTATTTGTTATAGAATCCAAAACAATCGCTAATACAACGGAGATAACACGACACGATGTGGTGCAGAGATAGGCCAAAGCACAGAACATATATACCCTAAAGAGGGCCAAAGAAACCAATATATTGGTTGAAAATATAAAAAAAATATAAAAAAAATGTATAAAAATATATTGTTTAAGACTTTGTAAGAATGGAAGCAAATCTACCATTCCTAAATGAGTTTCCACGTTTAACAGAGGAATGTATGGTGCTTCACGCTTTGGGAACTTATCATATGAAACTAGCAAAATCGTATGTCGCAGAACATTTCCGCGATGGTGTTTATTTAATTGAATTATATAGAGAGGAGTCATTAGATGATTTAAACAGATGTAATATTCTGCAAACTAATGTGTGGTTGCTTCGAATTAAAATACAGTCGCGGCATGTCAGATCGAGCTTATATAATACTTACATTTTGATCGATAAAGATCAAATCGGTAGAAATGCGATAGTTGAGCATTACTGTACTTGCTTAACAGGCAGAAGAACAGTAGGAAGTTGTGCCCACATAGTTTCAGTTTTGTGGTTTTTAGGGTTAGGACGGCACAAGCATTTCATTGCGCCCGCAGAACATTTATTAGATGTTATAGTTGATGATAACCATTGATATTTAAATAAAAGGTATCAATATACAGTAGTTTTTAACTAATATGTGTGTTTTATTTAACCAATCTTTGGGATTTTTTTGCAATCATACCCGGTCGATATTGGGGTTAACAAGCATTTAGGGGGTATTTAGAAGTACAACAAAGTAAATTACAACACATTTTATTTCTGTTGGTTTTACGCCCAGCTCTCATACAAAAATGCCCATGATCCTTTCAGCTTTCTAGTGCTAACGGTCACAGAGATTAAGCGAGGACGGACGGACAGGCAGACAGACATGGCGAAAGCGAAACTATAAGGGTTCCTAGTTGACTAGGGAACCCTAAAAATCATATTAAAATCAATTTGGCCGAAAAAACGTCACATCATTAAAAAATAAAAGGATGTTTAACTTTTTATATTGTGGACACTCCACAAAAGTAAACTTTCTATAGATTTAAATACAAGCCTTTTTATCCCAACCCGGATCCCTTCCTTCCTTTTCGCGGCATTGTTGAAATATCGTGCATAATAATTTAAAAGCTTCGTAAGCCATATGGCGAACGTCAAATAAACGAAATGCAGACATTATGACGATTGTTCGATAAAGATCATTGTTTGCTAAATACGGGAATGTTTTATTGTCAAGGATATTTTTGGGGTCCTTTATTTTTAGGATATTCGTTCCGGGTTATTTTTGGATGGTTTGTTTTGGTTTCATGCCTCTATCCAGTTTCAAATTCCGTAGAGCTATCTATTTACATGATTATTTTGAGCTTTTGAAACCTGATTTTCTATATTTCTTCGCAGAAACTTTGCATACAGAGTTTTATTTGGCTCATAAATGTGCTTAGGGAGAAAATGTCGTGATGGCTCAGCGGTTGTGGCGCCCGTATCTACTGTAAGAGGTAGTGGGTTCTTATCCGGGCGGGTGACTTTCTCAATTCATACATATAGTCTTTTACCAACTTAGTTGGGGTCGTCTTCCAGCCTGACCAGATTCAGCTGGATACCAATGTTTTACAAAGCGACTGCCTATTAGACCTTCACATCCCTATCCCTGTTACTCTTACTGGGCGACACGGTATCCCTTGGTTAGACTGGTCAGATTTGGATTCTGACTACCTGTAACGTCTGTCAAAGTTCTACGAATGTTAATGGGACCAACGTCTTTACATACTTTCCGATGAATAAATGAGGATATTTGTTATGTCTAAGATAAACTTTAGAAAACACTTATGAATTAAAAAAGTCACATTGGTACTGGCTCAGATTCGAATACAATTCCTTAAATTAAATGGTTTAATAAACTACTTTCTAGTACTAGTTAGTACTAAGCACGATTTAAGTCTGAAAAGCTGTTCCTAACTCCAGGTTCTGTCTGCAGATCCACCCTGCTGACGTTCCAAGACCTGCTGCCGGAGGACCCTCGGCTGTACGACAAGATGCGGCCACCCAAGATCAACGAACAGCCCACCATCGTCAACTTCCACGTCACCGTCATGGGGCTTGACTCTATTGATGAGACTTCTATGGTGAGGACTCCCCTATTTATTTAAACTTTATGCACATATGTACAATGGCGGACTTAATGCCTTAGGCATTCTCTACCAGTCTACCCAGGCACCCCTACCCCCCCCCCCTACCCGTACCCCTAGGCATCATCATTGTCCCCTAGCTCCTATTATACTTTAAACTTTCGCGTTGCACATTTAGTTATACTTTACTGTTAAAAGTCTGTTTGTGACCATGGCAGGTGTAACCCTGCCGAAACGTCAAGCAAAAAACAAAAGAGGTACGTGCTCGTTAAATCCCGTTTAACAGTAAAGTACTCCCTAGCCCTTTCCCAACTACGTTGGAGTCGGCTATCAGCCTAACCAGTTTCGGCTGGATACCAGTGTTTTATGTGGAGCGACTGCCTATCAGACCACCACAATACAGTAACTGAGCGACACGATACTCCTTGGTTAGGCTGGTCAGACTTCTTGGCTTTTGACTACCCGTAACGACTGTTAAAGTTCTACACGAATGTACGAGTCAAATTAATACTAATAAAGCCTCAAAAATCACTGCACCAACAAAACGTCAAACAAAAAGGGGTGATAGACGGACATGCAAGTTCGCGTACTTACGACGGGAGGACCTTTTTCGCCTGTGTGTCACCGACTCACCGTAAGTACGCGTACTTTAACCACGCCGCGCAAAAATGTCGGCGATCCAACCAGTTTGGAATGTTGCTCGAAGCACGCCTCGACTGTATAAAATATTTCCTAAATAACACAAAGCTTCTTCTGTCGATGACATCACAATGCAGTGCGAATAAGCTTCACGTGTGCCACCGCCATCAAGCCGAGACTCTGCTGAGAATCCTCCGATTGTACGTCTATTACCCCTATTAGGGGCAGAATAACGATCTAGCATTCTTTACTTAAAAGATATGGAAGATATAGATGATTAAAAATATGTCGTGTACTGACACATAAATGAGACATGTCAGCTTAATCTCAAGAATTGCATGACATCTGCGAGGAGGATGGTCTTCCAGATGTCTACATACAAGAAGCGGTGACCACGTCATTTGCCATTAATAGCAGGAATTTTCTCTTTGTTTCAGACTTACGCTGCTGACATATTCTTTGCTCAAACTTGGAAAGATCATCGTTTAAGGTTGCCTGAGAATATGACCACGGAATACAGGTGGGTATCAGTAGAAAGTGTGAAAGATACCTACTTAATTTCTTTAACAACCTTACTTATTATCAACTACGCTCTTAAACTTTTAACGACCAACCGACAGCCGGCTGTCGGGCTGCTATTGTCTTTCTATTGTGTCTCAAATCACGTGTGTTCGAAGGATCAACCCACCGAAAATCCACTACTGGATATCTAAGGGTTCCCGCAGTGAGATGCTTAGGAATAAATCTGATAGATTTTAAATGATTAAGAAAAAACAAGCAGGTCCTTACACAATTCTCCAAAAGCGTTAACGGTAACTTTTTAATATTGAATTATTTCATGGAATTTCTGAACATCGGCCTGTGATTGGCGACTACATAAGTCGGAGACTGATTCTTCTTTATACTTAAAGATCAGAAGCTTAGCAAACTTTAATAAATAAATAAATATTTGTGAACCTAATTTTAGGTCTATTTTCCATCTCAATAATGTAAAATTCCGAAATCTGAAATCCTAAAACTTTTACCACTACTAACCAATCTATCCTCTTCCAGACTTCTAGAAGTAGACTGGCTAAAGCACATGTGGAGACCAGACTCCTTCTTCAAGAACGCCAAGTCTGTAACGTTCCAGACCATGACGATTCCGAACCACTACGTCTGGCTCTCTAAGGAGAAGACTATCCTGTATATGGTGAAGCTGACGCTGCGGTTGTCTTGTGCCATGAACTTCCTGATCTACCCTCATGATACTCAGGAGTGTAAGCTGCAGATGGAAAGCTGTGAGTGTTTTCTTTATCAGTTACTTTTTTACGAGCGACCCGCCCCAGCTTCGCACGTGTTACAATTTTTTTAAAGTCCCGGCTTTTCGCTACTATAAAATTCGCACCCTTAATCCAATACTGTCACTATCCAAAAAAGTCAAGTTTTCAGGAGAGCCAAATACGTTACTTTTTTGTGATATAAACATAAGTGATACGTAAGAATTCATGCATAATATAGTACTTTTTTTATACAGAAATTATGGATTAGGAAATTATGGATTAGTGTTCTAACTCATGGCTTAGTGTTCTAACTCAATTTCTGTGAGCAAATAACAATTAATTAACTTGTAATTTACACTTCATGCTTATTTACAGTAAAGTGCCACTTTTACTTTAATTATTTTATTTTGTCTTAGTGGCACTTTTAGACTGGTGTGAGTGCGATGGTGTACTTCTGTGTTTCCCAGCTATTTTGAATAGTGACAGTATTGGATTAAAAGCGTGCAAATTATGCACGTAACACGTTTACTATAACATGACATAACCTTTCTCTTGAGACACTGTCGATTAAAAAGTATACCGCATCGAATTTCGTTGCGTAGTTTTAAAGGTTTAAGCGCACATAGGTACAGACAGAGTAAGCGACTTTGTTTCACATACTGTGTATTGTAGTATTTATTTATTTATGGCAAGTCTTGCCAATGCTTAAGGAAACCGTCCAAGTCATTTTATTTAACGCCCTCTTAGTTGCTTAACCATTGCACTAGCTATGTTTATCGTCAAACAAAATTACTATTTGCTTTGAAAAGGTCAGATTTTTATACAAACTTTCATCTTGTAAAATTTTAGTGTTCACTTACTGTGTAAAATGAGTCCGCTTGCTTTTACGGCCCTAGTCGCACTAATTTGAGCTGTGCATTAAAGTTAAACGGTGGTCTGTCGTAATTAAAAAAAAATTAAAAAGCATTATGTCTCGCGTAGATCTGCGCCTCCGACAGTCTAAGGGTTAACATATCTTTACCGTCAAAAGTACTAACGAAATGACACATCAGGCAACCAGAACATTATCAGACCACACTACCCATGTGTACCAACATAATAATATCAACTGCATCATTTCCGTCCCCTTTATCGTATCTATCAAACATCTAGCACACACAAAACCATCCCCTTCAGAATGCACTTACTAGGAGTGCATAGCCGACAATCATCGTTCCGTCCATCACCTCTATTTATAGACTTCTTGGTCCTGATCTGAAGACCAAACTCTCAAAGTTCTTTTTAAGAAGTAGGTATCTTAGTGGCTGGGGTTTTACTAAGTCGTAAAAATGTTTTTGACTCTAGCACGCAGGCAATCTAACCTCTTTATTACCTTGATGTTATACTTTTGAAGTGACACAGTGAGATCTTCTCAATCCACCCCCTATCATGTTATCATATCAAAAATCTAGCACACACAAAATCATCCCCTTCAGAACGCACTTACGAGGAGTGCATAGCCGACAAGCATCGTTCCGTCCATCACCTCTATTTATAGACTCCTCAGTCCTGATCTCACGATAGCAACTGGCTCCGTCCACAAGCCCCCTTCTCCCACTTGGCCTACATTTTACAAGCCACTCGATTCGATAATTTCTGTATCACACGACAAACTTTACCCAGGTTTTGAGAGGTTCTTATTGTTCGGGTTTGAGTGATTTTTATGTCTTTGTGTGTTTTTGTGGAGTATGGGTTTATTTGTGAATGGTTTTGCCCGGTGGTTTCGCCAGCGTTTACTGTGTAAATTGCCGTGGCCGTTTCGTTACTACCAGAACTGCTTCAGCAGAAAAGAAACACAATGAGGGAATTTTTCATCATTCCCTCATTGTGTTTTGTTTCATCGTTAATTAGTAAGAATAATAATAATTATGTAATTTGCAAACGTAAATTAGAAATATAGAGATATAAAAAAGTGTCAGTTTTCTAGAATAAGACGGATAAGCATTAAGCTAAGTAGAGTAAAACTTTTAGAACGAAAATTTTTTTTATCTTTTATTATTAAAAAAAGAAACCAAATATTTTTTTGCCTTACGCTCATAACTCAAAATGGCCACATAATTTGTTTTTTTTTATCTTTTACAAAAAAAAATGCAGAATTATTTTAATCAAATAGCAACCAAAAACCACTTAGGTTTCACACCCGCGTTTTGTTAGGTTTTTCGTTACTGTTCCGCGCCCGTGGTTCAAGCGAGATGATATTATGTTGTCTATATGTTATTCTGATGTTTTAAATGCTACATTACTGTAAAGTTTCATTAAAATCCATTCAGTAGTCTCTGCGTGAAAGCGCGACAAATATACACACATACACAGTTACAAAACTTCACATTTAAAAATAATAGTAGGATAAGATGTACGGAGTTTGTGAAATAAGGGCTTGTAGAGATAGAAGTGTAGAGTTGATAGTTTGGCTCCACATTACATTCTGATAACTTTTTGACAGTGCAAGCTATATTCATTTATTTACTTTGTGGCCATACGATTGGACCATATTACTCGCACTGCAGGCAAAATTTTACACAAATTTTAATGGAATTATTATTTTCAGGTTTCGTTAACATTTTAAACAATGGTGCTAATTCTCTTGTACACAAACTTAACTAAATTTAAGTGCATCTTTTTTCTTTCCTTATCTTAAAGAAAAGGACAGAAGATACATTTTAGTTTAATCCTGCCAACTTAGACAGCGCCTGAAGTAAATCGGCGCGTCTAAATTATCTATGGAGTGACTAAATTTGGCAGGACTTAACTAACATTTTATCTTCTGTCCTTTTCTTAATGAAATGGAAAGAGAAAGATGCATTAAACTTAAATTTAGGATAGTTTGTGAATATGAGAACCTGCACCAATGACGTTATTGTGAAAGAAACAAAGCGGCTAAAATTATCTCGATTCGAAGGATTTAGACGGAAATAGTTATCTATTGCTTTAATAAATATTACAATAAATAAAAATATTCGTAGTTGTTAAAAAATTAACATGCTAAAGTATTTTACTAGTGTACGTCGGACTTCTTGGCTTGCATGAAAGACATTTAACATTATGTTAAATTCATAATATTTTGATGGGGTCAAACCGCTGCTACATTGTTATAAGGCTGAGGCTACACTAGTCTGCGACGCGAGCTGCGACACATTAGCTATTGAAACAAATACATGGATGATCACGTTTATGGCTACACCGTTCATCAAATACTACTAGCGATCTTTGATTTCTTTCTGCGACAGGAACTACATCACTATAATCGCGGCACCGGCTACATCGACGTATCAGCAAAATTAAATCGAATATACGACAAATTTCGCTTATAATGTAGCCATTCCATGTTTATCTAGTTTCGCTCTTCCATTCGCATCGCAAATCGCTGCCCACTGTAGCCTCAGCCTAAGGGTTTCACTCCAAAGAAGTTTGAATTATTCACGAAGCATATAACAAACATAGACGAAAGACACTCAAGCCACCTAACTTGTCAGCCTGATCAAACCAGAGGACCCAAAAATACTTTATCACCTAAAGATGAAAGCTCAAGACAAAATGTCAAACATAGATTATAATTAGACGGTGAGGGGCTGTGTCGGCGCTTCCCAAGAGCCACTCGGTCACAATGACTGTATAACGAGCAAGCTCGAGCCCTCTCGAAGATATTTTTATGGTTAGGCGAAGTTTATGTCTATAGGATTTGAACTTTGCGCGGTGATAGAATTGTGGTGGTTCTGTGGGTTTTTTTGCAGTATAAGTATTTAGAGTTGATATTCATGTATGAATTCTTCTCTTGTATTCCGTAGTTAATAAATTTATTATTAATTATTAATATTTATCATAATTATTAATTGTGTCTCGCGTAGATCTGCGCTTCCGGCAGTCCACTGTCCAAGGGTAATATTTGTACTCCGTTTCCTCCGCGTGTACATACTTTGGAGATTACAGACTTCCACCATCCCTCATATCCTCCTACTACATAATGTGGCATAGAATGCCAAAATTTCAATTTCTTAACCATAATTTAGGCTATACGTAAAAAAACTAGTTGACTTTCATCTTTATTTTGCACAAAGAACGAGATATATGTAAATAATTCACTTTCTTTGGCTTAGCTATTATTTTCTCAATTTGCTACCTCCCGACGCAAAAAATGTGATGGTGTTGTAAGCGCGCTACCAATGAAAGAAAACGATGTAGATCCATAATCTATATATATAAAACAAAGTCGGGTTTGTTACAACACTTATAACTCGAGATCGGCTAGACCAATTTTCATGGTTTTTGGTTCGTCGGATTTGTCCCCGCCCCGAATAGCAGAATACTTCTTAAAAATAATGAAAAATCGACGAGAACATAATTATAAAAGATGAATCATTTCCCCTATAGTTAATTCTAAATTCAATTAAAGATTGAAAACTTAAGAGAACAATAGTACTAGGAGCGCAGTAATGTGAAGTGATAATTTGAGAAAGTTTAAAATACTGAGATTCTTAGTACTTAAATCAATCAAAAGTACTAGGCGCGCAGTTGTGTGAAGTGGTTAATAGAAAATGTGAGCGCAATTTTAAGAAATATCCATCCATACTAATATTATAAATGGGAAAGTGTGTCTGTCTGTTTGTCTTTCTTTCACGGCAAAACGGAGCGACGAATTGACGTGATTTTTTAAGTGGAGATAGTTGAAGGGATGGAGAGTAACATAGGCTACTTTTTGTCTCTTTTTAACGCGAGCGAAGCCGCGGGCAAAAGCTAGTAATATTATAAATGCGAAAGTAACTCTGTCTGTCTCTTCTTCACGCCTAAACCACTAAACTGATTTAAATGAAATTTGGTACAGATACAGTCTGGGACCCGAGAAAGGATATAGAATAGTTTTCGTCCCGGAAAACCCGCGGGAACGGGAACTATTATTCCACGCGGACGAAGTGGCGGGCAAAAGCTAGTAGGTTTTAAATGCACTGAATCTTTACTTTGCGATTAGCTTTACATACAACGCCACGTATTACTATTTTGTTAAATATGTGTGCCGTTGCGGAATGTTAATAGTTACCGTGACCCCGGAACATAAAGGGCAACCGAAGGAACATGAGTGAGTTTTAGTCATTAAAAGTCTGACACGCCCTCCCGCCGCACCCAGGACGGGAGCAGTCACTTGATGATTTCCCAATCCCAAAAAAAAAATGTGTGCCATTTTTGAACTCATAACAGGTAACATTAAAAGCTTTTTTACTTGTCTCAAAGGACCTAAATTCACGCAGAAAGATTTCGTAGACTCAGTTTTTCATCGCCGTGAAAGCATTTCAGTGACTTTAATGAAGTAAAGAGAACTGAGATAATTAACGACACGCTTTGACTTTGTGGCAAAGGATGCTGTAGCTGCAGAAACTAAGATTGTTTGTTTTTAGTTCGGAAAAGTTTTTTTTAGTTTTTAATTTGTTTAAAAACGAAATCGCGGCTTTGCTTTCAAATTTTGTCGATGTGCAAAAGGAATTTCTTATTACTCGTTCGTTTTTATTTTTAATTTCTGTGGCAGAATTAATGAAATGTTTTCTAGAGAGTAATTATTATCAGGTTGCTGCTTTCAAAGAATTTGACTTTTAGGGACTACGCACATTTATTCAGCTCCATTCAGCTCATGCCCATATAAAACAACAATTTTGTACGGAAGCTGAACGGACGCGGAAAGCTGAACGGACACGTACGCGTCTTCATACAAAATCGTTGTTTTCTACGGACATAAGCTGAATAGCTAAGTGTGCGTAGTCCCTTATATCCACTTGTAAGTCTGTAGTGTAGCGATATATATCGTAAATTGTATTAAGTTCACCTCCTAGGGGGATGAAAGCTATGAAACATAAAATGTGATATGAAGAAACTAAGCGGAGCGAGCCGCGAGAAAAAGCTAGGCATAACTATAAATTGATATTTTTCTTAGCTGTGATCTTTTCAATTTTTCTTACTTTCCTTTTAACTTGTTGTATGTACGCTGCGGTGGTTTTTTTTAATCTCGAGTTTAGCTATGTTAAGCTGAGGTAGGTAAGCTAAGCTGAGCTGAGCTAAACAATACTGATTTAAGAAAAGCTGAGCCAAGCTAAGCTAAAAGTTTTCCTTTTCTAAATCCATCTTATTCTTTACTATCCCCAGTATCCCACACGACTGACGACCTGATCTTCCAATGGGACCCTGACGTGCCTCTCGTGGTGGACGAGAACATTGAGCTGCCTCAACTGGAACTGGTGCAGAACACCACTGCTGACTGCACTCAGGTTTACTCTACTGGTGAGTGCCTCGACCTGGTCTTCCAGTGGGACCCCGATGTGCCTCTTGTGGTGGACGAGTACATCGAGCTGCCCCAACTGCAACTGGTGCAGAACATCACCGCTGACTGCACTCAGGTCTACTCCACTGGTGAGTCCTCCGACTAGTCTTCCAGTGGGACCCTAAGGTGCCTCTCGTGGTGGACGAGAACATTGAGCTGCCTCAACTCGAACTGGTGCAGAACACCACCGCTGACTGCATTCAGGTCTACTCTACTGGTGAGTCTCTTCACCTGGTCATCCAGTAGAATCCTGAGGTGCCTCTAGTGATGGATGAAGAACATTGAGCTGCCTCAACTGGAGCTGGTGCAGAACACCACCGCTGACTGCACTCTGGTCTACTCTACCGGTGAGTCCTTCTACTTGGTCTTCCAGTCGGACCCTGAAACGCCCCTGGTGGTTGATGAGAACATCAAGCTGCTTGAATGCCATGTTGGGGTGAGAGACCAATAAATAATGCCACCCTTTAAATGTATAATAATCTTCGTTTATTGAAACGTGTAAAGAGGGATAAAATGGCGGACTGCCTGGCGAATAGCGTCGTGTGCTCCCAACTTATTACGACGTGCGCGCAGTCCCGCGGCGATATTGGCTCTGCTCCGGCGGCGCAGGTCGACACCGCGCGATGTTCACATCACTCGCGGTTCGCTGTAGTCTCGCGAGATGGCGCCAGCGGGGGTTCACAAGCGTGAACAGCCATGATGGACTACACTCAGGTCTACTCCACTGGTGAGTCCCTCGACCTGGCTTTCCAGTGGGACCCTGACATGATCCTGGTGGATGTAAACATCTAGCTGCCGCTGGAGCTGGTGCAGTACACCACGGCTGACTGCACTCAGGTCTACTCCACTGGTGAGTACCTCTACCTGGTCTTCCAGTGGGACCCTGAGGTGCCTCTAGTGGTGGACGAAGAACATTGACTGCCTCAACTGGAGCTGGTGCACAACACCACAGCTTACTGCACTCAGGTCTACTCTACTGGCAAGTTGAGGTGCTTGGTTACTTTCAGCAAATACAGTCTAAGGTTAGGGTGGCAAAAAACTAGATCTGACCAGTAAATAGTAACCAAGGTATATCGTTATCGTAACGCACAGTACCTAACTGAATTGTTGAGGTCTGATAGGCAGTCACTTCACGTAGTACTACACTGGTATTCAGCTGTCTCCGGTTAGACTGAAAGCCGACTCCAAAATGATAATGATAATAGGCTAGGCAGATGACAAATGTGAATGTTTATTATTTAAGGGTGCCGATTCTCTTGTGCACAAACTAACGTAAATTTAAGTTAAGTGCATCTTTCTCTTTCCATTTCATAAAGAAAAGGACAGAAGATACATTTTAGTTTAATCCTGTCAAATTAGACAGCCTGATGAAAATTGACGTATATTTAGACGCTATGTTTTTAAATTGCGTCTAAATTATCTATGGAGTATCTAAATTTAACCGGACTTAACTAATATTTTATCTTCTGTCCTTTTCTTCATTAAACGGAAAGAGAGAGTGCACTAAACTTAAATTTACGTTAGTTTGTGCACAAGATAATCGGCATCAATAAGTTCGAAACTGTTGTTTTCATAATTTTTAAATTTAGATGTAACTATAATTGCAAAATAATATGTGACAATGATATAAGTACGTGCAATATGGAGCGCAACTGTAATCACTTGTGATAAAGACGGGAGAAGAATAATAAAATCAACAAATTCGTCATACGAAATTGGATTACCCCTAATTTTTAAACCTATGCAAACAACTTGTCCAAAGATTATTATCTGAAGAAACTAGGTCAAATTGCGGATTAAAGCAATGGCCGTCATTAACTGCTAATTCTGACGGATTAGTTATTTTCTAATGTTATCTTTTAATCCCTTGATAATAACTAGTAATTAAGGTATACAGTCATCAATCGCAATGAGAAAGGTCGGCTGTTTTTTTTGGGAATTTTCTGACTCTTAGCAGATAAGGAATTGGGCTAATTGTGAATGGATAACTATATAAAAGATTTTGAGGAATGAAAAGGTTTTTTTAGACAAGGTTTTTATTATGTTTTAGGATTGTAAACAAATTGACTTAAAAAATCAATTTTTTTTTTTAATTTTTAAATAGACAGAATATTTTAAATGTGTTTCGTAAAGAAATTGAACCTCTTTTGGTGCTAACTGCAGTATTTATTAAGTGGGAAGGGGCAACTTAAGTAAGAAAATTGACAGGCTAAAAGGCAGAAAACAACTTGTTTATAATAGAACCCTTTTTAAAAGCAAATTATATAGTTCTTGCCGACTTTTGATCGGTATCAGCTAGGGAATATATCAAGTTGGGCTGATATTCTGCTGGTCATCAGAATCTCGTCAATCATCGTAGATGTCCACCATGTGTTGATTGCTTTGACTTAGATCTCCGGACAGAGATATTATGCTGTTGTTAGGGTCTGTCATTATCTACTACCTAGGTATATATTTCTATTTTAAACAAGTCCAGTTCTTTCCTTTGATCCTAGTTTTCCGCTAATCAGTCTAAATTCTGATTAAGCAGAAATTCTCCGGCTTCTACATATACTCGTATACAGGTTAAAAAAAATGAAAAGCTTTAGGTATTTAAAAGGCTTTTTTTATGGAAATCGACGTACCGAAAACGCTGAATAAAGAATCCTGAAAGTTTTGAAGTTTATTTTTATGAAGCGCACTAAAAGAGACATCTGGAAATTCCCCATCAGGGGTTCCTAAGACCGCACTTCACAGAAAAATCCATCAACAAAATTGCATAAAGCCCTACGGGGTTAAAGAGGGATGGAAGATTGTATGAAAATGGGCACACGAAGCCGCAAGAAACAGCTAATATATCTTTATATTTATACTAGCTGACCCGACAGACGTTGTCCTGTCAACTATGAATATTGAATTCGAATTTACATACTACCTACCTACTACCTACCTACTACCTACCTACTACCTACCTACTACCTACCTACTACCTACCTACTACCTACCTACTACCTACCTACTACCTACCTACTACCTACCTACTACCTACCTACTACCTACCTACTACCTACCTACTACCTACCTACTACCTACCTACTACCTACCTACTACCTACCTACTACCTACCTACTACCTACCTACTACCTACCTACTACCTACCTACTACCTACCTACTACCTACCTACTACCTACCTACTACCTACCTACTACCTACCTACTACCTACCTACTACCTACCTACTACCTACCTACTACCTACCTACTACCTACCTACTACCTACCTACTACCTACCTACTACCTACCTACTACCTACCTACTACCTACCTACTACCTACCTACTACCTACCTACTACCTACCTACTACCTACCTACTACCTACCTACTACCTACCTACTACCTACCTACTACCTACCTACTACCTACCTACTACCTACCTACTACCTACCTACTACCTACCTACTACCTACCTACTACCTACCTACTACCTACCTACTACCTACCTACTACCTACCTACTACCTACCTACTACCTACCTACTACCTACCTACTACCTACCTACTACCTACCTACTACCTACCTACTACCTACCTACTACCTACCTACTACCTACCTACTACCTACCTACTACCTACCTACTACCTACCTACTACCTACCTACTACCTACCTACTACCTACCTACTACCTACCTACTACCTACCTACTACCTACCTACTACCTACCTACTACCTACCTACTACCTACCTACTACCTACCTACTACCTACCTACTACCTACCTACTACCTACCTACTACCTACCTACTACCTACCTACTACCTACCTACTACCTACCTACTACCTACCTACTACCTACCTACTACCTACCTACTACCTACCTACTACCTACCTACTACCTACCTACTACCTACCTACTACCTACCTACTACCTACCTACTACCTACCTACTACCTACCTACTACCTACCTACTACCTACCTACTACCTACCTACTACCTACCTACTACCTACCTACTACCTACCTACTACCTACCTACTACCTACCTACTACCTACCTACTACCTACCTACTACCTACCTACTACCTACCTACTACCTACCTACTACCTACCTACTACCTACCTACTACCTACCTACTACCTACCTACTACCTACCTACTACCTACCTACTACCTACCTACTACCTACCTACTACCTACCTACTACCTACCTACTACCTACCTACTACCTACCTACTACCTACCTACTACCTACCTACTACCTACCTACTACCTACCTACTACCTACCTACTACCTACCTACTACCTACCTACTACCTACCTACTACCTACCTACTACCTACCTACTACCTACCTACTACCTACCTACTACCTACCTACTACCTACCTACTACCTACCTACTACCTACCTACTACCTACCTACTACCTACCTACTACCTACCTACTACCTACCTACTACCTACCTACTACCTACCTACTACCTACCTACTACCTACCTACTACCTCTGCCGGGATGATTTGTGAATCTAAACCATCCAGGGCGCCACTCAAACGCATACAGAAAAATTCATTCAAATCGATCAAGCCGTTTAGGAGGAGTTCAATGACATACACACGCACAGCAGAATTATAAAGATTTAAACTATCCTATCTCTCAAGTTGGATCGAACTGCACATGGTGTGCGAATTTTATTATAATCGGTTAAGTGGTTTAGGAGTCCATCGAGGACAAACATTGTGACACGAGATTTATATATATTAAGATGCAATCCAATCTATAGGCGTACCTTCGTTTATTTCAGGTAACTTCACGTGCCTCGAAGTGATCTTCAAGCTGAAACGGCGGCTGGGGTACCATCTCTTCAACACCTACATACCGACCTGCTTGATCGTTATCATGTCTGTAAGTAACCATGACTCAACTACAATTGGCTATTTTCATCATCATCACCATTTTCAGCATCATAATGGCCTCCATCATCAGCCTGCGTCAGTTCACAGCTGGACATAGGCTTCTCACAAGGTCACACAAGGTTTTTCACACCCCACTTAACCTGATCTTGACCCGATCCTAATCCGCTCAGGAGGCGTTCCACAATATTTGCCTAAACGAGGTATTTTTGACCGTCCATAGTTCCGTTAAATTCCCTAAAGAAATGGCTATCTTTAAACAACATGTGGGTATGTACAAATTGACTATTGTACGTCTTAGTAAATATTAAGATTTGCGAAATATACTGAACATGATCATCAGTACATTCCTGACGCAATATTGGAATGAGATGCTATAGATCAGATACATTTAACTACTGGTGCACCATTATTTTTATACCATTTATGTAACTTTCATGCTATCCTTTTTTCTAGTGGGTATCCTTCTGGATCAAGCCGGATGCAGCGCCGGCGCGCGTGACGCTAGGCGTAACGTCACTGCTGACGCTGTCCACTCAGCACGCCAAGTCGCAAGCGCAGCTCCCGCCCGTGTCGTATCTGAAGGCCGTTGACGCGTTCATGTCTGTATGTACTGTGTAAGTGTTGAGAAAGTTTACGGACTTTAGTGTTTAGTGTCCTTCTGGATCAGGGATGTTGTGTCCACTCGTGACACTGGGCGTGACGTCACTGCTGACGCTGTCAAGTAGCAGGCGCAGCTCCCGCCCGTTTCGTATCTGATGGCCGTTGACGCGTTCATGTCTATAAGTACAGTGTAAGTGTTCTGAAAGTTTGCGGTTTCTAGACTTGAGTTTCGAATCTGGATCAAGGATACTGTGCCCACTCGTGACGCTAGGTACAGCTCCCGCCTGTGTCGTATCTGAAGGCCGTTGATGCGTTCATGTCCGTGTGTACCGTGTAAGTGTTCTGAAAGTAACACACATACATGGTACATGGTTCTGGTTTCTGGTGGTTAGTGGAGTGAAGTCTTGTGTTTAGTATCCTGCTGGATCAAGCCAGACGCTGTGCCCACTCGTGAAGCTGTCAAGTAGCAGGCACTGCTCCCTCTTAAATCGAGAATGTCAATAAAATCTTTATGTATGTCAATATCTCAATAACCGTCAGGTTTTGGACAATATATTACGGGATCAAAATCATCATATTCGGCCGGCACGCCTTTCCCTGCCACACTGTATCTTATAGAATATCTTACCTTTTTTGCAGTTATTGTTAAAATAAAAAAGTGTAAAACTCACAGAAACTATTTACAGATCTTAAGATATTTAAAGTAGTTAGTCAATTTTTTTATCTTAATTAATAGTTACTTTTCTATTGCAGATTTGTGTTCATGGCGCTAATGGAATACTGCTTGGTCAACATTGTTTTGGGAGATGGAGCCAAAGTTAAGGTGAGGTATATGGATTTATAGTTGGAATCATCAGGGATAGCTGACGTAAATCTGGGGCTTGTGGAGATAAATCGGCCCTGTTCCTTTGGTACTCTAAACATGCAACTTTAGTGGTCTGGCACCCGCCATCTTAGATTTGTTAGAATATCAAACGATGGACGTTAAGCTTTTAACGATATTTCATTTATTACAGATGCACACGCATATTTCTTTTTCACTCTCTTTCTCTTCTTAGATAGATCAAATAGTATTAATGGTAGTAAATTTCCATGAGGTTTCTTGCTTGCTCTTCTCGTAGATCAATACCTACGTTTTAGACGAACCAACCGGCGATTCCAAAGCCTCTGAAATGCCTATGTAACTGAAACAGTGACCAACGAATGACACATATCTTCTATATTCCAGGATGCAGCAGAAGCAGAGAAGGCCAAGATGAGAGCCATCGGCATCGACCGGTTCTCTCGCGTGTTCTTTCCTCTTCTGTTCTCGGTGCTCAACGCTATCTACTGGATACACTTCGCTCAGTACATCTGATGGATTTAGATGTATCTGTTCTTTTTATGTTGCTCATTCATTGTGGTGGAAATTCTGACTGTTCAACGTGCAAAGGATCTTGGTTTTATAATCGTTAGCTATCTTCATATAAGCCGGACGCTGATAAGGCTTGCTGGACAAAGGCCTCATCTAAAGATCTCCACATGCATAGGTTGATCCAAGGCCACCTGTTTATCCTACGCCTCCCGAATCCAGTCCATCTTGCGGTAAGCTTGCCCACGTTTTTCGGTACTAGTTCCGGTAGAATCGTTAAAAATCATCTTTATTTCGGCCATTACCTTTTTAGACAGAATTTTTCATCAAATCGCTGTGTCAATTGATTGAGCACTAGAAGGAGATTGCGAGCCTTTTGAATATTTTGTCAAACAAATCATCGAGACTCCTGGTCAGGCTATGTTCTATTTGGTTATAATAAAGTGTATCAATTGTGAAGTAATTGAGTACAGATGAGAAAAATTAAGACACCCTATGAAAAAACATTTACCACATCTAGCAAATTTTTGTAAGAGCAGAAAATTTTCATATTTCACGCACTACATACGAGTATAAAGAGTTGTAACATAACATAACTAAGTATATTTGTTCCTCTTGAAATTAGTTAAATAATAAAAAATATATAATACAGTATGTTACTTAACAGAGGATGTTTTCATTTACCGATTTTGAAAAAAATATAGAGGAATACGGATTATTTTTATATCAACGCACAGTTCAAACCTCTGTACCCAGAATATTTATATATTATTATTTATTCATCCAGGCTGGCGAAGTCACTGGGGACAGTTATACTAGAGTATTTTTGGTCCTGCACAACCCTCTAGGAGATGATTCTACTCATGACAACAAACAACTTTTATTATGGAGCCAACTCTGAAATCTCGAATAAAATATCAGCTGTTTCGTACATTATGGTCGGGAGGGCATTGAACTTTTGTTAGTAACAGCTGATATTTTTTTCGCGATTTCAGAGTTGGTTCCATAATAAGTTGTTTGTTTTCATGGCTAGAATCATCTCCTAGCAGGTTGAGCAAGACCAAAAATACACCTAGTATTATGGGTGGGAACATTATTTTTATTTTCAAGGTATGTGAATATTACAATTTTGACGGTTAAAGGAATTCTCTTAATTAACATACTGTATTTCACCTACTTGCTACCTAATTACTTTATCGATAAATTCTATGTAATAGTTTATTTTATTGGGTAGTTAGACACTTTACGAATTATTTATTAAGCAACAACAGAACTTACTATTCTGCAAAGATCTTCCTCTTTGAGTTTAGGAGATCTTAAACTTAATTTTAAGCAAACATAAGCTCTTTTATGTATCAGTCCATAAGAGTCCAGGTGGGTTACCATGACGTTTAAAGTAAGATTGTTTTATTCCTGTTCCAGAGTGTGCAAGTGACAGCGTTAGACACGTTGTCTAGCGCCGTCTCTTTCCCACTGAAAGTAATATCGAAGTAAACTGCTATTTAAGAGCTTGTGGTAGGCCCCCAGGTATTGAAGTAAATCACAAAATCGCGAAAACCGGCCTTCGATTAGTAATGGGCACGTTTATCAAAGAAACCGTCAATCGTAAAAGTAAAATTAATTGCTTGTTGCTAATTGCTCCACAGCTAGGTCACACAAGATGTGATTAGCAACGTGCATATGAGACGAGTTCTACCTTTAAAGTAAATAAAATAAAAAACTAAGAGATGACTAGACTCTAACACGCCCGTTCACGAACATGACGTGCAGGTTGGTAACAACGGTAAGAGAGATCATTAAGGGAAATAGCTTAATAGGTTTTATTGCTCTAAATATGGACTAAAGCACAGATTACTAAATAGTTATGGCTAAAGGGCGAAAAATGCTCATGAGTGAAACTGCCACCGCTCCAGAATTCCCTGAATTGGTCCTAGATGAAAAGACGCCCAAGATTGTCTTGCTTATCTGAAGTAATTATTAAGCACCGTTTATTTATAGAGGTCGTCAACTTAGGTGATAAAGAGTTTTTTACAATTCTGAAGTAATGACATTATTTTTACTTATGAGTGTCAATGACAATTATCATAATATGGTTACAGAAATATGGCATCCTACTGATTATTTTATTCCATTAAAAATTATAACGGTTAATCCTGTTTATTTTGCCTTAACATTCTCAAAAATCTCCACAAATATATAACACCAGACTATATTACTGCAGACTAAAGGCCTCATCTCATTTAGAGATGTGCCAAGATAACCATATCTTGCTCAAGACTGATTGGCGTTTTTAGACCTATTAATTTACAAAGTCAGATTTCCTTACGATGTTTACTTTCATCTCTTCATCTTAACTTTTTATACTATTATACGTAGCAGGTAAAAAAAGAGAACGGTTTTTTTTTGTTACTTTGTTTGTGAGTTAATTTAAAAACATGCCTTTTTTACCGAGAGCCTGAGAGGACGAAGACGTTGGCAATTTACACAGTCGGCCCTCCTATTTTTTCCGCTGTAGTTCTAAAACATCTCTAAGTGTTAAATGAGTATTTTTAAGTTAAAAGTCAATGGGATTTATTTGCGTTAAGTACGTTTAACCGCACGTTCGCGTAAGGCCTTCTAGTCTCGTTACCTTTGTAAGCACTAAACGTGAGAAACCAATTTAGTGTCATATTTACAAGCGATTGTGTTATATAACAGTTGTCAATGTCAACGCACAATATTTTAGTGCCTCTTTGCACTATTTAGTGCAACAATTTATAAGGAGTTTGGGCGATTGTGCACTACAAGGAATTTTTCTGTCTGAACATTCGATTTTTTACGGTCTGAAGTGGCATGAAATAACACTTCTCCGTCTTTAAACATGATACGCCTCAGTTTAGGGTAGCTCTGTCTTTGAAACTACACGCCACGCACACGAAATTACTCTGAAATAAAAACCGTTCCGGAATGGGGAAAAGAAAAATGTCGGATGGTAAAATTACGTATAGTGCACAAACTAGTTATACACTCTATCACATTATATGGCGTGCCATATCGGACCGCAAAATATCGGACTGCCGGACAGCAAAATTCCTTGTAGTGCACAATCGCCCCATGGGTGCCTGCCGGGGCTACGGGTTGTTAGCAAGAGATACCGTGGCCCCGGACACATAAGGCTAAGAAGGAACAAAGATGGGTTTTAGTCCGTAAAGTCCTTAGCCCGGAGCCCCCACTCTGCTCTGAGCGGAGCAAAAGGAGTGTCAGACTGTCAGTCGTTTGAAGATTTCCAATCCCAAAAAATAGGGGCATCGATGCCGGTGTAGTTACAGGCACTTGAGACATATTATATCATTGTCTCTGAGATAGAATCGTATCTGCAGGTTCTCTGGTATTGGTATTGCAGTTGTCTATAGGTATCTATTAATGGCGACGCCAGGGCAGCTCAAATGAGGTAGTAACCCCCTCCCTCTAGAGCCAAAAGCACATGGAGCTTCACAAAGCAGACTACCATTCTTATTACAATTTCTGCAGGTGTAGAGGACACCGGCGTGTATTTGTAAAAATTCATGTTCTCTTGAATATATCTAAAATTTCTTTTACGATTCTCCACGTATTTTGGCCCCTACTGGACCTCGTTTAGTTACGCCCTCGTTACACGGCGGTGACCACTTAACACGGGCGGCCAAAAGCTTGTTTGCAGTTCTTTTATTAAGAAAAATATACTACAATGGTTTTTGGATGGACTAGGTATACCACCTATCTTTACCTATTAATGAAGAAAAAAACCTTTCATGACTTGACATTGAAATACTTTTCATGAGTTTAAATTAAACTAGTATAAGTTTTTTTTTTCGGTTAATATCAGACATTGAGAATGTTAAGATATTATAAAAAAAGTTTAAAAAATCATTACAATGTGTACAAATCATAGAGTTACCTATTAAAGTTACATTTATAATATATATCTATGAAAAATAAAAAGTTTTATGTGAAGACATTAAATATTTAATTCGTTTTAAGTTTGTCGTTTTATTTTATAACTCTTACATATTACTAACAGGGGTAGTATTTAGGGAGGGGGGGGTGCTTAAATATTACTACCCGGAAAAGGGAGGGGTTTCGGGCCTCTAGACGGCCTCAAAGCTGAACGGATGCATCATACAAAATTATTACCTAAATAAAAGAGCTCTAGATCTTTTAGGTTTGCCCTGGATGCGTATCTTACCCTATGAGCATGATTGTTTATGTCTTGGTGTAATTTATTAATAAAATGTATAAATTACATAATATTATATTTCTAAATTATTAAACTATGATATTATAGGTATGTCTGGTTTATACCGTACGTATACAGGCTCTGGCTCTACCTAATTTGGCCATGTTGATGAGGTGAGATATCTCCCGATATTAATAATTTTACTTTATCTTTACTGTTCATCATAGCAAAAAAAATGTCGTTATAACTTATAATAACAATGATTTTACTACAAAATAAACTTAATTCAAGGAGTAGACAACGAGGACACCGCGCCAATGGCATGCGACGTCGTGTTTCTTCGTGATGTGTGAATGAAATGAATAAATATTGTGTTCGTTATCGGTGAGCAGGTAATGAGAGCTTCATGAATTAGTGACAAGTACAATATTATGTCATATTGATTAAAAAAGGCATAATATTATATTTCTACCCAGAGACAGATTATACTATTATACCTATTTACTTATTAACATTTTAACGATCAAGCGACAGCTAGCTGTCGCGCTGCTAATAGCGCTAATTCTCTTGTACACAAACTTAATTAAATTTAAGTTAAATGTATCTCTATCTCTCTCTTTCCATTTCTTAAAGAAAAGGACAGAAGATACATTTTAGTTTAATGCTGTCAAATTAGACAACGCCTGAAGTAAGTCGACGTATTTTTGATTGATTTGACAGGACTTAACTAATATTTTATCTTCTGTCCTTTTCTTAACAAAATGGAAAGAGACGCTTAACGTAAATTTAGTCTAGTTTGTGAATAAGAGAATAGGCACAATTGTCTTTACAGTTAGCAATTTAATTTGCGAGGTCTCTGATTACTACGGCAATAGGTACCATGGCCCCGGAACATAAAGGGCAACCAAAGGAACATGGGTGGGTTTAAGTCAGTAAAAGTCTGACACTCCGTCCCGCTCGCCCAGGGCGGGAAAAGTCATTTGAATTCTAATCCTCAAAAAAAAGGGGGTTGCGAAATGTTTATAATAGTTACCGTGACTCCGGAACGTAAAGGGCAACCGAAGGAACATGGGTGGGTTTTATTTAGTCAGTAAAAGTCTGACACGCCCTCCCGCCGCACCCAGGACGGGAGCAGTCATTGGATGATTTCCAAACCCCAAAAAAAAAAACTCAAAAAAGGGGTTGTTCTAACGTTCAACAATTTTTGGTCGAATATCATCTTAGTTTTATTAGCGACATATTCAGGAAAAGAGGTGTGAAAAGCAACAAATTAAGTACCACTTGGCAAAGATTTTCCAAATTCAATAAGTTGTAAGCGCGGTTGAAATGGACACATTCCCAAGATAAAATGGTGAAGAAAAAAACGTGACACAATTATACGATACAATAACAAAAATGTTAGGTTAGTATATTATAAAAAAAACTCTACAAAAACAGAACAGGAAATTCACGTAAAACAACTTATTATGTCATAGGTTATTGCTGGCAAAAAAACTGACTTATACAAGAAATTCACGAAATTAACAAGAGGATTAAACAGGTACCTTTGTAAAAACTAAAACCTGTTTAGATTAGTTTCACAAAAGTTAGTTTCGCCTTAAATCTTTAAACAGGATGTAATAAAAAAATGTATAATGTAGTACAAACTTTACATCTTTCCATTCATTTGGTTTCTACTCCGTTCCCGTATGTCGTAGCGGGTGCTATGTATCATAGCATTAGCCCTCCTCCCTACAGAATTTTTGATATGATTTATCAAAATTATTTTATTATTTAGGTGTGGTGTGGGTATTATGAGGAAAATGTTGACACTACCATTTTAGTTTATGTTCTTATCTCTATTGTAATGTGTAAACGCTTATTTTCTAAAAAAAAAATGAATAAAATGCCGATGCATAACCCCTTTCTTTTTATTTATAGGTATTTTTTTTTAGTTTTTTTTTTAGTTTTAGATATTAATTAGTTTTTAGTTAGTTTAAAATTTAGTTATATTTATTTACATTATGCCTGTATATAAATTATAGTATAGATAATCTCCCGACTGAATTTAGGTCAATCATAATGAAGACTAACACAATCCTCAGAAAAATCCACGAGTATATATTATGTACATATGAGCAAACACAGGTGCATTCCCTATGCGCACTCTCGTACTCCACCGGTCGGCAGATTGCACAAATAGGTTACCAGCTCATCTCAAGCTGTTAACTGACTCCTACTTAACTAATTCATGCAGCGGATGAAAGTAATTTCATTGTCTCTTCTAATCTTTGTCAACGTCAACCTTAACACACAAGAACGACAAAGACTATGTGTTTTTTAGGGTTCCGTAGTCAACTAGGAACCCTTATAGTTTCGCCATGTCTGTCCGTCCGTCCTCGCTTAATCTCTGTAACCGTTAGCACTAGAAAGCTGAAATTTGGTGCCAATATGTATATCAACCACGCCGACAAAGTGCGAAAATAAAAATTGGAAAAAAACGTTTTATTAGGGTAGCCCCCCTATATGTAAATAAGGAAGTGGTTTTTTTTTTAATTACAACCCTGACGTGTGATATATTGTTGGATAGGTATTTAAAAATGAATAGGGGTTTACTAAAATCATTTTTTGATAATGTCAATAATTTCGGAAATAATCGCTCCAAAAGGAAAAATCAAAGCGTCCCCCCCCCCTCTAACTTTTGATCCGTAGGTTTAAAAAATATGAAAAAATCTGGAAAGTAGAACTTTATAAGAACTTTCTAGGAAAATTATTTTGAACTTGATAGAAAGAACAGTTTTTGTACAAAAAAGACAAAAAGGTTGTACAAAATAATTTTTGCGTACTTAGTATGTCAACGTAACAAATAGCCTTTTTTTAAACTTATAAGTAGATACACTTATTGTGACGGACGGGAAACTACGGAACCCTACATTGAGCGTGGCCCGACACGCTCTTGGCCGGTTTTTTAATCTTTATTAATTTACAGGGTTATGGCACTATGGTATTAGAAATAATATGTATTTTGTAGCTTGCAAGTCAAGTTTAGTTCTGTCAAATTAGTTAGCGTCTGACATAAACCGGCTCATATTTAGTAGCCATATTTTTGTTTTTGTCTAAATTACTACTATCTTTAGTCTACAGAATATCTTAATTTGACAGGACTAAACTAATATTCAAATTATATTATGTCCTTTTCATAGTGAAATGGAATGAAAAAAATTCACTGATCTTAAAACTATTGTAGTCTGTTAACAAGGGACCACTAAAATTGCACTCTAAGACTCAAACTTAGATATCTTTAAATCTATTTGATTGCACTTAACAGATGTTTGATTGCACAATCATCCTGATGGGTGTCTGCTTGTTTGCCATATTTTGACCTAAAAATAACATCTGCGTGTAAACCACACATTTCCAATATCTTAGTACTTTTATCTATCCTTCGGATAAATATAAAACACTTGCTAAAAGTAAAAGCAACTCCGAGATTTAATAAATATATTTTTTACTCCGACTTGACACAAAAAGTTACATTTGCCTAAATTGAAGTGTTTTCTTTGCCTTCTTTTTCATACCATTCACTATCTAAGAAACTGGATCCAGAAATATACATCCAATTATTTTCTTACCTTTGTCAAATCTAGATCAATCGAAATTCATTGATCTAATTTTGAACTTCCTCAATTTTTATTAGATGTAACTTTTAAGTAAATGCGTAAGTCAATGCTACCTTTATATAGTAATGTCAGGTATAGTCCACGTGTTTCATTGCAGTATAACGAGGCGGTGCATGTATGCCTTCGTAAGGGCGCCAGCAGAGGGTGTATACAGCATTTTTGACACTATGTTATTTAGCAGAAAATAATCCTTGTGATGACTCCTATCGATCGGTAGGATAAAACTACAGGCTGGTTAATTTTCTCTAGTAACAGGTTCGATTCCCGGTTCAACTATGTATTTAATTAAATATCTAGGAGTACAGTTTAAAATGTTTTTAAAATTCAAATAAGGTATTTATTATTTCAGTAAAATGTAAGAGGAGTACGCTTGCAGGCTTCAGGAAGGCACATAAGGTAACGTGTGGCCCTGTAGGTACTGGGTTGTGGAGGTCTGATCGGCAGTTGCTTCACGTAATACACTGGTATCCAACTGAATCTGGTTAGCCTGGAAGTCTGGAAGCTGAGCCCAACATAATCGGAATTGGAAGGCTAGGGGGAGATGATGCGAGTCTCCCGGATTTCAACCCATAACCTCGAAGAGGCTGTAACTACGAGTCATCACAACAACTAGTGCGTTGATAATCAACAATCAACGCATTAGTTAACAATTATTGTCAAATAAATCTTATTTTTGGCAGAAGTATAAGTGCATAACAACAAAAATGGACTAATCGAGACAAAAAAAACTACTATTTATTTAAATTAAACACTAAATTCTAATGATGTTTTTGCGTTTTAACTTGTTTTTTGTTAAAGTTGAGTTCGGTGAACAATTCAAGATCAAGGGCACCATGCTACGTAGATAATAATGGCTTACCCGTAGATAATGAATAGGTAGATTATTAGGAGATAGTGATCTAATACATGGGTGGTTCATGAATGCTCGACTGGAGGGGCTATCCATGTGGGCCTAGACAAAATTGATCCGTTCGATTTTCCAAACTAAATCAAATTTATGAGTTCAATACTATCAAAGTAGCCCCTGACTAAAATTGACGCATTTTTAGTGCAACGTTCCATTTCATTAGGAAAAGAATAGAAGTTAAAATATTTGTTTAGTCCTGTCAAATTAAGATATTCCTTAGATAATTTAGATGCGATTAAAGACATGGTCACTACAAATACTTCGATTTATTTCAGGCGCTGGCTAAATTAACAGTTGATTAATATGACGATTGTTTGATATTAGATATTCTTCATTGCATTTGGCTCAGCTAAAGTGGTCCCACGTATAAACTAGATGCTTTTTATCACTCAGCTAACCGTAGACTGTACTATATCTACATCTATCTACCCACTTGCCAACAACTTTGTAGATATATCTATTAAATGACGGCAGTTAAGTGCCTGCACTTTGTTTATATGCCTCGATAAGTACGTACTTAGTGACATTATTCTGTAATTGAGCTGCAAAAGATAATTAGAAAACTAATTAGACTAAATAGTGCAACAGCTGGGAAAACGTCAACCGCCATATTATGTCTTACTGTTCAAATTAGGAACAGACATTCAAATTATCAGTCGTTCCACGTAACCCGTGTAACTTTTCTAAATGAAAACATTTTAATACATTTCAATAATTATAGTGTGACTAATTGGTCGACCAAACACAAGTCTTTAAAACAATGAGATGAACATCTTTTGTTTTTAAATGGTTTACAACGACCGTGGCTCCGCAGCGTTTGTCTCCTTGCAATGACCAAAACAATAGACCACTTGTTAGTTGAATGTATGGTTGAATGTTGTCTAACATTGAGTGTTACGGCAGATTTCGCATCGCATTCTTGTCGGATTCTCAATAAATGATGCAAATTCATATGTCAGATGTGTTTTTGATAAGACGTATATCAGATAAACAGAAGTAATAGAGTCACATGTTTTTCGCAAATTAATCAGATAAAAGTATTTATCATGAGTGCTACATAAGAAGCTAAATCAACATCAAATCACATGCGGAACGGAACGTTGATAAATCAAAGATTAGTCGCGTTCGAAATATCGTGACGTTTGTATGTCTCGCGCGCTCCACCGTGCGACTAAATCTAAATAAACACGACTTTAATTAATTACCTGTTTATATTGACTGTTAAAAATAAAATAAACTTGATAGGGATAATTAGACACGGTTTTAAATTGATAACGAATCAGTTCAAGTTCATGGTCACCATTCCAATCTTTTGAATGTGCACTGTCACTTGTCAAGTCAACAGCAAGTTTTTGTCAACTTGTGTCAGTCGGTCACTCGATGACGTTGGGTTTGAACGTGTGTTAACGTATCCGCCGGTACGCGAGCAATTTGCATGAACTTGCGTTTATTCAATTACATATTATCTTATTTAACAAGTACATCGGTTGTACGTGTAGCGGGGAGATGGCCGATCGACGTCGGACACTGTGATTCTTTGCCACTGTTGTATATTTAGAAAAAAAAGTAGCGAACCGCGGCGGACCGCTGCATTCGCATTGTTTTGATATTTTTGTTTTCTGTGTTGAAGTTTAAAACTCTTTGGTGACCATGAAGGTTACACACAGCAAGGAGGAGACTTCAGATGAGGAGTCTGGACTAGGATACCAGAACACATTGGTAAGTGCATATGTGCAACTTTCTATTTTCTAGAAAATACTTTACAAAGCGGTTTTCCTAGTTTACGAGTTCGTTCTAGCCTGTATGTGCGTGCGCAGACAGTATAGCAGAATTTAAAACAAGGTTTATTTCATGGATTGTACTGGAATGAAGTTTGTTTATAAATTTGTACCACTTTATTTTGATTCTTACACCATACATGCAATGACGGGCATTGTAATAATTTGCAACTGCAGAAAATATAATCTAATATGTTGATTTGGCGTTTATTATGTACCTACCTATATTGTTTATACATACATATTCAAATATAAATAGGTACACTATCCATTCTACAGGTAACTTTTTACAAACAAAAATACCAACATAAATATAATTGATTTGATAGAAGAATTCAAGTTTACTACACAACTTTATACTGTTAACTTGTTATATTTTTAATTTATTCTCAAAATAGCCACTTACTAAAAAATCTAAAAAATAAAAAATAAACTATCTTTTACGTACATTAGCTAGATAAATGATTTACTAAAAGTATCAAACTCCAAGTTTACTTAAAACTTACACTACTACAACTTTTTATTTCTTTAATTAAATCCTCTGATTAGCCAGTTAGAAACTAATTCTTGAAGTCTAAGATTGATAATAACAATTACATCAATAATAGTATTAAGTAAATAAATTAAATATACTTTAAACATCAAATACATAATGTCTTAGATAAGATAGGAAAATAATTAATATCTCTTTCTACAAACTTATTAGCAAATGTTTAATCAATAAATTATTAAATGTGTAAATTCTAATCAATTGAATAGTAAATTATATGTAACTAGCTTTTAGCTCCCGTTCCTTGTAATCAATATTTTATATTTGCTTTTGCCCACAGCTTCGCCTGTGTCTCTGCCGTTTTACCCCCTTGGGGGAAGGATTTTTACAATAAGTTCTTACCAACAAATGTTTACACCCTATAGAGAATCTACCAGCCAAAGTTCAAGTTTGTAGCTGTTACAGTTTTTGAGATTTCATGATTAATCAGTCAGTGGTATTTTGCTTTTATTATGGAAGGTATTTAGGTAGATTTAAATTATCAGTCTGCCTTTAGCAAATGTAGCAATAAGGGAGACATACATTCTTCACATCTTTGCTCAAGAATGTATGGAATTTTGACAGACTGCAAAGAAATTTTTGTAGTCCGTCCGAGGTTAAAAAAACTGCAAGTGAACTCCACAGCTACACTAAATACTGAAAAATGGATACATTAATTATAGATACTGCATCCAGATTCAGGGTGCTAACTATTTTACACTATAGTATGTACTGTGTAAATATTTACCAACAACAAAGACATATTTTTAGCAGTAGCCATCTTGAAAGAATTTATTCCACATAAATTCTCAACAAAATGCTAAATAGGATGACTTATTCTTAGCTGCGAACCCACACAGTTTTATTTATAGCTTGATTTGTACTACATATTGTATTTCAAGATGAGACTTGGAGATCATCATTGGAATGTACTCAATGAAGTGTGAATCAAGAATATTGTTAGCATTTAGATATCTAGGTGTAATTCCTGCATATATTAGGTAGGTACAATGTTTTTGTTAGAATATTACTGTGGACTACAGTATTAGCAAAATAGCTGGGGTCTGGCCATAAAGGGGCTAACGGCTTGAATTTCAACCTTAGAGTTATGCTGGGGAATATTTTTTTTAAGGATTAGTGTAGGCTAATAACATCAGACTACCACTTACGTTAGGAAATAAGTTACCAAAGACATGTAAGAGAATCACTGGGGCACAGGTAGTGAAATAAAAAATTACTAGCTGTCCTTCGCGGTTTCACCAGCGTTATGTCAGGTTTTTGGTTCCTGCTCTGCTCCCGTGGGTCATAGCGTGATGTTATGTAGCCTATGTCTTATTCTGATTTATAAGCTATATTTCTGTGAAGTTACATTAAAATCTGTTTAGTAGTTTTTGCGTGAAAGAGTAACAAACATAATGACATACAAATCTTTCCTCTTTATAATATTGGATACTTACTATAAACTATTTATAATATTAGATACCTATGTCATTTAAATATTTATATTATTTTAATTACTTAATTAACATTATTATATTTATTACTCTTTGACAGCTGTGCAAATGTTGATAATAAATATGAAGTAATACTGACATTAAAGTAAGTAAGTAGTAGATACTTATAGTAAGTTTTTAATGGTATGTACTAGAGTTATCAAGTAATAAATTCATTCATAAGTCCTTTAAATCTTTTAGTTTGTAGGTATTTATTACATTAAAGTTAATAATAATTTATTTCTGACTAATGAGATTACAAATAAAAAACTTGGTTAAGTGTGAGTCGGATTCGCACTCGATGATTTTATGACCGATATATACATACAGTAACATATAATACTATGTATGGTTCATAAATACATTAATAAATTGTCAATAAATTAAACCCACAACTCAACATGCTTCATGATATACTTACCTAGGAAACGTGTTTTTTATATTATAAGATTTTATTATGTTTTCGTAGTAGCATGTGTAAGAAATACTTACACAATGGTTTTTTCCCTATCTATAAAGTTCATATAGTAAAGCCTGCTGAACGACAGACGGACAGACAGACGGAGAAGGCTTAGTAAAAGCCTGCTTATCTTTATAACAACAGATCATTTTGGTTTACTAATGTTTGCCATAATTTAATATGCCATAATTTCATATGCCATAATCTTATTTGCCATAATTTCATTTGACATAACGCTTCATTTGCCATAATCATGAAATGATATAATATCATTTCCCATAATTTCATTATTCATAATCGATCAAATGCCATAATAATTAAAATCCATAATTTTGTTTGCCATACTTTACATTTTCAATAATGTCATTATCCATAACATTTATTTACCATAATATTCATTTGCCAGCATACCAACCTAACGACAGCATGCAAGCAAGCATACAGCATGCATGCAGCAAACTGGCAAGCATGCAGCAAGCAAGCGAGCATGAAGCATGCAAGCAAGCATACAGCATGTATGCAGCAAACAAGCAAGCATGCAAGCAAGCATGCAGCAAGCAAGCAAGCAAGCATGAAGCATGCAAGCAAGCATACAGCATTCAAGCGAGCATAAAACATGCAGCAGGCAGGGTTTCTGTCACGGCTCCGGCGCTGCGGGTCTCCGGCGGCCCCACGCGTACTAATCGTCGCAGACGGCTTTCGCTCACCACCGCAGCTTCGGCTTGTTGGCCGGCTTCGCCGGCCAGCCTCAGCCGCGGCGCCTCGCTCGCAGCCGCCTGCTCCTCAGCCCGCGGGCCGCCTCGCCCCTACGCGCCTACGCGATTTTAAATAACACTCTAGGGGTAGGACAAACAAGACTACGTGGAGTCGGTTTTGCAGCAATTCGGTTCTATCACTAACTTTTGTAGCACAGCATGTTAAATTTTTAACCAACAATATTATTTAATTGTTACAGAAACTATAGCAAATTGGTTAGGCCTACTAGTCGGGGTGTTAACTATACTTATTGATGGTATAATTTTTTATTAATTATATCAAATGTTGCTTATGTCAAGTGTCGATTATGGAATGTATTACTTATGGAAACTAATTATTATGGCATATGTTATTATGGAAACTCATTTTATGGCAAATGAAAGTTATGACAAGTAAATTGTTATGACACGCGTTGTTAGTATAAATGAAATTAGTGCAAGTGAATATTATGAGCAGGGACGATTATGGAAAATAAAAATAGGACAAATAATATTATGGGAAACAAGAGAATACCGATCATTTTACATAGATTTATTAAATGTAGAGATACTAAAGATAAACGTAAGAACTAGGTAGGTACGAAGGATTTTATGTCTGTAATGCAGACTGTACAGAAAATAAAAATAATGCTATAAACATACCTATTTTATTACGTCTGAGTAGTAAAATATTTTTATTGTTTTTATTATGTGTATAACAAGAATGTTTAATTGTGAAGGAATTTTTAATTGTTATGAATACCAAGTGTGCATCGTTTATGTGGTTCTTCATTGATAGGCAGTCGTTTTACGTAAAACACTTCATTTATCCAGCTGAAACCGGTTAGTCTAAAAGCCGGCACCAACATCGTCATCTCCCTAGCCCTATCCGAACTACGTTGGGGTCGGCCCCCAGCCTAACCGGATTCAGCTGGATACCAGTGTTTTACGTGAAGCGACTGTCTATATCAGACCTCCACAACCCAGTAACTGGGCGACACGATACCCTTCGGTTAGACTGGTCAGACTTTCTGGCTTTACCAGTAACGACTGTCAAAGTTCTACGAATGACAACCGGGACCAACGGCTTTACGTGCTTTCCGAGGGACGGGATGTCAGTGATGTCCAAGATAAACTTTAGACTGTACATATGAATTAAAGAAAAACACATTGGTACTTGCCCGAAATCGAAAATTAGAAACCACAACCTCTTACACGAGAGGCGGGCGCCGTATCCACTGGGCCATTACGACATCCAAAGAATCCCGGCACCAACATAGTTGGGAAAAAGGCTAGGGAGATTATGAAATATTTGTGGCGAGGTAAATATTGGATGTGTGTAGCATGTGGCGCCAGTATGCTGAGTCTCAGTTTACAAGCTGTAATCTTGCAAATCGCATATTTAATCTAAGTGTCATCGAAATATTATCTGATTTATAGGTAAAGTACACTCGTGTCATAAACACAGATAGCGCGAAACATGTGTTGTGTTGTTTACACACGGTTTTGGCTTCTAAACGCTAAATTTAAGAGTGGTTTCGCCTTCATTTCAGAAGGTCAAACAATTGAAGTCCAAGTTAAGTTAAGGAGACCACATAATAATAATTATGGTATACGGCGATGATGACAAAAATAAACATAAAACATTAACATGTTCTATTAATTAACTAGGTACCTATTTAATTAAATATCGCTCTTGAATCGACCTTACAATCAGGTATATCAATTTAGTTTCTATATTCTATTAAAAGATTTTTTTCTTTATAACATGATTGCCTTCCATTTTAAATTTTCAAGACAGGTTCCACAAATAAAAGGACTTTGAGCAGTGTTCATTGCTTAAATAAATAAATAAAATAAATATCCTGGTGGGACATCTTACACACGGCCATCTGATCCCAAGCTAAGCAGAGCTTGTGTTTTGGTAATCAGACAACTACATACGACACTAAACAGACCAACCAACAGGCCTGTCAAACCTGTTAAACCTTCAAACACACGTGATTCGAGACACAATAGAAATAAAATAGCAGCGCGATAGCTGGCTGTCGCTTGGTCGTCGAAAGGTTAAACGGGAACCGCTAAGCTAGATGTTTTAATCTAAGGCCCGTATTAATAGACGTCACTCAATTCTGAGACGCTCTCAAGTTTATTGCTGTCCTTATTTTTTCCCTTTAGAATGACAAGGACAGCAAGAGACTTGAGAGCGTCTCAGAGTTGAGTGACGTCTATTAATACGGGCCTTAAAATACGCTTAATTAAAACCAAGATAAATAAACGCTACTTAGCACGCACTTTAGCTTAGCTATTCTATGTCTCTATTTAGCCATAGTAGTTTGATAGTTAGACAAAGATGTTTCTTAACCGAAGCACTTGATAATTACACTTGCTAAACGTTATTATAATTTCAAACCACATTAAATGCACCGGTAATAACATCTTAGTTTTAGTTTATTGGCTGTTGCCTAAATGCGATCATTTTTGTGATCACTGTTTTTTTTAATAACGTTTATTTTCTTGGTCAATAGTTCAACGTACTCTTAGTAAAAACTACTACGCGCTGGCCACGGTAGACTTGCTCCTAGGTTACACGTTTTTGCTATCAATTTCGTAAAATCTACTAGCTTGGAAGTTTGAATCCTGTAATTATAACTTGTTTTGCTAATTTGAAAGGTAAGAATTGTTTATTGCCTGTTTTTCTTTTTTAAAAAGACTTGGTAGGTAGGCAAAAGGCAACCAGTGGCCGTCCCAGATCATGTTATGTAAATATGTCTTCTATTGTCTACATTGTCTTGCTATGGTTACGCTGAATGTATAATATGTAATGAAGTCTCTCAATAACACTTTCTCAACTAAACCATTGACACATAGAGTAAACTTGAACCGTAACTAAAAACTTTTTTTTGGTTTTTTTTTTTATTCTGCTAAATAGGTACATAAAAAGCATGTTAAAGCAGAAAACTGTTATTTCAAACGTTTGATTAGAAAAAATCTATTTGTTTATGATAGCCTGATTTATGAGAATAAATGCTACTGCATAGGAGAAATACCACCATCAATGTTACGAACTAAAAACGCGGAAGAAACTGCGGGGCGTGTTTTATTATTTAATGCTTATTTCATTATATGTATATGAATCATATTCTTTATTGTACACAAACAAGAAAATATATACAATATAATAGGCGGGACGACGAAAAAAAAGTAATTAGTCCGTCAGTTAGATTATCCAAAAAATTTGGACACGTATTTTTTCTTTTTTCTCGTAAACTGAAATAACCACGATACAGTACGTTGAAGTTTCGCGTGACGTCACGATCTTATACAAATTTTACAAGATGGTGACGTCAAAAGCCCCCTCTCCAACACTTTTTTTATTAATTAGATCAAGCAAAAAAATACGTGTCCCATATTTTTGGCCGGTCTATCAGACGGACTAAACAGAATGCCAATTTTTTTATGCTGTCGTCATCCCTATTGTAACAAATAAAATAATTATGTAGAAAGGCGAGCTAAACCCAGAAATGAGTTTCTTGAGCTTCTAACAAACCATAATTTAATAGATGGGTACATTTTGCTTTTTTCCTTACACTAAGACCACGCGAGCAAAGCCACAGGCACATTTACAGTTATAAATATATCATGCAACAATAATAACTTAAAATAAATAATAATATCTATTGTAATAACAACGTTAAGTATGTTAAAGTGTTATTTGTCTGGTTGCGCAAACGTATGCTAGTTTATCGATTACGAATACTCTGGTAACCTATTTCTTTTAATTGGTTCAGTTTCTTAACACTTATTACCTACATTAAAAATGGAATATTAGATTCATTTTTTCCTGTAAAATATGCAATTACTAAAAAAACTTCTCGTGGTTTAAAACCGCCAAAAATCTGCGCACGCGATCAGTATTTGTGGGAATTTACGACTTCAAATAGCTGTGTAATGAGTTCCTTATTACACTCATATTAAAAGCCAATTTTCCTGTAAGAAATACAACAAATTTATAAATACACACATCAAAAGTGTCTAGGGATATTTCAATTAAACCTAAATTACTAAAATTCTATTAACTTTTTGTTAAAACATGTACACATTAAATAAAACCTTGTTTAATAGACTATTTAATCTGATAATAAACTTTTAGATAAAGTTAAATTTAAAAAAAACTTAGAAGAAGAGGAAAAACTCAAACAAAATTTCAATCTTAACTTTATTTTTGAAACATCAAAACTTAAACAAAACAACAATTTTTTTTATAAAAATTCTTGAAAACTTAAAATTAATATTCCGTGGATCCACCTAAGACTCTCCTGACACATCTGCAGCGGTTCTGCATACTCAAAACAAGGGTGTCAATATCCTGTTGTGGAATACTGTCCCATAATTGCCGTTTCTGAAGCCATGAAGACCAGTCAGAGCGTTATATCCAGGCTTTGGTCATGTTATCGTGTCACGGAGGAAGTGGTGGAACGGCACCGAGGACCTCAACGCATTACAACACATGTACAGGACCGATTCATAGTAAATGCTGCACGAAGTCAACTAAATGCAGCGGCGATGCAATTGGTTCAAAGGCTACAGAGAGAGTATGGTTTGCTGGTAAGCGGTCAAACTTTGAGAAGGCGACTGCATGAAGTCAATCTACGTGCTCGTAGGCCATTTTGGGTATCAGCACTAAGGAGAGGTAATCGAGGAAGAAGATTACAATGGGCTATTGCACACGAAAACTGGAACCATTCTCAATGGTCACTTGTGCTTTTCACTGATGAATCTAGGTTTGGATTTCATCCTGATTCGCGAAGAGTACGCGTTTGGAGAAAACCTGGACGTTGGAATCGACTGCAGCACCCACAACAAGTTCATGCATATTAAGGTGGCACGATTATGGATTGGGCAGGAATTCGTCTTGGCGGTAGAACGGACCTCGTTTGGATACAAGGCAATATGACTGCTCGAAAATACCGAGATGAGGTGCTAGAGCCTGTAATCTTGCCCCACAAACAGCAAATGGGACAAAATTTCCAGCTAATGCACGACAATGCCCGTCCACATACGGCGCGTATCGTTACAAGTTGGTTACAACAGCATGTTATCCAAGCTTTAGACCGGCCTGCACAATCCCCTGACTTAAATCCTATTGAGCATGCCTGGAATATGCTTCAGAGAAGAGCTCGTAGGAATTTCCCTGTTGATATTGTGCATCAAAACCAGCTTTTCTTGCATCTTAGCAGGATTTGGGACAGTACTCCACAACAGGATATTGACACCCTTGTTTTGAGTATGCAGAACCGCTCCAGATGTGTCAGGAGAGTCTTAGGTGGATCCACGAATTATTAATTTTAAGTTTTCAACAATTTTTATAAAAAAAAAATGTTTTGTTGTTTAGGTTTTGAAATTTCAAAATAAAAGTTAAATTGAAATTTTGTTGAGTTTTTCCTCTTCTTCTAAGTTTTTTTTTTTAATTTAACTTTATCTAAAAGTTTATTATCAGATTAGATAGGCAATTAAACAAGGTTTATTTTAAAGTGTAGGTGTCTTAACAAAAAGTTAATAGAATTTTAGTTATTTAGGTTTAATTAAAATATCCCTAGACACTTTTGATGTGTGTATAAAATCGTAAACTGACTGACTGGATGATCTATCAAGTCACAGCCCAAACCGCTGAAGTTGCGGGCGTATAATATTCAAACAAACCTACTCCTTACCACAGAGGTATTTTTCATAATTTTCATTAATATTCAAGTTTAATATTTATTTATTTATTTGTTGCAAATTACAAATAATCTGTCGAAACATAGACAGACAGCCAAATGTTATTAATAGAGTCCCGTTTAGCACAATTTAAACACAAACCCCCGAAAAATACACTCTATTTCGAGTCCGGATTTTTTTTGAGGAGTGGGAAATCATCAAATGACTTCTCCCGTCCTGGGCGTGGCGGGAGGGCGTGTCCGTCTTTTTACTGACTAAAACCCACTCATGTTCCTTCGATTGCCCTTTATGTTCCGGGGTCACGGTAACTATTATAACCATTCCGCAACCCTTTCGAGTTAGGATCGAGTCTAAAAACGTACGCTTTTCGCGATACATTTAGACCTTTATCATGTGTATGCTCTATTTATCTTCTCATACAAATGGCATTGGATAACAACGGGAAACGACCCATTGAAATGGTCAAGAGCCGTCGATCACCCACCTGTTACCACCTTAATGGCCTACGTATAGCTTTATTGCCTCATTCACTACTTAGAGGCAATTTATTGCTTAGGATTTATTGAAATCTAACTTTATGATATAGGTACTAGCTGTTTCACCCGCGTTACGTTAGGTTTTTGGTTACTGCCTCGCTCCCGTGGGACATAGCGTGATATTATTTAGCCTATGTTACTCATAGCCCAAGAGCTGGTGAACCCTCCTACTAACGGTCGTCCTGTAAGGCTAGAAATTTGTGGTTTGATGAGTCATAGTACACCAAGGCCAACAACAATGACCTGGCAGGCACCAACCCTGCACGTCATCAGCCCTTTTATTTTTTAAAATGTAAAAAAAATAAATAAAAAAAACGTTCTTCTGTAAGCTTCAAAATTTAATATAATTTAGTTTATTGATTAATAATTATGGAAAAAAATTGACAGGCGATTTAAGTAAGCAGAAGTATCTGCCAGGCGAATCGAAAGGTGCATAGTTTAGGGGGAAAAATAAACTTTCTCCTGTAAAGTTGAAATTTAAGTATGTGTTTGAGCAAATCATTATAAAGAAATGTGTACAATGACAGGCGGTTCTGAGCAGCATAAGACCTTGACAGGCGAGGGGAAAGATGCTAAGAGCGTGCGAGTAAGAGGCGTAACGTGAATGCGTATAGTGTGAATGACATTAAATAAAATTAAAAATTTTAGATGCAATATTTTTTATTAATTGTAGTGTAATCTACACTATTTTTTACATTAATTATCATCATAATCCGACACTTCTTCACTACTACTTCTTTCGTCATAATCCGACTCTTATTGCGGAATGTTTATAATAGTTACCGTGACCCTGGAACATACAGGGCAATCGAAGGAACATGAGTGGGTTTTAGTCAGTAAAAGTCTGACACGCCCTCCCGCCGCACCCAGGACGGGAGTAGTCATTCGATGATTTACCACTCACCAAAAAAAAAACCGACTCTTTGATAACGTTTTCCTCCACTGAAAAGAAAATAATATTTTAATTTATTAATAATGTCATTAAGAATTGAATATCGCGCTCAATTACGTAGGACTCAGAATGTATATTGATTCTTATTAAATCAAATAATTAAGTGTCACCTGAAATGTAATCTTGGGAGATGCTGCCGAAGCAGCATCTCCCTCAAACCAATTGAAATCGTAGTGATTATCGCAGCTTTATTTATTTATTTTATGGCTCTCCAACGACTTACTCACTAATACACTTAGTTACAATAATAGGTTTTATGACATATTTTTTAATGATAGTGGACTTGTCATGTATGGGAGTGCACATCACTTGTACCTATTAATATAAGTTAAAACATTACAAACAATAAAAAGTGGATAAAAAGTCGTCAAAAGCTGTTATAGGAATTAAATAATAATAATAGCCAGGATTATTCAAGTGTCGTGATGGCCTAGTGGTTAAGGCGCCCGGCTCTCATGCAAGAGGTCGCGGGTTCGAATCCAGGCAAGTACCAATGTGACTTTTTCAATTCATATGTACTTTCTAAAGTTTATCTTAGACATCACAGACATCGGTGAAGGAAAACATCGTGAGGAAACCTGGACTTGTAGTTAATATAAGTCCGAAATCGCCAACCCGTCTTGAGCAAGCGTGGTGATCAGTGCTCGTGCCTTCTCTGTATGAGAAGAGGCCTTTGCCCTGCAGTGGGACAGTTATAGGCTGGTATTATTATTCATCAGCAACTTGCTCTGAAATACAATATTGTGGAATCGGGAGTACCATATTACAGGTATGTGCTCGACCCAGTTCTTGAAAATAGCCATATCACATTATACTGGGATCGATCTATTATCACAGACAAAACTATTGTTGCCAATAAGCCTGACATTGTGGTAATAGATCGATTAGAGCGTCGGGCAATGATTGTTGACATAGCCGTTCTACATGATGAGAACCTCGTGAAAGCCGAAAAGGATAAGCAGTCTAAATACCTTGACTTGACTCGCGGGGTTGTCGATATGTGGGACGGAGATTCAGCAGTCATTGTACCGATAGTGGTGACGGCCAATGGCATAATAGCTAAGAGCCTCGACCAACACCTAAGGAGGCTCTCGCTAGGCAGCTGGATCAAGGGCCTGATGCGGAAGGCGGTACTCCTGGGCACGGCGCGCATTGTCCGGAGGTTCTTCTCTCGGGTGCCCTGACCATCGCATCGGTAGCTTGGACCCTGTTCTCGATGCCGGTGGGCTACTATTTTTTATATTTTTAAATGTTATTTTTTATATTAATACCTATATAAAAATGAAATTTATATGTATGTAATTATGTATACTGAATAAATGGAAAAATAATAATAATATAATATCTTGGGACAATAAAATTCACACACAGTCATCTGAACCCAAGCTAAGCAGAGCTTGTGTTATGGTAACCAGACAACTGATATACATACTTATATAGTTTATAAATATATACATATTTTAGATGAATTACGCCCAGACACAGAACAAACAATCATGCTCATCACGCAAAGTTTGTCCTGGGTGGGAATCGAACCCACGACCTCCGGCTTAGCAGTCAGGGTCACTCACCACTAGACCAACAGGCCCAGGCGTCAAAACATAGTTTAAAAAGCTTTACATCAGATTGTCCTACGGAAATAGGATAAAAACAAAAAAAAAAAGAATATAAAAAGTATTCTATGTCCGTCCCCTGGTCCTAAGCTACCTCCCCACCAAATTTCAACCAAATTGGTTCTGCTGTTGTTGAGTTATAAAATATGTAACAAACACGACTTTCTTTTATATATATATATATATATTTTTTTTTATTCGGACAATCCCACCACACTATTCCCAACCACTGCAACTCCTGAAAGCCAGAATCAACAGTGGAGTCCGCCAGAAAAGCGCCGAGCAATGTAGCTTGACGAGTCCCGGAGAAACGATTCAACTGTCTTGGATCCCGCAACGAAATTAATCAGAAAAGAACAACGGAGGAGTAAGAAAAATATATTTTTTTCCACTTCCCTCCATAACAAGCAGGAGACAGAACAGAACTAGGCCGATAGGCACAAAGGGGCAATTACAACTGGGAGAAGCCCAGATTGCCTAGCACCACGGAATATGATCTGTTAAAAATAAATGGGTCCTTAATTGTGAGCTGTTACGAATGATTCCAATAGTAGGTATGGCAAAAACGCTTGAACGCACGGAAATTGGTTCTGGTTTCCACAAGGTCCGTATAATAAACAACACCAGATGTAACCTGTAAACTATCCAACATAACATTGCGCTCATTCTGCCAAAATACTGCCATTCTTTTATATATATACAGGATGGAAAATTTCAATGGGCCCTGGAAGAAAACTACCTTAAATCATTAAGACAGAATATTTTACTTAAAGGAAACATTCCCTTATTTTTTTAAAGAAATAAAACTACATTCAATCCTTCATCAGTCATTTATAAGGATCAAATCTTTCTAACAAACATGGTAAATAAAATTAGAGGAAAACCATGAAATTTTAACTTTTCAAATCAAAGGACGACTTTAGCTGTCAAAATTTTCGTTCAACTAAAGTAAATTTCTTAAAATATATGGTTTTCCTTTAATTTAAATAACCATGTTTATTAAAGAGATTTTGTCCTTATGAATGACCCTAACGTTTGACATCATAAAAATAGACTGTGTTACTTTTTTGGATTTTAATCGGTTCGATTCCCCGGAGTGGTAAGCGAAATTTCAAAAAACTTTAAATGCAGTTTTGTTTCTTTTTAAAAATAAAGGAATGTTTTCTTAAGTAAAATAACCTATCTCAACGATTTAAGATAGTTTTCTTCCAGGGCCCATTAAAACTTTCCAGCCCGGATAATAAATAGATTTGAAATATATTTTTATATTTGTACGTGAATGAAATGTAGATTTGACTTTTTGAAAAGTAAATCAATTTTAACACACTGAAATCTATATTATATATTTTTATATAGAATAGTATAAGTTAATAATTTTCGTGTCATATGTGGCAAGAAACTTCTCATAGCGTGCGTTATCCAATCTTTGACATTTTGATCCGTACATGATGATGATAATTAATGTAAAAAATAATGTAGATTACACTACAATTAATAAAAAATATTGTATATATTTAATTTTTAATTTTATTTAATGTCATTCACACTATCCGCATTCACGTTACGCCTCTTACTCGCACGCTCTTAGCATCTTTCCCCTCGCCTGTCAAGGTCTTATGCTGCTCAGAAACGCCTGTCATTGTACACATTTCTTTATAATGATTTGCTCAAACACATACTTAAATTTCAACGTTACAGGAGAAAGTTTATTTTTCCCCCTAAACTATGCACCTTTCGATTCGCCTGGCAGATACTTCTGCTTACTTAAATCGCCTGTCAATTTTTTTCCATAATTATCTATATATATAAAACAAAGTCGGGTTTGTTACAACACTTATAACTCGAGATCGGCTAGACCAATTTTCATGGTTTTTGGTTCGTTGGATTTGTCCCCGCCCCGAATAGCAGAATACATCTTAAAAATAATGAAAAATCGACGAGAACATAATTATAAAAGATGAATCATTTTCCCCTATAGTTCATTCTAAATTCAATTAAAGATTGAAAACTTAAGAGAACAATAGTACTAGGAGCGCAGTAATGTGAAGTGATAATGTGAGAAAATTTAAAATACTGAGATACTTACTACTTAAATCAATCAAAAGTACTAGGCGCGCAGTTGTGTGAAGTGGTTAATAGAAAATGTGAGCGCAATTTTAAGAAAATATATTTTTATGAACCATATATTTATAATCCATCAATATTTTTATAATCCATCCATACTAATATTATAAATGGGAAAGTGTGTCTGTCTATCTGTCTGTTTGTCTTTCTTTCACGGCAAAACGGAGCGACGAATTGACGTGATTTTTTAAGTGGAGATAGTTGAAGGGATGGAGAGTAACATAGGCTACTTTTTGTCTCTTTTTAACGCGAGCGAAGCCGCGGGCAAAAGCTAGTTAATCAATAAACTAAATTATATTAAATTTTGAAGCTTACAGAAGAACGTTTTTTTTTATTTATTTTTTTACATTTTAAAAAATAAAAGGGCTGATGACGTGCAGGGTTGGTGCCTGCCAGGTCATTGTTGTTGGCCTTGGTGTACTATGACTCATCACTCCACAAATTTCTAGCCTTACAGGACGACCGTTAGTAGGTGGGTTCACCAGCTCTCCGGCTATCAGGGATAATGTTGCTTTCGAATGGTGAAAGAATTTTTAAAATCGGTCCAGTAGTTTTTGAGCCTATTCATTACAATCAAACAAACTAAGTTTTCCTCTTTATAATATTAGAATGAGTTAGTGATGTAATGGATACGGATATTCGTTTTCGCTGAAAATTATGGAATGGATGGAATATTCAAATTTTCGAAAATGGTCAAATATTCGAATTGTTTCAAGAATTTTCATGATATTCTTTAAAGTTTTGGTGAAACGAAACGCGTGTACTAGCAAACTGCAACAAATGAGTTGAGTTTGTTAGGGACAGCAGTTTTTTAAGACACTTGTGAGAGAATTTTAATAAACTTTAATGTTTGATTGATGTATCTAATTTGGAACCCCACCGGATTCTTCGACCCTGTTGTTTACTGACTTAAGCTTACTTCAGACAACACAGCTTTATAGTTTACTAGCTTTTGCCCGCGACTTCGTCTGCTTGGTATAATAGTTCCCGTTCCCGGGGAATTTCCGGGATGAAAACTACCCTATGTCCTTTATCGGGTCCCAGGCCATATCTGTACCAATTTTCATTCAATTCCGTTCAGTGGTTTAGGCGTGAAGAAGAGACAGACGGACAGAGTTACATTCGCATTTATAATATTAGTATAACATTAATTGGATAGCAAAACGAGCCCAACTTACAATATCGCTCACCGTAATTTCGTAGACCCTTAGGTTGGCAATTATTTGCAGAGTGTTTTAGACAACCATTTCATTTAGACAACATTCTTCCTTGCCTAAGGCGCTGTCTCCACGAGCGAGAGAATCGCGACGAGTCCGCCCTTATATCGTCGGATAATCTCCACGAACGAGCGATAATTACGCCGCGTGTCGTCGCGAGTCGTAGCGGAATCGCAGCGTTTCCGCGGCGACTCGTAACGATATCGCCGCGTTTCCTTGACGACGCGTTGCGAAAGAAACTTTTTAATGTCAAACATTGTATTATTGTAAAAAAACGTCCTTGCTTAACGTGAGGCAACGCTGAAATGACGCTGCATTTGACAGCGCGCCCGCTGCGCGCTCGTCGCGAGAGCGCGGCGGGCCCGCTGCTAGTCGCGGGGGGCTAGCGACGATGTAATGACTATTCGCGCGCTCGTTGCCACTCGTCGCACCGCGGCGATAATATCGCCGTGTGGAGACGGTTCCATAGAGAGTGTAAGAAATACGTGGCACGACGATAATATCGCCGCGATTCTCTCGCTCGTGGAGACAGCGCCTAATCTACCTTAAGCAATTTTGATGAATACACGCCCTTTTCTACCTTTTAATTAACATCTTTACAGTTAAAGATAGTAATTGAACTTGAAACAACACCTTGAGACATCCTCCATCCATCCGCCGTTATTATAACATCCGTCGACAGTGATAACTTATCTTTAACAAATATACTTCGTTACTGTTTTCACATACTTTTTGTTGAACACAAATATTTGGGTTAGGCTGTATGTTACATTGACTTTCGTCTGTTTGTTTTCAGCTGAAAGGAGAATGTTCAAATCTAGCATCGCTTTAAAATAAGAGGGCATAGCCACAAAAATATACTCATAAATCATAACATAATATTTTAACTTTCCTAAAATAACTTCATGGAAATCTTTTTAGGGGTTAATATTTTCTATTTAATTAGTTATTTATACGACTTTGTTGCATTCTTCCTTTAATGACGTACTTAAGTGGAAGTAGTGTTGCCAATTTCATAAACTTTCCCATAATCAGTCATATCTGATAGTATTACATATTTTATTTTTAAGAGCACACGTTGATGTCTCAAAAATAATTACGAATATAACATTCATTTGCGTTACCAACTATTTATATTTAATTAACATTTCTAAAATAATGTTATTTTACTAACAAAAAGTATTCAGGTGTCTAAGTTATCACTTATGGTTGATTTTTATCAGCTGTGGGTAGCACTGCCACGGAAATTCAAATGTTAACAGTCAAAATTGACACTTTCAAGTAAAACAAAGCGACGAATATTTTTATTGAAAATTGAGTTTATTTTGCGTTATTAGATAACGAATCATTGCGGTTAGTTCGTGTACAGCAGACTCTTCCGATTTCTGCGCGATCAAGCAATCTTTTCAAAACTTTCGTACGTCGACGTTTTTACGACTTCGGATCGTTTCTCTCTTTAGGCAGTACCGACAATTTTGTTAAAATAAAAATAACACGCTGTGCGGACTGTGCCCCCCTTGCTCTGAAACATCCTCTACCCCGTCGCCAACTGGGGGAAGCAACGGATGCAATGGTTACAATTCTACGATACTGGATTAATCCGGCAACGGTTAGTATCTTATTGTATTGTATTCACACGTTTTTTTGACGTCAGTGTAGTAGAAAATGAGCGCATTATTGTTATATTATCAACAATATTATATGTTACTATGGATAATACCAAAGATGGTCCAAGTTAATAGCACTATTTGTATTTTGTTGTACAGCTAACTGTAACAGCAGATAATGAAAAAAAACTATTTGAAAATTCTATTAGAATCATTTTCGGTTTCCACGCGGACGAATTTCCTATTAAACTAATGCTACGATCAATAAAATTAACAATATGTAACAATATTTATGATATTTTCAGATGTCAGAAGAACATCCTCTTCTCTCAGGAATGTTATATTATACTCGAATGAGCATCTCTAAACTCTTGAAGAGTAATGTGTGTTGAACGAGCTTATGAACATCAACAGCTAAAACATACAGAGTATTTAGAATAACCGACCAACTCTGACAATCCAGTAGTGCTTGTAAATAATCTGAGTGAAATAAATGCCATTGACTTTTGAATATTTTTATTTCCACACAAACACATTAATATTTCAAATGTTTTATTACACGCATTGCAATGATGACTAAAATAAGATTTTGTCTGTTTACAATAATAAATTAGTTTCAAATGGTTTTTACAAAAAGAACCCTTATAGTTTCGTCATGTCCGCCCGTCCTCGTCTTACCACCTTAAACCTTACCCTTTGGCGACCAAGCGATAGCCGGCTGTCGCCCTGCTATTGTCTATGTGTCTCGAATCATGTAAACATCATTTTAAAAATAAATTATAACAATTAAAAAGGGGATAGAAAACCCTATTCTATGCGGGGCCTGTTTATTTTCTACTCTTTATGCCTATAAGCCACTTAGATTTAGTATGACCTAATTACCATTTACTTGGAATCTTTCATTGGTTTGTTTAAAACTATTCTGTTTTGTTTTATGAGAATAGAAATCATAATATTGTTGTAATTAGTACTTTTTTTGTAGAAGTTATGGTACATAACTAACCTAAAAACTTGCACAAATAAATCTAAATTCAACAAAAACCCCTAAAAATATGTAGATAATTTTTATTTCCTTGGAAAGTACGACCTCTCCCCTCTTTTATATCCAATTTACACTAAGATTACATTATTTTTTATGCGCAACGGCATCCTATAGTATGATGGTCAATGTCCTTTAGCTGTGTAGGTATTAATTTTTGACTAAATGAGGGTGGCAAGCCAAACCAAGCCACCCTGAGTCATAAAACTATGTACAGTCAGCAAATTATATAAGTATACAGGGCCGTCATCTACAATTGAGGTTTTCTTGAATGTATTCAAATGAAATTTAACCTAATTGAAGAACTAGTCATTTTCGACTATAGTTTAAATTTTTATTAGAAAATATCCGTGGGTTTTTGAGAAAACGTAAACTGTATCTGACGACCCTATATACTTATCTACTTTGCTGGCTGTACAAAGATCTTAAAGAAATAAGGAAACATTTCTTGCCTGTTAATTGATACTAAGTGTAATTATTTATCGTATTTATTACATTTATGTAGTATGCAACATTAATTGAAGATATAAAATGTATTTTTATTGTACATAGGCATATCCTCAAATGCAATTTCTCTATTGAAATAAAGTTTTCTGGAAGATAACTCAACTTTAGGTTAAGCTCGCCATTGTAAATAATTCATGTTTTTGTTGTTTTGTATTTGAATTTTTTTTTTTGCGCAATTAAGATTAAAGAATCTTTGCCTACTTAAAGATTTTTTCCATTGGGCCGAAAAAATCTTAGTTATATGAATGAAGCAAAGGTCTTAATTTTTTTTTGTATTAGTAAAGAATAGTACTTACAAATATTTCATATTTATATTAACAGTTTCTTCTAGAATCTTACTTCATATATTGAAACCACTTTACCAAAATAGAAATCAATGCCTCCGTATCGAGACAGAGAAAATTAGGTTCTCAAAACAACCACAAAAAGTTCTAATTCGATAGAATTAGATTTTTGTTTGCCATCTGTTCCACTTCGGAATGAGATCAAGTCTCAACAATTAAAAGGTATGTTTTATCTTTACTAGCGTTTATCTAGGCTATAAAAGTACTGTGTATCATGTTTCTGTCTTTTAATTATAGCTGGCATTAATTTATTGAAGTGTCTCTAAGTGTTCATCTTTTTTAATCAGTCATCATCATCATAAAGAACTGATGCAGCATTAATTCACGGCCTTTGAGGCACATAGTCTCATCCTTCAAGCCCGTAATGGGGTAAGCTGGGGTTACATAGGAGAAGTCCAATAAAATACGGTTCGCAATACGATAGTCGAATTTAAGCAATGATCGAAATTTGGTTGCTATTGCTATCAAAATTACTGATAATAATAATAATAATACCAGCCTATAACTGTCTCACTGCAGGGCAAAAGCCTCTTCTCATACAATACATGAAAATTACAGATATGCCCTAAAATTCACATGAATGGCTTTTTAAAAATCCTGATGATTTTTATATACTTAATTATATTTTTATTGCGTGATATATCAATTACTGAATCTCCAAGAATCATTCAGAATTCATACCTCGGAAAAATTTCATCGAAGTTGGTATTACCGGGAATTTTAGGTCATATCTATATTTTTGATATCAATAGCACCTGAATCCGATCTCTTCTTGATCACTGTCTTTTTGATCTTACTTTGTTACTGACGAACACACACATACACACAGGTTCTTCTATTCCGTTTTGCCCAACATCATGATCCTCCCGTGTTAATGGAGAATGAGAAACTTTACACTCGGATCCTCACACCTCCTTTTAGTTGTGTAAGAGGGTCAACCCAGCAACTGGGTCATCGAGGTGAACACATGCCCACAAACATCCTCAATACTAGGGGAGTTACTGCCTTGAAGTGCCTTGCTGGCCCTATAAGCTACTACTTTAAACTTATTATAACTGAGGATCAAAATCATTGACGTCATTCAAGGGGTTAGTGTCCTCAATCTCTTCTTTAGCATCATTATTTTCTAATACTGGTTCATTTATAGGGTTGTGGGCACTTAGGGCTGAGGCTGAGCTGCAGGGGTCACTTTGGGTACTGAAGATGGATTTGCTCCACTTTTTGTTGTCAACGCCATCTTTAGCTTCTCAATCTCTTTTTCTAAGTCTTCTATTTTCTGCTTCCTATCTGCTGAGTCGATAGAGTATCCTTCTCTAACCTCAATGTTTCTACTATAGCAGTCTTACTCACTTGGCACTTATATATAGGCTTGGTAAAGGTATAGGCTCTTCTCTTAAAGGTCGCTAGAGTCCTTACATGCGAGCCTCTCGACGCTTCATCGATAATTAATTAATAATCACCATTACTTATCAACATTCGGCTTGCCAATTGTTATCGGACTATGACTAATGTAAGTTTCTTTTATCGTTAGGTAGGGACAAAACAAATTCATCATCAATAAGTCATCATCTCCTTCGTTTCAGCTGAATACTAGTGTTTTTCATGAATTTTATATCTCCACATCCTAGTTACTGAGTACCACAATATCCTTTTCATCATCTCTCAATCCTTTTCCTAACAATGTTGGGGTCGACTTTTAATCTAACTGGATTCGACTGGATACCAATGTTTTACGTGAAGCGTCTGCCTATCAGACCTCCACAACTCGGTTACTGGAAGACACGATACGCCTTGGAAAGACTTTTTTAGCTTCTGACCTACCCTTGACAACTGTCAAAGTTCTACAAATGACAACCAGGACCAAAGGCAATACGCGATATCAGTGATGTGTAAGATAATAATCAATACTACAACAATATCTTATCATATCAGTTATCAATATTACGCATTCAGATGTTATGCAAAACTTATCTCTATACATGCAATATAAATGCTATTATATATTATATAATGTATTCGTTTATGTGATTTTAATGGGCTTGTATGTTTTATGGGCTTCGGATATACTTCTTAGTCTCATGTCTAGTACATAAATATTGTTTATGTATTATTCTCTGAGTGGGTGTCATGAATATTCTGAATGGATTTGTATTTTAAAGACTGTGTTATATTGAGTTTATAACCTGCAATGCTGGTATTAAAGCTAGTATATAGTCTGTCATTTCATCCGTCTGTTTGCTGAACATGAAAGAAATAGCCTTTTTAGAGTTGAGCAGGCTTCCACAGCTCAACAACACAGTTGTTGAGTAACATGGTACCCAACCTTTTGATGATTGTCAGATTTGCTGGGTCTGACCTGTAACGACCGTCAAGGATCTACGAATACCGCGGTCATCGGCTTGACGTGCTTTTCGAGGCACGCGCTGCCAATGTTCTAGGCAGGCTAAGAGTCGAGTCACACCGGAACGGTAGCGACGCCGCCGCGAGCATTTTCTGTGTGAAATAATTCTAAACGTTATATATGTATATACACATCCATACTTAAAATACAAGTATTCCATGAAATGCACGGACAGGCGTTTCAGCCGCTGCCATTTCGGTGTGAGAAAGTATATAAATTGAAAAGGTCACATTGATAATTGCGACATTTTGTTTGCCATCCACAACATATTATGCAAATAAGTTCACTTACAAAAGCAGACATAAAATATTGGAATGTTCCTTTCAGACCAGGAAACCCACTAACACCTTTTATATCATAGTAACTGACATGTCCAGTAATACAATTTGTTTCTCCGTCATTAATCTACGAAAGATAATCTTTATCACGATGACGGAAGGGTATCAAATCATGTGACTTTCTGACGATAATCTGGGATTTTAAACAACAGCTATAAATGTAAACATTTCTTGATTCGACGGGTTTTTTTATCAGTTGGAAAAGTCCCCTGAAACAACAACAATTTAACGTAGATAAGGTGGCCAGGTGTCCGAAGAATCCGGACATTTGAGCGCGTGTTCAGGTATTTTATCTGTGTCCGATTTTTAGGAATTCTGTTAGTGCGTTTACAAACATAAATCACAAACAAGGCACCAGATTTAGAACATATGTGTAGGCCATACAGATAGACTGGTACTCTCCTATAATAAAATTCATTTAACTAGCTTTCGCCCGCGGCTTCGCCGACGTGGATGTAGTTTTTTTTGTATCGTGTATTTTTTTGCTTTCAATTTTTGGTGGCGGTTATTTTATTTGGAAAAATATATTTATTAAGATACATAGATATATGCTGCTGGAGAAAAAAAAAAGTGAGCCGTCACGGGACGCCTGGCAGATGTGAAACATCGACATTATTTTGTAAAAGTAATATGATTGAAAAGAAACAAAAGCGTGGCGACGCGTCGCCACGGCATGCGTCGCCACGCCAGAAATTTGTTTTACGTGCGGCTATAGATGTTTCACATCAAAAAGAGAAAGCTGAGCCCACTATTGATTTCTTGATTAGACATAGTAACTAAATGTCAGACTGATTGGGCAGTTATGTCAAATTGATAGGCTAAAATTGTCTTTGTCTAGAAATGGTCTGCAATGCAGACATACAAACAAACATTTATTGGAAATATATTTAAATGCGCCGAAAAATTAAAGATTCAAATATCTAACATTACCTGAATTGTCCTGTGGCTTTATATCGGTGAATATTTTTTTAGAATTGATAGAATTCTTTCCTGAGGTTATTTCCTATAAATAAAATCACACTTTACCCGTATCCAATTAAGTTTGATTACGCGATGACATTCCTAAATAGTGTAATAAAATAACTTATTAACCTATTAACGTGTTATGTATGATACTCACTTAAACCAGTGTGACATTGTTGAACATTATTGTTAGTTGTCAGTAAAACGGTTGTAAATCATTGTAATAATTGACATTACAAAGATACTTGGCATTATCTTGCTGTAAAACCTTCTGGTATAGTTTTTTTTTTTTTGTTAAAAGAGAGAGGGACTGTAAACGAATAGAAGCATTTTGTAAGGCTTTCTAAAAAATATAAATATATTAGGAAGAAGCGATTGGCTACAAATGCTTTCTGTCGCGTTATTTTGTTTTTGCTATAGCATAATTTGTTGTACAGATAGAGGCCGTGGCCAATAATTGTATTTATTATCTGACATAATGATATGTACAACAATATGTGCAATAAACGAAAAATTTGTCCTTGCATTTCTACATCTTTTCACGGTTTAAAGCTATGCTAATTTTTTTAACACAATATATTACGTAACTGAACGCCATAACACAAGGAAATGTCATTAAACAACATTGACATTGATAGCGGTTGAGATTACCTGGACGTTATCGTAACTATGTTGTATATTAGCTTTACAGGAAAACTGTCAGTTTGTCTGTTCATACGGTGACAAGTGACAATATAATGCTCAACAGCATTGCTATCAATTTGGGGTGTAACATTCGGTTTTTCCACAACCAGAGGTAGTTTTACCCAGTTGTGATACCCAGCAATTGGGCTGTGGAGATCAGATAGGCGGTGGCTCTTTGTAAAAAAGGTTTCTCACTTTCCATTGAATAGGGGGTGTACTGCGATCAGACGGGTGTTCGCGTCAAGCTCTGATTGCGCGATGTACGATTCCATTTGTAGTTTGTATGATTTATTAACATAGATAGAGTGTTAATTACCTAACTTTGAGTGAATAAGTAGCTTAGGGCGGAATAGGTACTCGAACAGTCGAACGTCACTCAATTCTGAGACGCTCTCAAATCTATTGCTGTCCTTATTTTTTCCCTTTAGAATGACAAGGACAGCAAGAGATTTGAGAGCGTCTCAGAATTGAGTGACGTTCGAGTATTCGGCCATTAGAGTGGTATAACACCTGCTTTTAACATATAAGCCATTTGAAGTGTGAAGGCGTTTCTCAAAGATATTAGGAAATAAACATAAATAAATAGATAGGCCATCTATAGAATTTGAACTTCAGGACGCCTGTTATACTTACAACTGGATAAGTCTTCCATGCCTGATAATTGCGTATAGCCGAATATCGTAAAGTGGTGGACCTTGGGGAGGCTTAAGTCCAGAGGACTGACGCAATCTGATGATGATGATGATGAAAAAAATAATCTTAAATTTACAACCGATACCGACACATAAGCATAGTCAAACATATCATCTTATCTAATCCAGTTCGCTATCTTAATTTCCCAGGACGATAACACTTATCAGGTAGGATTATAATAACCGGATAACTGTGTATATTGTGGAATGCCAGGCAATTTTGTTTTAGATAAGGTTAATTGACAACACATTAATTATATGTTTATATCTTTAAGTTGCCTTGATATTGACATTCAAGATATAAATGTATTCGATAAATAAAGGGTACCCTCATTATCACTAACGTTTATATTTAGAAAAAATGAAAATTTAATCAGCCTAGGGTAACAGTCACATGGTGTCCCGTGTTTTATGCAGTATTAGCTTTTGCCGGGGCTTCGCCCATGTGAATTTCGATATTTTCATCGAAATGGGTTTCTAAGGGTTGATATTTACAAAAATCCTTTTCAGTGATTATCTAATCTTTCCAAAAAACACTCCCTGCAAGTTTCATGCTTCTAGGACCAGCGGTTTGGGCTGTGCGTTGATATATCTACAGTCAGTCAGTATGTGCCATTTTATATATTAAAGAAGACTAGCGACTCGCCCCAGCTTCTGCTTGACCTATGAATCTGAAACTCAGCAGGTAGGTCTAAAACTTCAGCTGAACCTGATTTTTAGACTGAACCAAAGTAAAAAAGACCTTGAAACGTGGTAAAGCCGCGTGCAAAAGCAAGTATGGTCGAAAGCAGTGTCAGGATTATTCAGCCTTTTTATTTATGAGCATTAAAGTATTGAGTCATGCATTATGTGCACATTTCTATTGAAGGTCTTCGTATCAAAAAAAACTAATTATGGTTGATTATTTATGGCGTTTTTCGACAGTCAACACATCTTCCTCCCTTATTCAATCCATAAGGGACTGAACACGCTTACTTATTTAGCTCCATACGCGTTTTGCTGAATGATTTTGGTCACACTTATACACAGTTGGGCTACTATCAGCCGCCTTGAGCGTCGCGTCGTAAAAATGAGAAATGCTGCAGCTTAATTTTTACAAAAGCTAAACATTTTCATACAAAATTAGAAATAAATGAGCGTAGTCTTTTATTTAACACATTAGTGACTTATTAGATTCCATAACTCTTAGTCGCCCAGGAATGATGTTACTTTGTATTAGTTACAATTAGATTTCCAACGATTACGAAGAAAAACTTAAATATATTCATCATTATAATAAATCATCAGCCTGCGTCAGTCCTCTGGGCATAGGCCGCTTTATCCATACTAATATTATAAAGCTAAAGAGTTTGGTTGGACGCGTTAATCTGAGGAATTACTGCTCCGATTGAAAAAAAGATTTTTTGTGTTCCGTATAAAATATCATGCTACGAGCTATGCAACCGAAGTAATCCCTACTATTCCCTACTAATATTATAAATGCGAAAGTAACTCTGTCTGTCTGTCTGTCTGTCTGTCTCTTCTTCACGCCAAAACCACTGAACCGATTTGAATGAAATTTGGTACAGATATAGCCCGGGACCCGAGAAAGGACATAGGATAGTTTTCATCCCGGAAATCCCCTGGGAACGGGAACTGTTATTACACGCAGACGAAGTCGCGGGCAAAAGCTAGTAATCAAATATGCGAGTAAAACCGTGGAGGACAGCTAGTCGTAGGAGGGTAGCTAGTAGTAGTAGTGTACATATTACTGAAGTTTAAATTCAGTAGAATTGTGTAAATTCTGAATTCGTAAAGAGAACACATCTGTAACATGTCGTCACATTCATAATAGCCAAGTGTTGTGAAATCTGTCTGTCCTCTTTACCGCATCTAATAGGAATTCATCAAATGCTGTTTGTTTGGTCGTAAATAGATGATATTAGGTCGTGGACGTTTGATATAGTAACCAATGATACTATAAGTAAAAGGGTGTAGATAGATTACTTATATTATACGATATTCTATCTTCAAAAACGGCTCACTCACGCACATATACAATTAGATGACAAAGTAGGATGGCATGATTCAAGTATTGCGAGTGAAAAAGAGACGAATATAATATGCGGCAACAGTTTGGTGTAATAACTACATTTTAAATCTTCGAACACACGTGATTTGAGACACAATAGAAAGACAATAGCTGCGCGACAGCCGGCTGTCGCTTGGTCGTTAAAGTGCCACATTCTGACTACCTATTACCACCTGTTAACTTATAATAACTTTGAGAGTAACTGTGTTTTGCGCCCTAATCCTGTACCATTTCAAGCTGGGCATTGACGGTAAATTTTCACGTCAATTGAAGTGACGTCCATCCAAAATGAGAAGCCTGAGTGACGCCAGTGAGTGTGGACTCCTAAACCATTTGGAGTAACGTCACAGTTTCACGTCTAGATTGACGCGAAAAATTACGGTCAATGCCTAGCTTTATAAATGCGAAAGAACTCTGTCTGTTTGTCTATTGACGTCTAAAGCACTGAACTTACTAAACCAATTTTGATAAAGGCTCCGTCCTTTTTAAAATAGTTTAGTAAGTTCAGTTTAGTTCAGTGCGTAGACGTCAATAGTAAGTATGTAATGTGATGGATGATGGAGATAAACATAACTGGAGGTCAGCTTACCATGCAACTTCGCCAACTAGATGATACATTTTTTGCAGTCACAATAACAGAATAAGTGGTAAATTGTAGACGGCAGACAATTTTGCTATGATTTTATCATTATTTTAATGATAAAATTGTAGCTAAATTGCCCATGTATAGTCGTATGTGTACTTCCGTGATAAAAGAATAAAAATATAGAAATAAAAATATGTTCGTTAGGTTCGCCCCGTGGCTAAGTTACCTATGTTACGTATAGTCCGGTCAATTTAGACCAAAAAACCGGCCAAGAGCGTGTCGCGCCACGCTCAATGTAGGGTTCCGTAGTTTCCCGTCCGTCACAATAAGTGTTCCACTTATAAGTTGAATAAATTAAATGTTTTCTTTTATTTTTATATTTGAGTTGATTGAATGAAAGGTAAATTACGATATACGGTTTATGACGTATTAAAAAAAAAAACTATTTACTAGATCTCCTTCAAATGCGGCCTACCCAAATGTCCTTACTTTGGTACTGTTCGTCAAGACGTTGGGCTCCTTAGTTTTTAGTTGAGCTAAACGACTACAGACAAATGCTTGCACTGTCTGGACAGGTCCACTCAAATCTGTGTCCTTCTCTCATCGAGAGAGTGCCTCAGACATTAACCTCCATGGTTCTCGCACATTTTTGACCAATACGATTGTATGGACTTTAAAAGAGACTTTGACCTCTGAGTTTGTTTCGGATGTTTCTTCTCAGAGCAGTCCAGCTACGAAACACCGGCCCCATCGTTCGCTTAAAATAAATATAAAAAAACAAAATATTGACGTGTAAAAGTGTTATATATATAACCTATTTACAAAATAAATATGATTTTATGATTTTTATTTTAAACCAATTTTCGGTGGAAGTTTACATGGTAGTGTACTTACTTAATATATATTTTTTTGATTTATCATACTCTTATTTTGGAAGTTACAGGCCCCCCCTGTAACTTCCAAAATAAGAGTATGATATCAAACTTAAATCATTTATTTCTAATAGACCATTTAAAAGGCACTTTTGACATCAAAAACAAAGAAAAATGAATCTAGATAACTAATGCAGATAAGCTAAACGATTTATGAAACATTACCATGTGTTTCATAGCTTGATTAACTTTTTACAGTCGCTTTGTTTTTATGAAGCGACGCGATAAGAAATAAACTAATGTATGGTGGATTAATCCTTCGAACACACGTGATTTGAGACACAATAGCAAGACAATAGCAGCCCGACAGCCGGCTGTCGCTTGGTCGTTGAAAGGTTAAATCTTACTATTATTATAAATGTGGCAGTCTGTATGTATGTGCGTGGATGTTTGTTACTCTTTCACGCAAAAACCACTCAAGGGATTTTGATGAAACTTTACAGTAAAACAGCTTATACATCAGAATAAAAAAGGCTACATAACATCACGCTATGACCTACGGAAATAGAGCAATAACCATAAGTAATTAATGGGGCATGCAATGGGCCCATGACTTCACCCGCGTGATATTGTAATTTATTGTTTACAAAATTGCAAATACTTTCTTGCTACTTTCATACTTTTTATTCGTACTTCGAATATGGCAAGTTGTATATGTGTATGTATATGTTACCGACCAAACCCGATTTCAGGACAAACTAGTTTTGCTTAGGCTAAACTAGTTCTTCCTCGCCTCGACTTAGGGCACCCTGACTCGGACAGGTTAGGTTAGAAGGCCTTAGCCTTAATTAATACTAATGGTAATTTTTTTTTATACCACCTAGAAATAGGAGCCTCGCTCAGCGGTGCTCCGTCGATCTATCTTTGAATAGTTTAGCCTAGTCAAAACTAGTTTTTCCTGAAATCGGGTTTGACCGGTAGTATATATATGAATTTACAATCTATTATACTCGTGTAAAATGGTTAACTGATTGTTGATATATGTATATCAACGCACAACTTAAACCGCTGCCTGGTTCTAGAGACTTGAAATTTGTAGGGTGTGTTCGTTGCAAAGAGTGAGTTGTTGAGAAAGGATTTTGAGGATTCGACTCCTAAGGGGATAAAATAGGGGTTGTAAGTATCGACATCACGCGGGCGAAGCCGCAGGTGTAACTTTTACAAACACCCAGAAATAAAACAATTACAGCACAGTAGCAAGGAAAACACTCCCAAAAGGTCGAGTTTTTGCAAATTAAGACATATTTCCACATAATGACATATTAAACTATGCCACCTAGGTTAAGTTGAACTCTCGCTGTGTATGCTTTCTGTATTATGAGAGATCAGGTTTTATTTGAAATGTCTTTATACGTGTTTTATAGCCTTGAACTTAAAAACACCTCATTCACACCGGAAGGTTTCTGTATTATATTTTTATGTTTTGTTATTGTAGTTATAAGAATTCTCCGAAATTAATAGTTTTTTTTATCGCAAATTAATTTGCATAGCCGATTTATTGGAACCTGCGGGCTTTCTATGAATATTGACGAAGCAAGATTACTTTAGATCGTAGTTATGTAGGTCGTAAGCATGGATTTCTATGATCGTAGATCGTAGCCTGATAAGACATTCTGTGATCGTAGATTGTACCGTGATGTTGCCATCTATGATCTTAGGTCGTTGGATTGATGTGGCGTTCTGTGATCATTGGTCGTAGCAAGCTATGGCGATCTGTGATTGTAGGTCGAAGCGTGATCTGAAGTTCTGTGATCGTAGATCGTAGCGTGATATGTTGTTCTGTGATCGTAGATCGTAGCGTGATATGTTGTTCTGTGATCGTAGCGTGATGTTTCGTTCTGTGATCGTAGATCTTAGCCTGGTGTGTCGTTCTGTAATCGTATATCTTGTATGATGTAGCGTACTGTTGTAGGCCGCAGCGTAATGTGTCGTTCTGTAATTTTAGGTCGTAGCGTGATAATCGTTCTGTAATCGTATATCTTGTATAATGTAGCGTACTGTTGTAGGCCGCAGCGTAATGTGTCGTTCTGTAATTGTAGGTCGTAGCGTGATAATCGTTCTGTGATTGTAGGTCTTAGCGTGATGTGTCGTTCTGTGATCAATTGTCAACGTTCACGTTGGTGTCTTATGAACTTATGTCGTAAAATGTGACGTTATGTGATCTGTAATGGTCGTAGCATGATGTGGTGCTCCGTGATCGTAGGTCGAACGTGATGCGTCGTTCTGTGATCGTAGGACATAGCATGATGTGGCGTTCTATGATCATTATGTCGTAGTATAATGTGAATTTCTGTGATCGTTGGTCGTACCTAGCGTTATTGTGTCATACTGTGATCGTCGGTCGTAGCATGATGTGGCGTTCTATGATCATGGCCGTGTCATAATGTGATGTTCAGTGATCTTAGTTCGTAAAGCGTAAGCGTTTTATATGGAGTTTCTATGGAGATATTTGCATTCAGAAGTTTGTTCCCGGTTAACATTTTTTTAACGTTTCCTCAGTTTCACCTATTTTCAGCGGCCCGTTAATCTGACACTCGCGTCTCATTATTCTAAAACTCTTTGAAAGTTTATTTCACAAGGCATCCGGCGAATTCTCAGAATAAACTCTTTAGATGTAGTAATTTCTTATACTTCATCCAAAAAACTGCAACCAAAAACCAATAAATGTTAAGGTTATTTCATTAATTGTTGCATATAAAATTAGTAAAAGTTAGTGCTACAACTTTTACACGACTTAGATAATTGTCTTTACACTAACTTTAAGGTTTTAAGGTTATGCTCAAACCTAATTGTAAAGTATAGCTTAAAATAACAGTTCATCATCATCATAAGCCTTCCTCAGCTCCTTAACCACAAAAAAAAGCTAAAGCAAGAAGAATAAGAATGAGAATGTACCACTTAACCCGATCTTCGGCTACCCGCATCCAGTACTGCCGGCTGCCCTACGCAGCTCGTCCATTTCCAATGGAAAGTGGTTTGTTATTATGTATTCTTCATTAGGTTTAGCTCGAGTGTAGTGTAAACACAGCTAGATAATCGGGGACAGGAAATATTTCGATTAAAACTTAACTGGGTCAAACTTGACGCAAATGTAAATTCGCTTACTGTCAATAATTATGTTGGTTGCAGTTTTTATTACTGTAAAATTGTAGGTGAGCTACATTTTCTGGTTCTTTATAGTTTTATGTCTTAGTTTTTTTGCTCTGGTTTTCTGGGGCACTTTTATTAAGAACACTGCATACTCTATTGGCTCAGCTGCAGTAATTAAGCGCATGGCTGCTTCTGTGCTTCATCTACTAAAAGTTATGGGTACAGGTATTACTTCCGAGTATTTTTGTATTTGTGATTTGTTAGTTTGTAATTATGATTGTGGGATTTATTACTAACCCACTGCTGAGCAACGACCTCTTCTAATGATACATTTCTATGTATACGCAGCCATGAGCATTGATCTTGCCAACTTGCACGTGCTTAGTCAGCAGGCCTACATTTGTCAAAGCAACTATTAGGCCATCATTTATCAAAACATTGCAGATCGTAGCCACCTATTATATGGTAGGCTTTTTAATTCCTAATCATCAAAAGACTTATCCCGGGACGGAAGGGAGTGTCAGACTTTTACTGAGTAAAACCCACCCTTGTTCCTTCGGTTGCCCTTTATGTTCCGGGGCCGCGGTAACTATTAGAACTCTTTCGCAGCCCCGGCAGGCTTCCAAATCTTACGAATGACAAAAGTAAGCGATGAATACATGATTGTGGTAGAACTAACAGCCAAACCAGACGTGTAATGGGTGCCTTACGAAAGCACATGTTCAACCATGCCGAATATATCAACATCTTATGTTGTAACTTTTGAGGATAACATGAACACATGTAGACGTAGCTTCGGGACCAAGCTGTGAGAAACAGCTGCCACAACAATAATGTTATCAGAACCAGCATTTGTTGAAGATTCTTGAGTGTTCGGATAATTGCTGTGATTAAATAAGAGTGTTATTTAAGCTTGCTCAAGTTGAAGCAGTAAGGGCTTGTAAAGATTTTCTTTGGGAATATTTTGTATTTAATATTTCTTTCTATACTCCTATCGACCACTTTGTGTGAACGCCTTGCGTGATTGCAGAACGTGCATTCTTCTATGGAGTTCTGATCATCCGCTTATGAGATTGGATTTTCGACTTAAAATTGATGTAATTACGTATGAATAGTATGCTTCTGAAAACAGGAGATGTTCTCGCGTCGTTTTTCTCATAAGTGTGCGTCCCCAGTTTTCAGAAAAACGACAGAAGAAGGTGGATCCCAAACTCAATGAGACTCGTTTGCCATACAGATGAATAAACAGACTAAAATAAGACTTTATTTCCGAAGTTTGTTAATTCAAAAGGTTAATGAGCCCAAATAGCCTTGATTGCGATAATTACATAATGTACTTATTATGTAAATCTGAGTGTCGTTGACCTGATCGTTTACTTCGCGTCTCAGTGATAAAAAATAGCAAATCATAGTTGGGTTCCGTACGTCCAAATATAAAATGAAACCGTAATAAAATCACCCGCATGAAATATGACTCTAGAATACTTCCTTGTTGTATTTAGATTGTGGTTGTGGTCACGTCGAAGCTTTCACGTTTGGTAGGAGCAATCTCTTACTACTTTTAACCTGTAGACAAACTGTCTGGCGCAGTCGGGTACGAGGTTTCTTCATCATCACATCATCATAAGCCCGCGGCATACCTCTGGTCTTGGGTTCTCTCTCAGAGCGCTCCACTTAACTCAATCTTTAGCTACTTGCATCTAGTTCCTGCCAGTTACACTTTAGCGCATCGTCCATCGTCTGCCCCCTAGTATCTGGATCAAATGAAATTATTTAATTTTGCAAGTAGGATCTCAAAATTACTTTTACATGTCATATTTTTTATGAATTAACTGGAGCCAGCATTTGCTAACTGACTACCTCGTCTCTTTTGAAGTCTTGACAAAGATGATACGTGGGTTTTCACTTCAGATTAGACCTGGTCAGTCCTAGGTATGCCTAGGACCTGCAGAAGGATCTGGTTTCCTGCTGTTATTTTGTACGACCGTCCTCTCTATGGAGAAAGAAGATCAAAGATTATATTCAACGCTTTAGATCATAAATTCACAACAGCTGCGCAAACGACGGTTGGCTGCGATCAATAGCCAATTATTTTAAGTATGTCAATATTGATTGAATATGTAAATTGTGTATCGAGATAGGTAATTCTAATTATGTCTGTATACGTGCTTATATTACAAATTGTATTATGATTTTTGATGAGGCTACCCAAATCAAGAAGAAAGTAAATAATGATTTTATAGCAATGATGTTAATATACAATAAAGAGGTAGATATCGCACTAGCGCGTGCAAATTGTTGCAGTCAAATTCAGACAATTGTTGTAATTTCACTTAGTCGGCTAATAGCAGCGAGCGAAGCAAAACGTGTCTGTGGTGTGACATTTGTGACAATAATAATCTTAAATGCCGAGCTGTGTATTAAGAAAGTGTAAAAACTGTGGTTCCAAGATAAATAAGAGTGAAGGAATTTCATACCATACGCGTAAGTAAGATATAAAGAGCGTCATATTTGTAGTTTTACACGATTTTATTTCTCATTTACAAATAAATTTCGGATTTTTAATATGGCGGTTCGAAAAGGACAGAGAATAATGATGATAACTGCAGCGCGACAAGGACAAATAGCATATGTCATTATGATATTATGACATTGTCATAGATTAATCAACCAGAAGCGAAATCGAAGGCAAAATACATAGCGTTCGAACCGCTCGATTGCGCAACCCGAGTTTTCTTGTTAGTTAGGCTGACCCCACACTAGGCGTGCGAAATCATCGAGCGTATGAGTAGCGCGAGCGCCGCGCGTGCGTCGTGGGTTCCTATTGTATGGTAGCGCGCTCGCGGCGTGCACGCGGCGGACGCGTCGCTGTTACGCCAGGGGAACGCGCGCGCCTAATGTGGGGGAGGCCTTAGTGAGTGTCTTGCTAAAATAATATTATGCTGAATGTAATAAGTTCTGGCTTTCAACTGTTCATAATAAAAACAATATACCTAGAATGGGATCAGTAATAGCAGGCTATTAGATATTTTATTAGTAATATAAGAATATATGTAATGTACCTAGATAAAACAGATTATTATGTTATATTATTTTTTAGATTTCCGAGTGACGATCTTACAAAACATAAATGGGTCAGCATGGTACAGGCGGAAAGAAGTGAACATGACTGGATGCCTACAAAAAGTAGTACAATTTGTTCTGCACATTTTGAACAGGAATATAAATACCTACACTACGTCGAAAGGATACACGCGTCTAAGAAAAATATTATTTATTGGATTTTAAGTAAATAGATGACTATTTTGTTTGTTATTTTATTTTATAGATCATACCTATTGTTATATTCAATGTCTCTTCTGTTAGCAAATCCGCATACTCTATGATTCATTAGTGTACTTCAAGCGCAACACACTACAGATAGCTATCTCTTTCTGTGTCATAAGTTCCGTATTATCTATCGCAGTCGTAGTTGACACCTATATGTAAGTACTTAGTAATAACAACGCAACAATACTGAACGTCGCTCAGTATGAACGTAGCGTATCTTCTTTTAAATATCATTGTTTTATAGAGATAAAGGTTATTAAATATTCGCAAAAAATATATACTACTTTTTTCTTTAGGAAAAGAGATTGCTCAAAATAGCCTATGAATTGGCTGGCATGAAACCTTTACAGTAATTACTAATTTTTTTTATAAAGTGCATTACGACTATTACAATATAATGGACAGGTTCTAATTTCAGAAACATAATAAAAAGTAACTCTATTTCGTTTCAATCTCCGGTGTCAGACATTTTGGTTTAATTTGAAGTTAGTAGTAGACTTAGGCCACGTTCACACGGCGACCATTCGAGTCGATTTTTTAAATTCGGTGAATGAGCGAGTCGTGTGAACGAGACAACATGAACATAAGTGCCACTGCGTGTCGTATTCGATAAAATCGTTTCGAGACGTGGCGTTCCGGTGACAACTTCGCACGGTATACGTTAAAATATATTTCTCGAACACGGGATTTACCCGTATGAACGCCGTGTAAACAATTTTTAAGTTTTCAAATATATTCTGTTGTCACTTCTCTATTCGATAAAATCTCGTATACGGTATACGGGAAAATAATCGCCGTGTGAACGTGGCCTAAGGTATCGTAGCTCATGCAGCCAAGTATTTAAAATAAGTATGTATACCGAATTAAAAAAAATTAAATATTCTCAGCGCTTGATCTATGAATAAGGTTTTAATACGAATATATAATGCCCATTTCACACGAGGGCAGAACAGTGAGGCAGAACAGTTATAATAATAATAAGTATTTATTTCATAAAAACATGGAACAGTGCACTGTATACATAAAGGCTTACACTAAACAGTTTAGAATGATATTATATAATTATGTAGAACTACATTATTGGACTCTATCCCTTAAACTAGGTCTAGCCTGTATCTTAAGAGACTGGGTTCAGCCATTGGTTTAAACTAAATTGATTATATAATAAGATTTAGCAAGTGAGAACAGTGTCGATTTGAATTATTATTCATATAAACTCTCGAGTCATGAGTGCGTGCATGTGTGTGTGTATGTATGTTGTGTGCGTGTTTGTGATTGTCAGTGTGTGTATATTAGGTGTAAAAATTGGTAAGTAACAGTAATCCATTGTATGTGTACAGCTTAAGAGCCATATGTGAGAAGGTTTTCTGTAGAAAGGTAGGAGGATAAAGAGTTGTCTCAGGGTTAAAACTTTACATTCGTCATATAGTTTGGGTGTGGGCAACATATAATATTTACGAGTCATCGTTTTAAGAAGCTGGCACAGAACAGTACTGTTCTGTGCGTTCAAATAGAAACAGTACTGAAGGCCTACGATGAACTCTTATAGCAGGTCAATTTTCGACGATAAATAACCTGCCGTGTATTTTTGTAGCTGTTCTGCCCATTGTTCTGCCTGATGCCCATTTCACACGAGGGCAGAACAGTGGGCAGAGCAGTACTGCTACTGTGTGAACGCACAAAACAGTAATGTCTTGACAGTAACTGGACGTTCACACAGTAGCAGTACTGTTCTGTTCACTGTTCTGCCCTCGTGTGAAATGGGCATTATATATTCGTATTAATTAAAGCAATTGAAGCTGTGTGAAATGAACAAGCCATTTGTTTAGAAAAAAAGATCAACATAATATAGTCTATTGTTTTTCGTCAATTGAATTGACAGATGCCAACATTTGACCAGGTTCTGTGTAATCTGGTTGTTTACATTTTATTATTATTCCTTTCCGATTTTATCTACCCACTTGGCTTAAACTACGGACTGTGATTTCCTCTTGAAATATCGACCTCCGGCTGTGATTGACTGATGTACGGACCTACTAAGAACGACGACCTGCCATGGCGGTGGGTGTCAAGAGATTAAACGGACATTGCAGATTTAACATGGAATCCCAAAATTATTCTATATTTTGTGTAAATTGCGGATCAGCTTCTGGCTCCATGTCACTAAAAGAGAAAGGGAACATCAATAAGTGTCTTGGAAAGACTTCTGCCGCTGCAAATGTGTATATTGGTCGAAAATATAGATGATACTTTTGATGTGACATGATGTTGTTATTAAAGTATTTTGCTGGCTTTTAGAAATCTCAAGTGTCCGTAGTTTCAATTTAGTTTCAATTAAATACATATATTATTTAGAACCAAAAATGAAAAAACACCTCCCTGTCGGTTCTTAGGCAAACAATGTATGGACGAATAGCAATGTCCTTTATTTAGATCTATTTTGACGGGCCTGTTGGTGTAGTGGTTAGTGACCCTGACTGACAAACAGGAGGTCGTGGTTTCGATTCCTTCCCAGAACAAAGTTTGTGTGATGAGCATGATTGTTTGTTCAGTGTCTGGCTGCAATTTATCTATAATATATAAGTATTTTTGAATTATATAAATATGATATCAGTTGTCTGGTTACCATAACAAAAACTCTACTTAGGTGGGATATGATAACCGTGTGTGACTTTTACCGAGATATATTATTATTATTATTAATTATGTAATTTGTCACTAATTATCCTATATACTCAAGTACTACTACCATTGTCCACTACTTCTAACATTACAACACAGGTTGATTTCTCAAACATTTAATACTAGCAAACCGCCCCAGCTTTACACAGTTGTACAAACCTTTGAAAATCCTGTCTTTTTTCTACCATAATATGCACGTATCATACATATTATAATCATATTGAACCCTATTAATAAAACTGCATCAAAATCCGTTTCATTCGTTTTTTCATCAAATAGTTTTAAAGATCTAAGCAGATATAGAGACAGACAGCGGAAAGCGACTGTTTTAACGCCCTCAAATCTTGCTTACCTTACTTTATTAGAGACTTTTTTCCTGGACAACTCACACACGGTCATCTGATCCCAAACTATGCAGAGGTAAACAGACAAATGATGAACATACTTATCGATGTACCTATTACTTACTTATTCGGCCATTGCAGTTACATTCCTTACTCAAGGTGCCATCTGGCGACATTGTCAGCTGAGATTTCTGTCAATATATGTCGCAACTATGTTTGTTTGTATGTAAACATCACTTACGTGTGTTTGCATATGCTCTTATCAGCTGTGACCTTCTGTGACGTTGGATTAAAGATTACGGTGCGTTTTGATGCAATGTTTAATTTTTTGATTTATCCTATTTTTCCCCTTCATTCTTTAAAAAAGGCCTACCTAGCTTGTAAGTGATCTTTGGTTTGCAGTGGGACAAGAGTTTGGATAGAACATGGACGTGGTTTTGGTACAGTCAGTAGCATAAACACGTATACACTCATCATCTCCCTAGCCTTTTCCCAACCGTGTTGGGGTCGGCTGCCTGCCTAACCGGATTCAGCTGGATACCGGTGTCTTACGTGGAGCGACTGCCTATCTGACCTCCACAACCCAGTAACTGGGCGACCCAATACCTCTTGATTAGACTGGTCAGAGTTTCTGGCGAACCAATAACGGCTGTCAAAGTTCTATGAATGACAACCGGGACCAACGGCTGTACGTGCTTTCCGAGGCACGGGATGTCAGTGATGTCCAAGATAAACTTTAGACTGTACATATGAATTGAAAATGTCACATTGGTACTTTCCCTGATTCGCACCCACAACCTCTTACACACGAGGAGGGCGCCTTATCGCACACACTATGCATAAAAAAATCTCTTAGAATAACTACAGTAACATACAGTTTTTGGGCATACTGTAGTGTAGTCTATAATATAATCATTACAAAATATGTTGTAACTTAAAAGTAATAGCTAATTTACACACGGGAGCGTTAAGATTTTATACAAGATCAGAAATCCAGTTGTGGGTTGTGATGATAGTGACAGTAATAAGCTAGACCGGTATTATCTATTAACTAACTCTTTATAGAGTCAGGTATTTGACTGATCGACCCGCTAATCAAAGAGCTTGTGGGAACACTACGCGAGCAGTAACCTGACTTTAAGAGCGCACACTACTCCAGCTCAAATCAAAATTTTTCCCCCACGCGCGACGGCCGTCGTTAAATCAGCCCGCAACTATCTCGCTCGCACAAAGAAGGCTCGCGGCCGAGTCACATCGGCGCGGCATCGCGTCGCGCGTCGTTCCGAGCGTACGATAGGGTAAAACACACATTTACTGTCCATATAGGCATGGGTATGGAAATAAAATAAGCGATTTTTTATATAATAATTATAATCAATATGAAAAACACGTTTACTTCAAATAGGCTAATTACATGCACTTTTGGATTATCAAAAAGAAAAAAAAAACAAATACTTTAATAAATTGTGTCTGTTTGTGATATCAAAATAGGTAAGGTGCGTTGTGGTAATACCGGACGGATTTTCGAATAGTTGCAAGCATGTTGCAAAAATATTTTTTTCTCAATTTTGGCAAACACTACGTTCTTGAAAAATGGTGGAAATTGATATTGAATTATCAAAGCGTAATTTTAATATTAGTTTATTTATAAACACTACAGTTTTTGTTTGAGAAGCCTGTAAAATCAGGAAACTTTTTTTGAGAGTGTAATAACGATTTGGCCGTCAAGGGGCAAGTTCGGACAACAATTTAATCTATTCCTACTGCTAGGAGCATAAGATGCAAGAAAAGAATGTGTCCGATCTTATCCACTATTTTTTACAAAACCTACCTTGTTTCACCTTTTACCTTTTATTACTCGTCCTAGCTGACGGAGGGACTGGCGGTCACTGCGGAGTGGGACGGAACAAAATAACGTGTTGCGCAATGTGGCTAGCATTAAAAAATATACCCAAATAAGTGGAATATTTGATTCCTACGTTCTTACCCCAGCGCGGATCTTACCCCAACGCACCCATTTTTTACCAAATGCGTATATTTATTCTATACCTCAAGATTGCAAGTTTTGTCTGTCTGTCTGTCGGTTCAGAGTCACTCACTTTCACGAGCAGAGTGTACACAAATATTGACAAATAAATCACTTTCCTCGAACAATCAAAATAATGTATATTTTCAAAAGTTAATTATTATTCTGTGCAAATTAGCAACCAGCTTGGTTTTGTCTACACTGTTGATTATCCTATGGGGCAATACCTGCATACTTCCAAGCATTCTTATCTTGGATATAGTCTTTTAACTTATAGTATACTTGTTGGCATATTATTATTCAAATTTCCTTTCGTTTAGTTTTAGTATATACCTATCACAAGGAATTTTATTGTAATATTTTACACAGTCCCCCATGAAAGATTATTTACTTTTTTATATTTATTTCTAGTATTGAAATGATGTTCATCTCCTACTTTACTAAACGTATTATGTTGATTTTTTCTTACATACATAATGCTTGCATAAATAAATTAGCAAGGTACCGTCATAACATAAATCTTTTTGAACAGTTCCCTAAGAAATTCGCAACGGCGACGTAAATTATAAATGTCTCTTACATCAATGATATTATAAGTAAAAACCGGCCAAGAGCGTGTCGGGCCACGCTCAGTGTTGGGTTCCGTAGTTTCCTGTCGGTAACAAGAAGCATAGTATAAAGAGAGGGAAGTAGGTTATCTTCATACAAGCGCACTCCGCGCGGCTTGTATTTGTGCGCCATAGTATTTATGCGTCGGCGCACGCACACTTTAACAAAATCTCGACGCGTTTCTCCTGGCGCCAGTTGGGGCTAACACTGCACGAGGTTCGCGCGTCACAGCTTTACGACACCGCTAAATGAAACCAAAATGTCTGATAATCGCAGGAGAACGTATTGCTGTGTGTTTGGGTGTTTTAACAATTCATGGATTCCAGTATTGTTTCTGTTCAGATTACCTATTGAACAAAAAAGGCAAGCTAGTCACTCATTGACTAGTGCCGTGTGCCACGGCAAAACATGCTGTACACATTTAGGTGCGTTGGGGTAAGATCGGCGCTGGGGTAAGAACGTAGGAATCAAATATTCCACTTATTTGGGTATATTTTTTAATGCTAGCCACATTGCGCCATACGTTATTTTGTTCCGCCCCACTCCGCAGTGACCGCCAGTCCCTCCGACAGCTAGGACGAGTAATAAAAGGTAAAAGGTGAAACAAGGTAGGTTTTGTAAAAATGAGTGGATAAGATGGACACATTCTTTTCTTGCACCTTATGCTCCTAGCAGTAGGAATAGATTAAATTGTTGTCCGAACTTGCCCCTTGACGGCCAAATCGTCATTACACTCTCAAAAAAAGTTTCCTGATTTTACAGGCTTCTCAAACAAAAACTGTTGTGTGTTCATAAATAAACTAATATTAAAATTACGCTTTGATAATTCAATATCAATTTCCACCATTTCTCAAGAACGTGGTGTTTACCAAAATTGAGAAAAAAATATTTTTGCGCACATGCTTGCAACTATTCGAAAATCCGTCCGGTATTACCCCAACGCATATTTTATTGAACACCTTGTTACCTACCATGTTTTATGCAAATAAATGATTTGATTTGATTTGAAAATAAATAGTAATAAAAATTACAATACAATATTATTTTATTCTTTGATTCTAGCAATTCAATACCATTGACGTACTTACCCAGTACCCACCTACTAGGTACCAAAGAACAAAAATATAAATGAGCTAACTTATGAAAAAATATATTTTGTGATATGTACTCACGGGCACGATTCGGTCTCCGGTACGTTCTTTTTATTGCAGTCACTATCGGGTCATATTTTTATATTTTTGAAAATGCAAAATGTGTTTAGGTAAGTATTATAAAGGTGCTCCTAAACGGGCAAATTTTTACTGCAATTGTGTTGCTGCAATACATTGCCGGCATTGCCCGGCAATGTTTCCGAACTCTCTGCAATATTGCCGGTATTGCCGGGCAACACTTTTTGTATGACAGAAAATTGCTGCAGTATATGGCCGAGCAGCACCGGCAATATTGCCGGAGTTGCCGGGCCATGCTCAAAAAATTGCTGCAATAAAATTGCAGCAATTATGTTGCCCGTTTAGGAGCGCCTTTAGATTATATTACGGTTTACCTGCCTGATTTACTTATTAGTGTAAGGAACGTAAATAGTTAGCTAATTTCCAATCAATATAGAAGATCTTTCGTGTCGACCTAACATAATTAGACTAATATTATGTCGGTGATAAGGTAATATAGGTATATGACTTATTAGGATCAGAAAGATAGGCACTTACTTCCGTATTTTATTCATGTTCTTAGAATTTTCTTTTCTCCAATTTCTTTTTTTTTTATTCCGGTCGTTTCTCATTATTTTCAGAAATACTCAATAACAAAACACAAAAAAAAACAATCAAACTAACACAAAACTAAAACAAAATAACAAGATGAAACAATACAAGTATACGTAATACGCAAGAGCGCGTGGTGACGCGACGCGACACAGGCTCCCCGTCTGAGTGCCGGAGCGCGACTGAATAACATGCACGGCTGTCGCCGACGCGTAGATTTCCACGCAATATTTCGGTATTAAATTTCTAATAAAATAAAAAACAACATTATTTTAAATTGAAAACATACAATACATGTATTATATTAGTTTACATTTATATAAAAAAAATCATTGTAATATGTTAAGTATTAACTGAATACTAAGGTTTTTTACAAAATTTAAGAGGGAAGTTTGTGATTTTTTTGTATCGAGACTTTTTTTAGTAATCGTGTTTTCACTGCATATGGGACTCAGAATATATGCTCAACTATACGATATATTTTTTTCAACAGGATTGATTCAATATTATTTTTGATATGTAAGTTAAAACGTGAACGGCAACGCAGTTTTGAGGTAGTGTGCAGCCTTTAAAATAGCGGGAGCAGATCGTTATTTATTCACCAGTTACACGAATCTAAATTTTTGTTGGTCCTAAACAGCGAATGAGTACTCATTGGACAAGGCCCACTTAAGAAAATACGAGAAAATGATTAAAATGACATTAATATTAATCAATTCTAATGAATAAATATAACTTTCTTTAGGAGTTTCGTATTAAATCGTTCACTAAATCGTTCGTAGAACAGACGTTTGTCTATATGTGTATGTTTTGGAATCTAGAAGAGTAAATTGAGTTCGGAGGACTTATTTTTTCGTTATACCGTTTGCGAAGTTATTTGACATGCATACTTACTTAAATATGTTATTTTAAAAACGCGTTTTTTTTGTGTTCAGCGTGGCTTTCATAATGACATCAGAAATTGTGAAAGTACGGATGGAAGTGTTCCTAACCGGGGTTAAAACTGATTTACCGGTTGTTTGATGATCACAACCAAATGCACGACCCAATGGGTTTCTTTACATATCAAGCGCTATTGAGGCAGGCCCAGACTGAGATGATGGGATCTTATCTAGTTTCTTTGATAAAGACTAGTCCCAAATCTACACTTTATAAAATGGTAACTGACTGTATGACTGTCTGTTGATATATCAACGCACAGCCCAAACCGCTGGTCCTAGAAACATGACACTTGGAGGGTATGTTCTTTGTAAAGACGTATCCACCAAGAAAGGGGTTTTGGAAATTACAACCGGTGTTGCGGAATGTTTATAATAGTTACCGTGGCCCCGGAACATAAAGGGCAACCGAAGGAACATGAGTGGGTTTTAGTCAGTAAAAGTCTGACACGTCCTCCCGCCCCGCCCAGGACGGGAGCAGTCATTGGATGATTTCCAACTCCCCAAAAAAAAACCCTTATAGAGATAATATAATTGATTGGAAGTTTCCACATCCACGCAGACGAAGCCGTAGGCGACAGCTAGGAAACAATAATAAATAGCTCTATACAAAGAGAAATTAAAGGAAAATAAGGATTGATGCCTTTGCTCTGCAGTAGGAAAATACGTACTTGTCTGAATTCGAAAAGGGAAAATCCCAAGGTTATTTTCAATTAAGATCACTGAGTACGATAGTGTGTGAACTAACCAGAATAATAATAAAGAGAACAGGAATATACGTTTTTATACAATTCCAGTAAAAAATATCTAGTTTTTTATAGGCCAACTTATAAAGAAGGTAGATTTGACATCGAAATTAATGGGTCCTTCACAGTCCTTGAAAAACTTGAACAATTAATTACTTAATTTTAATTATCTGGTTTTATAATAACACGAGCGGTGTTAAAAGATAAACTTTTGTTTTTTTTTTAAATAAATTGGTGTGTTATTAGAACTTGGAAAAAGAAAACATAATATTGTTTTCTAACTTTGCATATATTTCAGCTTTATTTTTTGTTGTTGCCTAAATTAGACTTTTTTAATATTTTTTTTTTATACGAGTCACGCCAAAATTGCGTAAAACATAGTACTTACTCGCAAATCGTATTGGTTGTTGGTGATGGTTTTTTAAGAAAATTTACCTTTTTATTCTTTTTTGGATGCGTGTTGATCTAGCGGTTAGTGACCCTGACTGCTGAGCCGGAGGTCGTGGGTTCGATTCTCACCCAGGACAAACTTTGTGCGAGCATGATTATTTGTTGTGTCTGGGTGTAATTTATCTATAATATGTATGTATTTATAAATTTTATAAGTAGGTTTATCAGTTGTCTGGATACCATAGTACAAGCTCTGCTTAGTTTGGGATCAGATGGCAGTGTGTGAGTTGTCCCGGGATATGTTTATATATATATTTATTTATATGATTAAGTACGGAATTCGTTTCCTGGGTCTTCAGTTCATAAAAGTAGTTTCTAAGTTTATATTGACACTGCTTTTTTAATAAACAGTTTAGTGTCAGACTTTTACTGAATAAAATCCACCCTTGTTCCTTCGGTTGCCGATTCCCGTGCCTCGAAAGGTACGTAGTTCTGGCTGTTCCTTACGGGTAGTCAGAAAATATATTCGTATGATGAAGTCCTATAGCGAACTAGTCATATCTGCTATTTAGTCTTATCGAGAGGTAGTCATACGGCTTCTAACCCGTATTTGAGTATGAGATGAGATGAACTGATGAGCTGTCTGGTTACAGCTTCTTCCTAGGTTGAAATCAAATGGCCGTAGATTTTAGTCGCAAAATATTTATTTTATTTCTTATTTGTGAAATGAAATAACATTTATGAAATGCAGTTCTGTGTTCTTAAGGATTTAAATCTTTGCATAAAATTCAAAATGCACACACAAGTCATGCTTATTTACTGTGTATATATGTCTGACGTCATTCCGGTAAGATTACAGCTAAACCAGTCTGATTAGACTGGTTAGTAGAAAGATTAGTTTGTAGACGCAATAAAAAGCTGTTATATGACGTTAATTTGCATAAGGACGAGTTTCTTTATGTTTTTGGGGTTTATGTCTGTTGTTTATTTTATTTATTTAGGATCTCCAACAAAGAAGCAAACGTAACAATGTATAAACTTAATTGTACAATTGCATTTACCTTACCATCTTGTATACCATGTTTTATGCAAATAAATGATATTCTTATTCAATTTTATAAGAAATGCTTATACAGGAGTAACTTTATAATCACGAGATCTAGATAAAAATTGCAATCAGTAAACGTGAACTGCTCAGAATCTCCATACTAGGTAATATTAAACTAAGTAGTTTAAGGAAAATCGTGTTGAAAGCTCTAGGGCTCCTAATTATAGGCACTCTAGTTACAGGCATTGCAAAATTACACTTTACAAAGTTTTGATTGCAATATGAGGAAAATCTAACCATTGCAACATTTCGTAACCTTTATACGACCAACCGACAGCCGGCTATCGGGCTGCTAATGTGTGTAGTAGATTAAAAAATGCGCCTTAAATTTCAAATTCCCAATTATTACGCCTTTTCCTGTAATGTTCATTATAATAAAATTCTTTTTCATAATCTCTATGTCTTGTTTGGCAACGCAAGTACCGGGCATTTGCCAGGTACTTCAGATGTTTTAAGATGGAGTTGATTGCTTACCTAGTATCAAAGATAGGAAAGTAAATAAGAACTGCCTAAAAGAGCAGTCAGCACGTGAAGTGGCCCTCTAGGGCCAACGCCTGCCAGGGTTGCGGAATAATTCTAATAGTTAGTTAAGGTGGCCCCGGACCATAAAGGGCAACCGAAAGAAGAAGTAAAAGTCTGACACGTCCTCCCGCCCCGCAAAAGTCATTTGATAATTTCCCACCCACAAAAAAAAAGTAAGAACTATACAACTGCCAAAAACGAAGAAATTCACATATCTTTACTAATAAAATTGTATTCACGTAGGTACTTACATGTTTTCTGAAAAGGAAATAAACGAAGATTGTTGCACCTTTTTTTTTGGTGAGTGGGAAATCATCCAATGACTGCTCCCGTCCTGGGTGCGGCGGAAGGGCGTGTCAGACTCTTACTGACTAAAACCCACTCATGTTCCTTCGATTGCCCTTTATGTTCCAGGGTAACTATTATAAACATTCCGCAACCCCGGCAGGCGTTCCGCAACCCCGACAGCCGGAGATTGTTGCACCTCCTATTGCACTATTAAAATAGTCAAAACAAAGTAAGTATACAACGTGTCATTTACCTGTCAATCTGTTGTTACACTGTATATAATTACATAGGTCAACGATCAAGGCACTTAGTTGTTTATTTACTAGTTTATTATAATTAAACTTTGTTCTTCTATTACTGAGTCATTCGCTTCTTCAAGTTTCGTTGTAACTGCTATCTCAGATTTTTGCCGTCCACTAACATTAGTGTGTTGCGAAAATAATTTTAACCTTCGAACACACGTGATTCGAGACACAATAAAAAGACAAAAGCAGCGCGACAGCCGGCTGTCGGTTGGTCGTTGAAAGGTTAATGTATGTCATCGTCATCTGCCTAGATTTTTCCCTAACGAATATAAGGTTTGAAAATTTCAAATTCAGTGTAAAATATATCATAATTATAATACTATATATCCCTCCGACAATATTCGACATGTAAAATGATAAGAATATGTAAAAGATGCTTGACTGATGCTTTGATCAGGACGAGTGAAAATTAATAATAGGCATGACGACAACATAAAAAAAAATGGCATTCTGTTTAGTCCGCCTGATAGATCGGCCGAAAATACGGGACACGTATTTTTTGCTTGATCAAATTAATAAAAAAATACAGAGATAAAGCAACAAAGTTTCGGAGTGGGGGCTTTTGACGTCACAGTCATGCAAAATATGTATGTGATCGTGACGTCATGCGCAACTTTATCGCACGATTTCTTCGTCGTTCTTCGTTTACGAGAAAAAAGAAAAAATACGTGTCCAAAACTTTTTAATAATCTATCTGACGGACTATTTACTTTTTTTTGTCGTCTCGCCTATTGGGACTTTGATCTTGGCTGGTGTCTCAACTCAGCGGCCGAAACGGTTACTAAGCTCCGAATCGTCAAAAGATATTTATTTATTTTCACACGAACGTTACAACTAATGAGTCTAAATCATAATAGACTACTAGAGAAAGACATGTGGTCTTTCTCTAGGGACCTCCTTATCAAAGATGCAACAAACAGTAATTAGGTCCTATTGTAAGATAATTTAGTAGCGAGCTTGCGCGCGCCGGTTAGTGTGATAGTGATTTTGTGGTATTTATTTTGGTTTGGACTTTGTTTCGAATGGAATTTTCTGGCGGACCGTTGCTTCCATGTGATATTTGTAGGTATTTCCTAATTTTACATACATATTAGCTGTTTCCTCTGGCTTCGCCCGCCCGTTTTCATTCAAAAAAGTGAGCCGTCACGGGGCGCCTGGTAGATGTGAAACATCGACATTATTTTGTAAAAGTAATATGATTGAAAAGAAAAAGCGTGGCGACGCATGCCACGAAATTTGTTTTACGTGCGGCTATATATGTTTCACATCAAAAATATGTAATGTTAAAATGGTTTCGGTTCTTAGTGCGCCTCTAAGCATAAAAAACCGTACTTTAAGAACTACCGTGCAAATTTCGTGTTTCTAGCTTCCAATAGTTTTGGATATGCGTTGTTTACCACCAAAAAAATTGATATACATATAAAGACAAATAACTAATTTTCTAAAGCATGTAAAGACAAAACCTCTCCACGACCAAGCGACAGCCGGCTGTCACGCTGCAATTGTCTTTCTATTGTGTCTCGAAGGTTTAAAGGACCAGTAACCTCTTCACATTCCCGCCAAATACTAGTAAATGTTATTCCAGTTTTATTAGGAAACCGGTATAAACAATAGATAAAATATCGAGGCATTCAATTATAATAAAACGTTTAGTTATTCTGTTTGCGTCAATTAAAGGTACCGTTCTATTGTTTCATATTAATAAATCATACATCGATGAAAAAATGTTCTTACGCGTTTTAGTATCTGACAACAGGTGACGTTTATCTAACATTTTCAAACCGAAATTTAAAATTAAAGTTTATCATTGTCACAAATTGTATGTCATGTGTAAAAAAAAGTATATAGGATAATAATACAATTTATTAATATCGTAAGACAACTCGCACACGGTCATCTGATCCTTTTTTTGACGTGACAACGTCTTAAATTAGGTTGCGGCTGGGAGTCACTTATGAAAAAGTGTAACGCTCGGTAACGTTACGATGAGTCACCGAACGAGAGAGAGGCCCGCCGAATGCCTTGCGTCTCTCTCCCACTCAACTATGATCGGTAAAAGACGTTGTCACGTAAAATCTTCGCCCGTAAAACCGACTTTACAGGCAACCATTTTTTTATTCTCTTTATTTTTTTTCAAGCCTTTTAATCTACAGATCATGCCAGGCATGTCATCTGATCCTAAACACGGCAGAGCCTGTGCCTAAGTCCATAATATATATATATAAATCTAAATTATACTTATAAGACACTTAGACACAGAACAACCATTCATGCTCATCACACAAAGTTTTGTCCTGGGTGGGAATCTAACCCATCCTCTCCACTTTTGCAGTCAGGGTCACTAAGGCTAGCTAGCAGTATTAATAAAGAGTTTTTTTTTTGGGTTCAGAGATAAAATAATACATATGTAAGTACTTTATTGTATAAAATATCCAACTACTAAATTCTGAGATCTCCATCTACCTTATTTATAAATATATATTTTTATGACTTTTCAGTTGAGACTTCTAAATTTACTCTGTGTTCTATATTTTGTAGCCGGAGGTCGTGGGTTCGATTCCCACCCAGGACAAATATGTGATGAGCATGATTGTGTGTTCTGTGTCTGGGTGTAATTTATCTATAATATGTATTTATTTATAAATTATATAAGTATGTTTATCAGTTGTCTGGTTACCATAGTACAAGCTTTGCTTAGCTTGGGATCAGATGACCGTGTGTGAGTTGTCATGTCACATAAAGGTCGCAATCACATAAATCAATCATAATTATTTTTCATAGTGTTTTAAAAATAAGTTCGATACTTTTTTCGATCAGTGTACAAACCAAAAAAAATATTCAAAGAATTCGGCTAACGACGTACTTTAAACTAATAAGGTTAACTTTACTACGAATTAGTTGTAAGGGATATCCTCATTGTCATTTACTATGAATCATCTGGTTTTATTACGTTGGTTAATGAACTCACTCTTTAAATTTGGAGTTTCGTACTAAAGGTTAAAAATTTATAAATTATTTTTATTACTAGAACACCTATCTATACTAATATAAATATAATACCAGCCTATTACTGACCCACTGCAGGGCAAAGGCCTCTTCTCATACAGAGAAGGCTCGAGCATTGATCACCACGCTTGCTCAAGGCGGATTGGTGATTTCGGACTTATATTCACTACAAGTCCAGGTTTCCTCACGATGTTTCCCTTCACCGATGTCTGTGATGTCCAAGATAAACTTTAGAAAGTACATAGGTCACCTTGGTACTTGCCCGGATTCGAGCCCACAACCTCTTCCATGAGAGGCGGGCGCCTTAACCACTAGGCCATCACGACCGATATACTAATATTATGAAGAGATAAAGTTTGGGGTTATCCCTGTATAATCTACTGAATTTATTATACCAATTATTTTACCAATAGAAAGCCACACTATCTGTGAGTGTTAAAGCTCTATATCATCACATTACGCCCAATGGAGCGAAGCATCAATGAAATATGTGACAAAAATCAAAAAGCTAACAAAAAGCTAAGCCCCGGGGTCCGGGGTTGCGGAATAGTTCTAATAGTTACCGCGGCCTCGGAACGTAAAGGGCAACCGAAGGAACAAAGGTGGGTTTTAGTCAGTAAATGTCTGACACTCCTTCCCGACCCGCGCAGGAAAAGTCATTTGATAATTTCCCATCTATAAAAAAAAAAACAAACCGCGGATGAAACCGCGTAGGACAGCTAGTTTCGGTAGTTTTACATATTTTTGACATTATCTCCTAAAGCCAAAAATATGTAAAACTACCGAATACCTATAGCGAAACCTATAGCGCCTTACTAATAAACGCTGCATAAAGTTATGACAGGTTTTTACGTCAAAAAATGTATGGTTACACAGGCTTTATTCATTGCATAACTTTACACAGTGATTATAAGTAACGGCAATAATGTGCAAAAATTTATCTCTAGTTGGCAAATCTGCTGATAGATAGGTTATTTAAAATGTTACGACCATTTTAAATAACCTCCGCTCTCAGTCCTCCCGTCCTTTTTTCTTTCAACAGGTCAAAATCTTCACTATGTGTATTTGTATGTCTATTGCTGCTATAACAACAAACTTAACTTAAAAAATTAAAGGCTGAATATACAAGAAATGTGCAAAAATATAGCATTTATCGCTCGATCTGAATATTGTAATACGGAAACCTACGTGTCCGACTCGCACTTGCCTAATTTTACGACACTGGCCGACTCGATATTGTAAAATGTTTCGCTAGGTGCGGCCAGGGGAAGACCCAAGACCGGTCCAAGTGGCGTTTCCATGTATATTCGAAAGAGGACAAGTTTTGCGAAACCCAAAAAATATTACGTCATTAATATGTTGATGTTTTGAATGCAGAGAAACCGAAAGTGCCATGTTTTTCCAATTTTTGCATAAAATCGCATTTCGATAACTAGTTTAGCTTTCTAGCTTTGATGCTGAACTCGGAACTTAGTGACGTCAAATAACAAAAAACAGCACAGTACTTAAACTTGAAGTTTCTCGCCCATTCTTCTCAATATAAAAAAAAAACAACTTTTTGGAATGGTCGACTAGAATCAACCTTGTTTTTTTTTTAGTGTAATTGACGTTCCAAAATGCCACCATGGCCTAATGAAAATAAACAATTAGACTTTTGACAATGTCATCAGATTTTTGAGCCATTTTTCAATTACTGAGGGCCATATCTTATTAGGATACTAGGTTGCACAACGCAGCGGGCCGCGCCACCAACAAAATGTATAATGTATACAGTTTACTGGGTGGCGCATGAAACTCCCGCCATACATTTTGATGGTGATGTGTCCAAATTGCACTACCTGGTGTCCTTATGAAATATAGCCCTTACGTTTATCTAGATAATTTGTATCTAAGATAAACGTAAGGGCTATATTTATATAGGTCAGTTGGTGTGTCTGACAGCTGTGCAACCGCCATATTGAGTCCTCCTTTGATTCCTGTCTGACGATAGAAAGCTCGAACTTTATCATAAATAAACAAATATATCAAAAAGCACTTAAAATCAACACATCATTGATGTAGTTGAAATGAATCATCTGGATGAGGTCTGTGCAGCGACGCACGGAACATCAACGTGCTTATAATTTGCGAGTTCCAAGTGAGTTGTCAACGAAAAATGTTTTAAATGTTTTAATATTTCTTTGGCAGTCGTTATCGTCGTCAGTAATCAGAAGAAAGTCTGTCAATAGTGTCAATAAACTAGGTATAACATTAATTCAAATGATTGTAATACTGCTAATTTGAATGACCAAAAGGCATTCGTTTCCAATGGCTGACTTGCGGAGATCTGATAGTCAGTCAAATTACTAGTTATCAGCTGCATCCAGTTAGACTGGGAGCCGACCCTAACATAGTTGGGAAAAGGCTTAGGAGCTATAATGATGATGGTGACTTTGTCAAAATAATTTGACAGTTGTCATATTGATTCATCAATTATAAATTACTAGTCAAAATTCAAAATTCAAAATTCAAGGCATTTATTTCACTTAGACCATTTATAGGCACTTATGAATTGTCAAAGAGTCGGTCGGTCAGTCAGTCAGAAAAGTGACGCTAATTGCCTGTTCCAAAACGTAGATCTCTATGGAGAAGAACAGGCAAGAAACTCCACGGACACTCTTTTTAAAAAAATCATGTTTTACAAAAAAACTTGGTTACATTCATTTTGGTGCTTCTATATGTGAAAACAATGTAAGTAAATAACAAAAAAAAAACAATAAATGATTAAAAAATAATAATAAAAATAAAAAAGTCATGGCAGTTAAGAGTTGACCGATCTCACTTGACAGCGCCCGTTCACGAGCATGACGCGTGACATCAGCACCATCCAGCTCAACCATTTTGAAGGGAACCGAATGATCCAACGCACCCGCCACCATCAGCGAGACTTTTGAGCGAGCATGACAATTCTCCAAACCGCCATGCCCATTTGTGTCAGTATTATACAATCATGTAATAGATGAACGAATAACGACATCGTACTCACATTTACAATAATCAAAAATGCTTTAAGCTACACAAACCAAAGTTTTGTATTATAAATAAATCTAAGTGGGTGAAATTTAATTACCTGAACAAATAATAACAAAGATATCAATTATTCATGTCAAAAATAAAAATAAAGAGGATAAGCAACATATTTTTATATTAAAACTGTTAATTTTTCTAATTTGTGAGCTTAAGCGGAGTAGGACCAGCATTAAGCCAAGCATGTTTATCATTGATATAATCTTCTAACTTATAATATGCTTGACTACACAGCGTGCGTTTAATGCATGTTTTAAATTTTCTTTCATTTAGCTGCAGAATATCGAGTGGTATTTTATTATAACATTTCACACAATATCCCATAAAAGAAGTGTGAACTTTTGACAATCTAAAGCTTGGTTGATCAAGTTTATTCCTATTTCTAGTATTAAAATTATGTCTGTCACTTATTTTTTTAAAAAGATGTAGATTTTTTCGAACGTACATAATGTTTTCATATATATATTGGCAAGGCACCGTCATGATGTTAATATTTTTAAACAGATTCCTTAGAGATTCGCTTCTGCGAAGATTATATATGGCTCTGATAGCCCTCTTTTGCAGAATAAAGATGGAATCTATATCTGCAGCACGTCCCCAAAGCAAAATACCGTAAGACATTACACTATGAAAATAGCTAAAATAGACTAGTCTTGCAGTATCCACGTCAGTTAATTGTCGAATTTTTCTGACCGCGAAAGCGGCTGAACTTAACCGCGCCGCTAGAGATGTTAAGTGAGGACCCCACTGCAGTTTTGAGTCAAGCGTAATCCCCAGGAAAACTGTTTTATCGACGAACTCTAGTACATCCCCATTCAAAACAACATTACAACTAGTACTTCTAACATTGGGTAAGGTGAATCTTATGCATTTAGTTTTTTTTTCATTTAATACTAAATTATTTACAGTAAACCAATTCTGAATATCAAGCATAGCGTTATTTACGTCGTCAAGATGTTGTACACGTCTATTCACTTTAAAAATCAGTGAAGTGTCATCGGCAAATAACACCATTTCCGGTTGGTTTTCAAGTAAACTTGGTAAATCATTTATGTACACTAAAAATAGGAATGGACCCAAAATAGATCCCTGCGGTACGCCCATTTTCACCTTTGAGCCCACTGAATTTACACCGTTGATTTGGACCTGTTGCAGTCTATCATTCAAATAGGATTTCACTAAGCTAAGCGCTAATTTATCGAGGCCATAATGCTCAAGTTTTAAAAGAAGTGTTTCATGGTTCACGCAATCAAATGCTTTGGAGAGGTCGCAAAAAACGCCAATAGCATCTTGCGACTCTTCCCATGCTTGAAATATATGTTTAATTAAAGTGACACCTGCGTCAGTAGTACAACGTCCTTTGGTGAAACCATACTGTTTGTCATGTAAGATGTTATTGCAGTTAAAATGACTAAGCATTTGATTAAGCATTATTTTTTCAAATACTTTGCTGAGAACCGGTAAAACAGAAACAGGCCTATAATTATTCGCGTCTTTGCTATCCCCGGATTTGAAAAGTGGTATAACTTTGCTGAACTTCATCAAATCCGGGAAAACCCCTTGATCTATACACAAATTAAATATATATGCTAAATAGGGCGCTATTGTCTCAATAATCGATTTACAAACGTTAGTAGACATGCCCCAAAGATCTTCAGTTGCTTTGATTTTGATCTGCTTAAAAACCTTTACAACGGCCACAGGGTTAATATGCTTAAACTTAAATTCTATACGGCAGGCAGAAACATTTGCTTTCAGTAAATCAACAGCAAATGTAGGCGATGAATTTAAACTTTCTGTAATTTTAATTGGTATATTAGTAAAAAATGACGTAAATTCCTGAGCCACATCGTCATTTTTGCTTATGCGACCATGGGAAGTGTCCAAGGTGTAATCTATATTATATCTTTTATTCCTATTTGTTTCATTATTGATCACTTTCCAAACAGCCTTTATTTTATTATCTGATGACTTAATCTTGTTGCTAATAAATAAAGCTTTGGCTGCCTTGCAAACCTTTTTAAAAATTTTGGAATAATTAGCAACATACTTATTAAATGTGTCTGTGTTGTTATAAGGCTTAAGGCCATACAACTCAAATAATCTGTCCCTGCTTTTTCTAATACCTCTAGTTGCCCAGTCAGAGAATAAAAACTTAGGGCAAATTGTTTTGGTTTTTTTCTTGAAAATGCTATTAAACCCTGTTTGCACGACTGTAAAGAATTGTTTATACAAAATATTTCCATCTGTAATATCAAAGCTTTGACTACTTAATTGATTACTTAAAGTGTTATTAAATTTATTTAAATTATTTGATGTAATTGGTCTAGACTGTATCTGCAATTTTAGTAAAGGTGTATTGGACTCAAAAGAGACGGTTTGTCCGCTGTGGTCAGAAGGGAGATAATCTACTATAGCTTTATCTAAATATTCGCAGCAGCAAAATACATTATCAATGCATGTAGCAGTAGTCGTAGTTATACGGGTTGGTTCCAAAAACACATTTAACAAATTAAATGATTTAAACAGACTTAATAATCTACTGCTATACGAATTATTATCTAAAATATTAATATTAAAGTCGCCACAGACTATAACTGATTTATTACCAACTACGAGTTTAGTCAAGACATCTTCCATTGTGGCCTCAAACACAGAATAGTTTTGATGATTTGGGGGTCTGTAAACACACACTATGATATGCCTATCCAGCTCAACACAAGATAACTCAACAATATGTTCAACCGATAAATTTACTATGTCTTTACGAGACTTAGATTTAATGTTTTGTTTTATCAAGATTAATGAACCCCCACGCATCATGAGTTTACGGTTATAACAACTTCCTATTATATAATTCTCATAGTTAATTAACATTTCACCCTCTTTAAACCAATGTTCTGTGAAACAAACTATATCTAACTTTGTCTTTTCTAAAAATAACTCAATTTCTAATTGTTTGGAAGAAAAACCTTGAATATTTTGATGAAATAATTTCAAGGAATGTTGCTTAGCCCCTTTTTTACAATTTGGTAAATAATCATTGCCAGAAGGTACCTTCATGTTCATAAAATTAGCAAAGTTATTATTACTAGTACCTTCTGTTGTCTTACTGACTAGTTTAAACAATTTACCACCTTAACATTAGTATGATTACTAACTATGGTGGGTCTTATTACACAAGACTTCGACATACTAATTATGTCTGAGTAAAAATTAAAAGCTAATAGCCGAGCTATCTGACGTCTAAAGCTAATGGGCAGATACACTGTATCTCTAGTCGATTTCAATCTTTCATCAACAATAGTGTTGGTGTCAAAAAACTCTAACTTGTCACTATAGTGACTAACTAAGAATTGCATATGATTATTTAACATATGTATCTTGTGATTCTGACTATTTGAAAGGTGCTCAAAGTAAGGGAAAGCACACAATACAATTTTTTTACAATTAATTTTTAATAGTTCAGTTCTTTGCGGTTACCCGCGTGGAATTTTTAGGATAAAAACTATCCTTTCTCCTTTCTCAGGCTATGGCCTATCTCTGTACCAAATTTCATTTAAATTGCTTCAGTAGTTTTGGCGTGAAAGCGAGACAGACAGACATACAAAAAGAGTTACTTTTGCATTAACCTTTCAACGATCAAGCGACATCCGGCTGTCGCGCTGCTATTGTCTTTCTGTGTCTCGAATCACGTGTGTTCGATGGTTTAATAATATTAATATGGATAGGATGGATTTCACGATAAAACACCAGGACCGGCCAATAACACTATCAAAAGATATATCCAATCAGAAGTAGTTACAATGAATCAACTAGACGTGTCCAGCGCCGCAACGCACACAAGACGAGCGAACAATTTGCATATCGCTTCCGCTATTAGTATCTGTGTGATCCACAGTTTCATTGATAGAGTCGTTTCAAGTGGGGACTATGGCAGCTGTTTTGAAGGAGTGTAAGTAAGAAGTATTACTGATTGGAGTGGTGCTTGAATGATTTTCGTGACGTATTTTATATCACATTAGCTTCCGCCCATGGGAATGTCAATTCCGTCCCCCATTTTACCCCTTTAGAGTATTTTTTCGGCGTGTCAGACTTTTTCACTGACTAAAACCCACTCATGTTCCTTCGGTTGCCCTCTATGTTTCGGGGTCACGGTAACTATATAACTATTCTGCAACCCTGGCAGGCATTAGCCCTATTGGGCCCCTTCTCGTGCTGTTTGCTCTGAGGAGGTCTGCTAAGCTGTTACTTCATGTAAAACACTGGTATCCTGCTGGATCTGTTTAGACTGGATATTTGAGAAAGGACTAGATAGGCACTCTTCACATAATCCATCCATCTTTTCTTGAGTGTTTCTCTCCATCAATGAGCTATATCAATAAATAATTGGCCCTGAGTATATCAATAAATAATTTATTGTCTCCTGATGAATGCAAGGAAGGAAAGTAAGAACTCATAAATATCCTAACGTCTATATCTAGACAGTTATTATCACGAGTTAATATTCAGACTCGTGTCTTTCCTGTAATGTCTGCGGTGACATTGGTTTTGTCACATCGCGCAAAATGATCTGTCATTTAGGTCTAATGGATTGTGTTCATGGATTTTAATGCTTAGTCGGGTTCTACTTCAATAGGATGCAGCAGAATATTATTTTATATGGAGCCACTGCTTATTTGTCAGTCAAAAGTACATAACCAGAATTCTCTGTGATTACCCGTTATACTCAAAAATCTACCAGATTTTAATTGCTGCTTTGCTCCCTTAGGTCGTAAAATGGTATTATATAGCATGGCCTGGTTATATTCCTAAATGAGTGAAATGCATCATTTTTTCTCACATTTTTGTTAGGACTAAGGAAGTCAGTCGAACGATATGAACAGAAGATTTGTTGATCCCTTTAAGTCTGGGCACGCCGTTATAGCGGCGGTAAGACCCCTCTTTGAGGAGTGGCTGGAGAGGCGTCATGGCACTCTCACGTTTCGCTTGACACAGGTCCTCACCGGACATGGTCAGTTCGGGAGGTTCCTGTGTCGGATTCGGGCGGAAGCGACGCCTGGGTGTCACCACTGCAGCAACGGTCGCCTGGAGGACACGGTCGAGCACACGGTGGAGGTGTGCCGCGCATGGGCGGACCATCGACGTGTCCTCGTAGAGGCGATCGGCGGCGGTGACCTCTCGCGCCCGGCGCTGGTTCAGGCCATGCTTCGGGGCGAGACGGAATGGGATGCCGTCGCCTCCTTCTGCGAAGCAGTTATGCTAGTGAAGGAAGCGGCGGCGCGCGAGAGGCAACGACGAGCCTCTCGCCCCGGACTAAGACCCAGGCGAAGACGTCGAGAGTCGCAAGACGACTACCGGCCACCGTAGGCGCGGTTCTGCGGATGGCGAGCTATGGGTAGCTCGCCGCCCGGCTAGGACCAGGACCGCGTAGACGGCGCGTTTTGTTCCACGCGCGCCTCAAAGAGAAGGAGTCAGCACAGGAAGGGGCCCAACAGGGCCAACGCCTGCCGGGGTTGCGGAATGTTTATAGTGGTTACCGTGACCCTGGAACATAAAGGGCAATCATTTCATTTCATTTCATTTCATTTATTTATTCATAAAACAATTTACATTGTATTCGAATAAACATGTAATCGAAGGAACATGAGTGGGTTTTAGTCAGTAAGAGTCTGACACGCCCTCCCGTCGCACCCAGGACGGGAGCAGTCATTGGATGATTTCCCACTCACCAAAAAAAAAAAAAAAAAAAAAATCCCTTTAAGTCATTAGATGTAATAATTGATTAATATCAAGCTGGCCACCCACACCACACCACCACCACCACATAACCATAAAACCACATCAAAGTTATTAATTATTTTAAAGGTGGCCCTCGGGACCACGGTTATGGTTCCAAGAGCCTCTTATACACTCATATTATATTCATTTTCCTATTGTACAGCACAAGTTTTCTGTATTAGTACTAGTAAAGCGGGCGTTGTATTGTTCGGTTTCCTTCTAAAAGTTTTTATTGAGATAGGCTGATTCTTTCTTTCAAGAAATGTCTTTACGCCCTACAGACATTTGTATCTGGTTTGAAATGCACCTACGATACACTGATACAGCATAATTTCGATATGGGTTCCTTATTCAAACAAAAATGATCTAAGTCAAATAAACGCATTACTTTTACTTAGAAATAGAATCCAAACTTTATCAAACAGCAACAATAACTCATTATTTTTGCGACCTTCTTATTGACACTGAGCGTCGCGTGCGGAATGAATTCTGATCTAAATCGAATAGTCCTTGTTTTAGGCTAGACTTAAGTGAATTAATGAGGTACTAATGTGGGACGTGTCATTAACATCGTGATATGATTTATTGATTTGGTCAGTTATTTTTGGATTTTGGCGCTAACTTTCCTTGATGGCTATGTCAGAGTTGGGCGTTGAATGGTTGAATGGTGGACAATAGGCGAGACGACGAAAAAAAAAGTAATTAGTCCGTCATTGAGATTATTAAAAAAATTTGGACACGTATTTTTTCTTTTTTCTCGTAAACGAAAAATGACGACGATACAGTGCGTTGAAGTTGTGCGTGACGTCACGATCAGATACAATTTTTGCATTACGGTGGCGTCAAAAGCCCCCACTATGCCCCCACTCCAGAACTTTATTGCTCTTTATCTTTGTATTTTTTTATTATTTTGATGAAGCAAAAAATACGTGTCCCGTATTTTTGGCCGATTTATAAGACGGACTAAACAGAATGTCATTTTTTTATGTTGTCGTCATCCCTATTGTGAGTTATTTTTTACCTCTGGCGCAAAAAGAGGGATAGTTATATTTGACCACTATGTGTGTCTGTCTACGGCTCGGTAGCTCCTAAAAGGGTGATCCGATTTGGATGCGTTTTTTTTTTATTAGAAAGAAGGTTATCTATCGATGGATCTTAGACATGTTTCATAAAAATCGGTTCAGCCGTTTCGAAGTTATCAACGTTTTTGTTAGCTGAAGTGGCGATCTATTTACACTTGTAGTTAATCTATTATTTACTTCTTTGGCTGCTCCCAAAAGAATAATAATCTGCTTTTGGTGGATTTCAATATATCTTGCCCAGTCTGACAAAGTGTCTGTATGTCTTCAAATCTACTTTAGTGCACTTCAATTAAAGTGTAATTATTGTGCAATTGTGACATTTATTAGTGCTGTGGCTTTGACGCTGTATGCTCATGCGCAGTTTTGTAGATTCATTTGTTTGTTGTTTGTCTTATTTCGTTGAAGTCTTAATTTATTCATATTTGTAATGTTTATGTTTCTCGTCATCTTCCTGAAATATTAATGGTAACGACGTAAATATTATTGAGTGAAGAAGGAGTCAGCACAGGAAGGGGCCCAACAGGGCCAACGCCTGCCGGGGTTGCGGAATGTTTATAATAGTTACCGTGACCTCGGAACATAAAGGGCAATCGAAGGAACATGAGTGGGTTTTAGTCAGTAAGAGTCTGACACGCCCTCCCGTCGCACCCAGGACGGGAGCAGTCATTGGATGATTTCCCACTCACCAAAAAAAAAAAAAAATATTGAGTGAAAATATTGAATGATGTGCAATATGATTGAATGGAATCACAACCGGGAGACCAGGACCAATGGCCTTACGAGCTTTTCCAGGCACGGGATGTCAGTGATGTCTTAAAAAATTAAACTTAGAAATTATTTATAATATGAACTGGAAAATTCACATTGGAACTTACCCGGTTGCGAATCCATAGTCTCTTGCATGACAGACGGGCACCTTAACCACTGAGCTTTCTTGAAACTTATTGACACAGTGTTTGGTATTTGCATGTGTTGTATTAAAGGGTTCAGGACCCTCAATTCCCTGAATATCGGTCTGACCTCAAATGACGAGACAGGCAATTTGATCAATAAATTCTCAATTACTTTTGGCAGTTTTTTTATTGTGAAGTCCCTTTTAAGTTAACCTTTCGATGGCCAAGCGACAGCCGGCTGTCGGGCTGCTATTGTCTTTTTATTTTGTCTCGAAACACGTGTTTTCGAAAGTTTTAATAAATTATGTCGCCTGCGGATTCACCCAAGTCAAGTGAGGTGGTTTATGCTCTGTTCGCACTGTGTGTTGTTGGCTTTTTCACACATAATTATATTATACTAGCTTTTGCCCGCGGCTTCGCTCGCGTTAGAAAGAGACAAAAAGTAGCCTATGTTACTCTCCATCCCTTCAACTATCTACACTTAAAAAATCACGTCAATCCGTCGCTCCGTTTTGCCGTGAAAAAAAGACAAACAGACAGACAGACACACTTTCCCATTTATAATATTAGTATGGATGCGTTCGTATGACATATCAGTATTATAAACGCGAAAGTTTGTGTGTTGGGATGTGACTTTTTCTTACTCTTTCACGCTAAAACTACTGAACGAAAACTTTACAGCAATATCTTATATATATAAAAGAAAGTCGTGTTAGTTACACATTTTGTAACTCAAGAACGGCAGAACCGATTTGGCTGGAAATTGGTGGAAATGGGTGGTAGCTTAGGACCAGGGGACAGACATAGAATACTTTTTATCTTCTTTTATTGTTTTTATCCTGTTTCCACGCTACGCTGTGACGCGAGCGGAGTAGTAACCAAAAATCTGATATAACGCGGGTGAAACCGCGGGGAACAGCTAGTCTATATATATAAAAATGAAACCCGTTTTCCGTTGTCACGACTTGGCATGAAAACGGCTTCACCGATTTGGATGATTTTTGTTTTAAATGTTCGTTGTAGTTCAAGGATGGTTTATACGGCGAAAAAAAAACGAATAATTGTCGGGAAAGCCCTAAAAACAGCCCTTTTCTTTTTCCCATACAAACGTTTTCTAACTAAAACGTAGAGTCAATTTGAGCTTTAACACCATACCATAAAGTTCAAGTGTTAGTCGAGAGGTTTCGGGAAGCCAAAACAATTGAGTGACGTTAGTATCGTGTCGTCGTCAAACACGAATTATCTGACGTAAAATGTCACTTGAAATGTAAAGGAACGTCTCTTTGATGTGGTAGTAGGTAGGTAGTAGGTGGGTAGTAGGTGGGTAGTAGGTGGGTAGTAGGTGGGTAGTAGGTGGGTAGGTGGGTAGTAGGTGGGTAGTAGGTGGGTAGTAGGTGGGTAGTAGGTAGGTAGTAGGTGAGTAGTAGCGGGTTGTAGGTGGGTAGTAGGTGGGTAGTAGGTGGGTAGTAGGTGGGTAGTAGGTGGGTAGTAGGTGGGTAGTAGGTGGGTAGTAGGTGGGTAGTAGGTGGGTAGTAGGTGGGTAGTAGGTGGGTAGTAGGTGGGTAGTAGGTGGGTAGTAGGTAGTAGGTGAGTAGTAGCGGGTTGTAGGTGGGTAGTAGGTGGGTAGTAGGTGGGTAGTAGGTAGGTGGGTAGTAGGTGGGTAGTAGGTGGGTAGTAGGTGGGTAGTAGGTGGGTAGTAGGTGGGTAGTAGGTGGGTAGTAGGTGGGTAGTAGGTGGGTAGTAGGTGGGTAGTAGGTGGGTAGTAGGTGGGTAGTAGGTGGGTAGTAGGTGGGTAGTAGGTAGGTAGTAGGTAGGTAGTAGGTGAGTAGTAGCGGGTTGTAGGTGGGTAGTAGGTGGGTAGTAGGTGGGTAGTAGGTGGGTAGTAGGTGGGTAGTAGGTGGGTAGTAGGTGGGTAGTAGGTAGTAGGTGAGTAGTAGCGGGTTGTAGGTGGGTAGTAGGTGGGTAGTAGGTGGGTAGTAGGTGGGTAGTAGGTGGGTAGTAGGTGGGTAGTAGGTGGGTAGTAGGTAGGTAGTATGTCAATTCGAATTCAATATTCATAGTTGACAGGACAACGTCTGTCGGGTCAGCTAGTTATATATAAATACCAAAACAATTCAAAACACAATTTTGTCATCTATACTAATATTATAAAGAGGTAAAATTTGTAAGTTTGTAGGTTTGTAAGTTTGTATGTAGGGGGTAATCTCTGGAACTACTGGTCCGATTTAAAAAAATTTTTCAGTGTTAGATAGCCCATTTATCGAGGAATGCTATAGGCTATATACCATCACGCTACGACCCACGGGAGCGGAGCAGTAACGAAAAATGCGGGTGAAACCGCTGCGGACAGCTAGTACCATAATATTTTTCTTTGAAGTAAGAAAAATATGAGTAACACCACAATCAATTTTTGCATGTTTAAAAGCAAAAAGAAAATTGTTGAAAATTACAGTTTTTTGTTGGGTAGTTGACCGCTACGTGAACTGTTTGAGATTTGCGCAGACGCAATGTGGCGCGACTCGCAAAGGAAGAATCCTAATGGGTAATTTGTACGATCGTAAGGGGAAGACGGCGCGCGTTTCCATTGTACGGTACGGCACGAGATTTTTGTAACTGATTCAAGTGAGAATTGTGGTTTATTTTACTTTAGAGTTATAATATTACTTAATTTAGAGTTTAAAAAATTAAATTCAGATTATGGGAAATAAATGTTGTTAATAATAAAAGAAAGACTTTTGCCTAGCATTGGGAAGGCTGAATATTAGAAATAATAATAAATGCAAACTTTTGTTCAGATTAGGATCGATTTGCCTAGGGCACTGCTTTTTTTACTTTTTTTAGTATTCGAAACCAAATTTGTTACATACTTGATTACATAGAGAACGTTATATGCAGGAGTAGAGTAAATATGTAGAGATTGTTGAAAAGTAGCGTTCTTTAGTTTCTGCCTACCCCATCCGAAAAAGCACCAAAGTCATTTAGGTAATATAAAGATTGCCTCAAGTTTAGGCACATATTATTTAAAAGAAATCCTTGTCATCCCTTTACACCTATGTCATAGCTTTGAAATTTGAAACCCTCCAAAATACAACTAGTACTCATTCTTGTATCACCAATCAAAGTGGAGCAATTGTATCTATTTTTTTGTAGTTCAGTCTTCATAGACTAAACTGGGGTAAACCCCAGTCTGGTGCGAGTCGAAGAGTCAAAGGGTTATTAACTTATGACTCAAATACCACTGTTCTCCCTACTACCATTTTTTTTTGGGGAGTGGGAAATCTTCCAGGGACTGCTCCCGTCCTGGGTGCGGCGGGAGGGCGTGTCAGACTTTAACTGACTAAACCCACTCATGTTCTTTCGGTTGCCCTTTATGTTCGTTCCTCCTACTACCATAAGTCGGGCGTACGGTACGGACGGACGTAAGATCCGCGCCCCCGAATTGTATTGATCCAACCAGAGACTAGCCCATTCGTACTAAGTTAAACCTATCCTTTTGAAACAGAAAGTAATTATGAATTAAACCAAAAAACCAAATAACTATTCAGAAATATGAAAAATAGTCTGCTGATCTACATTTAAATCGTGACAATTTCAAAATTAATTTGGTACACGCTAGTTAATAAAAAATAATTTCTTTAAAATTAGCAATGCTTAAACTGGAAGATTTCCTCCAAATCCGTACTTCCGTACTAATATTATAAATGCGAAAGTAACTCTGTCTGTCTGTCTTTCTGTCTGACTGTCTGTCTGTCTCTTCTTCACGCCTAAACCACTGAACCGATTTGAATAAAATTTGGTACTGATACAGTCTGGGACCCGAGAAAGGACATAGGATAGTTTTCATCCCGGAAATCCGCCGGGAACTATTATTCTACGCAGACGAAGTCGCGGGCAAAAGCTTAGTTAGTTAAAAATAAACCGAAACAACTAATTTCACTGTAAAGTTTCATTCGTGTTAAAAAGAGGGTAGACAATTGTAAGCACTCTTTCACACAATACCCACACAATCTTCCTACACCGCACGTCACTCCAGAATACCGTACCGTGCCGTACAATGGACGGACACGCACCCAACGGTATCACTCACGGTCGTACGTACTTCCTCAACTCATTGTAATCAACTCTCAGCGACCTCAGATATGCTCTCAATGACTCACTTAAGATATACATTTGTACAATGCAGACATTTTTTTTTTAAGTTACCTCATTGTATACTGTCCAAAAAAATTACCTTAAGCTTGGTTTGAAACTATAATAACTATAAGAAACTAAGCTATGTTTTTTTTTCAATGCATTGTCCTTTCTTATTTTATCTAGGACATCATTGACATCCCATACCCTTAAAGGCGTTGGCCCCTAGTCGTCATTAGCTGTAAGCCAGAAAAGTCTAAGTCTAACCACTTCTTTTGTCAGACTTTTCTGACTGAGAGCTTAATCAGTACAAACTGAAAGTTGCCCTTGGCATAGTTGGGAAAAAGGTTAGCAAGTTTATCTTAGACGACATTTTAGGCTGATATTCTTATGCCATACTAGCTTTTGCCATTAATCCACGCAGACGAAGTCGTGGGACTTCGGCTGCGTGGTTTAATGGTTCCCGTTCCCGGGGGATTTACGGGATGAAAACTATCCTATGTCCTTTCTCGGCTCCCAGACTATATCTGTACCAAATTTCTTTCAAATCGGTTCAGTGGTTTAGGCGCGAAGAAGAGACAAACAGAAAGGCAGACAGACAGAGTTACTTTCGCATTTATAATATTAGTACGGATGATAGACTTTTGTCCGAATACTCAAACGTCACATTGTGGTTGCGGAATGTTATGTTTATAACTGTTACCGTGACCCTGGAACATAAAAGGCAATCGAAGGAACATGAGTGGGTTTTAGTCAGTAAGAGTCTGACACACCCTCCCGCCGCACCCAGGACGGGAGCAGTCATTGGATGATTTCCCACTCACCAAAAAAAAAAAAAAAAAAACCTTAACTTTAAGATGCTCTTAAATCTGTTGCTGTCTTTGCCAGAACGCAGGGTTAAGACCACATCTTTTTATTAATTTCTCAGGTTCCCAGCGCCACCTTCTTAATTGTACTGGTACTTTTCGAACCTGTCCGTAGTAGATAACAAACAGTGATCACAAAAAGGTTTAGTTTTCCCTTTCACTTAAATAATCAATAAATAAGCAAGTTATAAGTAGAAACTTGCGTGCGCCATAATCTGATCTATTAATAAATTAAGTAATTATCACGAACAAAACGATTATCTCGTCATTGTTATTACCGAGCTAATATTTATGTTGAGAAAGAGTGAAATGTCAATAGTTAAGATCCCAAGAGGCCTAGAGTAATCGCCTGAAATGAAATTGTTATTGTAGCTTTTACACGTCATTTTTTTTAACTAGCTTGAGTCGACGTTTCCTAACTGACTACCTTTGAGAAGAAATGCCGAAACAGAGTCAGGGATTATCGTCTCTTTTAAAGTTGTATAACGACCCATGCAGAACACATCCAAATAGACCTAGATTTATCGCTTGTAGACTTTAGAATATCATGATATCTCTTGGCTTGGGAAGCACGTATAGGATAAGTCAGAAAGTCTGACAGTCAGTCTAAACGAGATGTATCATGTTATTAGTAACTGGTTTGGGCAGTCACAATATAATAATGGACGCAACTGGATCCGGTCAGACCGAAGACCTATAGGGCAATAGGAATTAATCTAAAAACAATTGGTGACACACGTAAGAAAATGAAAAGAAAAATACTGGTTGTGTAAGTAAAGATGCGGACATACTGACGATATATTCTATTTATCAGCTTGCTAGCTCTTGTGGCTTTGCTTGCATTAAATTAGATTTTTATTAAACTTACATTTGCTTACAATCGTTATAAAAGTTATTCTAAGTATTATTTATTCTAGGATTTGTTATATTATGTGCCCATAAAAACTTGGTAAATAACCTATCCATAGTCTTTTCACAGAATTATCATTGTCAAGTTTATGTACTTGGCGAGTTTATGTACTATAAACAATAAAAGGAAGAAGAACTATATAGTATTGTATACTGTCTAAAAAAATACCTTAAGCTGTCTCGGCATGGGGTCGCGGAATGTTTATAATAGTTACCGTTACCCTGGAACATAAAGGGCAATCGAAGGAACATGAGTGGGTTTTAGTCAGTTAAATTCTGACTCGCCCTTCCGCCGCACGGGAGCAGTCATTTGATGTTCCACTCACCAAAAAAAAAAAGCTGTCTCGGCATGAGGTGGGTTTGAAACTAAGCTGTGTTTTTTTTTTCAATGCATTGTCCTTTCTTATTTTATCTAGGACATCATTGACATCCCATACCCTTAAAGGCGTTGGCCCCTAGTCGACATTTACGAGTTTATGTACTATAAACAATAAAAGGAAGAAGAACAATATAGTTAATAATAGTGCGGAAAAAGAAGCGTTTTACTAGTTTGTTTTTTTTCTTCGTTGTTACTTTATTTCTCCAGCAATATGACAATAATTCGCGGAAGTATTTACGTTGTTCATGGCATGATACAACTTGGGGAAGCTGCCATCACAGATCACACGATGACGCTGTTATCAAGCTGATTGACGGTCATTATTCATTTTTTTTACGAAAGTTATGCTTGACAGGCCAGTATTCTATGGTTTAATTTTTAATATAAGACATGTATTTAGGCTTTCTTGTCCTACGACGTTACATCATTACTTTCCTTGTAACCTTGCAGTTTCGTTCTCCTGCGATAGATGACGCTCCTAGATAGAAAGAAAGACAGACAATTAATTACTGTCACATTAATAATATTAATTACTTAGCTTCAATCAATATTGTCTACCATTAAATTAATTGTAAGTATTGAAATACAGGGAAACCCCGACATTTCCTCGTATGGACTAATTTGAGGAAATCAATACAAGATTGTTAGTAAACACTTAAACAGTGTTGCTAGCAAAACTGATTACTAGTTTTTGCATTCGATTTCGTTCACATAAATGTCGCCTACTAATTATCACCGTGGGTTCTATTACTATCAAAAATAATGTAAATGGCCGAAAATCGTCGAAATCCCTACTTTGGTCAAAATTTTACCTGGGTTAGAATTCAAAAAGATTCTTGGGGATCACACAATTAAAATACATATAGCTAACCACAATTAGCGGAATTAATTAACTTCCGGGAATATCAATATGTCCATAACAGAGATATCGACTCATATAGAACACAATCCGATCTATCGTCATTATTTATAATAATACAGGTAATTTGCCGAAATCAAAAGCAAAATAAGGCTTAGTAGGTGTTTCGGCCTCTGAGTTTAACCCGTTACGGTCAAAACAGGAATTTCATTATTTATTATTATCAGAATTTAATTTTTTTATTGCAGATGATATTTTTTTATGCTAATTGTGTGTTTTTTGATTATTCAATTTTTGTTTTCTCTTTTTTTTGTCAATTTAATATACCCTATGTCGCTCGAACTGAGACGAAATCAATGACACCTCTTGTGTGTGTCCTAATCCGTTGGACGGTTTATCCTGTAGAGTGTGCCATAGAATGCGACATACAGACATACGCTCGAAAAATATAACCCTCCTTCAGCATTCGGGTGAAAAGGTACGTTAAGTTTTTATTTTAGTTAAGAAAAGAAGTTTTAAAAGAAAACGTAAAACATTAAACCTCTAAGCAATGGGGTTGCGGAATGTTTATAATAGTTACCGTGACCCTGGAACATAAAGGGCAGTCGAAAGAACATGAGTGGGTTTTAGTCAGCCCTCCCGCCGCACCCAGGTCGGGAGCAATCATTTGATGATTTCCCATTCACCAAAAAAAAAAAACTAAGCAATCGTGTTTATCCTGATCTTCAATTCACAAAGGAGGATACCCATCTTCATAATTAATGCTAATGAGTTTAATACCCTGTGACGATAAGGCCTTACATGATGTTGTATGGAGTTAGCATTATGTATTTTCAATGTCATAAAGGTGAAGAGTTTGTTTGAGTGTGCATATCTAAAAAAATACTGGTAGGTTACCGTGACGTTTAAAGTAAGACTGTTTTATTCCTGTTCCAGAGTGTGCAACGCAGCGTTAGACACGTTGTCTAGCGCCGTCTCTTTCCCATTGAAAGTAATATCGAATACAAGGGCTTGTGGTAGGCCCCTACTGGCCTGGTCTAATCCGGACTGTTTTTAACCCCCGACGAAAAAAAGGGGTGTAATAAGGTTGACCGTTATGTGTGTAGGCGGTTATGTCTGTCTAATCAATATGAAAAGACAAACTATTAGGTAATTTAAAATATTCGATGCTTTGAACGTCGAAATTTTAAATGTTGACATTTTGAACTTAGTTGTAATGACTTGATCGATGAATGATCGATATTTTAAATCATTAGATATTTTTATCACTTCACTGGGCAATAAGACATTTTTAGCTTATGTATAACAATTTTCGATATTATGATACAATCGATATTTCAATTTTCGATGTTTTGAACGTCGACATTTTACCGGTATATTGTATTTTAACTTTCGACATTCAAATATGTAGCCATATAATTGTATGGCTCCCAGAGGCATACCTTTAATACAAGCCCTGCTTACATCAATAATGAATTTGTAAAAGAATATGAAAAATACAAAAACATAATTTAATAAAGTGAGCCGTCACGGGACGCCTGGCAGATGTGAAACATCGACATTACATCATCGCCACACAGTACACAAGACTGTGACTGTATATACATATACACCATCATATAGCGTGGCGACGCGTCGCCACGGCATGCGTCGCCACGCCAGAAATTTGTTTTACGTGCGGCTATAGATGTTTCACATCAAAAACGTTAATTGTTTGGAGGAGTCTCTCACTTGCTGGTTTTCAGTATTCACTCATGCCCTTATTTTGACACTTAAATATTGCTGCTGCTAATTCCCTTCTCTTCCAAATAATTCTTAATATCTTCTTTGTTATTCTCCCTCTCCATCAGTCACCTACATTCCAAACCCAATAGAACATGCTATCTCTATCACTCCGTTAAATACCTCCGATTAATTAACATCACTTAACAAAGCAATAAAAGAAAATCTTATTCACCATAGCAACTTGCACCAACAACCGCCAAAATCACGTGAACTCATTACATTCGTCATTACGCGCTAAATACCGCGCTAATAATCGCGCTAAATATCGCGCTATTAGAGTTCGGCTGCCGATAAATGGCGTTGTTATCGATTGCGGAGGACGCTCTAAATGTTACTGTACACTGTGGTAATATATGAGGCAATGATAGTTGTAGGGTAAGGCCACACGGCGTTTTTAACCCTGACGAAAAAATAATAAATAAATAATCAAAAAACTGCGTTCGGATGTCAGGGCTGCCAAACATAAACACGATACGACGTCGCGACGTACAACGATGCGGCATCGTTTCACGTTACGACGTCGCGTCGTGGAAATCTACGACGCGACGTCGCGTCGTAAGAAAACACGACATCGTAACGTTATGTGCCACGCACGACACACGGCACGATGCCGTCGATACAGTGAAGTGGTGTTTTCTGTACTGAGCTGCTGCTATTGTCTTTCTATAGGCATCTTTAACTCTTGGTCCAACAAAGTTATCGAATCTATTATAGTTTTCTTTCAAAGTTGAACAGCCATCACGTTTTTTTAATTTCTATTTTCAACCAGCTGTTTAGTTTTTAGAGAGGGTGGGGGGCGCCCTGTTTTGAGAACTAAATGTGCTTTAATACTTCGAACACACGTGATTCGAGACACAATAGAGAGACAATAGCAGTGCGACAGCTGGCTGCCGCCTGGTCGACGAAAGGTTAAAGTTTAATATGTCCCAAAGGGATGCCTAATCTATACTAATATTATAAAGAGGTAAAATTTGTAAGTTTGTAAGTTTGTATGTTTGTAAGTTTGTATGTTTGGGGTAATCTCTGGAACTAATGAACCAATTCCGAAAAATTTTTCACTGGCAGAAAGCTACATTATTCCTGAGTGCTATAGGCTATAAATTATTTTTATAACATGTATATTAACCGAGCTATCACTACTTTTGTCTAGCAAGTCGGAAAAAATTACCTCATAAAACAGAATTATTTGCGTGCGCTGCCTAAACAGTTGCTTAAAATTAAAAACAATGTATGGCAACTTGGTTTGTCTTAATTATTTCTACAAAAAAGTCCGCGATACCATATCTCTATCTTTTATATTTTATCTTTTATACTTCTTTTATTGCATTAAAAAAATGATTTTTCGGCATACTTACGTTTGGTTGATTATTTGAGCAACAAAATATGAATTCTTATGACAATAAATTATTTCAGTATCACAAGGACATTATACAGATAAGATTTGCCATTTACAGTATGTCAATTGGTCTTAAAGTTTCGGAGATAATATAAAATGACTAAAACGCAAAATGCCCCTAGCGTAATTTTCATTGTGCGGAAGTCATTTATAATTTCAAAAAATATCTTCGGAGATATTCACAGTTTTAATATTACTCCGCAGCAAGCAATATAAATGATAGTATGTAATAGAAACTGCTTATTAGCGAAAAAAGGCCGCCTATTGTACTCTTGCATATTTGTTTGTATTGTCCTTTACTGTTTTTGTTCTATTGGTGTACAATAAAGAATATTGGCCGATGACTTTGCAGTATATTCGTAGCTTATACATCAGAATAACACATCTGGGTCGTCGTAAAGGCAAGAATCAGGCAGGCAGGAGATCTTGCGGTATCCATGCACCATCCGAATTGCCATAACCTTCTAGGACGCCCAGCCGGGCCGGAGTCAAGGCCGGGTTGGGCGCCTACACCGGAGCCCCGTAGAGGGCCATGGACCGCACGATCCCCGCATACCCGCGTTATGTTAGACTTTTGGTTACTGATCGGCTTTTGGTTACTATAGGACAATATTATTGTGATATTCTGATTTAATCATCATCATCTCTCTAGCCTTTTCCCAACTATGTTGGGGTCGGCTTACAGCCGAACCGGTTTCAGCAGGATACCAGTGTTTTACGTGAAACGTCTGCCTATCAGACCTCCACAACCCAGTAACTGGGCGACGATACCCTTTGGTTCGACTGGTCAGACTTTCTGGTGTTTGATATTTTTAATGTTTTTAAGAGACCTTTCTAATGATACCTAACACTATGGGCTGTGCTATGGGGTAGACGCGAGAAAAAAAGCATCCCCATTTAAGGTGTAAGAGAGGTACCTCTGAAAATGTATTTGGCGTAATTTTATTTTAGCACTTTGTCGACGTTATAAATACACATATTCGTGCAAACTTTCGTGTTCCTAGCACTGACCGTTGGACGGTAGACTGAGGATGGACGGACGGACGGGTATGATGAAACTATAAGGGTTTCTTTTAGACCAATTTGATACGGAACGCTAAAAATAGAAATTTTGCCAGTTTGGATTCCTGACTCCCAGAAATTCTTGTAAGCCCTATATCTATTACACTTATACTGTATAAAAATGTACTTTGTGGGAGTAAAATAAATCTTTATTAATGATTTTAAAATATTCATGATACAGTACGCAGGACATAAGTACAAAAAATGTCCATATCGACATGAGAACCTCTTCTTTTTTATCGGTTAAAAAAATATAAACAAAGTAAACATAATTCAAACTCAAAACTATTTATTCAAATAAACCATTTACAGGTACTTTTGAATCGTCAAGGTGTCAGTCTGTCAGAAAAATGAAGCTAGTTGCTCGTTCCAAGGAGTAGGTCTCATGGAGAAGAGCGAGCAAGAAACTCCATGGACACTCTTTTAAAAATCAATAGATTACAAAAATTTGGTTACATCATTCATTGTAGAATTTAAAGTACTATGTGAGAACAACGTAAATTGTTAATGATTTCGTTTTTTTTTGTTGATTATTTCAATAGAATAATTTATTATGTATGTGTGTATACCCTTACCTCTTGAAGAACGAAGAACATTAATTATTATGGGTGTACCTGTACGAAAATTGATTAAGTTTTTATGAGATCTTATATCCTTGTGACGGTTTTTGCAAATTTTAATGTCAGTTGGCGCAGTGCGTGAACACTTGGCTGTTGCGCTGTCTGTCGCGGGTTCGATTCCCGCACGATACAAATATTTCACGAACAAATGATATTATATTCTTCACTGTATTTTTTCTTAATTTTACTTAACTTTATCGAAAACTTTAACTTCTACTCGCGACTTCGGCCGCAGGAAATTCGAAAATACTTGGTATATTATTTCAGGAAATATATTTAAGGGGAACAAATTATATGCTCACTAAAATAGTATTCTTGCGTAACAAAATTAGTAAATGATCACCAAATTGTGTTAAGTTAAAACTGTGACCACGCTACGTCAGATCTACTAGTGATTAATTTAATTACCTTTGTTAAAATCAAAATCAACATTGATGTATTCAAGAGACGAGTGCATAAGCATCTTTTGGGTGAGCTCGCTCTATCGTAGGCCCCGTCTATGCCCTCGGGCTAGTCTGGGACCAAGAGCAAGCCCATATGTAATAAAAAAAAACAATCTAATTCATATAAAAAGGAAAATAGGTTACTCCTAGAATAGTATGTAACATAATTTGGTGATCATTTACTATTTTTGTCTGTCAAATCTGGTGGTATTTAAGTAAGTAAGTACCTAACCTAAATGCGTGTTTTCAAAATTTACATACACCATTATTTTGTATAAAAATTGGGATTTTTCTGGACCACAATGATCTATAGTTTCGCCTTATTTAGAGTTTTTTTTTGTGTATTTTAAATAAGTACCTATATAATCACTTGTTGCATGTTATAGTAACAGTTTTTTCAAGCGGTTTCGCCCGCGTGCTTGTCGTAACTTTCATTCCCTATTTTACCGCCTTTTTTTTGGGGAGTGGGAAATCATCAAATGACTGCTCCCGTCCTGAGTGCGGCGGGAGGGCGTGTCAGACTTTTACTGACTAAAACCCACTCATGTTCCTTCGGTTGCCCTTTATGTTCCGGGGTCACAGTAACTATTATAAACATTCCGCAACCCCTATTTTACCCCTTTGGAGTTGAAATTTCTAGGAATCCTTTCTCAAACCTTCGAACACATGTGATTCGAGACAATAGAAAGACTATAGCCGCCCGACAGCCGGTTGTCGCTTGGTCATTGAAAAGTTAATGGAGACTTAATCGTGACAAGGAATATTTCCTTTAGTACCAGGAGGTTTGTGGTTCTGTGAGTTAATAGATATATATATCAACAATTTGTCATATTAATACTTTAAATAAATAAATAGATTCATATACCATTTATAGTAAACAGATAAATAATAGCATTCTGTTATTAATTAACAAATAGGTTTATGAACTACAATGAAACCTTTTAAAGCTTATAAATGTACTGTAAACAATTTCTTTTTTATCAATACACATACCATTTGTTATTAAATATTATCAATTGGATTTGGCTCCAATTAAAAAAAAAACAAATTAAAATGTTTTAAAACAAGTGTCACATGTATAATTAAAATGACTTAGAGATGTTATAGTTATATAAAAGTTTTACTAATAAAAATAAAAAAAAAAACGTTGACATGAGCAAATTAATTTTCCTACAAAAAAATCAAACTTTACTTATTACTTTATTGCAGGAGAATTAATTTGCTCATGTCAACGTTTACATACATACATAGCCTGTCAAAAAAATAACCCTCCTTTGGCTTTGCCGTAGTCGGGTAAAAAAAAAAACAAACTTTACTTATTACTTTATTAGCACTGTTAGACAATAAACAAACATAAATAAATAAATCCTAATAAAGCAGTGGACGTAAACCTCGACTCTTGCGCAGGTCTCGCGCCGCCTTAGTTTTCAGCTTCAGATGCGCTGGAGCCACATCTCATTAGTTTGGTTCACCTGGACGCGACGGACGGCCGCTAAGTAAACGACAAACCAAAATAACCGACATTTTTCCAAAACTCAAAATTTTATCCAATCTCAATTCTGTGTTCAAAAAAATAAGGTGTAATTTAGAACGTGCAATTCTTTTTTCGAAATTTTATTACCTTTCGATTTTCGATCTTGTGAGCTTTGGTTTTAAGTGTAATTTCGGATGGTTTTTGTGATGTGAAATTTACTGGGTGGAAATTATTTTTGAGTGAAATCACATTTTTGTTTGGTTTATGCCGATGATCGATTAAGAATAAAGTCATTAATCATCTCCAATCATCCATCTCATTATAGTAATTTTAGCCTAATTTGCGCCTCACAATAGGAAAAAACATTTTAAATCATGCAGTTACAAGATAATCACTGGTCATTTTCTAAAACTCGTATATATCGCACACAGTAATATTTTTCTCAAATTATGCTGTGATTATTTCTCATGTTATCCTTAACATTTTTTATGAGAACATTATCTTAATTTTTTATCATTAAGAAATACATTTTTATCATCTTTAATATAATTGTGAAAAATACCCATTACTCACTTACCAAGTTCATTTATCTTATTTAACTCACAATTCTATATAAACTTTAAACTTGAACCCAAAGTAATAAATACGCACGCGACTTAATCACTAACAGTTCACTCACATTATAAAATAAAAACAAATGCAAGAAAAATATCTACACTCACCATTTCATTTCATATAAAAACGCGTAAAACAAATTCCGCACAAAAACACTCAAACCTACCTAATTCGATTTTCGCGTAAACAGAATCGCGTAACTTCATTCTGAAATATTTTTCACCAGTTTTTTCGACGTAGCGCGCAAAAGTTCCGTAAAAAGTTCGTTCTCTTTATAAATGTGGTGATAAAGAGTGGTGATGAAGTGGAAACGGCAAACCCTGGTGTCAGGGGAGACTTCTGAGGATGAAATAGGCCATAGCTATTTGAGCACTTTGGTGAGTTTTAGATAATAGCGTTTTTCTGGACTGGGTACCACATAGGCAACCTTGAAAAATTTTTGTTTATTGTTCTTTACCGGTATGACTTAGGCACTCTTAAGAAAATACCTTTTTAAAGGGCAGCCAAACTTAGGTTCCCTGGTATTGTGGACATTGGTGGGTTATTGCCCCCATCAAATATTAAAAAAAAATGGATTATTTGATCTCATCTGTTTCTAATGTTGTCTTTGCCTAGCCCGCGAAAACCAGATTTTTTTGACCTTTTTTGCGAATTGGAGCGCTGGTTCCATTTTATGCTGATTAAATTATTTTTTTATGATAATGGTGCCGATTCTCTTGTGCACAAACTAAATTTAAGTTAAGTGCATCTTTCTCTTTCCATTTCTTAAAGAAAAGGACAGAAGATGCATTTTAGTTTAGCGCCTGATGAAAATTTACGTATATTTAGACGCCATGTTTTTAAATTGCGTCTAAATTATCTATGGAGTGTCTAAATTTGACAGGACTTAACTAATATATTTTGATCTTCTGTCCTTTTCTTATTTAAACGGAAAGAGAAAGATGCACTTAACTTAAATTTACGTTAGTTGTGCACAAGAGAATCGGCACCATTGAGTTTGAAAAATTATATCACTCACTTTTACCATAAAAAATACATTAAAGAATGGTGATGCAATTTTAGAAAGGTGGAGAAGAAACAAATTATTTTTTAATATTTGTCATAATTCAAAAAGCATGTGATATAATAAGTTTGACGTGATAAAATCTTATATCACGGTTAGTTAGTTTGATAGGTTTATGAATTAAAAACATATCATCATCTTGAATGCATTAAGGTGCAGTATAATATAATTTATCTTATGATTAGAGAAACACTATCTCGAATTAAATTATTTGATGACTAGCTCTTCCCTTGCGGTTTCACCCGCATTTTTCGTTACTGCTCCGCTCCCGTGGGTCGTAGCGTGATGGTATATAGCCTATAGCATTCCTCGATAAATGGGCTATGTAACACTAAAAGAATTTTTCAAATCGGAATAGTAGTTCCAGAGATTACCCCCTACATACAAACTTACAAACCTACAAACTTACAAATTTTACCTCTTTATAATATTAGTATAGATAGATTACAATGCAAGCGGTGGTTGGTATGGAAGAAAAAGACATGTTGCGCCGATCCCAAGTAAAATGGGATAATAATGCAAGCGTAACAAAATTGTTTCTTGCATGTTTTCTAAAATTGAGCTCCAAAACGCAATACAAAATATTATATGTTAGCCAAAGGAGCTCGCGGATGCATGAGTTCCTTACAAAATTCCCTTACTAAATAGTTCATAAAAAAATGCGACCCTATTACAATGTAGACCGTTTTAGCATTTAAGAGGTCCATTTTATTTCTAATAATTACTCCTCATATATTAATTTGAAATCAGTTCCAATAACAATGAAATGTCAATCATTCTCTCACTACCTAAACAGAAAATCTCGAAAACTACTTGACCTTTAGAGGTAAAACTGCACAGCACTTTTCCCTTCAGCCAAAACTGAATTTGCAACCGTTAAAGAAGGGTCTTTGACCCGCACGAGCCTATAGCTTCAGCTCGAGTGGGTGAAAGACAATATACTAGCTATTGCCCGCGACTTCTTCCACGTAACAGTTTTCACAGATGCTTCCGATGTTGAATAACAAAACAAAGCCTAAATCCTTCCTTTTGATTTGACCCTTCCCCTTGCCAACAGCCAAACATCACAATCGCTTCAGTGGTTTAGTCGTGATAGCGAACGTAACAGGCAGACAATGGTGCTGACTCTTTTGTTCACAAACTAACTAAATTAAGGCTTAGTGCATCTTTCTCTTTCCATTTAATTAAGAAAAGGACAGAAGATAAAACATTAGTTAAGTCCTGCCAAATTTAGACACTCAATAGATAATTTAGACGCGATTAAAAACATGACGACTAAATATACGCCAATCTTCTTCAGGCGCTGTCTAATTTGACAGGATTAAAGTAAAATGTATCTTCTGTCCTTTTCTTTAAAAATGGAAAGAGAAAGATGCATTTAACTTAAATTTAGTTTAGTTTCTGTACAAGTGAATCGGCACCGGTTACTTTCCCATTTATGTTATTAGAATGGATGTCGGAGTGGCGTCAGCAATTGTCTCTGAATAATACGCCTGCGTGGTCGCCTACGTCCTTTACATTAGCACGCGTCTGTCTGTCTATCAGCTGATCTTACTACTTACGAGGAATGTGGATGATCTGTAACTAGCGTTTTCTTACGTAAAATAAAATCGTAAGCAACTGCATTAAATATTAAAAAAAAAATAGAAGATTTTATACATGTTCCTTAACCGATGCCGAAGAAAAAAATATTGTTTTAAGATTTTTTGTATGATTGTATGTCCGGGGTAAGCTTAAAAAATACTGCGAAGATCGATTAAAATTTTGCATGAATATTTCCAAAGTAAACTAGGTTTAGGGGTTGAGAGGAAACCAATGAGCAAATCTTTTTTTAGGGGTCGAGGGGTCGAGAGTGGACTAAACGGGGTCAACACAGGGGCTATATTATCACTTATCACGATATCACAAAACAAAACAGATGATGCAGGTTAGATTTTTGCTACATTATAGCGTAAATGCGGTCGACGTTATTATCCGTTGCAGCTTCACGAAAATGCTCTTAAAAAAACTTACCAGTTTTTTTTTTGGGAAATGTTGTTTTCCTTTCCCAGATTTTAAAAACTATCATAAAGCAAGAGAGTGGGCATTTTACACAAAAACGTTTAATGTTACCAATAGATTCTGTTAAATCCATACTAATATTATAAATGGGAAAGTGTGTCTGTCTGTCTATCTGTATGTTTACTATGTTTGTCTTTCTTTCACGGCAAAACGGAGCGACGGAGCGACGGATTGACGTGATTTTTTAAGTGGAGATAGTTGAAGGGATGGAGAGTAACATAGGCTACTTTTTGTCTCTTTCTAACGCGAGCGAAGCCGCGGGCAAAAGCTAGTTGATCATAAATTGCTTTGGTAAAAAGCCCGGTTGAGATACTCAAAAGTTGGTAAAACCTTTTTGTACACATTTTGCCTGTCATATTGACATCTTATTCATGAGTCACGGCGACACAAAGGTACTAAAATTAACACCAACTAATTTAGAAAGATGACAAAATACAATATGTTTGCGTTTTTAATTATCGATATTAATTCTGTTGCATATTAGGCATAACCAAAATCGCGGGTTTCCGGCAGTGTCAAAAAAATAAAATATCAGATGATTAAGCCAAAAATCATGTGATAAAAGTCGTAGATGACCTTAAAAACAAGTTTGTTTGTAATAAAAAACTGACAAGTGTGAGTCGGACTTGTGTAACGAGGGTTCCGTACTAATTAATTTATTAGTTAGTGATGCAATGACAAATTCACAGTTTTATATTCTTCCTTTACTTTTGCCATAAGACATTGGTGCCGATTCTCTTGTACACAAACTTCACTAAATTTAAGTTAAGTGCATCTTTCTCTTTCCGTTTAATTAAGAAAAGGACAGAAGATCAAATATTAGTTTAGTCCTGTCAAATTTAGACACTCCATAGATAATTTAGACGCATTTTAAAAACATGGCGTCTAAATATACGTCAATTTTTATCAGACGCTGTCTAATTTGACAGGATTAAACTAAAATGTATCTTCTGTCCTTTTCTTTAAGAAATGGAAAGAGAAAGATGCACTTAACTTAAATTTAGCAAAGTTTGTGTACAAGAGAATCGGCACCAATGTTTCTTAACTAATTATTTGGTTCTGAGTCAACGGGAAGTCATAAACATTCGTATCTTTTAATTGATTTAGAAGATTGTTTTATAATGCTGATCTTAAGGTTTGATAAATTTCTCTTTTCATAACGTTGTCCCACGAATTTCTCCTGTAAGGAAGTTCACAAACATTTAAAATCACTTCAAACTCGGAACAAATGCCTTTAGACCGTACAAATGTTGGTCCGGAAATCGAACCCAACTCTTCACTGGCCGTACTGCCTCATCTGAGCATTTTATAAGTATTATTTTTTTACTAACCTCTATTATCCCTAAGGGCTGATTTTTCAATCGTCAGTTAACTTCTATCTATTGAATAAATATGACGGTTTGACATATTTTTTATACAAAAGCTGTCAAAACGTCAAACATATCCTTCAGATAAAAGTTACCTGGCTATTGAAAAATCGGCCCTAAGTAAAGTAAGTGTCAACAGTTAACTTCTATCTATTGAATAAATATGACGGTTTGACATATTTTCTATACAAAAGCTGCAAAACGTCAAACATATCCTTCAGATAAAAGTTATCTCTATTGAAAAATCGACCCTAAGTAAAGTGTCAATACCCATTTGATATAGACAGCGAAGACAAAAGTAATAAAGAAAACCTTACTTATAAGGGTTTTCTTTATTACTTTTGTAGTACGGATCCCTAAAAATTGACATTTAGTAACATACAAAATTATTATAACTTAAACCAGAGTTTATTGCCTTATATAAGCTTTAAAGGTAATTAATTTTGGCACTAACATTTGGCAATTTCGTATTAAAAACTCGACTTTCTAGTTTCTTTGGAAACGTAATTCAATACAAAAAATAGAAACTTTGTTGCTCTTTTGGACCCATTTTGAATTTTAATCAGGTATAAAATGACGTTTTTAATGTGGCTAAAACCCAAAATTTTGATATTGCGGTTAATACTCGTTTAATAACATAAAACACAAATAAACAAACACACACGAATGTAATTTGAATAATGTTGGGAACTTTTAGAAAAACCAGACTATAATGAAACATAAAATTTAACAAGTGTTCTTACTATAAAAAATATAAAAACCCCCGCCACATTGCGAATGCAGCTAACCACATTTGACGGAACACGTCTCAGGATCTCAGGAAGTCAGGACCATCGCTAGATAACCTACTTAAAAAAACCCGCATCCAAACGACAGAAAAACACACACATAAGGATTTGTCACACTGGATGCGTTCTGCGGCCTGCGGTCAGGTCAAAGTTAACGCAGCCCGCATCATGTATGAACAACATTGTCGGTATCAATATATTTTATATAGAATGCGATCTGACCGTGCGAGCACAACCAAAGAACGCATGTTGGGCCGAACGGGGCGGCGCGGCGACCGACTGCGTTGTTCATACATGATGCGGGTTGCGTTCACTTTGACCTGACCGCAGGCCGCAGAACGCATCCAGTGTGACAAATCCTATAGAGGTCAAACTTATACTTTTCCCGTCGGAGATAAAAAAAACACGATGACTATTTTTTTTATTTTTTGGGTAGTGGGAAATCATCAAATGGCTGCTCCCGTCCGGGGTGCGGCGGGAGGGCGTGTCAGTCTTTTACTGACTAAAACCCACTCATGATCTTTGGTTGCCCTTTATGTTCCGGGGTCACGGTTACTATTATAAACATTCCGCAAACCCGGTAGGCGTTGGCCCTGTTGGGCTCTTCCCGTGCTGACTTCTCTTTGAGGCGCGCGTGGAACATAACGCTTGTCGACGCGGTCCTGGTCCCAGCCGGGCGGCGAGCTACCCATCGCTAGCCGTCCGCAGACCCGCGCCTACGGTGGCCGGTAGTCGTCTTGCGACTCTCGACGTATTCGCCTGGGTCTTAGTCCGGGGCGAGAGGCTCGTCGTTGCCTCTCGCGCGCCGCCGCTTCCTTCACTAGCATAACTGCTTCGCAGAAGGAGGCGACGGCATCCCATTCCGTCTCGCCCCGGAGCATGGCCTGAACCAGCGCCGGGCGCGAGAGGTCACCGCCGCCGATCGCCTCTACGAGGACACGTCGATGGTCCACCCATGCGCGGCACACCTCCACCGTGTGCTCGACCGTGTCCTCCAGGCGACCATTAAAAAGCAATGATTAAGACGTAATAAAAGACTCACATGACATACATGCATGAACCTTAAAACACTTAACACTTCTATTTGTGAGCAGTTGTATAAAAATATTAACTAGCTAGGTTTTAAAAGCATTTCGATGTATTGCTAATTAGCTTGACTTTAAAGACACAATGTGACATCAATTAGAAAAAATCATAAGCAAAAAAAGGTTAAAATCTTCCTCATTAGCTCCTAAACATTAATGACAAAAAATATATTAAAAAATATGTCTAAGTATCTGTAACTTCAATTATACATATTTAGTACTTTATTTACTTTTAAATTAAGCAACCCAAATTCAATTAGCAAAAAATGTACAAAATACAACTAATCACTGTATTTAACAATACAAAAGTATTTTTTAATCTGTCCCTGCACACAGCAAAAAGTTTGCTAAGTCGAGATCACCTTGACATAAAGTTCAAAAAACTTCGTATAAACAAAACCTTAACTCAAAGTAAACATAAGTATTATGGAACCCTTTATTGCACAAAAAAAGGATGTGACCCTTGAATTTGGCCCCTAAACAGGTTTTCTTTGAGATTACTGTAAATACTGGTTTTTGGGTTTGATTGATAAGTTTTCAAAACTGGTCTTGTGGTGGGACTATGTTTACTTTGCCTCCTGTATTTCGCACTGTTTATTAGTATAAGATACTAGCTGTCCCCCGCGGTTTCACCCGCATTATGTTACGTGTAGTGGCTGCTTCGCTCGCCTAGGTCATATTAGAGTGATGTAATTAGCCAATGTGCTATTCTGATGTATATCCATACTAGTCCATACTAATATTATAAATAGGAAAGTGTGTCTGTCTGTCTGTATGTTTGTCTTTCTTTCACGGCAAAACGGAGCGACGAATTGACGTGATTTTTTAAGTGGAGATAGTTGAAGGGATGGAGAGTAACATAGGCTACTTTTTGTCTCTTTCTAACGCGAGCGAAGCCGCGGGCAAAAGCTAGTGACTACATTTTTTTTATTTATCTTTTACAAAAATAATAATAAGTACAGAATTATTCTAATCAAATAGCAACCAAAAACCACTAAGGTTTAAACTTGTTGCTGTCATGAGTCTAAATCAATTAAATAAACATACGAGTATATCAAAATTCGTTCAGAAGTTTTATGAACAAGAAATTCCACAAACGCTCTTTTAAAATCATTAGAATAAAAATAAACTGTGAGGTCTATTCTAAGGTACAATGTGAGCACAAATGTTATATCCTGAACTCTTTTTCAGTTTTTCAGTGTGAAAAACTTAAAAAAACCTAACTTAACTTAACTTACCTTGTAACTTACCTACTACTCTGCATTCATTTTTAGTTTTCTTCAGATATTTAACAAAATACTCTGTTTTCTCTAATCACGAGGTTTCTAATAACAAACAATTTAAATTAAGATATTTAAAATTTCGCTCCGGTTTTTGTAAAAATTATCTCTTTAACATTCAGTATAAATTTCAATATAAGTGAAATTTTCAGCAGCTACATAATTACTAACTAAAAGAGGAAAAGTTATTTACTAAAATATTTTCTTTTAAAACTAAAATCATGTGATCAATAATCATGCAATTAGGTGTAACTAATTCTTTTCATTAGGAATGAAGATTATATTAAAAAATACAAAATCAAAGTTCCGGAGAGCGAGCTTGTGACGTCACTATTCAGTACAAAATTAACGATGCGTGACGTCACGCGAAAGTTTTTCTCGCACTTGGCCGGTTTTTTAACCGACTTCAAAAAAGGAGGAGGTTCTCAATTCGTCTGTATGTTCTTTTTTTTTTTTTTTTTTTTTTTTTGTATGTTTGTTACGCGATATCTCCATCAATTGTAAACGGATTTTGATGGTTCTTTTTTTGTTTGATAAGTCATGATTCAGGGGTGGTCCCATATAAATTTTGTGGCGATCGGTTCAGTGGTTCTCGAAAAATTCACCAAGAACAAAAAAAATTGACGAAATATTCATAGACGATGTGTGTTTTTTCTTCAAGTTTCTATATCTACATTGGGAGTCGACACTAAAAAGTAATAAATAAAAACTTTTTTCAAAAAAATAATAACCGCCTTCAAAAACTAAAAACCCAAAAATAACTAAAATTTCGGAAGTCGGTGGCTTCTGTTCTGCCAGTCAATTTGTGTTGCCACCGACTTCCGAAATTTTAGTTATTTTTGGGTTTTTAGTTTTTGAAGGCGGTTATTATTTTTTTGAAAAAAGTTTTTTTACTTTAACTGCCACGTAATACAAACATTTGACGTCAAGGATGCGTAAGCGCTGAAAAATCGCATAAAAATCGTTATTTATCACATTTTTAAACTAATGGGGTGATCACGATTATGACGTGTAACACCTTCAATCTATTTAATGTCCGATTACGTATTGTTAACAGTACAATACTAATAAAATAAATAATCTAAGTATTTTGAAGATCAAAGAAATTATGAATGTTGTGATAACGAGTTGTATATAATATGTATTTATTTATTTAATTATTTACTTAAATACAAATATTCAGAGGCGGACTTATGCCTAAGGCATTTTCTACCAGTCAACCAGGTGCAGTGATAATATGGCAGGTGCATTTAAGAAGAATATATATATATATATATATACACACATCAAAAGTGTCTAGGGATCAACATATATTTTTGCAATAACTTTTCTCCTGATTGATATTAATTAAAATTTTCTTTAAGGATTCATCAAATAAAGTGTTTTCGTTTGTCACAGTAACGATAAACCAAGTCACCTTTGCATTAATAAAGAAATTTGCCATTTTCCTAATAAAGGGATTTTTGACATTTGAACCACTAACACAAAAGTTCGAAAAAAAGACTGAAATAACAGTTTTCTCTAAAATTTTATTGGGTAACTTAAACAATTAATAATCCGTGTTTCTACCGCGAACACTAACAACACAAGAACTGTGGAATGGCCGCCCATGTTCGTTGCAACAACAAAAAAAGCGTTTAGGCGCAGAATGTCCAATTCGCAAAATGTCCAGTGGTCTGAAATGGTCCTTGCGACTGGATACCTTCCATATTCGGCAGAGCTCTTCTCTGTAGCATATCCCATGCATGCTCAATCGGGTTCAAGTCTGGCGACTGAGCAGGCCAGGGCAGGACATTGATGTTAGCTGCGGCGAGAGTCTGTCTTACAACTCTTGCGGTGTGCGGTCGTGCATTATCATGCATTAACTGAAATAAGGGACCGATTTGCACTTGTAGAGGAACGATGACGTCTGATACAATCGTCTCAGCATAAATTTGAGCGTTGAGGTTGCCTCTGATCCAAATCAACTCAGTTCTTCCGCCGATCCAAATACCCGCCCATACCATGATGGTTCCACCACTATAAGGATGGACTTCCTAAGGATGGGGTTCTCCAGTGTCGTATAAGTCTTGTATCCGGTCTCATACCAAAACGAGACTCATCAGAAAAGCACACGAAACGCCATTGTTCTTCTTCAAGAGCCCATTGATATCGAATCCTACGATTGTGCATTGCTATAGGTGGTACCCGTAGCGGTCTTCGGGAATGAAGGTTCACTTCATGCAAGCGGTTTCTGACTGTTTGGTCGCTAATTAAGTTCCCTGAAGAGTGATGAAGCCTCACGGCTAACATCATGGCGGTTATTGTTGGAGCTCTTCGAGTTAAGATTTGAATGTATCGGTCTTGTCTCCGTGTGGTGCAGCGATACCGACCTCCATGGCGCTCAGCCACGGTACCAGTGCTTCGGTAACGTGTCCAAAGTCGACTGATAACACTCTGACTTGTATTCAGAGCTAAAGCCACAGTACGTTGCCGGGAACCAGCTTCTATCATTCCCACGGCTCTGAGCATTTCTTCCCTGCTTAAATGACGTCGCCGCTCCATAATAACGTTGGTTTTAATCAGTAGTAGGGAAACAGTAGCACTAATAATGTCTTCAATGCGTTGTATATTTTTATAGGGAAAATATTGACAGCTGATTTTCATCTTTTACTCGAATTTGATTCACAGTTCCTGATTCAAATTATGAAATGCACCAAAAAGGATCCATATAAATTTATAAAATCATAAATTTATTACAAAGCCACATCTCAATCTCAAGAAATCCGCATAAAAATGCTTGATCCCTAGACACTTTTGATGTGTGTATATTAACAGGATAAAAAATACACAGTATTAAAAATAAATATAGAATGATATATTTAAATATGTAAAAGGAAGAAGATTATGAGAGAACTCTGCTTACACTACGTTCCCACAGACAGATAGACAGACGTACCCTAGTCTGCCATTACAATCGTGTCTCAATTATCGATTTTTGACGTGTAACGTCAAACTTTTGGCACATTTCCCATACAAAAACTGTCAAAGTTGTCAAATATCCGGCCGATGACTGGTCATTGAGACACGATTGTAATAGCAGACTAGGGCCCCAGAACAAACAATCATGATTATCAGACAAAGTTTGTCCCGGTGGGAATCGAACCCACGGTCTCCGGCTTAGCAGTCACGGCCACTAACCACTACACCAGGGGCCCTAGTCTGCTATTACAATCGTGTCTCAATGATCGATTTTTGACGTATAACGTCAAACTTTTGACACATTTCCCATACAAAAACTGTCAAAGTTGTCAGATATCTGGTCGATGACTGGTCATTGAGACGCGATTGTAATAGCAGACTAGGGCCCTTGCTTGTAGGCAAACTAACAGACACATACACATATTTTTCTGCATACGACACAACATTTTAGAATGGGCAACTACATTTAATTTTCTTTTGTAAATAACGTTTCAAAGTGCCTTTTTTTGGTCTAATGAAAATAAATGATTTGACTATTGACATAACAGTCAAACTTATAAGTTTATAACACCCCTCTTTTAGCGTCGGGGGTTAAAAATAAACGGTTTTTGGATTTCGAACTACCCGCCACGACGTAAGATAGCGCGTGCGCACGTGATCAGTAAGTCTATGATCTATACGCTAATTAGAGCCGTTTTAAATGGTAACACTAATTATTCATTGTCAGTGATTAGTAACAAGATCATGTGTTTATTGATATTTCGTGTCGCTGTCCAATTTGAGTGTTTAGTGCGAATTCTAAGGCTGATACACTTTTGAGTTTCTCGTTGACTAGAATAGTTAAAAAAAATAGCACGATTTGAGCAGCCCTGTGTCGGGGGTTCGCTTTCCGCATGGGAGAAAAATATGCATGCGAACATACTGAAAAAAAAAATTTTTTACTAAAGTAAATATTTGAAAAATGAGCTCCGATAAGCAAAATATAAATAGTTGGACGCTATCGGATTCTTGTATTTTTTTTGGAGAATTTTGTTTGTGATTAAAAAAATTGTCTCTTCCAAAATTGGTATCAATGGTTGGAAAGTAAAGTTAAATTACTTTACCGGTTTTAATCATTTATTGTTTTTCTCGAAAAAGTACTTTATTGCACTTTTTCGAGTTCGCCTTGGAAGTTAGCGCCAAAATTATTATTTTTATTATCATCTGTAAAAAAATATTTACTGTCCATAATATGGTTTTTATGGCGATCATATTTTTACAACAGGGACACTAAGATAATATTTTAACTGCTTTTTTGGGCAATAAAAATCGATAAATCAATAAGTTTTACAACTTAAGCGTTTTTTTTAACTAGACTAGAAGTAACCCTAAAAAACATGTTTTTTTTTTAAGTTAAGGTAATGCTTGCACACTTTTAGTTCTTTTTTGTTATTTGATTTTTTCATCTTGTTTTTAATGGTTCTAGGCCAACGGAAGGTATCCTATGGGTTTTTTATAAGTTATTGCCGACTTTTCGACGTTCTGTATAGATTTTGCCATTATTTTTTGTGTAGGTCTGAATCTGAAAGGCAGTCGGCCAGTCGCTTCACGTAAAATACTGGTATCCAGCTAAATACGGTTAGGCTGGGAGCCGATCCCAAATTGAGTCTATCGTCCACGCTTCAGTCCCTTTTTGGTGATGTCCCAGTATACCCAGACATCGCTGAAGTCGAACGGAGCCTGTATGCGGGCAGAGTAGAGGGATCCTAAGTGGGCAACGTTGGATGGGTTGCGAATGTCATGCGTAGCAGTTCTCGTGGCCCATCCACCAGGGCTAAAGGTGCTTAATCCTTCGAACACACGTGATTTGAGACACAATAGAAGCCTGACAGCCGGCTGTCGGTTGATCGTTGAAAGGTAGGTAGAAGGTAGAGGGTTTTGGTGGATGTAAGCCCCAAAAAACTAACGTCTCCCTGGACGGTAGCAAGAATTAGGCAATTTCTCCGCTAAAAAATGAAGCTGACCCCTATACTAAACTATATAGGGGTCAGCTTCATTTAAGAGGCAAAGGAAATAATGTACCTTTACTTTAACGTCTTCTCGACAGCCGGCTGTCGAGCTGCTTATTTTCTTCGTACGGTGTCTAGAATCACGTGTCCGAAGGTTTAATCATCACATTTCCTAGAAGTACAAACTGCATTTACGTAGTATCTTCGTACACAGCTTCTGAACTTTTTATCTCTAAACGTAAACATAAAAATAGTAGAGTAGCCAAAGGCTGTAAGGCATCAATTGCAGCCCGAGGCGCCTATAGTTCGAGGGTGCAAATGTGCAATTGATATACACCCGAGCTAACTACTCTGCTTTACATTTCGATTATGAGGTAAGTAGAAAAAAACCGGCATTACAAGAATAAAACATTTTAAACTAAAAGTTTTCTATTCCCGCCTTTTTTCATCTTTGTTTATTAATTATTTTTTTCAAGAACGAAATTGAGCTTCGCCGTTCGATATTTAAAATTGATGACTTATTACTCATACGAAGACAAGGCTGAATAGCGAAGCGACCTCTTTTGTCATTAGGCTGAATGCATGATGTCTATTGCCAGTATGATGGTTAGATGTACGCGAACTTTTTGAAAGAGTGAAGAGATTTTTTTTTAATTACTTACCGCCCTAGGGCTTTTCTAGCTACATTACCCTAGAGCGCTAATTGGTTACTTACAAGCCCCATTTGGGGGTAATAAGGACCTACTCACCGAATATGAGAGATGTAAAAAATATTTACCAAGGCAGTCCCTGCATATCAAAGGTTTATTCACTTCGTAGTAAAGGCCAGTAATATTTATAAATACGATGCTGACAATATTAATAACAATAACACATAAATAACATCATTTGACTCTTATCTTTAGGGAAAGTGATAATTAGGAATCAAAGTGCAAGACTTTGTTTTTGCTTATGAATCAATTAATGAGATAATTAGATGCGACGTGTGGGTTTTGCTTGTTATTCTTTGTCTGTCTGCTAAAACCATGTAAATGTTTAACTGGTAATTCATTTGCTCTTAAGTATGTATATCAGTTGTCTGGTTACCATAGTACAAGCTCTGCTTAGTTTGGGATCAGATGACCGTGTGTGAATTGTCTAAGGATATTTATTTATTTATTTATAGCTGGCTGCTCCTGTGTTTCTTTAAACCTTTTAATTCACGTGATTCGAGGCACAATAGAAAGACAATAGCTGCGCGACAGCCGGCTGTCGCTTGGTCGTTGAAAGGTTAGTAAGTGGGCTGTCCAAAACTAAAATATAGTGTCAATTTGAACTAGTAGTTGTTGAGATTAACGCGTTTAATTAAACAATCTCTTCTGCTTTATTATATTGGTGCAGTTAAGTCTAGGTTCCGTCACTGTTTTCTTTTACTGACGTCAGTGACATCTGAGATAAAAAAATGTATTAATAGTATTTCATAATTATATGAAACTAGCTTTTGCCCGCGACTTCGTCCGCGTGGAATAATCGTTCCCGTTCCCGAGTGTATCCCATCTGGCCCGGTGACTTGGCCCGGTGCCGGGCCACATGCGACAAAAAAGTTTTATCTGGCCCGGTGATATGTTTACCGGGCCAGATGTTACAAATCAAGTGCCATCGTCCCCGGAAAGGGGCGTAAAGAGGATACGCCTCGTAATTTGTAAAATACTAACTATATGCATCTATAAAAGCGATTGAGCTTATGAATCAAACTGCTTAGTATATAATAATCAGTGAATAAATGAGTCAGTGAATAACGCGATATATCAACTTGTGTCATAAATCTCAACCTGAAATAGACTTCCATTTTTTTTCATTTAAAAATAATAACAATATTTTTATAATATACCTAATCAACGAAGCCAAAATCAAACAAAAATATGAATTAGTACTTACTATAACAATCCACAACATACGCATAAAATGATCAAATCCTCTTTTCGCCCCTTGCCGGGGACGATGGCATTTGATTTGTATCATCTGGCCCGGTAAACATATCACCGGGCCAGATAAAACTTTTTTGTCTTATGTGGCCCGGTAACGGGCCAAGTCACCGGGCCAGATGGGATACACCCCCGTTCCCGGGGGATTTCCGGGATGAAAACTATTCTATGTCCTTTTTCGGGTCCCTGACTATATAATATCTGTATCAAATTTCATTCAAATCGGTTCAGTGGTTTAGGCGTGAAGAAGAGACAGACAGACAGAGTTACGTTCACATTTATGACATTAAGTACGGATTGATATGAGTATGAAATAAAATAAATCACGAAGGTAATCTTGTCTACAGACCATCTCGAAATTCGACATTCATTGTGACCTCCAAAAGAAAAATTTACTCCTCTCAAACCGCCAACATTACTCTCTATCCTCAAATAAATATTCAAAAAACAGCCTTTTTATGATACTTTTGGCACATACCCTGAATTCTGCTGCAATGGTCTTGAAATAAATCTGACTTTATCTCCTTCTCCTTGTCACAGGGTCGATTCGACCCACACAACATTGTTGCACATTATTTGTTATTTAATGATAAGGATAGGTATTGTTATTGTTATATTTTATTTCGTTTACGTGAAAGGGCTTAATTTTTTCCCTCTAATGGACATGCAAGCCGATAACATTGGCTTACAGTAATAAGTAACATAAGGTCATAGGTAACATAAGTCTTTCATAGGTAACATAAGTCTTTCAATAATCAAAAGGGAGGATCTCCTGAACAGATGGGGGTTTTCGCCAATTCTATACTTGTGAACTATACTGATAATATAAAGCTCGAGAGTAAAAAAAAAAGACTGAGAGCCTTTTCATTACAATGTAGATTTTTGCCCGCATGCGGGCTAGGCCGCCATGCACGCAGAACACATAAATTTTGACCCGCTACCCGCGCGTGTGGCTTCCATGACAATAAAGACAGCTATGCTTCGATAGGTTGCAGGCAGCACGCACTGCGTCGTCCGCATGCGGGCGCAAACCCGCATGACAATGAAAAAACCCTAAGATCAAACGTGTAAATTCCCGCAGTTCCCACAGCCGTAAAGATAAAGATAATTTTATTTATCCAAAACACATATCGCATGCAAGATGTTATATTAAATTTATCCGTCAGTCATGTTTTGCCTAAACGGCGTACAAATATGAGATACCGTAAATCTTGAAAACTGACACAATGTCGCGTTACTAAATTATAGACTTCCTTAAGGAATGAGGAACCCGTTTACCTGATTATGATTGTCTAAACAGGATAGTGGAAGGTAAATCGCAATGGCGACAGGTCGACGTCTGCACGCGATCTTCCGAGGTTAATGTCAATGCAGCGTCAAGGTACGATCAGCAAAAGAGATATGTTACCAGGGCCATAAGATATAATTAAGGTTTTCTTGAACACCGATTGATGTATCCAAATGAAATTTAAATGTATCGAAGAACAAATTACTTTCTACAACATTTGGAATTTGAATTAAAATATATCCATTGGTTAATGAAAAAACTTTAATTGTATCTGACGGCCCTGGTAACATATCTCTTTTGCTGACTGTACCACCAGTAGTTAACTAGGTCAGTTTAATAGATTTCTTAATAATGGCAGTAAACTTCGCAGAACTATCACTTTTATACTGTTTATTTATTTAAAGAACACTTAACTTTACGCACAGAACAAACGCGGATGTTGTTAGTTGATCTTAAATCAAGTTTAATGACGAAAATGAAGTGATAGTTTTTTTAATGTCAATTGTTTTGATATCTTAGAAATAGTTGTGGAAATATATCCAAGACTTTGGTGTGAGAAGTAAGTTCTGAATTTTCTTGTTTAAGCTTTGTCTGAATAAGAAAGTTACAGTGTTTATACGAAAATTACTCTTCATTTTCTTAGTTTTTCCAACCGACTTCCAGTCTAATCGGATTCAGCTGTGTACAGCTGTTTTATATGGGGTATGAAACGAAAGATCAAAAGATCCCTTGGTTAGACTGATTGTCAGACTATCTGACTTCTGTCAACCCACAACGTCAACTGTCAAAAATCTATCTTTTACATAAGATGATCAGGAGAATCGTGGTTGCGTTAACGCCTTTCAAAAAAGTATATAGGCTCTTTCTCTCATTCTTAATCCAAATAAGAAGCATAAGAAAGTTTCCAATATATCCTAGCCTTTCTCTTATTAAAGACACTTGGCAACTAGGCATTAGTCATCATCTACGATCCAGGCAGGCCGGGGTTGCGGAATTGTTCTAATAATTACCGCCCGGAACGTAAAAGGCAACCGAAGGAACATGGGTGGATTTAAGTCAGTAAAAGTGACACTCCAGCTCACGCCTCGCCCAGGGCGGGAGATGTCATTTGATGATTCTCCATCCACACAAAGAAAGAAAAAAAAAAACAGACAATGAAGGACACCCAATTAAACAAGATTCAGAAAGGCTACACCAATATCCGTGGAAACTTAACACCAACAAATGAGTATCCATTCCCTCCTGTCGCCACTTCACGCGGGGCAATTGTCGTAATCGTGAAATTTACTTCATCAGACGTTATTTCCTTCCTCCCACTTGCAGGACAATTGTGTAATAGCTGTGAATTAGTCCAGGTGTTGGGTTAAATAGTTTGTAACTTAATGCCCAGGATGTGGGCTTGTCCGGTGGAAACTTGGCGCGATCTTGGTTGAAGCCTTACTGAGAAAGATGACAGAATTTCTGCTGTCTTTGCATATATGCAAGTCTTCTAACGTCCTAATAAAATCTTAACGCATCCAAAAAGCGAATTACCGATTCCAGATTTTTATTTTATATCTTTGTATATATTTATAATAAAGAGGCAGACTTTTTAATGGTATTCAACGCACAACCGAAACTGCAGATGTCGGACATGAAATATACACAGCAGTTCCTTTCTATGATGTAGAAGCGCTCCAAAAAGAGATTCTTGGATATTCATCTCTTAACGGGGTAAAAAAAGGGATGAAATAATGTATGAATTTTGACACTATTGTCAAACAAACTTCAAGTTCTGTCACGATGTTTTCCTACACAGATGTCAATGCTGTCCATGATAAAGTTCATACGAAAGAAGTCGTATCCCAGCATCTAAATTACGCGAGAAATGGACACTTAACTCCAGCCCGCATTTATTATGCTAATCTTATGGCCGAATAATCGAACGTCACTCAATTCTGAGACGCTCTCAAATCTCTTGCTGTCTTTGTCATTCTAAAAGGAAAAAATAAGGACAGCAATAGATTTGAGAGCGTCTCAGAATTGAGTGACGTTTGAGTATTCCGCCCTTAAACTTGGTAGGCAATAGACATTGGTGAAAATTAAATGAAACACCAATTAGTGATTTTGAACAGACAGACATCGAAGGGGTAGTAGTTGTTTTATAATATGTTAGCATGACGTTAAATGCTTTATTACAGATTGAACTAATCTAGGTTTTATGCAAGTAATTGTAGACCAGCAATTTTCCCAAACTGTTTGCGCAGTGCACAGTGTGGCTCTAGTAACTTGATTCTTAGGTAATCTTTGTATCATAATGTCCGGTAAAGTCAACAATCGTGGCTAATGTAATTGTGTCAGTTAAATTACATCGTTCTGTCTAACTGTGGGAACTGGAGTCAGACAAATGTTACTTAGCACCAGGAACCGTTCATACTAGCTGAAAAGCTCGGTTTGTACTGTTAAAGCGGTGATCCATTTGCGAGCAAACGGTACGCTACAGTACTTGCCAATCAAAGGTCTACCTACCAAACCTTCTATGGAGTTAATAAGTCTGTGGACTTAAAGCAAGACGTCACCGGGATTACGTATCTTGCAATAGCCGAACGATCGCGATAATTTAGCAATATTTGCTGCTCAAACGTCAATTCAAAATACGTCACGTCAAATAGCAATCTAGCGATAGTGCTGCCTCTGTGGAGCAATCAGTTAACTAAAATATGCATTTTTCGTTTGGTGGTTTCGTATTTAGTATGGTTTTTAAGAGCAAAGTTAAGTTTTTTTTGTTAAAGGTGATATTAAATTAGTTCCAGCGATTGCTACTTTATCGTCATCGTAGCAATAAATGCATTAGAACAATCAGCGAGCGATTAGCAATCGGTTCATACATAATACGATTTTTTTTGACGATCGCGCGGTTATCGCGCTATCTCTGCGCAAATATTGCTGATTGCTGTTTCATAGGTAATAACCCCGCGGATTTACTCGCTGGGTCTTTGTGCATGGTTGAAATGATGTGACTCGACAACGATGAGTATACTGTTTGGTACGCCAATCTATAAGAACCAATGAGCCAACGGTTTAGACCGTTATTTTATACTGTTTTTAGTATTTGGTGTTTTAGCTGCAAGCAAAATTCATCATCTGTGAAAATTTCAACTGTCTTACTATCACGGTTCATGAGATACAGCCTGGTGACAGACGGACAGCGGAGTCCGTACGGGTACGGAACCCTAAGAAAATAGCTGACGCTGCCATATTGATTTTTGGGTGTGTTTTGTTTATGACATGATTCAGACATGGCGTTGTATCGTGAATAAAATAAGCACCTTAGATGAAATAAGCAATGGCAATTATTTATAGGCACTGTTTTTTTATAAATTAGGTATTCTAGAACTCCCGGCTGTCAATCGCTCTATTTTATAATACAAAAATAGAAACCCAAGGATAACGCCCACAATTACTTTGTGGTCAACTAATAATACTAGAATAAGCTAGATATAGTACGAACAAATTGTTTTGCTCAACCGCAAAAATCGATATCTTGGAAATGTAGGAACTACTTTATTTTATTAAATTGTTTCATTTGTTGATTGTTAGTGCTTAAGTGCCTATTAGAAGTAGGTGTATATCATAAAAAAACCTCATTTCCAGAATCAGTATTTCTTTTAGTTTCTGTTTAATTAACTGTATTATGTAACAGTACTTAATTTTATTGTTACCAATAAATAAGTTTATTTGTTAGTAAAAATATATTGTTCTAGATAGCAATAAAATCACCACTATTTCTTTTACCTGTATTTCTTTTAATTACATCTTAATGTAGTAAGTTAATACTTCCTTATCTGATTGCAAGTCACGGAAAACATAATTATATTAGTTTATGCTAGTAACAGATTTTCTCGAGATAACTGTGTAAAAATTAAGTGATACAATTAATAAAATAGATGAGCTGTTTTTATTCAACAATATTCAACTTTATTTTATCATTTTTTTCTACTTTTTCAACGCCGTAACTTTAAAGTTCTATTTAGCGCCTTCTCCCATGTGGATTCAACTTTCCAAGCTAAGTATTCGGTATTTAGCTTGGAAAGTTGAATCCATTTATTGTACCCTCACATAATATAAAAATAACAGTAGTAACTAAAAAAAAGACCCTGTTTTTCCGCAAACCTTAATATTAACAATTTTATTTAAAAAAATTACGATATAATGCTGCAGGAATTTGTCACAGGATCCTATTATTTCTGTCCGAAAACAAAACTAAAGTAGTTTAACATAAATTCAAAAAAGACCCCAAAATGAGCACATTACACTTAACTACCCGTACTAATTAGTACAAAATCACTACTAAGTAAATCCAAAGTAAATATCTTCCTTTTGAAAAAAAAAACTGCACCATATTACGACACGAGACGAAGTGTCATGTGATTTTCATAAAATATACATTAAAACGTCGTGTAACATATTCACTTATTTACATAATAAGGTATATAATTGTGTCTTTTATATGGATTGTGTCAGCGAGGATAAATCGTGTTCACACGAGGACAGTTAGACCACAGTGGCTTCTTGAGATAATATGAGATTTGAAAAGAAAGATCAAAGAACAGGCAAAGCAAGGTTGATCTTGATGTTAAAGATGTAAAGGCGTGGGTGGGATTGATTAGTTTTCTACGTACAATGATGTTATAAGTAAAAAAGTGTAGATAGGTTACCCAAACGAAATTCTATCTTCAAAAACGGCACACTAACGCAAACATACATTACACGTCAAAGTAGGATGACATGATTGAAGTAGTGCGAGTGAAAAAGAGATAAACGTCAAATTTCAACGCGATACCAAAACCTAAATTTGCCACTTTTTGACTGCATATAACCTATCTACACTTTTTTACTTATAACATCATTGTCTACGTATATTTTACTTTAAAATAAATATATCTGAATACAATGACGAAGTGGTTAAAAAATAGGCTATTTTGTTATTCATGTTTTAAGAAACCCCAAAGGAAAAGACTTTTGATGAATATTCAGAGTTAATTTTGAAACGCAAACAAAGATTTCCGTTTCTACTGGTTTTTCTATAATTTATATTCTAAAATAAAAGTAAACTTAAAACTCTAGAGACTTGCAATTTGGAGGGTGTTCTTGCTAGTGGAGCTAGTGTTAAAGTAAACAACCAATAATGTAGGGTTCATAAGAGGGACAGACGACGCTTTCACCGTCCAACTTCTTCTTCTCTATGATTATCAGCCGTCTGGGGGCCTAGACAAGTGGCATTGTAGAATAGATGGTAGAGTAGAATAGATTGTCAGATGTATGGAATTGACATAAGCTTTCGCTAAATAATTTGACATCTCCATACATTTGACAATCTATTCGCTTGCACTATCTATTCTGCAATGCCACTTGTCTAGGGGGGCTGATCACCATAATAAAGGTTCTGTCTAGCCTGGGATCAAGAGGCCGTATGTAAGTTTTCCCAAAACATTTTTTTCCGATAATTTTCCCGCTAATCTCGTGTGAAACAAGCCTATACCTGAGCTCGTGACTCCATGATTATCCGTGGCAGTTCAGCTGTAAGACCGGTTACGTAATACAGAGCTAAGATCTCTTAGATTTAATTACTTTATGTTGATCTTAATCACATCCGTTAGTGGTGATGGGTGTTTAATTATATTGTTAACTGTTCTTACTCTTACGTTTTATCCGTTTTAAGGCACTACGGTAATCATTTCAGCTCCAGTCACTTTTCACTGAACTATTTCACATTTTCAGCACTAGCTGTCCCACGTGGTTTTACCCGCGTTGTTCCCGTTACCGTGGGATTTTTGGGATAAAATCTATCTTAAGTCCTTTCTCAGGCTATGGGCTATCTCTGTGCCAAATTTCATTTAAATCGGTTCAGTAGTTTTGCCGAGAAAGACGGGCAAACAAACACACTTTCCCATATAATAAAACTAGCTGTCTCCAGCGGTTTCATCCGTGTTTTGTTAGGTTTTTGGCTCACCACTCGGCTCCCGTGGGTCATAGCGTTATAGCCTATGTCTTATTCTTTAATTTTTTTCATGGTTTGGAAATTATCAAATGACTTCTCCCGCCCTAGGCGAGGCGGGACGGCGTGTCAGACTTTAACTGACTAAAACCCACTCATGTTACTTCCAAACGTAAAAAGGGCAACCCTTTTATGTTCCGGGGCCGCGGTTACTATTACAGCTATTTCGCAACTATTAGAACTTTTTCGCAACCAAGCTGAAGGTATACGACTCGCATTTGGCCGGTTTTTTATTTATATTTAAGAATCCCTTTTCATTATTTGTGTATTCACTGTTGTTAAACATACATTTTTTTCTTTTTCTTTCTTTGATGTCGATCTTTTCGCAGGGGATCATTGACACGGCGTGTGACGTCATATGCGCGTGCGCTGTTGCAGTTTTCTTATAACCTTGGCGCAACTAGTTTAGCCACTCGTTATGTAATACGGGAGCTTATTCATGAATTTAAAACAAGTTTTTTTTTTTTTTACTGAATTGAGTCATCGGCACTTGCATCTAGTTTTTTTTTTGAGGTTTTGAATGAGTTAAGTAATGTTTCAAGTAGCTTGTCATTTAAAATTTGTTTGACATGTTTTCAGCTCTATAAATGATTGAAAAAATGATACTTTTAATGTAAAAGTAACTGTTTGTTTTCGCATCTGTTTAATATACAGAACACAAAGTAACAATTTTTTATGCCCGATTCGGGAGTCGAACCCAAGCTACCGATGCGACAAAAGCTGAATGGAGCTGAATAAATATGCGTACTCCCAATAGAAAAACAAATTTTCCTACGCCAAAACCCTGACACAAATTCTTCAAACACTACCGTTCAATAAAAAGCCACCAGCCTCCGTTTACAGAAGAATTTCAAACATTAAGTACATAATATTATGTACGGAAGGATGAACGGCTTAAGATAACGCACTTACGTACAAAATCACGTGAAACGATTAACCTCACCTTCGTAGTAGGGCAATGTTTGCAGATTAAGATTATAGAGAACACTGATTTTTAAATATTTGTTGGAGATAAGTATGTAGGTGGATCTGAATACGTTATTTATATGTATTTTGTTCTAGCTATCCCCCGCGGTGTCAACCGCGTTATGTTAGGTTTTTAGTTACTGCTCTGTTCCGTGATGTTATGTAGCCTATGTCTTATTCTGATGTACCTATAAGCTACTAGCTTTTGTCCGCGACTTCGTCCGCATGGATTAATAGTTCCCGTTCCCGGGGGATTTCCGGGACGAAAACTATCCTATACCCTTTCCCGGGTCCCAGACTGTATCTGTACATTTCATTCAAATCAGTTCAGTGGTTTAGACGTGCAGAAGAGACAGACAGACAGAGTTACTTTCGCATTTATAATATTAGTACGGATTAGTACGGATATTTCTGTAAAGTTTCATCAAAAAGTAGTTTTTGCAGTTTAGTGCAAAAGTTTTAGTAGTTTAGTGGAAAAGTAACAAACATAAATACATACAAATTGTACCTCTTTATAATATTAGTAGTACAGATTACCTGTAGTTGTACTGGCTTGGTTTAGTGCTAAACCGGAGTTCGTAGTTCGATACCCACCCAGGACTAATCTTTGTGATGAGCATAATTGTTAATTCTGTCATCTTCGACAAATGCTAACAAAAAATGATTCTTTCCATTCGGACCGGGTCTTTCAGGGATTTCCTCATACAAACATATAAACAAACTTTACCTCTTTATAATATTAGTGTAGCGTATCTACGCTGTTTTCTGTGAAAGAAAACCTGGATATTTTAGTAATTGAACGTCTGAAATTGCCAATCAGTCTTAGACACGCGTGAAAACTAGGACATACTGACGGAAGGTCTGAAATTTCCTGACTTGAGTAAGTATGGTGATTGATGTTCATGCCTACTCTGTAACATGCCAGTCTACATTCTTATACTTGTAATATTGTTGATGTGATAGTAGAATAAGAAGACCAAGACCGTACGAAAGACTGACTGGAGAAGGCATTGCATTTAGGGCAGTGGAAGCATATGAGGGAGACCTCTTCCCCGCAGTGGGCCATTAAAAGTTAAAAAAAATATATCGTAGCTCGTTTTAATTCTGAATAAGCCTATGAAGCTTCAACGTTTTAATCTATCAGGAATTACGTTGGAACCTCATTCATCAAGTTCAGTCAGAGTATAATCAAAAATAGCCTCTAATTCCAGGAGTTCCCTCAAGTACGTCATAAAAACAATGCATGAATACAGAACAGCTATAAATAGCCCATCCTACGCATCTTGGGCACTAATTACATACGTTCTTAATTTACGGCGACACGTAACGGGTATTATTAGGAGCTTGTTGTGTCCTCATTGGTTCAGATTTTTCTTGAATAGACGGGATTTTGATGGCGATGATAAAAATATTTTAATTAAAGAAACGAGAGGCGCATATATTCGTTATTACGAGCGTAAATAGGGCATCAGTGCTGTCTCGTGCCCCAGATATCGCGTGAAGTAGCTGGTCTAGCTAAGGTTATTAACTGATAGATTTTTAACAGTCGGAAGTCAGAAAGTTTGACAACCAGTCAGCAACACGATTACACGATTAATGTCACCAACATTTTGTACAACTTTATGATCGATAAGACTGTCTATTGATATATGAATATTCCCGTTAGAGCACCGATTTTTGAGCACTAATATTCACCAATTAGGAAGGGGTCCAACAGGGCCAACGCCTGCCGGGGTTGAGGAATGTTTATAATAGTTACCGTGACCCTGGAACATAAAGGGCAACCGAAGGAACATGAGTGGGTTTTAGTCAGTAAAAGCCTGACACGCCCTCCCGCCGCACCCAGGACGGGAGCAGTCATTTGATGATTTCCCACTCCCCAAAAAAAAAAAATTCTTTAATTAAAATATGATTGACAGCTGCTTAATGCACGTGCTTAGACAGGATTACCCCGTAGTGGCATCAACATAAGCTTGGCATACAAAAACTGCGAGAGATGGTCAAAAGAAACTCACAAAGTACGATAATGTCGAAAACGGCTGATTACGAAAACAGTAAGCCTGTATGAAATACGCATGGGCGTCATCGGCCCCATTTGGCGGAACAGGTTCAGCAGCCTCCGGTTTACGGCGACCCTTGAAGGACTGGGTTCGCAAAACCTGCAATAATATAACTTGTTTTGGTGACATTTCGTCGAAATGCTCATCATTGTTGAGGTTTCGTATCCCTACAGTTTGGGTACGAAAATTCATGCTAACATTATTAAATAACAAACTGGCGTTGTCACGGGTGTTGCAAATCATTGAAAATCCTGGCTCTTCTCTACTATTATATACATGTAATAAATATAATAAACCTTCCCCATGAATCATGCAAACTATTGATGAAAACTGCATTAAAATGGTTACGGTCTCGTGTCTCCCCTGACGTCTCCCCTCGGGGAGACATCAGCATTTTTTAAATCCTATTGTCTACCCTAGGCCGGGGAGACATCAGAACTTGCTCATAATCCGTTCGGTAGTTTAAAAGATTTAAGCGAAAACTGCGAGAGCGTCTGCATTTTAAGTAAAGATGAGAAAGTTATAATATCTATTTGATTCATAAAAAAATGTTTCTTGCTTACCCTAACCTTCATTATGACCGACTCTGATAATTAAATAGTGCTGTGCTGTAACCCCAAGGCGTCAACGAAGAAGTCCATGTCAACGCAAATGGAGTTCAACGACAACGGAACTCTTTAAAATAGGGTTTTTTTACTTTACTTGTGACTAATTATGGAACATTCCACCTACTCAGATATAACGAAAATATTTATTTATTTATTTTATTTATTTAAACTTTATGCACATATGTACAATGGCGGACTTAATGCCTTAGGCATTCTCTACCAGTCTACCCAGGGTGGTGCAGAGATTATATGGTAGGTGCACTTAAAAAAGAAAAAGAAATGGAACTTAAAATTAAAAAAGGAATAAACATAATTACCTACTTAATTTTATATTAAAGTATATATTATATATAGTATATATTATTATTAAATATGCTTATAATCTTCTATCTATATAAAATGGTATACTGACCGACTGATTGACTGTCTGTTGATATGGTATCAACGCACAGTTCAAACTGCTAGTCGTACAGACATGAAACTTGCAAAGTATGTTCTTTTTAAAAAGAGGTAACGCTAAGAGGGCTTTTTTGGAAATTCGACACATGGTAGATGAAAGTTCAACAATCAACATACACGTGGGCAACTGCTGGTATTATTTATAATCCTTTCTCAGTAATAATAAAAAATATAGAGCCTGTCACAGTTTATCCAAACTGCCTCTGACCGACCGCATATAAGTGCTAAGTGGCTTATTTAGCGTTGCGTGGCATTGGGCATTGGCACTCTGAAACGGGCCATGGATTATGTAGTATTTAATCTATTTTAAAAACATAACACATTCTCATTGTCACGTCCTTCATACAAGCTGAAAAACTGGCTTGCACTACTGAGATCATAACATGAGGCTGTTAGTATACAAATACTACCCGTATCTGTGCACCTCGCTGGAATGCGACTCCTCTCCCGATTCCCCGCGCGCACCCCGCGTTCGTCTTGTTGATTTAGTAGCGATAGCTCACCGTCAGCGTTACGTCACAGTGCGGGGTGCACAGTTAGTCGTACGGTTTGTATTTCTTGTTAAAAGTAAGCTATTGAAGAAGTATCTCAGCGAATTCTTGGGCTTTTCTAAGACGTAAAAATCTGTCAAGGACGATCTTGAGACCCAAAATCGAATTTTGGGTCTCAAGATCGTCCTGGTCAGTTTGTCAGGTAGTTGAGGATATCCATGCTAAAACTTAAGTAGGTCTCAATAGAGGTGAATTCCACGGACACTCGTTTTAGCCAGCGTTTTACAGGTTGCAAAGAAAACTTGGCAGTTAGATAACCAATCTAAAATAAAAGCACGCTCTTGGCTATTTGAAGAAAACCAAACAAACAATCAAGCACTTGCTACATCTGCGAAACATTTAATGACAGACACAAACACCCATGAATAAATGAAGCCGATATATCTGCTCTTCAAATGCGACTCAATTATAATTGTGTCTACTCCAATACTATTTTAATTTAGTAGTTGTAAAGCTCTGTGCGTAAGAGCTCGTATGGAAAAAAACGTAGATTCTACGGTTATTTTGCTGGTCACCTCACACTCACTTCACAAAATGCAGCGATCTGGTGTAAAGCGGAACTGTGCAGCAAATATTGCAGATATACAGTCTGCGGAGGTTTTTTATTACCAGGTAGGCCGCATGTTTCGTTCGCCACCATTTTTACGGCCATTTTCTATAGCCTATCTGTTTGTGAATTAGATTAGAAAGATTGATATTCTCGAAATAAGTTTCAAATGTAGGTAATGCTTCAAAATTCCAACCAAGACCAAGTATATAGAGGATGATTGTTGAAAATGAAAAAACGTAAAAGTGTGACTGTCGTTTCTTGGTTAGGTATTCATTACGGTCAATGATATTAGTCTGCTTTGTCCCTCATGGTGGTAAATCCTCTGCTCGTGCCTTGTCTATGATAAGAGGCCTTTGCCCTGCAGTAGGACGGTAATTAGACTGATGTTATTAACGCAAATACTTGCTCCAACATAGTGAAAACGTTATCACCACGATTGCTCTAGACGTATTGACGATTTCAGACTTATATTTTTTACGGACGATGTTTTGCTTCACCGATTCAGTGATGTCCTAGATAAATTAATACGAATCTGTAGTGCCTAAGATGTTCCTACAATAGGCGAGACGGCAAAAAAAAAAGTAATTAGTCCGTCAGATAGATTATTAAAAAATTGTGGACACGTATTTTTTCTTTTTTCTCGTAAACGAAGAATGGCGACGATACAGCGCATTGAAGTTGCGCATGACGTCACGATCTGATGCAGTTTTTGCAGGATGGTGACGTCAAAAGCCCCCACTCCGGAACTTTGTTGCTCTTTATCTTTGTATTTTTTTATTAATTTGTTAAGCAAAAAATACGTGTCCCGTATTTTTGGCCGATCTATCAGACGGACTAAACAGAATGCCATTTTTTTAATGTTGTCGTCATCCCTATTGAGTGTCACAGAATACTTAGAGTATATCTGCGCAACAATCTATTATCATGGATTCCTGAAAACTAACGCCTGATTCTTTGACCCATGCTCTCGGAATTTTTGCAGCACTTGTCATATTGTTGTCATATTTTGTTTAAAAGTAATTACAGTTGTAAAATTACACTCAATAAAATGTAGAATGATTCTCGACTTTTCGGTCAAATAAATTATTGTCAAAATTGGTCCTCTTAAAAAGCTACGGTCTCTAATTTGTCTTCAACAAGCAAAGGCCATCAAAGAACTTAATACCTTGAAACGTCATGAACACAGATAAGTATTGTCCAAAATTTATCGAAAACATGTGTTATTGTCATGTCGCCTTGTAAAACAAGCAATATATTAGTAGGACATGGCAAATACATGATTTGTACCTAGTTATATAAGGTCATCTGATGACTAAGTACCTGATTTTCGCGATAACATCTCCGATGTTTTGATTTTTTATTGGTTTATCTGCGGATTAAAATGTAATCACAAAAAGACCGTTTTTGTGATTCATTAATTCGATTACTGTTTTTGGCTTGTTTGGTCACTCAGCCCTACTTTTGTAGTTGTTTCATCATCTTTATGCTTAAGAGGGGCAGGAACACGTTTCCTCTTCTAACTCATTCTGTCAACCGTCATGCTGTCACTCACTCCTTTCTACTTCATGTCATGATGTATAATCATCATCTAGTTTAGGATTAAATACACATAAACACTGTTACTTAGCATTTTCATACGAAAGCTTATCTCCACAAATATAAATACTAGTTAGGATTTCCAAACAGTAAAGATCAGAAACTGAACTTCTTGAAACTTTTGATTAGATCGATCAGTTTGATGACGATTCTCTGATGAAATCCGTTTTAAAGATCTAAGCATACATAATAATATAGTGGCTAGACAGACAGTGGAATTAAACTATGTTTTATTCTATGTTGTGCACAAAAAAAACCGAAACACAAACTTTAAATGAACATAAACTCTACTTCTGTTTATTATGAGCTGGAAACCCAAGTCTAACCTAACCATTTTTTAATGAACCTTGATATTTTTATCTGTGAAAGCAATCACTGTTCCATTACTCTCTTTATCAATTCTAATTTCCAAAGATTCTTTTACCTGGACCTACTTTATCCTAGCTTAAGAAAAGCCGAGGTTATTCTCTACATATTTACCAAAACTACTAACCTACCTACTATAAAACTCAAATATTGGTATTTTCCGATTTATTATCTTCGCTAAACACGAGATAATCTGATAGCTTATGTAAACAGAACCTGGATTCAAGGCTAGCCAAGCTACTTATAGCCTTTCAGTATTTTAACTCTCTTTGTGGGTAATAGTTGGTTAAAAATATAGAACTGTTAATTAATTGATGCCTTAATTAGTTAAATAGTATTAAAAAAATCTTTTAAATTTTATTGTCTTCTTGTGGTCTTAACAAAAAGATGGAGTATGAAGAAATTATTGAAAAAGGCAACAGGGTTGTGGTAGGTCAAGGACGTTGAAATATACTTAGTCAAAAATCCCAAACGCTAGATCTTAGGGTGTCTCTTTTAGAATAAACAGGTATCAGGTTAAAATAGTACTTAACTTGTCAAAGTTAAAATGAAATAGTTTATTTCCATTATTTTTGGGGAGTAAGAAATCATCAAAAGTCTGCTCCCGTCCTGGGTGCGGCGGGAGGGGCGTGTCAGACTTTTACTGAGTAAAACCCACTCATGTTCCTTCGGTTGCCCTTTGTGTTCTAGGGTCCCCTAGACCCTGGACTTTAGGGGGGATTAAATTAACTCTAAGGATGCTCTTTAAATAATAAAGTTTTACAAAAATTATAACTGCTTTATTTGTCTATACTAATATTATAAAAAGGTAAACTTTGATTGTTTGATTGTAGTGAATAGGCTCAAAAACTACTGGACCGATTTTAAAAATTCTTTCATCATTCGAAAGCTACATTGTCCACGCTATATAATATCACGCTATGTCCCACGGGAGCTAAATAGTAACCAAAAACCTAATGTTACGTGGGTAAAACCGCGAGGAACAGCTAGTGTTGTTATATATGTGAAACCAAGTTAGATAAAGATCACAATAAATAATTCAAATAAATGAAGATTTTAGCCATAGCAGTTAAGAAATAAATCTCGACTGACAGCGTCAAGTCATTTGATGATTTCTCACTCACCAAAAAAAAACCCCTATTTCCACCCTAAATTCTTATAATAATATGACTTATTGTCGCTAATATATCACAATTAGATTTCGAAAGTAATTAAAAAAAAGTCAATTGTTTTACATATGTGCTGATTTGCTATGTAATTATATGTAGGCGTTAGGGTAAGAACCATAGGTTGCAAATTATAATGCCCAGTTTTGTAAAACTGTTCAGTTATTTTTCTTTACTAATAAGGTAAAATGGAAAGTTTCAACGCTAATCTCAAGAAAATTCAAAGTAGCTTTTAACATGTATCTTAATTAATTAAAGTTGTGTTAGTTACATACAAAAAATAACGTGGCATCGGGGTTAACAACTGCCTATTCAAAATATGTCATTTTTCCTAAGACTTGAAATATGAGGAACCTCTGGTAATAGCTTGTTCCTACAATGAAATTAATAACGAACATCCGTACTAATCCGTACTAATATTATAAATGCGAAAGTTACTCTGTCTGTCTGTCTCTTCTTCACGCCTAAGCCTAATCCACGCGGACGAAGTCGCGGGCAAAAGCTAGTATTATAAATGCGAAAGTAACTCTGTCTGACTGTCTCTTCTTCACGTCTATACTACTGAACGGATTTGAATGAAATTTGGTACATATATGGTCTGGGATCCGAGAAAAGACATAGGATAGTTTTCATCCCGGAATTCCCTCGGGAACGGGAACTATTATTCCACGTGAACGAAGTCGCGGGCAAAAGCTAGTAGTAACAAATAAAAATACAAACAAATTAACTAACCAATATCCTTCTTCCTTCCAGATGTATGGTCGCTACCAACGCGACCTAAGCGAAGCGGCCAGAGAAGAAGCAAGAAGACTCAGAAGACTGCGCAAAAAGAGAAGAAAAGACGACAAGCTCCGACATAAGGAGCTAGAAGCGAGCGGCAAACACAGACCTAGGGGGAAGTTTTTTAAAGTAATAGGTGAGCACCTGTCTTGTTTAAGAAGATAAAAAGAATTGTTGACTTCTATCGTGCCTTATATATAAACTCGCGCGTAATACGCGTGCAATTCGCCGAACTCTCGACTCGCGCGTGACCGCGCGTAATGCGCGCGAGTCGAGATACTAGGGCCGCCTTGTTGCGTCCAGAGTTCGCGCGAATTTCAGAGCGAGTGCACGTATAAAAGAGAAAGAGAAGGAAATACAACTCGCGCGTAGGTACGCTCTATACGCGTTCGATTACCGTTAGAAAGAAATATTAAATGACTCATGGGTGTTTGTGGCAAAAAGCGCTATGCAGAATTAAATTTAGCGGGTCAATCGCCTTCAGCGGCGCCAGTATTCGCCATAGCTGGTTTAATTACGACGATCATTCAGACCTTACTCGATAAACGGTAATTGAACAATAACTGCACACAACAATAAAAAATCGTTAATATTGTCATCGTCTTGTATCATATTCAAATCTCTTTTAAAGTTCTCCAAATTATCCAAACGAATATATTAGTTAGTTACTCCGCCCAGAAAACTACACAAAGTCGACATCGGACTTTCTATCTGGCTCTAGGGCGGCGGCTACTCCAGTCGCTACCTGTTGACTCTACCTGTTTGTTTTCCTGTTACGCTTTCACTGCTAATCTACTGAAATGTTTTCGAATGTTCGCCTGAAGGTGACTAGAACTGCATGAAAATAATATGTTGGCTACGTTTGAGTCCGCAATAGCCGACATTCTCGGGAGATGACAAAACGGCGCTAGACAACTGCATAGCTCTGTCCCTTTCCTTCAGCGGAACTACTCTGGCTTTAAGATGTCATGGTAGGCCCCTAGGAGGGGAAAGAAGTGTTCCTGGCGCTGGCCATCATCAGGCCATCGTCATAATATGTTCATGTTCTGTATAACACTAGTCAAGTGAGTGAAGTGTGTCGCAGGCTATGTGTGGAGACACACGTTCGCTCGCCTGGGCGAGGACTGGGTGTTCCTGGCGCTGCTGGGCATCATCATGGCTATCGTCAACTTCGCAATGGACAGGGGTATCGCGGTTTGTAATAATGGTAAGTGAAATTAAATACATATTACATTTAAATTAATATACACAATTAAATTACATACATCCGTTTATATACTTATATTCTTTGCGCTGTAGCATGGTGCGGGTGACAGTTTCAGTAACATTTCATTTCACTTTAGAAAGTTGCAGTGTTTTATAAATTATGACTTTAGTAGTTCAGCTGTACCACATTTCTAATATACTAAATCATTAATAACTGTAGTAAATTAATTTCAACCCAACCTGAATGTGCTAGTCCACAATTAAAATTAATTTGGAATAAAAATTAAGCAAAGTGTTATTCGTATAACGAAACGCCTTCGACGTAATTAGTGATGGGATGTACTATTACGATGGAATGTCGATATTTTATAGAATACTAGCTTCTGCCCGCGGCTTCGCTCGCGTTAGAAAGAGACAAAAAGTAGCCTATGTTACTCTCCATCCCTTCAACTATCTCCACTTAACAAATCACGTCAATCTGTCGCTCCGTTTTGCCGTGAAAGAAAGACAAACAGACAGACAGACAGACAGACACACTTTCCCATTTATAATATTAGTATGGACTAGCCGACCCGTGCCCATTTCGTTGGGCGGTAAACATTTTAACTTGTGATGAAATTATGAGTGTGGTTCGGCTAGTACTGAGTGCTATGAATTATCTCTTGACTACCAAAAGGAGGGTTTTGTTTTTATTGCATATCAGAAAGATGCTGCGCACGTTCAGCGCTAAATTCCTGAGCACGAAAATGTGGACGTAAAATGTTACAATTTATCTCCCGTTTAGAATCTTACGGAAGTTTATAAACTTCCTAGTAGATTGATAAACTTACGGATCTTGTTATTTTCCGGTGACATAATGTATTACTTTGAGAGATACTGTAAAACACAGTCAGACATTAGGTCTCGACACTAAAAGTATTAAAAAAAATCTTTTTCCGAAAAATTCCAACCGCCTTCAAAAACCAAAAACACAAAAGTAACTAAAATTTCGGAATTCTGTGGCAACACCAATTAATTGGCAGAAGAGAAGCCACCGACTTCCGAAATTTTAGCAAGTAATTTTTTTATTAAAGATTTTTTATTAGTACAAAGATACTTATGTATAGCCATAAAACATTTAAATTTACAAGTTTGTACACTAGTAGCACAAAATTGAATAACACACTAATTTTCGTAGTATCGATAGCGATAAAGTGAATTGCATATCGTCCCTAGTCTTGTGGCACTGACTGATGTCAACGTCATTCAGGCAGGTGTCACCCGCACCATGCTACAGCGCGCAACATATAAGGCAAAAGGTAGTACCCATGTACATAACTATACTAATATTATAAAGAGGAAAACTTTGTTTGTTTGATTGTAATGAATACGCTCAAAAACTACTGGACTGATTTTAAAAATTCTTTCACTATTCGAAAGCAACATTCCACGAGTAACATAGGCTATATATAATATCACGCTAGGTCCCACGGGAGCGAAGCAGTAACCAAAAACCTAATGTAATGCGGGTGAAACCGCGAGGTACAGCTAGTTTGCAATAAGGAGAGTGTATTGCAAATATGTATAGGCACTACTTTTAGCCTTTCTCACGTATATTTATATTTTCATGCCTAAAAAAAGGATAAAAAGATTTAGGTGAGTATCTGGAATTTTCTGATTACATAATTCAGTGCCCTTTATTTATTAGTTACCACATATGATCAAGATCTCTTTTAAGGCCTGAACCAGCGCCGGGATGATCAAGATCTTGTCAATTCAGCTTCGGCCTTCTTAACCTTTTGACCGCCACGTCAAAACAGTGAAATGCCATGCTTTTTAAATAATTATAGAGATCTGGCGGGATCGGGACCGTAGCGTGCTAGGCGCATTTGTTTGGTTTGTCGTCTGTACATGACTATGGCTGTGAAAAGGTTGAGGGGCATCGCAACCGCAACTCCTATGTTGTTACGAGTGTTAATGGTCGTTGTTATTCATCTTGATGACCCGCTCGCTCATTTGCCCCTCTCATAATGTAAGAACTTCTATCCGAAAGGCGCATAACCTCCATATTTTATGAATGTATTGCAGCGCGCATGTGGATGTACAACGACCTGGCGACTTCTACCTTCAGTCAGTACGTGGCGTGGGTGTCGCTGCCTGTCTGCCTTATCCTCTTCGCAGCTGGTTTCGTGCATATTGTTGCTGCTCAGAGTATTGGTAAGAATTCTTGTAATATTTTCATATTTACTACACCCATAAAAGTGGATACGATGGCAAGCTTAATGTATTCAGCATTATTTACCCGCCAACCTAGTTATAGTACCTCTTTTCTGTCTTTCTACAAGACTTTGAAAAAAAAAGGTTCGCAATTTTCGAAAACCATCGTGTTTTGATCTCAAGCCATAGTAAATAAATTGTTCGTAGCAAAGACTTTGGGCAACCCCAATATTCTTGCGTGTCAAATTTTGATGTCAAGATAGTAGCTAAAGCCAAAATAAATAAACGTTACTTAGCACATACTTTGACTAAGCAATATTCCTTTCACTTTTACACTACTGCCAAACTGCGAAAGATGGATGGAGACAGAGAATAGCTCAACTACAGTACGTGCTAAGTACCGTCTATCAGATTAGCTAAACCAAAGTACTATTTGTCTCCTTATTAGTCTGAAACTGTCAAATTTTTTGCATTTTTTTTACTCTAATAAAGCCTCAATACATTAGTTTCACCAAACTCTTCCACTACAGGGTCAGGTATCCCTGAGATGAAGACGATACTCCGAGGAGTACACCTGAAGGAATACCTGACATACCGAGCCATGATATCCAAGATCGTGGGTCTCACTGCCACGCTGGGCTCTGGTCTACCGCTGGGTAAAGAGGTCAGAATTCAAATGGTATTTCTTTACTCTCTGTTGGTCTCATGGGCTTCTGGATTTCGACACTGGGTGACAAGTTACATGTTGTGGGTATTTCTATTTAAGTTTGAGCAAAACCACTGTCCTGCTTCTTGCGTATATGGGAAGAAACGGTCAAATTACTTTTTGAACAACATTAATTTCTTTGTCAGACACAAATGAGATAAAATATTCTGAGATGAGGTACGTCATCTTCTGATGTCGAAGACCGCCATTTTTAATGTGGCCAATCGCATCAAAAGCATTATCATATATATACCAGGGTCCATCCGTCCACATAGCGTCAATGGTAGCCACTCTCCTGTCGAAGCTGGTGACGACCTTCCAAGGGATATACTCCAACGAGTCCAGGACCAGTGAGATGTTGGCTGCCGCCTGTGCAGTGGGCGTGGCCTCGTGCTTCGCCGCTCCTGTAGGAGGTAAGACCTTCATTATTTTCGTGGGGAAATTCTAATAGATGCCCTTCGTCTGGGGAGACCGGAGGAGGAGTTTTACCAGAACCTCACGGTTCCTTCTGCTAGCATACGCCAGGAGACGTATAAATGTTTGACGGGCCTGTTGGTCAAGTGGTTAGTGACCCTGACTGCTAAACCGGAGGTCGTAGGTTCGATTCCCACCCAGGACAAACTTTGTGTGATGAGCACGAATGTTTGTTCTGTGTCTGGGTGTGATTTATCTATAATATGTATGTACTAGCTTTTGACCCGCGGCTTCGCTCGCGTTAGAAAGAGACAAAAAGTAGCCTATGTTACTCTCCATCCCTTCAACTATCTCCACTACAGACAGACAGACAGACAGACACACTTTCCCATTTATAATATTAGTATGGATTGATTTTATTATATAATGATTTTATTATATGTATTGATGTAGGTATTGATTAAATAATGGTGCTATTAATATTTTTTTTGTTTTTGTATGGCCATCCTGGACTTTTTTTTAAAACTAAAAGCCCATTTCATAACATTTCCTTTCAACGATCTTTTCTTCAAAAGTTAGGTGACAGCGACAATGACAGTATTGCCAGATTACTAAACAACTATTAGGCCACTCATATACACGTGAATCTAGATTGTGATAATGTGGGGGGGGGGGGGGGAATCGATACAAATCTTTTATGAATAAAGGTGATATGGTTTAAATAAATTTTGTTTACATTAATAGGTAAGTGATACGAAGTTCACCGGGTCATCTAGTATGTATATAATAGTAAACTCACTGCCTGATATCAACGTGTTTGTTAATATATAACAATAACTAACTAAATACATTAAACTTGGAGGGTTTATTCTTTGTGAAGAATATAAAAAATAGCCCTAAAGGGTTAAATAAAATAGTAGGTAGAAGTTCGACATCCACGCGGGCGAAGCCGCGGGCGAAGGCTAGTAAATATTTTAAATCTAGATATTTTTTTTATCTTAATATTATTTTTGTACGTTGGAAATAAGAAAAGCTGTTACAGTATTATTTTTTACAGCATATAACACGCCTTTTTGTTATTTCAAACCGTATTAAATGGCTTTTATTTGCATGATTTGGATTTATGAAAATGATTCCATTCGTATTTTGAAAACAATTAAACATTACTTATTTGTGTCAGGTTTGACGGGTTGTAACCTCTATGGTTGTAACTGTTTTGACACTTGATTTGCCGGTTACTATGACAACGACATCTAACAGAACATGGACAACTTTTATATGGGAAAATGGAATTGTTGTTTTACTCTGTCTTTCTCGCAATTTTAGAGACAAAAAGTAGCCTATGTTACTCTCCATCCCTTCAACTATCTCCATTAAAAAAATCACGTCAATCCGTCGCTCCGTTTTGCCGTGAAAGAAAGACAAACAGACAGACAGACAGACAGACACACTTTCCCATTTATAATATTAGTATGGATTTTAAAATTATATAAGTATATTTATCTGTTGTCTGGTTACCATAGTAGAAGCTCTGCTTAGTTTGGGATCAGATGACCTTGTGTGAGTTGTCCTAGGATACATTTATTTATTTATATATTTAAAATAACTATTTTGTCTGTCGTCTTGAAAATGACGACGATACAGTACGTTGAAGTTTCGCATGACGTCACTCCTGGGGACAATTTTTACTTGGAAGTGACGGTACAAGCCCCCACTCTGGAACTTTGATGTTCTTTATCTTTGTATTTTTTTTTTATTTATTTGGACAAGCAAAAAATATGCGTAGATGCAATTTTTTTATGTAGTCATCATAGCTATAGATGCTGGCGGGAAAAATTCCGAAACATTCCCGTCGAATACTTCGGAAGTATTCCGAAATATTCTGAAACTTTGGGAATATTTCAACTGCCAAAAAAAACCCCGGTGAAATTGTATTAATCCATTAAAAGCCCCTGTACTCGATCGAGTACAGCGTAATGAAGTAAAATAATAAGGTGTATCACCTAAAATTTACAAGATCTGTCATTTACACTTCGGAATAATGCTGTACTCAATCGAGTACAGCAGTTACCTCTAATGGGTTCATAGGGAATATAGCCTACTAGCTGTCCCCCGCGGTTTTATCCGCGTTTAATTTCCTTTGGTTACTTCTTAGCCCCCCGTAAACCGGGGGGCTAAATGCAGCGCACGCAACAAAAGTCCTCAAATGTGAATAATTTTCCCCGTTTTTGCAACATTTCTCACTGACGCTTCGCTCCTATCGGTCGCAGCCGCAGCGTAATGTTATATAGCCTAATACCTTCCTCTATAAATGGACTTTAAAAAACAAAGAATTTCTCTAATCGGATCAGTAGTTCCTGAGATTAGCGCGTTTAAATAAACAAACAAACAAACTCCTCCGCATTATAATATTAGTAGTAGCTTTCCAATAGTGAAAGAATTTCTGAAAGCGACACAATAGTTTTTGAGTTTATTTATTAGGTTTTCCTTTATTTAGTAATACCTATCTATGTGACTCGCGAATACTTAGCGATGCGAACAGCAGAGCTATATACAAACTAACCAAAAACATAGGTAACCCTTTTTCAAAAAACAAATCAAATATGCTCGGCCTGGTTTTTTATTCCACAACTAACATTTTGATAAATAGCATTCGACTTCGATATAACCTACATAAAAACAAAAAAATAAAAATCCTGTTGTAAAAGGGATTTTTATTTTTTTATAAAAATATTAACAAATATACTCGATCAGATTTATAATAAAATAAACATTTATATTTTACTAACTTATGCGCCACTGAAAAATAATTAATTCACCCACCACGGCCACCACACAAAAAATAAACACGTTTATTCTTATTGAATAATTCGGGCGAAACATTCCGCGGAAACTTTCGATTGCGGGGTATGAATCTTTCTGAAAACTTCTCCGGGGGGAGACCATCTCCCCTCTTACCGCACCCCGCACCGCCATCTCGTGCACACAGTCAGGCGGCGGCGATCGACGGTCGATGCAAAATTCCATTCGATATTTAAAAAAATATAAAAATATTTTGCAAAAAAATACAAATTCTAAATTTAAATTCATTTTGAATAATTCTGATTTAAAGAAACTTTCCCAGAAGTATTCCGGAATTATTTCGAATTTTTCAGAAGTTTTGCAACTATAATCATAGCTATTCTATTGAGTGCTAGTATATTAAAAATGTCGTGATGGCCCATTGGTTAACTTATACATATATGAGACGAACACCTTGAAAATTGAATCCGCGCTAGTAACAATGTGACTTTTTCAATTCATATGTACGGTCAGCAAAAGAGATATGTTACCAGGACCGTCACATACAATTAAAGTTTTTTCATTAACCAATGTATATATTTTTTAATTAAAATTTCAAAGTTGTAAGTCATAAGTCATAAGTATTTATTGCATTCCATAATATTACAATGTTACATACAGGTGGTGGGTAGTAAATAGAATCAATTATGGACCCTGTTGGGCACAGCAATAATTTGTAGAAAGTAATTTGTTCTTCAATCCATTTAAATTGTATTTGGCTACATCAATCGGTGTTCAAGAAAACCTTAATTATATCTTATGGCCCTGGTAACATATCTCTTTTGCTGACCGTACGTTTGAAAACCTGGACGTAATAATGAATGTAAGTCTGAAATCGCCAATCTGCCTTAAGCAATCGTGGTGATGAGAAGAGGCCTTCGCCCTGCAGTGGGATAGATAAAAGCTGGTATTATTATTGCCAAACGTTACTCCACATTTCTAATCTACATTCGGCACTGACAATGACCTGGTTTGAATCAACACTCAATTGGTTATTGAATTTTCATTAATTTACGACCTTTCAATTGATGATGTCTTCATTGGTATCTAATAATATAAATATAAAAGTTTTGAGGTTCGCCAATATGGAGAACGAGATCGATATTTTTTGAGGACACAAATTAATTAACAATATTTGTGTCATGATGACCCTATATGGTTAAGGCTGCCTCTATGTATGAAGTTGCGGGTTTGAAATAGTTCAAGTGCCAGTGTGTTTTTTTTTTTATTTCTATTGTACTTTCTAAGTTTATCGAAGACATCTCACTGACTCGTACTTCGGATAGTACGGTCAACAAAAGAGATATGTTACCAGGGCCATAAGATATACTTAAAGTTTTCTTGAACACCGATTGATGTATCCAAATGAAATTTAAATGGATTGTAGAACAAATTACTTTCTACAACATTTGAATTTTTATTTAAAATATATCCATTGGTTAATGAAAAACTTTAATTGTATTTGACGGCCCTGGTAACATAATGTCTTTTGCTGACTGTACATAAAAGTGTCCCGGAGTCAAGAAGGCTGATAAAGTGTATCATCAGTCTAAATACTGGTTTCAAGTAGATCCTTTAATATGAAAGCTGAAACTAATATTTATATTTTTGGTGCCAACAAAATCTTGTCATTTCTTCTTACGTAAACAGTCTTGCATAATAAACAATTTCATTTAATTTCCTGCTGTAGTAACTTAAGATACGGTTTGTTTCCAGGTGTACTGTTCTCCATTGAAGTAACGACAACGTACTTCGCAGTACGAAACTATTGGCGTGGTTTCTTCGCGGCCTGCTGCAGTGCTATCGTAAGTTATTTTTATATAGAAACTAGCTTCTGCCCGCGGCTTCGCTCGCGTTAGAAAGAGACAAAAAGTAGCCTATGTTACTCTCCATCCCTTCAACTATCTCCACTTAAAAAATCACGTCAATCCGTCGCTCCGTTTTGCCGTGAATGAAAGACAAACAGACAGACAGACAGACAGACAGACACACTTTCCCATTTATAATATTAGTATGGATTTTATCATTGGATGAGAAACACTAGCCACCTTATGTTGAGTGGTGACTGCTGAGTATACACCTCTGCAATATCAGGGGCACCTGTGATGTCTCATTTCATGGTAAACAAGATCGAAATATCTTTACCAAATTATGGATTGCTGGATGAAAACTCATTTATGGGTTAAGCTCGCCTTTGTTCTTAATTTTTTTACTTTTGTATATAATTTTTCTTGTTTGCGTGCAATAAAGAATATGAATATCGATCCACCTGATGTTCAGTGAGTTTTGGCGCTTATAGACATCTGGAATACCAGAGGCCTCGCAAATGTTTTGCTAGGCTATGTCTTATCCTTCACCAGCAGTTATACCCTCCGAATCGGAATACTGCAAGGCTGCTTATATGCAAATTTATCTACGAACACTTATGCGCACTATATTATCTCCTCCGTACTTGGCTAGTTTTTATAAAGTAGATTTTTTATTGATCGTGATGGCCTAGTGGTTAAGGCGCCCGCCTCTCATGCAAGTGGGTGCGGGTTCGAATCCGGGTAAGTACCAATGTGACTTTTTCAATTCATATGTACTTTCTAAAGTTTATCTTAGACATCACAGACATCGGTGAAGGAAAACATCGTGAGGAAACCTGGACTTGTAGTTAATATAACTCCGAAATCGCCAACCCGCCTTGAGCAAGCGTGGTGATCAATGCTCGTGCTTTTTCTGTATGAGAAGAGGCCTTTGCCCAGCAGTGGGACAGTTACAGGCTGGGATTATTATTAGTTTTTTTTTTAACTCCCATCTCGCGGTGTTCCCTGATTAATTTCGTTGCGGGAACTAAGACAGTTAAATTGCTTCTTTCGAGATTCATTGCTCGGCTATTTTCTAGTGGACTCCACTGCTGATTCTGGCTTTCAATATTAGGCAGTGGAATGACAGTTATAATAGAAATTCGGTTGGAGCAGTTATTTGTTGTATATACATACTAGCTTCTGCCCGCGACTTCGCTCGCGTTAGAAAGAGACATAAAGTAGCCTATGTTACTCTCCATCCCTTCAACTATCTCCACTTAAAAAATCACGTCAATTCGTCGCTCCGTTTTGCCGTGAAAGAAAGACAAACAGTCAGACAGACAGTCAGACAGACAGACACACTTTCCCATTTATAATATTAGTATGGATTACTTGAGACTTGGTTATAAAACTTCGACTATAAGTCGTACAAAAGGCCGTATTCATAAAATTGCACGTGTGTCAAGAAGTAATCATCATATTCATTTGTTTAAACTAGTATTATCTAGTTCATTTAGTACTCAAAACTGTGCGCTCTCATTAAAGTAATTGATGTAGAAATTCTGCGCATTGAATTGTATGTAACATACATATTATATGTCTGTATGTCTGAGTGGAGTCTGTGACCTTATCATTTAAGACTAATGGCCGATTACTCAAACTGCTGTCCTTACTTTTTCCCTTAAAAGTTACAAAGACAGCAACTGATTTGGTCTTAAAATGGAGGGACTTTTGAGTATTCGGCCATTATTATGTTGAAGTAGCTTTTGCCCGCGACTTCGTCCGCGTGGAATAATAGTTTCCGTTCCCGGGGCATTTTCGGGATGAAAAGTATCCTATGTCCTTCCTCGGGTCCCGGACTAAATCTGTACCAAATTTCATTCAAATCGGTTCAGTGGTTTAGGCGTGAAGAAGAGACAGACAGACAGAGTTACTTTCGCATTTATAATATTAGTACGGATTTGTATCAGGATGTTTTAGCAGGCCGCCAGTGCTTTATCCTGGGTTCGATTTCCATGACGGGTATTGTGTTATTGGGTTTTATTTAATAGCAGTTCGCTTCGGTTTTTTTTAACTCCGTTAAGAAATAATTCCAAGTCATAACTTCATAAATAGTGTACAATATTTAGCCCTGAAACCAACTCAATATGATCAATTAACTGTAATTTATTCATGTCAGTATGAATGCCCAGAAAGACAAATATTTGTATGTATACATGGGTATTTGTTCCGAGTCTGATTTTAAACTATGTTTATAAACGTACGACACAGGAAAAAAACCTAGAGCTGGCCAATATTTTTTTTAGATATAGAAATATTAACTTCTCAGTCACACCTAAGGTACCACATACCTAAATATATAGCTATACTTTACACTAAAATTTACGTTAATCTAGTCCTTTTTGCAAGCCGGAACAAATATACCTACCAAAATTGCAATTCCTACCAAAAATGACATTTCATGGTCTACTTTCAGATGTTCCGTCTCCTGTCAGTATGGTCAGGAGCCATGCCCACTGTGAAGCCTCTGTTCCCCACCAATCTGCCTCAAGACTTCCCCTTCGACCCTCAGGAGTTTGCCGTCTTCGTCTTGTTGGGGTAAGTTGTTAAAAGTGTAATGTTTTTATGTTTGAGGTATAATCAACTTTATTTTTGCGGTATAATGTTGATTCCTTAATGACTACATAAAGTGCTCCGTACTACCCTGTACATTATTAATCGTGGTAAAAATTATTAAAAAGACAGGTTACTTGGTAGCTAAGTTAGAATGCCCTGTTGTTATAACGGTCATAGTAAATTGTAAAATAAAAAAAAAATATAAATCAACATTTAAGATTTGTTACTTATTTTTTGTAAGACTATTGCCTTATTGCCTTTAGTATCAGAAATACTTCTTAAGCAACAATCTAAATTAGGATTTTTATGTATATTCGCGTTAAGATTCGTAATACCTAAGCAAGTTTTTTTTTTCTTTCCTTTTCAGCATAGTATCAGGTCTCCTGGCAGCTCTATGGGTATTCCTCCATAGACAATATGTGCTGTTCATGAGAAATACTAAGACGCTCAGTAACTTCCTACAAAAGAAGTAAGTTTTATTTTATGTATGCGATTACTGACCCTGATTGCTTAACCGGTAGCCGTGGGTTCGATTCCCACCCAGGACAAACTTTGTGTGATGAGCATGATTGTTTGTTCTGTGTCTGAGTGTAATTTATCTGTCTATCTAATATTATAAAGCGGGAGAGTTTGTTTATTTCGTTAATCGCGAATATTGGCATATGTAAAAAGTACTAGTTCGAATTGAAAAATCCATTTTGTGTTGGTAGTAGAGAAGTAAACAAAGACGCGGATGAAACCGCGGGTGGTACATAAAGGGCAACCGAAGGAACATAGTTGGGTTTTAGTCAGTAAAAGTCTGACACGAAGGACGGGAGAATTCTTTTGATGATTTCCCACTACGCAGAAAAAACTGTTCTTATGTATAACATATTTTTACCTACACATTATCTATAATTAACTGTAATATTGCAGCCGCTTCATCTACCCAGGGTTCATAACACTAGCAGTGATGTCCATACTGTTCCCGCCTGGAATCGGCAAGTACATGGCAGCAGACCTTGGTAACCAGGAACAGGTAACAGTAACCAATCTTAGAATAACATATTTTTTGAGAAATTTTAAAAAGTCTTAAGAATATTCGTTCAAATGTTTTTCGTGAGAGAGGCACTGACATTTATCTAGTCATCCTCGCAAACTCTCGGAATTACAGTAGTTTTTTCCTCTAGTTAATTTATATTCAAGCATCATTACTGTATGTTTGTATCATTTTTAACTTTACCCTTCGTGGCTTCAAGGTGATGAAGTGCCCTAAATATAAATAACTAAATAAATACTATCCCTACATTTCATTTATCATTACCGCTTTATTTTGTACTAGCTTTTGCCCGCGGCTTCGCTCGCTTTTAAAAGAGACAAAAAGTAGCCTATGTTACTCTCCATCCCTTCAACTATCTCCGCTTAAAAAATCACGTCAATTCGTCGCTCCGTTTTGCCGTGAAAGAAAGACAAACATACAGACAGACAGACACACTTTCCCATTTATAATATTAGTATGGACCTCAATGAGACATTTTACGTATCTAATTATTTCTATTTCTAAATTAATTGAATTCATACAACCCATTATTTCTGTATACACTCAAAGAATAACAGAATTATGTGTCTTTAACATGTAATTCCTTCGTTCCAGGTCCTCTCCCTGTTCTCTAACTTCACGTGGACAGACGAGCTGACGGCGGAGCAGGCGAGCGTGGTGTCGCACTGGCAGACGTTAGAGGTCGACCACTTCGGCTGCCTCATCATATACTTCTTCTCCATCGTGAGTATACTTCTCCATTGTGCGTTTACTTCTTCATAGTGAGTATACTTCTCCATAGTGAGTATACTTCTCCATTGTGAGTATACGTAATCCTTCGAACACACGTCATTCGAGACACAATAGAAAGACAATAGCAGCCCGACAGCCGGCTGTCGCTTGGTCGTTGAAAGGTACGAATGTGTATCTCCACGATCTTTCATGTCCATTTACCATGACAAGGGAGAGAGCAGGTGTAGTCTCCAATGTGATAATGTCCAATGTGATCATTTGCCGTGTCTTAGAAATAGAGATATAAAACATTAATTAGTTCTTATGTATTCGCTAAAATAAAACTAATAAGATAAGTAACAGTCATTATCATAAAAAAATTATAAATAGACTACACTTTTACACGTCAATTATTTTTTCTCATTCCGAAATCTGATTATAAACACCACAAGAATATTATTCATCTAAATTTTTCTATCATAATTTTCAAACGAAACCAAAAACCTCGTCGACGAGGATGGGATTCGAACCCACGCGTGCAGAGCACATTGGATTAGCAGTCCAACGCCTTAACCTCTCGGCCACCTCGTCGCATGATAACTGTATCAATTTATAGACCAAGTAATTAACTATTTATTTATTAAAACAGGTATTATATTTGTCACTTTTTTTGGGGGAGTGGGAAATCATCAAATGACTTCTCCCGTCCTGGGCGCGGCGGGAGGGCGTGTCAGACTTTTACTGACTAAAACCCACTCATGTTCCTTCGATTGCCCTATATGTTCCGGGGTCACGGTAACTATTATTTAAACATTCCGCAACCATTATATTTGTCACTAGCTTTCGTCCGCGTTAATGTCGACACTTTTATACCCTATTTTATATCTCCTTTCTTAGTGGTTACCTACTCTTCACAAAGAACACATCCTGCAAGTTTCATGTCTTTAGGACCACCCGTTTGGGTTGTGCGATGATATATCAACAGTCAGTCAATCAGTTAGTCAGTTTACCATTTTATATAATACTAGCTTTTGCCAAAAAGTAGCAGAAGTGACAAAAAGTAGCCTATGTTACTCTCCGTCCCTTCAACTATCTCCACTTAAAAAATCACGTCATTTCGTCGCTCCGTTTTGCCGTGAAAGAAAGACAAACATACAGACAGACAGACAGACAGACACACTTTCCCATTTATAATATTAGTATGGATTCTGTCCTGTCCTTTTCTGTTCCACAGATAAAGATACTTTCATTTTTCCAGAATATAAAAAATATCTATCAACGAATATTTTAAAAATAAGAAATTGTCGAATCGGACCAGTCGTTCTCGAGGTTTGCGCTTAGCAACACATTTATCGTTTCATTTTTATTTATATAAATTTATATATAGACTGTAAAACACACACAATACAGCTGTGAACATACATGCTGAGATGTTTAAGCAAATATAAATTAACTAAAGTTTTTGTGAAAGAGCATATCCGGGAAATTACTAGACAAACGTAACTATAGTAATTAATCTTTACATAGTATAAAAGGAAGCCGCTTCTGTTCTGTTTTCTTTGATCTTTTTAACTATTTAAGGGATTTTAATGAAGTATCAGCAGCAGTAGTAATTCAGGAGGAACGTTTATAGAAATAATACACTAATTGTCTGTACCTGGTTCTTATATAGTCACAAGCTGCCTTTTGCGGTTTCGCCCGCGTTAAAAATGTTAAGGGTGAACAACCCTTATCACTTAGGGGTATGAAAAGTAGATAGTAGCCGATTCTCAGACTGATACTACTGAATATGTATATAAAATTAGGTAAAAATCGGTAAAGCCGTTTCGGAGGAGTAAGGTAACTAACATTGTGGCACGAGAATTTTATAAGACTAGTTTTATATATATAAGATGTAATTTTATCAACAAACAGCTGTTTTAAGTCGAAGATAAACATAATGAGTATTCATAAGTATTCGCAAGAAACAATAAAATTAATTTAAAGATAAAAAGAGTAAAAACATTAAAAATCTAAACAGACCGGGAAAAAGCTAGTAAGAAATACAATATTATCCTCTCTTTTATATCCATACTAATATTATAAATGGGAAAGTGTGTCTGTCTGTATGTTTGTCTTTCTTTCACGGAAAACGGAGCGACGAATTGACGTGATTTTTTAAGTGGAGATAGTTGAAGGGATGGAGAGTAACATAGACTACTTTTTGTCACTTTTTAACGCGAGCGAAGCCGCGGGCAAAAGCTAGTATCTTTATATATTGTTCCAGTTCTTCCTAAGCCTGGTATCGTGCACGCTGCCAGTGCCGGCCGGTATCTTCGTGCCGGCCTTCAAGATGGGCGCGTCCCTGGGACGGTTCACTGGGGAAGTGATGCACTACTTCTGTCCGCTAGGGGTCGCTTATGGAGGACATATACAGAAGATATTGCCAGGTTAGTAAGGTTTTCAAGCTGTGTGTTTTTACGGCACGTTTTTAGGTCTTTAGATGTGTTTTTAGAACTCAGTATTGTGGGTTATCTTAATCCGTGGGGCTACGTAGTCAAGGCTTCTTCCAGGTGTAATAGTTTTTTTATTGGATTGTTTGTAATCTAAACATTATGGCAATCGAGGTGGTAAACTAGAACTGAATTTCTGAAAAAAATCTGAATAAAAGTACTATAGTACGATTTTTAATTCGAGTCAGAAAAATGACAAGTGCAACTGTCACTGATACCAAAAAGGGTGACCCGCTACAATAGTGATGTTCCGCAATAGATAGACTTAGACATTTAGTCATGCTTTGTTTTATTAGGTACCAAAGCGTTTTTTTATTGTAAATATTGAATACATACCATCCTAAATAAAACAATTTTAGAAAAATGGACCTTACTAAAAACAAATAATATAACAGTGTTTTATGTAATATTAAATTACCTACCGTGTATGTCTTCTATTTAATTACCGTAAATTACATGTGATATTTTTTTAATAATTAAAGGCAATTTGATATTGAATAAAAAAATATTCTCGACTAAGATTTAATTTTAAAAACTCGATTATACCACATCACTATTTATTTGGGACTAAAAACCTGCAACACTGGAAATGTCATTTTTCTGACTCGAATTAAAAATCGTACTATAAGTAAATTAATTCTGGCCACAGCATGTACTGAAAGAATGTGTCCAATGATCCACATTGCTCCTTTATTAGTGAATGGCTTTGTGGCGACATATATCGCCGAGTATGTGAACTACTACTGACATCCTACATCGCGATATATAAGTAAACATGTATAAAATTACGCTTTACACTCTGTTCTTTATACCTTTAAACCTGTTTTGCTTGCCGTTACTGGACTATGAAAAAAAAAAATCACTATAAAACCCCGAACTTGTAAAACAAATGCATATTATATACTAAATATTCCAGGAGGCTACGCCGTGGTGGGCGCGGCCGCCTTCACGGGCGCCGTCACGCACACCGTGTCCACCATCGTCATCGTCAGCGAGATGACGGGACAGGTAATGTACACTTTTAAACTTACATTATTTATGGACAAGCAAGGGAAAAGTGCGGACAAAATGTCTGAGGTACGCTATTATTAGTACTGTAATAAGGTTGCAATTTGTCTGCTAAAGCGAGTTGTAAGCAAAAAGAGGTCACTTTTTGCTTACAACTCGCCTGTAATAATTGCAGTGTTGATATTTTGACCGCCATTGGTGCCAATTTTCTTTTTTACAAACTACCTAAATTTAAGTACATCTTTCTCTTTCCATTTCAATTAGCAAAGGACAGAAGATAAAATATTAGTTCTGTAAAAGTCATGACAAATTTAGACACTCCATAGGTAATTTTGACGCGATTAAAAACATGGCGACTAAATATACGTCAATTTTCTTCAGGCGCTGTCTAATTTTGCCAGAATGTAACTAAAATGTATCTCCTGTCCTTTTCTTCAAGAAATGGAAAGAGAAAGATGCATTTAACTTAATTTTAGTTAAGTTTGTGAACAAGAGAATCAGCACTGCGTAGGCACGGAATTTATGGGAATTTTAGCCCTCCAGGGAGGACCAAGACCTTAAGGGACGCACAGTAGTTTTCTATGAACATAAGCTGAATAGAGTTGAATCATTTAGCTCTACTGAATAAATGTGCTTAGTTCCTTAAGCTTAACGGCTTTTCTCATTCTTACGCCGCGGTATGCGGCTGATAGAAACAGAACTGTATAAGTGTGACCAAAATCGTTCAGCGAAACGCGAATGGAGCTGGATTAGTGTGCGTAGTCACTTAAGGTCTTGGTCCTCCCTGGAGGGCTGAAAAGTAAATGACATCTTTGTCATAGTATACAAATGTCTAACAGAGAAGTAATAATTGGTGATATTCACTGTTCATATGTTTTTCTCCATTATTTCTAAATGACGCTGGCGAAATAGTCAAACTACATTTTTTGACATATTTTCTTAAAACTTAGGACTTATAAGCTTAGCTATCCACAATCTAACAAAACGTGATTCTAACAACCCCATTTACCCAGGTGACACATCTCCTACCAATAATGGCGGCCGTACTCGCAGCCAACGCAACGGCATCTCTTCTGCAGCCGTCCTGCTTCGACAGCATCATCCTCATCAAGAAGCTGCCATACCTGCCCGACCTGCTGTCGTCTGCGAGCCGTGAGTAGCACTACATTACTTGTACTAGAACAACTACTACATCATCCTCATCAAGAAGCTGCCATACTTGCCCGACCTGCTGTCGTCTGCGAGCCGTGAGTAGCACTACATTACTTGTACTAGAACAACTACTACATCATCCTCATCAAGAAGCTGCCATACCTGCCCGACCTGCTGTCGTCTGCGAGCCGTGAGTAGCACTACATTACTTGTACTAGAACAACTACTACATCATCCTCATCAAGAAGCTGCCATACTTGCCCGACCTGCTGTCGTCTGCGAGCCGTGAGTAGCACTACATTACTTGTACTAGAACAACTACTACATCATCCTCATCAAGAAGCTGCCATACTTGCCCGACCTGCTGTCGTCTGCGAGCCGTGAGTAGCACTACATTACTTGTACTAGAACAACTACTACATCATCCTCATCAAGAAGCTGCCATACTTGCCCGACCTGCTGTCGTCTGCGAGCCGTGAGTAGCACTACATTACTTGTACTAGAACAACTACTACATCATCCTCATCAAGAAGCTGCCATACCTGCCCGACAGCAGGCCGTCTGCTAGCCGTGAGTATTGCAATATAAAAATAATAATAATACCCACCTATTACTGTTCCACTGCAAGGCAAAGGCCTCTTCTCCTACAGAGAAGGCACGAGCATCGATCACCACGCTTGCTCAAGGCGGATTGGCGATTTCGGACTTATATTTAGTACAAGTCCAGGTTTCCTTACGATGTTTTCCTTCACCGATGTCTGTGATGGCCAAGATAAACTTTAGAAAGTACATATGAATCAAAAATGTCACTTTTATTAATCTATGTTAGCCTTCGTGGTAAAAATACTATGCTTTATATCCTTTTATAGCTTGGAATTGTCTTACTGATCATTATGCAGTTTTATTTTATTTATGAACTCACAAGACGAGGTGGCCGAGAGGTTAAGGCGTTGGACTGCTAATCCAATGTGCTCTGCACGCGTGGGTTCGAATCCCATCCTCGTCGACACGGCTTTTTGTATGTTATTATGGATTTGATAATTATTATCGCTTAAGGCAACAGGAAAGTAGTAACACGGTGTGTAAAAATAAACTTTAATTCCCTTTTTAACCCCTTTAGAGTTGTAATTCCCAAAAAATATGTCATATTGGCTAGCTACTCTTTACAAAGAATGCACCCTGCAAATTTCATGTCTCTAGGACCAGCAGTTTAGACTGAGTGTTAATATATCAACGAATGTGCGTTGATATATTAACGTTTGCGATTTAAGTATGTATCAGTTGTCTCATTACCATGAGGCAGGCTTTCCTGGCAAGGGATCAGATGGCCGTGTGTCCCGAATTTTTCAATAAGTTAGATAACATCAAATGATCTTAATTCAATTGGATTTCAATTAATATGGATTAATATTTTATTAATACCAATTAATATTGGATTTCAATTCAAAGATCAGCAGAATATTGTTGTATTTATACAAGTGTACGTGAAAATAAGTATTGACTGTGCTATATTAATCCTGTGATGTCAATATTGTCATTCGATGAAACAAAACATCTGAATTTTAATATCCTAATAAATCATATTATTCCACTTATATGGAAAAAAAAAACGGTTTATACGGCACAAAAACATTTTTAATATTCAAAACAGTTTCGTAACCATTAGAATTCGGACATAGCAAGCTTTCAAGTGCACGTGACCTCACCACTTCCAAACATCTTCAAATAAATTGGAGCAATAGCGACACCAATTTCATCGCTGTATATGTAGTCTATATGACAGAATCTCTTCCGAGAGACTATGCACTGTGTACATTGAGAACAGCCTGTCAGATGAGCCAGCAAAGTATTCTGATCTTGTGGGTCACAAACATAGTCATTCTCGCTCGAAATGAAATGGCTCGGCACCCTATACTTGCTCAAATCGTAAATGGGAGGTTTCAGCTTCCCATACACTTGAAGATTCTTCAGAACCCCATAGTCGTAGTGCGAAAACTCGTTATTCACAATCTGACCCCATCTTACGAAGTTTTTGTACGAAGTCCCCGAGGGCTGGAGGCTTATCGCCACTGCTACCGTCTCCGGAGATATAGCGAACTCATTATATCCGAAAAGAGCGAATATCAAAAAGAGCAGAACGGATAAGATAAAGTAGTGGTCCCACACACAAGTTCCCCAATTTTCTGCACAGGTCCTCCATAAGCGAAGATTTCTCCTAAAGGCTTACGGAAGACTAAAGCCAATGCTGCTTGGACTTTAAGTGGCCGCGCATGCTGCATCCAACTCGCCGTAGACAAACCAACAGCATACTTAACTTTATCGTTATACTCTTCTTTCTGAGCGCAGAGCAGCAGCAATATAGTCATTCCCTGCGAATGACCGATGTAGTTCAGCTGCGGTTGTCCAGATTGTTCCAAAACGTAGTCGATAATCGCGGGCATGTCATACAGTGCCATCTCATCGAAGGAGAAGTCCCAGAATTCCTTGTCAGTGTCAGGGTCTAGCGTGGTGTGGTTTCTGCTGTACTTGTTGCCTCGGTTGTGGCCTACCCAGACGTCGTAGCCGTTATCAGCGCATATGTAGCAGTTCACTTTTCCCGGGCCGGCGGGGTTATTACCTATGAAACAGCAATGAGCAATATTTGCGCAGTGATCGCGCGATCGTCAAAAAAAATCGTATTATGTATGAGCCGATTGCTAATCGCTCGCTGATTGTTCTAATGCACTTATTGCTTCGATGACGATAAAGTAGCAATCGCTGGAACTAATTGAATATCACCTTTAACAAAAAAAACTTAACTTTGCTCTTAAAAACCATACTAAATACGAAACCACCAAACGAAAAATGCATATTTTAGTTAACTGATTGCTCCACAGAGGCAGCACCATCGCTAGATTGCTATTTGACGTGACGTATTTTGAATTGACGTTTGAGCAGAAAATTTTGCTAAATTATCGCGATCGCTCGGCTATTGCAAGATACGTAATCCCGGTGCCGGTATGATGCAGTCATCCCCGCTTAGGTATAGGCCGTGCATGAAGAGTATGGGGACTGTTTGGACCGCGGCAGTGTTTTCGTTGGGGTGAATGTGGTAGAGGGTAAGGATGTACCCGTGGCTGGTCGTTACGTAGTGGGTGTCACAGGTATAGTTCGCCATCGCCACCTGTTCGGGAAAGGGAACGCCTTTTCGCGGTGATTCGCTGGGGAACAAAGAATTGTAGTAGTCCGACACTTCGTCACATGATGCATTGTTTAGGAAGTGTAGCAGTAAAATCAGAAATAGTTTTCGAAACATTGGAGTTTCTGTAACAAAATAAGATACTTTTAATGAGTTATATGTTTAATTCCGCTAGAATCTAATCAACCCTCGCATGCAAGTCTTAGCACTGTCCGTCCATCAATTGAAATCTTGAATTTTCTTCTTCCGTTTTTTTTTTTGGGAAGTGGGAAATCATCAAATGACTGCTGCCCGTCCTGGGTGCGGCGGGAGGGCGTGTCAGACTTTTACTGACTAAAACCCACTCATGTTCCTTCGGTTGCCCTTTATGTTCCGGGGTCACGGTAACTATTATAAACATTCCGCAACCCCGGCAGGCGTTGGCCCTGTTGGGCCCCTTCCTGTGCTGACTCCTTCTCTTTGAGGCGCGCGTGGAACACTAACGCGCCGTCGACGCGGTCCTGGTCCTAGCCGGGCGGCGAGCTACCCATCGCTCGCCACCCGCAAAACCGCGACTACGGTGGCCGGTAGTCGTCTTGCGACTCTCGACGTCTTCGCCTGGGTCTTAGTCCGGGGCGAGATTCTTCTTCCGTTTGACATTAATGTCATTTCGCCCAAAAGTTATATAAACCTTCGAACACACCTGTACAATAGCAGCGCGACAGCCGGCTATCGCTTGGTCGTCGGAAGGTTAATAAATTGAAAGATTGTGGGTTCACCTTTTAGGCAGCATAAAATGAAAAAAAAAAAAACAAAAAGGACGTACATTATAAAAGTCCTTTTGGCGTAGACTGCCGATTCCGTAAATTAAAAATTGTCACTTGTGCACTTACAAGTAATCAAATTAATTTTCTTGAGGAGTATCGTTATATACCACAGGCATTTATTTGTTTTTCCGTTGCGTCATATGAAAAATAGTATCATGTTAATTTCTGTATAAATTAGTAGCGTCGGTAAAAAAAGCAAATTCAACGTAAGAATATTTTATTTATCCTATACTGTTTTTTTTTTGTTAGTGGGAAATTATCAAATGACTTCTCCCGTCCTGGGCGCGGCGGGAGGGCGTGTCAGATTTTTACTGACTAAAACCCACTCATGTTCCTTCGGTTGCCTTTTATGTTCCGGGGTCACGGTAACTATTAAAAACATTCCGCAACCCCGGCTGGATCCTATACTGTAAGGGTCAATTTATACTAGCGCAGAGTTGAAGCGCATCGAAGCGTCAAATTTTGTACAACTAAAACGAATCCGCACGAATACAATATTTTACAGCTGAGCTATTGAACCACTTGTCAGTTGACTCTCGTGACTGAAACGTGTGTAAATTGTTTTTATAGCAAGATCTGTTTAAAAAAAAGAAAGCGGAATTATATAAGCGGTGTTCTTTTTTTTGTGTGACGCGTAGGTTCGCTAGTGGGCGCATGTATTCGCGACAATGCGCGCGCACCAATCAGCGTTGTTCATGCGCAGACGCGCGAATTCACGCAAATTCGCAAAAGTCGGGCGCGACTTTTTAAATTCTCAAGAGTAATGTGTGCGTTACGCTGTGGAGTTAAAGTTGAATTTGTTATGTTCAGTTTTGGATAGACGCTTCGATGCGCTTCGACTCTGCGCTAGTATAAATTGACCCTAAGAGACAATTTTGAACCCATAGGATGCTAGTATGGATGACGACAACAAAAAAAATGGCATTCTGTTTATTCCACCTCTTAGACCTTCCAAAAATACTGGACACGAATTATTTGCTTGATCTAATTAATAAAAAAAAGGGTCTTGACAGCCGGACGGACGGACGGACAGACGGACAACAAAGTGATCCTATAAGGGTTCCGTTTTTACCTTTTGAGGTACGGAACCCTAAAAATAGTCATAGTCATAGTAGTTTATTGGTAAGGGATTTTTACAAGTCATATTCGGTAAAAAAACACAATACATTATTAAACACATGTCAAAAATCAAGTTGTCTAACAAAAATTGGAACACACACAAATAGTCAAGTCAGAAGAAGGAATCGCAATAAAAAGTCACAGTAAAAATTACATTTCAAATAAATATGTCAAAGTTTACATCATCTTAAAGTCGTCAAAAAGAGCATCAAAGTTCGGAGGCTTGTATTCAGTCAAATTTTAATCCGTGCGTACTTCATCGCACTATTATCATTTTTGTTTGCGAGAAAATAAAATAGGCGTCCTATTTTTTTTTTGATAATCTAACTGACGGGCTAATTTGTTTTTCGTCGTTTCGAAACAGCAATAAATTTCAGAGCCTTTATTTTATTACTATAATACAAAAAGTACTTAAATGTGAAAGATTTGGGTTGATGAAAAGTCAAACCGCCAGGGGGTGAGCGAATCACAGGTAACACTAATTATCTTCAATTAACCCTTCGAACAGACGTGATTAGAGACACGACAATAGCGGCCCAACAGCCGGCTGTCGATTGGTCGTTGAAAGGTTAACTATAAAACGGCAACATTTTAAAAAAAAAAATTTTGTTGGAAGAGTAGTTAGTTGTATTCATAAAACTCTCAAAATATCTCCATAATAAATAATGACCGAGCAAGTTGTAAAAAAAGCACCTAAACCAATGAAAAAAAGTCATCGCTCAAAATAAATGTCAATGTTTGCAATATTTTGTCAAAAAGTCAATATCGTCTGTTTTGCAACGTGTATTTCAGTATTTTTCGATATATTAGCATAATTACATATCAAGCCTTAACTTTCCACTGGGGGGCAAAGGCCTCCCTACCCGTCTTTCTACGGAGAGCTTTTTTTTTTTATCTCAATTTATTTAGGGACTATTTTCTCCAAAGACATGTGAGCCCCAGCGTTATGTAAACTACACATAACAACAACAAAAATAAAAACAAACGGGAAGGAGTCATTGACGTGAAATTATATTCTCCACAACATTTTTAGCTGCATCGGATGTTGGCTCCGCTAATATACTTAAAAAAATACACTTAAATTATATTCATTTATATTATATTTCTGCATCAATGCCTCCCTATCCCTCTGATATTTTACACATTCTTCCAGGATGTGTTGCACATCATCCACCCTATATAGAGCATATGGGCTTGTTCTTGGTCCCAGACTAGCCCGAGGGCATAGACGGGGCCTACGATGGAGCGAGCTCACCCAAAAGATGCCTATGCACTCGTCTCTTGAATACATCCGGGTTATATGCATTTGGGAACACAGACGCCGGCAGGGAATTCCATTCTTTTGCGGTGCGCATAATAAAGAAATTCGAGAAACGCTGCGAATCGAAGCTTCGATGTTTATCGAAGGAGTCTAGTTCGTCCTGCCATCTCCGCCTAGGCCTACCGCGATGTAAATGCATCCATTGAGTCGTGCGTTTAGTTCATCAATTGTTCGACATGCGACAGATGTGTCCAGCCCAGTTCAATTATTTGTCATCCCAGTACATCATGCATAAAAATTTCTTTAAATAAAATGTACCAACTTTTTTTGCAGGTATGTACGATATCTGTGTTGAAGACTTTATGGTGCGTGACGTGAAGTACATCTGGAACAGAATGACCTTCCAGCAGCTCAAGGATCTCCTCAAAGAGAACAAGGTAAGAGGGGCTTAGAGGTATGAGGAAAGTTCCAGAGTGGGAAGTTCCTCATCTTCGATTAAATAGGGCTCCTCTGGCCAGAGGTTGATATATCATTGCACAGCGCAAACCGCTAGTCCTAGAGACATGAAATTTGAGCGTGTTTGTGAAGAGGCACTAGTACGGGACTTTTTTATCGGATAGCAACTAGGCAGAGCCATAAATTACTCTCGGATAAAGAACAAAACATCATGCTCAGCACGTAGAGTTTTGTCAGCGTGGCGTAGTGTAATGTAGATTCATGGCTTGTGGCAGGTTTCCTAAGTGTCAAATACACTTTGGAAAGTTTTAATGGGCCCTGGAAGAAAACTACCTTTAATCGTTGAGATAGATTGTTTTACTTAAAGGAAACATTCCTTTATTTTTTAAAAGAAACAAGACTGCATTCAAAGGTTTTCGAAAATTCGCTTACCACTCCCGGGAATCGAACCGACCTAAAATCCAAAAAAGTAACACTTTCTATTTTTATGGTGTCAGACGTTACGGCCATTCATAAGGACAAAATCTCTCTAACAAACAGGGTTATTTAAATTAAAGGAAAAACATTAAACTTTTTTTTTAATTGAACGAAAATTTCGACCGCCAAATTCGTCCTTTGATATCAAAAGGTAAAATTTCATGGTTTTCCTCTAATTTAATTAATCATATTTTTTTGAAGCATTTAATCCTTATAATTGACGTTACAAAAGTACAGTTTGTGGTTTTTTTCGGTTCAGCCCGTTCGATTCCCGGGAGTGACACATTTTCGAAGTGACAAGATTTTATGGGCCCTGGATGAAAAGAGCACAAAGGCCTATGGACTTTGTGGTCTGCAATAAATGATTTTTTTATAGCGCGTGACGTCACTTCTAGATAAAAAATGTACCTAGGGATGACCTCACGTGAAATTTTAACGCACACTATATCGTCAATTTTCGTTACCGAGAAAAAAAAACGTGTTCAACATTTTTTGAAAATGTAACTGACACATCAAATACTTTTTTTAGTAATCTATCCCATTCCCCCACAGACCATCAAAAGCTTCCCCCTAGTAGACAGCCCGGCCTCCATGGTGCTGCTGGGGTCCATCCATCGCTGGGAGCTGGTGAAGGTCATAGAGAAGCAGGTCGGCCGTGACCGCCGCCTGCAGATCGCGGCGCTCTGGCACAGGGAGGCCGAGCTGAGGAGGAGGGATGAAGAGGCCAGGAAGAAGGTTCGGAGACCTTCCAGGTTTGAGGTAAGTCTGGCTTTTGTGTGACGTAGTCATAAAGCTTATTATTACTCTAATTATCTCTTGTCTGTAACTATGTTTCAGTCCAGATAACGAACGTATAAAAATAAAGCAGTCATTGGCAACGATTTCTTTTCATCCCTTGTTCATAAACTAAACGAACACTGCAAATTTCTTATATCTATGTCATTAAGAAAAATACAAAAGAAAAATATTATAGTCTGTCTTGTCATATTAGTCAGCGCTTGGCGTAAATCGATTCATATTCAGTAGGCATGTTTATAATCGCGTCTAAACTAATATTTATCCTCTCAGACCCCCCCTCACTTCAAGGTTGCATTAACGTTCAATGTTATTGCTGCAGGTGACTCCAGCTCCTGACATGCTGCAAGTGCCCGGCACCGGCATGACGAGAGGATCCTCACTCACCACCAAGGACCAGGGAGGACTTATACCCGGTTAGTGGAATAGTGGCATTGTCTATTAAAAACTTGTATGAGTTGTTTATCTTGCAAGTTGAAATTTTGTATTCTACCAGGTCTTGAGAACTCACCAGTCAAATATCAAAAATGTTATTTATACCAGTCGACTACAGTTTGGATTCGCACACAATACGCTTCCGTTCTTATAGGTTTTTGTGTAATATTATAAGCAAATAATTATGTAATTTATATCCATATTTTAAGACTCTCTAGGTTTTCCTAATTGACAACTTGAATAAAACATTTTCTTATTGGGTGCAAAATTTAACACGTACAGCTAGTGCTTGCCTACCTAGTCCAAAAGCAGTGCACGCTATTAGGCAAGGGGACATTGGACAGACAGACAGACACAAGAATTCCGTTTTTCATTCCAACGTAAGGAATCCCTAAAAAGAGTACATATTAATAAAATCTTAAAAACGAAATAAAACTATCTCTCCAGCACCCGGCCAGCTGTTCCGTCCAAAGTCGATCCTGAAGAAGACGAACTCGTTCACCCTCACTCGCGGCCTGTCCTCCGGCGGCACAGCGCCGCAGTCGCCCAGCACTCCGCAGCCCTCCGTCTACACCACCGTCACGGGCGCCGAGACCAGGTAACTGGCTTATGGTCTTCCTACCCTCTTCAGCAGTGTTAGGGTCAGCTTCCAGCCCTCGTAGCACTCAGACTAGGTAACTACAGTTTCGGAGATGTAGAAATGCTTGGAGTTGCTGAATTACCCGAGGTTGCGGGGTAGCTTGGGGTTGCGGTATAGCCTGAAGTTCCCAGGTTGCCTTGGGTTGCTGAATTGCCCTTGGTTCCAAGATTGCCCGAAGTTGCGGGATTGCTCAGGGTTGCAGGATAGCCCGGAATTGCGGAATTTTATTTGTTCACCCTCACTTTACAATAGTCGTGCAGAGCGAGAAAGGTATTTTTGAAAAAAAAAAAACCCAAATAAATAACCTTAGTTTAACTTATTATCTTCCTAGCCTCTTTCGCAGCTATGTTAGGATCGGCTTCCATCTTAATTGGATCCAGTTGGATAGCACTATTCTACCTAAAGAGTTTCTGCGTACCTATTTAAATTTTACCTATTTATTTTTGTATATTCAGCAATTTTTGCATGAAAGAGAGCAAACATCCTTACATTGGTGTTTATAATAGTCAAAATGGATTTATAATAACAATTGAAACACTTGTGTTAACAACTTAACAAGCTGTAGGTTATTTACTTGGTCTATAAATTGATACAGTTATCAAGCGACGAGGTGGCCGAGAGGTTAAGGCGTTGGACTGCTAATCCAATGTGCTCTGCACGCGTGGGTTCGAATCCCATCCTCGTCGACACAGCTTTTTGTATATATGAAAAATATGAGGTGGATTATAAACTTGTTTATATTTGTCCCGAAAGATATGTAGTTATAGTACATAGGCATTTCGCCAGTTGGTATTATTAAGGCATAAAATATGCAAAATGACGTTCATTTATGCCTTCTCTTGTTTACTTAATATATTTTTCTTTCTCTCTCTCTCTATTTATTCATATTACGCATTTATAAAGTTTTTGTTTCAAGTCAGTTAACGGTTTATATCTTAGACTAAACTTTCTTTCGTTTTTTATTGAGTAACATTGGGTTGAACTAGAAATTTATGGTTAAGAGTTTTTTTTTTCATCTACAACATGTCCCGGAATAAACGCACACCACCAGACACCCCAATTGGAATATTATGTTATAATCATAATTCATACACTGAATTTTATTATTATGTTTAAAACACTGTTTTTTTTTTATAAATTAGTTGTACAGATTGTGGAAGAAAATTATAGTCACATACTCACGTTACAAATCTACGCATGCACACAGTGGCACTTGCATAGGGTCTAGCGTAGTAGGTATTTCATCCATTTTAGTTTGTTTTGACTGTACAGCGGAAGTGTGACAGTAGTTTACGTAGTTTTAATTATTTTTGGGATAAAATATTACCTATATTAAAAATTACAAAAATCGATTTAGTAAACGATTCTGAACAAACTATTTTCTCAAAGTTAGAAAAGTTAATTCAGTTACACATTGTATATTATATCCGGAAAACTTCACATAGCAGTGGTGGATGGGCATTTAGTCTAGTGATTAATAACACTTTCGTGGGTTCAATTTCCAACCAGATTAGGACAAATCTTTATGTGATAAGCAGGATTATTTGTCCTGTGTCTGCAGTAATTTATTTGTCTTATGTATGTATTTGTCAGTTACTAACTGTCCCCCGCGGATTCATCGCGTTATGTAAGGTTTTTGGTTACTGCTCTGCTCCCGTGGGTAAAGCGTGATTTTTGTAGCCTATGTCTTATTCTGATGCATGAAATATATTTAAGTAAAGATTCGTCAAAATCCGTTAAGTAGTTTTTGTGTGAAAGAGTCACAAACATAAATACATACAAATCTTTCCTCTTAATCTATATATATAAAAATGAAACCCGTTTTCCGTTGTCACGACATAGCATGAAAACGGCTTGACCGATTTGGCTGTTTTTTTTTTTAATGTTCGTTGTAGTTCAAGGATGGTTCGTACGGCGAAAAAAAAAAGAATAATTGTCGGGAAAGCCCTAAAAACAGCCCTTTTCTTTTTCCCATACAAACGTTTTCTAACTAAAACGTAGAGTCAATTTGAGCTTTAACACCATACCATAAAGTTCAAGTGTTAGTCGAGAGGTTTCGGGAAGCCAAAACAATTGAGTGACGTTAGTATCGTATCGTCGTCAAACACGAATTATCTGACGTAAAATGTCACTTGAAATGTAAAGGAACGTCTCTTTGATGTGGTAGTAGGTAGGTAGTGGGTAGGTAGTGGGTAGGTAGTGGGTAGGTAGTGGGTAGGTAGTGGGTAGGTAGTGGGTAGGTAGTCAATTCGAATTCAATATTCATAGTTGACAGGACAACGTCTGTCGGGTCAGCTAGTATTAGTATAGATATAAGTGTATAACATATTTCAATGCCCTCTTTCTGCCCTCAGGATCCGAGCAGCCTTCGAGGCGATCTTCAAGCGTTCGTCCATGCTGCAGGACGTGGAGGGTGGTCTACCTGACCAGCTCGGGACCCCCACCTCGCTGCCCAGGAGTCCTTCCATCAACAAGAAAGTACAACTGGTCAGTCATCATCATCTACCTAACCTTTTCCCAACAATGTTTTGGTCGGCTTCCAGCCTAACCGGATTCAGCTGGATACCAGTGTTATACGTAGAGCGACTGCCTATCAGACCTCCACAACCCAGTAACTAGGCGACATGATACCTCTTGGTTAGACTGGTCAGAGTTTCTGGCTTACCAGTAACGACTGTCAAAGTTCTACCAATGACAACCGGGACCAACGGCTTTACGTGCTTTCCGAGGCACGGGATGCCAGTGATGTCCAAGATAAACTTTAGAAAGTACGTATGAATTCAAAAAGTCACATTGGTACTTGCCCGGATTCGTGTTCACAACCTCTTACACTAGAGGCCTTTCCCACTGGGCCATCACGACCCAATGGATAAGTGGATAATATTAATTTCATTAAATTAATTAAAATGTTTAATTGGCCATGTCCCCCAGCCTCGCGAGCGCGTGTGTGACATGTCCCCGGAGGACCAGAAGGCGTGGGAGCAGATGGAGATGGCCAAGGAGATCGACTTCGACCGGATGCTGCACATCGCACGGAAACGGGATATGGTATGTTGTTATAGGGTAATATGACCAGGCTGGTTACAATAACTAGTCTTGATTTTTTGGTAATCTGTTTATCATGCAAAAATCCAAGCTATACAGGGATATTATGAACATTCTTTACAAAAAAAATATAGGGTGCTTCGTACATCTACTTCACAATTCTATGGAGCACCTGATATTTTATTGTGTCAAAAACCCATAGAAAAAAGATAGTTTTTATGGTAATGTTTTAAACAAATTACCTAAACGGTAATTGTTCGCATCTTACGAAATTGACAGATTGAAACAAGAATGTGTATGATTTTATTTTTTTATGATTTTTTTCAATATAGGGGGAAATAACAATCAATTAATTATTTTTAAATAAGTATTTTTTTTTCTTGAAAAGATAAATCTACTTGAAGCTTTTATCGGACAAAAGACTTATCCAAATCTCAACACACATTACCTGAAAACAAACTTTCTGTCCATTGTAATTAATGTTAAATTCGTCCGCAGCACCCCGACGACCCCGAGTACGAGGACGAGAACCTGTACATCTGTCACATCGACCCTGCGCCCTTCCAGCTCGTCGAGAGGACCTCACTACTTAAGGTAAACACCATCAGCCTTTTTACTTTTGAATCCATATCCATTTTCCCGGGGTTGCGGAATGTTTATAATAGTCATGAGATACGGTTTATTTTGTTACCTTTACCCAATGATGTTACAGCTATAAATGTGACGTAGAAAGGTTGTCTACAAAGGAATCGAACTTGAAATGTGGTACACTATCAGATCGGATCGGATCGTACAACGTCTTATTGTTATGTCACTATGTCAGACTCGGGGTCGCGGAATGTTTATAATAGTTACCGTGACCCTGGAATATAAAGGGCAATCGAAGGAACATGAGTGGGTTTTAGTCAGTAAAAGTCTGACACTCCCTCCCGCCCCGCTTAGAACGGGAGAAGTTATTTGATGATTTCCCACTCTCAAAAAAAACCATATCCATTTTAGGGTCCCAATGAGTAAAACGGAACCCTATTACTAAGGACTAGGCTGTTTGTCTATTCGTATATCTGCCACAGAGTATCTCACGAACCGAAGTAGCTAGACAATTGAATTTTTCACATATAATGTTTTTCTGATGCCGCTATAACAACAAAATACTGAAAAACATAATATCCGTGGGTTTGATTCCCACCCAGGACAAACTTTGTGTGATATTTGTTCTGTGTCTGGGTGTAATTTCTCTATAATATGTATGTATTTAAAAATTATACGAGTACGTATATCAGTTGTCTGATTACCTTAACACAAGCTCTGCTTAGCTTGGTATCAGATGGCCGTGTGTAAGATGTCCCAGGATATTTATTTATTTATTTATCAACATCACCATCATCATCATAATCATAATCAGCCTCAAAGGGACCTTTGGACCCATAAATATTTCTGCATAATTTGATTTAAGGTTCAGTTGAAAACCAGGGTCAGGCAACGTAGTAGTCTGGCATTTTGTTGAACCTTTTAGCGCAGCCGCGAGACACGCAATGTTAATTGATCCTGTCATTTCATGTTAATACTAACTTTTAAACTTTCGCGTTTCATGTTAACAACACATTATTAAACCGGGTATTAACGCGAAAAGTAATTATTTAAATACCTTGGAAGGCTTGACGTTTCGACCTGGTTGCACAGGTCGTGGTCGCAAGCAGACACTATTAAAACAATTACTTTTCGCGTTAATACCCTGTTTAATAATATGTTATTTCATGTTAATAATGACACTGTATGTGTTTCCCAGGTCCACTCGCTGTTCTCGACGTTGGGCGTAAGCAGAGCTTACGTGACTGCTATCGGCAGGCTCATTGGAGTCGTGTCTCTTAAAGAGGTAAGCCGTTATATCAAGGATGGTATAATTTGTAATAGTACCTTTAGTAGGCCAGTTTACCAATGAGACACATTGGTCCAACTAGCTTTTTGTCCGTACTTCGGTTAAAGTAGCTATTTGACCTAAATTAAAATAGCTCTTTGATTCAACAATTAATGTTTTCCGTCTTGTCTTGACAGCGACAAGCAATTGACAAATTAAGCGAATTTTATAGTGGTAAAAAAATTTAGGCGATCTCTATGGATTAACTGCCCGAAATTCTCAAATTATACTCCGAATAACTACAAATTAATATTTGTATAAGTATTTTGCTTAAAAAGATTTATATCTGAACTTTAAGAGCCGATAATCTCTGAGTTTGTTTCGACATTCTCAGAGGTAGTCCAGCTAGGAAATGCCGACTCAATCTAGTTTAATAAAAAATATAAATGACATCTAAAAGTGATTTTATATCCTACTTACATAAAAAAAAACCGATAACAAAATTCTATTCGCAGTAAAAAGCAAGACACACTGACACTAATGTTAAAAAAAAACCACACTTATCGCCAAAAAAAAAGATTTTTAGTTTTCTTAAGAAACTTAATTTTACCTCATTATATCTAAAACCTCTTCATCTCCCAACAGCTCCGCAAGGCCATAGAGGACGTGAACTCCGGCGCCCTCACGCTGGCCACCCGCCCCGACCCCCCCACCTCCCCCGCGCCCGCGCTCCTCAAGGTCAGCAGCACGCAGCCCGCACCGCCCTCGGACAGCGAGACTGCCAAGCTCACCACTCCCGGAGACCACTGAACTGACAGAGAAAACCAGAAAACATAAAAGGTTTGATAAAGTAGTTTAGACCTTAAAGGAATAACTAAACGCATAATGGCGACGGTCTTCTGTTAGTTTGACAACTGTAAAAGCAATGTTGACGCCTGTCAGACAGAATAATGTCAAATTGACAATTGACAGCTACCACTGACGTGTATCTGTGGACGGTGCCTAAACTATTAATGTATTGAGATGAAATTATTGGAAAAAAAGTGAATCAAAAGACGGACAAGCTTTGTTTTTATAGGTATGTTCTATATAGTTTAGGGCACCGATGTAGGTATACCTCTATGAGATTACCGCCTGTCAAATGGACACATAATCTGTGACCAATCCGTCTGAATGATAAGCATGACGGTTTACTTGCTTATTTTTGAACAAGATTAGAAACAGTTACAGCCTTACAATAGGCAGTTAGTTAAAGACAGACAGTTAATTATTAACTTTAAAAAAATAACATTTTGAAGGAAAAAGCCATTTGTAAGGCTAAACGGTTAATAATTAACCTCGTGATCTATTGGGAAGTTTTCTTGGTGTAAGATCTTGAAGTGGAAATTTTCCCATTAAAAAGTTCTTGACGAACTTTTTTATAGGTATTATAGTTTTTAGTACGTTTTAGTTTGGTTTGAGTGATTGAAGTTTTAAACCATAGGATTGGCAAAAAATTACCTAATTTAAATTCTATGGCTTAAAAACATCTGTGATGGAATGAAAGTCGAAATCGATGTGATTATAAAAGTTGCTTGTCCAAAGATTAGAAAATTCCCATGGGAACCTCACTCCAAGTTCTTCCCATTAATAGAAACTATACTTCCTAATATAAAAAAAGAGAAAAAATTCTCACTATGCATAATTTTAAGACTTGTCATACGAAGACATATCGTAACGAATATTTTACATTATTACGTAAAATATAAAAAAATCGTCACAAGAACGTAATTTTTTTTTGTTTTTATTATAAGTAGGTGTATTTTGATAGATATTTTTGATGTATATGGTGCTTCTGAAGAGATTAATAGCGTACGATTATGAAAGCGAATTGATGTATTTTTTGTACGTGTCTGTACGTGCGTGCGTCCGAGCAATTTGTTTATTTAACGAGCACTAATTACTAGTGTATAATTTATTTGAATGATATTTTAAATGGGATACTGCCAAGTTAAGGAGTTTTTCCAATACACCGTACCATGGTCGTGACTGTTGTACCAATGTGACAATTTCAACTCATATGTACTTTCTAATTTCTCAAACATCACTGACGTCTCGTGCCTCAGAAAGCATATAAAGCCGTTAATTCCGGTTGTTATTCGTAGAACTTTGACAGTCGTTACGGGTCAGACGCCAGAAAATCTGACGCGTCTAGCCAAAGGGTATTGTGTCACCTTGTGGTTGGGTGGTGGAGGTCTGATAGGCACTCGCTTCAAGTAAAACACTGGTATCCAGCTGAATCCGTTTAGACTGGAAGCCAACCCAAATAGTTCAGAAAATACTATGTTATGACGTTGCTATCACAATCATGGTATGATACGATCTAAAGGGTCAATTCTTTTAGCGTCATTTCTAAGTAAAAGATCGGTCAAATTGCTTAAATGCACGCATAAGCTAGCCACGTTACAAACGAGCAATAATACTCTAAGTACATTGCTTGAACTTAGTGCCTTAGATTTTCATATTTTTTTATGTACAGGCTGTTATTTAATGGCGACTGGTAAATAAGTGACTGATACTTAAGCACACAACTCATGAAGAAACAACTTTTCCAAAGGAATAATCTCTTTTTTTAACTTATCACTCAGTGGTTTGAGTAGTGGTTAACGCTATTTAGTTTTGTAGGTAGCGGGCGCCATTTTATCTTATGGTGGCGGGGGACATTGTTGATTTTGTTACCTACATATTGAGGTCGAAAATTTAAAAACAATGTCCATGCGTTTTAATATGATAAATTACTTTAACGAAAAAAAAATGTTTCTTACAAAAGTTGTTTATTTATATGAATACAAACATTTGCATGTATTGGTTACGAATTACCAGTTTCTTTATTTATTTATTATGTTAACAACCCAACGTCGCCTGTACATAAAACTAAATTAAATGACCCCAAGGCTTGTGATCGTCCATTCATTCCAAAAGTGTTGTTTCTTAGCTAGTAAGTTATAATTATTAATTATTTTAATATAATAAAATAATTTCTTTATCAATAGGAGTCTTATACATTTGTGTCCAGCTAAACATTTTGTAAACTGGGTTTGTATTTGATGGAAATTGTATTATTATTTATTTGCCTTACTTTAATAATTTAATAATGTAGCTTTAATTTATAAATTCAGATAGGTTTAGTTAAATTAAAATTAACGTTTTTAGTAAAATCGAAAATTTAAAAAATACTCCCTTGTCTGGTCCCGCAGCTGGGATTATCCCGCTTCTGATACATGCAAATATGAAATCACCCCCTGACTTGAATGCTTGAGCTTCAACTACAACACTCTCTCACTTGAAAACTTTATCCTCTCTTCGAAACAGAGATCACATAAATTTTTTGTTACACTTTTGAGTAAATAAATATTTGAAATTTCACACTTCCAAAAGATAGGTAGAAAGACCAAAAGGACAAGCTTATTCCTAGCCGTTTTGCATACAATGATCGAATCCTTAGCTAGAAGTTTCCTATAGTTCTAGACTAACTCCTAATTAAAACACATCAAATATAAACCCAGCAAATTAAGTGCCATTCAAATTGAAATAGTAAAATGTGCCATAAAGTGATTGGCTTAATGATACAAAAAACGTAAAGGGCATTCACTATAATATCATTAATTACTGGAATCTTAAACTTTATATCAGAGGTGAGAATATAAGGAGAATTCTACGTAATGGAAAATGGAATTTCAGAGTAGACATGCCCAGCGGGTAATGAACTTCAGTCTAAAAATAAGATAAATAGTTATTTCTTAGCCTTACGGCTAAGCTATTCTCTGTTTCTATCTTGCCATTTGAAAGTTATATATATATCACAGTCACAGTAACACTAATAATGCTTAGCAATAATTATTTATCTAGGCCATAAAGACTCATAAACTCCACATGACTATAGTGGAATCACCAATGTCAGACCATAAGCAAATATACCTTGAAGTGGGCAAATATACACCGGAAACGAAAAAGAAAATTAAGTATCATACCTTAGATTACACAGCACTATACCAGGCAGTGCAAAGGGCAGATATGAATATCTCTGACAGAAACTACGACAGCCTAGAAAATATAATCAAGAAAGCAGTACAGGAAAATAGACTAACTAAATTTAAAATTCAAAACACACTTAAATCAGATTGGATTAATAAAGATTTAATTAAAATAATAACAAGAAAAAATCAGTTATGGTCCATCTATAAAAAAAATATAAACGATGAATCAATAAGAAAAGACTTTATAACCTTGCGAAATACCGTGTCTGAACAAATCCAAACAACGAAAAATAGTTATTACTACAAAGCTTTCAAAAATTGTGAAAAAAAACCCTTAAAGATGTGGAAGTTAATCGGAAACCTATCTGGAAACAAGACTAAGTTGTGCTCTGCCCCTTCAAAACTAGAAACACCAATAGGTCCAATTACAGACCTTAAAGAAATATGCAATTATTTCAACACTTTCTTTGCCACTATAGGGTCTACTCTAGCCAGTGCAATCGATACACATACACAGCAAAGCACACAATTGACCTCCGAGTATAGTTCCTCTGAACTATTATATTTAACTCCAACCACGGAAGCAGAAGTAGGCAAAATCTTAGATAATCTTAATACTAACACTAGTACGGGCTTAGATGGCATTAGTTGTAAAACCATAAAATGCATCAAAGACCTAATAATAAATAAGTTAACAATAAGTATAAACCATTGTTTACAAAACGGCATTTTTCCTAATACTCTCAAAGTAGCGAAGGTAAGTCCAATTTTTAAGTCCGGGAAAAAGACTGATCCCGGGACTTATCGCCCTATCTCCGTCCTTCCGACAATCTCTAAAATCTATGAGAAAATACTACATAACCGCTTAAATAACTATCTTAAAACTATTAACTTCTTCTCTAGTAAACAATATGGTTTTCGCGCAAAATCAAACACGTTAGCTGCAACAATCGATCTTGTGACAAACCTGAAAAATAATATTGATGAAAAGCGCGCAGCACTTGGTATATTTATTGACCTGAAAAAGGCATTTGACACAATTAGTCATAACCTGCTTCTCCAAAAAATGTATGACATCGGCATCAAAGGAACAGCTTACCAAATGTTTCAGTCGTATCTCTCTGATAGACAGCAAATTGTTCGATTTGGTGAAACGCAAAGTGATTGTGAAACGTTAACCTACGGCGTGCCGCAAGGCTCTATTCTTGGGCCTTTGCTCTTTATTATATATGTGAACGATATAAACAAATTAAATCTATCGGGTGACATAATACTATACGCTGACGACACTAGTTTGTTTTTGTTCGGAAACAATATTGATGACATCTTTAAACAAGCCCAGCAAGATTTAGATATTCTGTCGAGATGGTTTCAAGACAATTTGCTGACTGTTAACACGTCGAAAACTAATTATATTATTTTCAGTGCTAAGAACAAGAACATAGATACCCATTCAACTCTTTGTATAAATAACGAACTTTTAACCAAAGTTGATACCGAGAAGTATCTTGGACTTTATTTAGATAAAAACCTGACATGGCAGCCGCACTTGGACAAACTAAGAACTAAGTTATCTTCAACTATGGGTGCACTTCGAGGTATAGTCCGTTGCTTACCAAAATCTGTTCGGTATATCATATATAATGCTATGGTTAAACCTCATCTAGACTACCTAATAGAGGTATGGGCACTGCAGCCAAAACAAACTTAAAAGATATTGAAACTTGTCAAAACAAAATAATTAAATTACTATTCCATTACCACTATCTTACACCGACAGAAAAAATTTACAAAGAAACTAAACTGATGACACTATCGCAAATTTATAAATATAACACATGCATATTAGTACACAGGCTATTAAACAAAGATATACACTCTAAAATAACGTTCACAAAAAAAGGACAAATACAAAAACGTATCACAAGACGAAAAAATCACATCTGCTTAAGACCACCACGTACAAACTATGGACGGAAAAACATATTATATGAAGGAGCAGAGTTGTATAATAAATTGCCTAACGACATCAAAGATATTCAGTCATTTAATCTATACAAGAAAACTTTAAAGCATCACATCTTAAAGGATTTTTCGCGATTTTAATATACTACTTTTTATATTTAAGTTCATTGTACTTCACTATATATATATATATATATATATATATATATTTAAAATCATTCCCAAAAAAAAAACTGTGTGAAATAAAACTTACCTTTCCTATTTCAATATAAATATATTAACAAACTAAAGATATTGTCAGTTAGTAATTGCTATCGACTTGCTATCAAGGAACGATATGTAATAGTACACCAACTTTTTCTTTACACCCGCAACATTGTAAAATTTGTCCTTACTTATATTATTGTTACTTATTAATCTATGAGTACCCACCGTTCTTCAATGTATTAGTATAGTACTATGATAACCTGTATTTCTCATGTTAAGTGAATTGTATTCTTTTTGAGAAATAAATGTCTTAAACCGTAAAGACCTCAAAATAAAAATTGTGATCGTATGTACTCAACACTGCGGTAGTCGAAATTCACCCTAAAGTTTTATGCTAACTGTACTTAATTCTAAAAAAGCTAAATATGAATAATTCTTACTTGACATTATTTTCACAATTTTCAAATAAAACAATATGATTACACAATGTCAAGTAATTTTTTACACTTACTGTAAACCTCTTTTAAATCATGCTTTATTATTATAGTGGATGCCCGTTTTTACGGCTAGAGTAAAAAATATTTCTCATGTTATTGTAACTAAAAAAAAATTAAAGGTTGTAACAAACATATCTTCTATTTCCGTCCTATGGAATTTATAAAAAATATAACTTTTTTTAAAGAAAGACATTATGTAGAACTGGCGATTGCTACCGATTGCTTTGTGTGACAATGGTTTAAGTCTATTTCGTTTAATCACGTTTTATTTACGAATGTAACTATGAAACACTTTTTAAAAAAACTGCACAGAATGCGGACATATTATTGTAGTTACATTTCTAAATATCTGTACTACACTAAGTTTCCTTCAAGACTATACAAATGTTACTGTACTAACTCCAGCATATCAACCTATCCGAAACTCAAGATTTCCCATTCAATCTTGAACCTAATTGTTCAGCTATAAGGTTGAAAATATATTAAAGAAATATGAGCTTGTATTATCCTACAAAAAGCAATCGCTAGCAATCGCAGCCTAGTTGTAGACTCCATACCTTTTGGACATGCTTGTATCCTCAAATTCTGTGATTTTTATAATATTATTTAATATACAAGAAATCATGAGTGTTGTCTGGTCACCCTCATTTAATTTGTTTTTTTTTCTGTTTTGGTGAAGATTTTTGGTTATTTTTTCAATATAAAAAGCTGGTATGGTTAGTGAAAGTAATTTTATCTGAAACTAGCTTTTGCCCGCGACTTCGTCCGCGTGGAATAATAGTTCCCTTTCCCGGGGGATTTCCGGGATGAAAACTCTATCCTATGTCCTTTCTCGGGTCCCAGACTATATCTGTACCAAATTTCATTCAAATCGGTTCAGTGGTTTAATCGTGAAGAAGGGAAGACAGACAGAGTTACTTTCGCATTTATAATATTAGTACGGATGTACGGATTTTGATAAGTTGGCTAGATGGGGGCTGATACCCCATATTTTTTTTTATCTTTAAAACTGCGCAACAATTTTGGGGCAGTTTTTTTTATAGTTTTATTCAAGAAAGAGGTTAATATGTGTTTAATACTAAATTATAGTAGAGAAAAGTCGGATTTTCAATAATTTGTAACTTCCATGCGTGTCGCTATTATAATTATAATAAAAACCAGTAAATGAACAATTATTATGATCTTCAACCAAAACGCTCCACCAAAACAGATTATGTTAATAGAAAGTATTTTAAAAGTGAAGAGATGACTTGCACGAATGTTAGTTTAAATAAATAATTTATAATGTACGAGCGACCCCGCGGGGCAGTAGTTGAGATGCATTTCTATTGTGATCTGTTGCTATTGTAACTATTAAACGTGTTCAGTGTCGTTGAACTAATGTTTTGTTTTATTTTGAACCCATAGTAAAAAAAATGGTACTAATTGTTAAAATACCTGACTCTTGGCCGACCACACTAATGGCGAGATAAATAGACGTTACTAAGCACTGACTTTGGCTTAGCCATGTTCCCGCACTGGGATTATGTATCTTGCAGAAGCCGAGCGATCGCGATAATTTAGCAATGTAAACGTCAATTCGCGATAATTTAGAAAAATAAACGTCAATTCAAAATACGTCAAGTCAAATAGCAATCTAGCGATAGTGCTGCCTCTGTGGAGCAATCAGTTAACTAACATATGCATTTTTCGTTTGGTGGTTTCGTATTTAGTATGGTTTTTAAGAGCAAAGTTAAGTTTTTTTTTGTTAAAGGTGATATTTAATTAGTTCCAGCGATTGCTACTTTATCGTCATCGTAATAATAAGTGCATTAGAACAATCAGCGAGCGATTAGCAATCGGTTCATACATAATACGATTTTTTTTGACGATCGCGCGGTGACCGCGCTATCACTGCGCAAATATTGCTGATTGCTGTTTCATAGGTAATAACCCCGCCGTCTCTATCGTGCACTTGACGTTTGGCAGTTGTGTAACAGTGACAGGTATAGTGCTAAGCCAAAGTTAGTGCTTAGTAACGTCTATTTATCTCGCTATTAGAAATAAGTTTGCAAAATATAAATTAAAAAGTAACAGTGTTCTCGTTGTTGAGAAGCCTAAATAAATAATCAAAAGTCACTGAATTTAAAGACGCTGTCAAATCGGTTGTTGTTAGGGTTGTAAACTGACGGTCACATACGATAAGTGACCGTCATTTATTAATAAATGACCGGTCACATTGGACATTTATTGTCAGATTGGTCAGATATATTAAATTAGTTTCTTTACATGGTGTAACTATTATTTTCGTAAAATATTGAATGTCAGGCTAATTCAAAACTTTATGAATGTGAAATAATACCTACTGACTTTCTAAACCAACATTCAGTGTTATAAATACAGGCTACACTTTATGGAAATTTAAAACAAACGCTGAAACTGACTGATTCACTTTTTTTTCACAGATTTAAAATATGACGTGTCTTTCTTTTCAATTTAGCCATACAACTATTCTAAAACTATTTGATTTCAAAACTATTTTATTAGGTACTAGCTATCGCCCGCAGCTTTGCCTGCGTGGATGTCGAACTTCTATCCACAATTTTAAACCTTCAAGGGTTGAATTTAGAAAAACCTTTTTTAGTGGCTATTTACTCTTCACAAAGAATAAACCCTCCAAGTTTCATGTCTGGTAGTCGTCTTACGACTCTCGACGCCTACGCCTGTGTCTCTGTCCGTGGCGTGAGGTTTGACGCTGCCTCACGCGCGCCGCCGCCTCCTTCGCCAGCTTGACTGCTTCGGAGAAGGAGTCACGGCTTCCTATTCCATCTCGCCCCGGAGCATGGCCTGAACCAGCGCTGGGCGCGAGAGGTCACCGCCGCCGATCGCCTCTGCAAGGACACGGCGGTTGCCCGCCAATGCACACCTCCACCGCATACTCCACCGTGACCTTCAGGCGGCCGATGCAGTAGTGACACCCAGGCGTCGCTTCCGCCTGATTCCGACACAGGAACCTCCCAAAATGTCCGTGTCCGGTGAGGACCTGCTTCCGGCTATACGTGAGAGTACCGTGACGCTTCTCCAGCCATTCCTCAAAGAGGCGTGCCCAGCACTGGGTTGCAACAGTCGCAGTCTCCATTCCGCCATGAGATCCCGCCGGAGCTGAGTCCTCCCACTGCGATTAGCCGCAGCAGCGGAACTTCGCCCCGGCATTGCACTTCCACGCGCCACTGGTACGTGTGTTCAAGGATTGTTGCCTCATCCCACGGCGGTATGCCGTCCGGCAAGAAGGCTCGCCACCTCGCAGGAGATCGTGCGGTATCCCCGCACCATCGGAATCGCCATGACCCTCTGGGATGCCCTCAGTAGCCGGGCCGGGGCCAAGGCCAGGTGGGCGCTCACACTGGTGCCCCTTTGATCCTCGCATACCGCGTTATGTTAGGTTTTTGGTTACTGATCGGCTCCCGTAGCTCATGGTGCAATGTTATGTAGCACAATGCTATGTGTTATTCTCATGTATATCCAATGAATATCTTGCAAAGCCATTGGCTAGCCTTTTTACTTTCCGTTACTGCCCGTGCGTACCATCATTATATTGCTGCGGAGTAATTTTAAAACTCTGTGATATCTCTAAAGATATTTTATTGAAATAAAATTATGTAAGCGGCAATTTTGTACAAAATAAAAAACTTGTATTGGATAACGTATTTATATTTATAAGGATTAATACTATATTCATGAAAACACCCCCGCAAATCATGCATTATTTTAGATCTAATTTCATTGCCATAAAATGGTCATAGTGATAGACATATGCTGCTGCGGACTTTTTTTTTGAACTTTTTAAGAGGAACAATATTCTAGTACATATTTTTTGCGTAATTTCAACCATTTACGCAGCGCACACAACGGAATCTCTCAAAAGTAATATTTTCTCCCCGTTTTTGTTAAACTTTTCATTACTGCTCGGCTACTATGTGTCTTAGCGTTATGTTATATAGCCTATAACCTGCCCAGGAGTATGGATTATAATCGTACAATGTTTTATTATAATTTTCCTTTTAATAGTTTTTAATCCATGCGTGCTTATACAGACAGACAGACAAACAGACAAAAAAAAATCTGATTGCATTTTTGGAATCGGTATCGATCACCAATTATCCTCCAATATTAATTTTGGATATATATTTCAATGTACAGAACTAACCTCTCTACAGTTCAGTATATTATAAGTATAGATTTTGTTTTACTGTGTTAAAGATCGATGAATGACATGGTTAGCTTCGATGATTCTAAAACTTTCGTAGTTTTATAGAATAAAGTCTATTTATACACAAAAAAACGTTTCTGACGTTTCTGACAATAAATGACCATAAGTGACCGGTCACATTGGATAAATGTCCAATATGCTCGGTCAGATTAATCGGTCACATATAACCTGACGGTCACTTTACATCTCTAGTTGTTGTTCTTACTTTATTCCTTTAGAGTGGCAAAGACAGCAACAGATTTAAGATTGTCTTAAAAATAAATGGCTTTTGAGAATTCGGCCATCTACTTTCTAAGTATATCTGTATTTTTTAACACACGAGTACCAAAAATTTTTTCTGCGTTTCTATTGGTCCACATAATCAGCATAAGTGTTATTATTGGTGGTAAAAGCGTTGGCTCCGCCTCGACTAATTTCCCATCTCTTTCTGATAATACCGGAAATGTGAAAGAGATATAGTTAGTACTCGTTTGTTAAAAAAAATAGACTATAGGACAGTACTGGTATCCTAGTGCCTGTGGAATGACGGTAAGCTGTTGGTTCTAGTGGACATACTTAGATGTTACTCAGTAGGGAAAGAATAAGGGTCGAGTCACACCGAAATGGCAGCGGCCGCCAGTGTCGAAAGAAACGCGAGGCGCGCGGCCGCTCGCCGCCGCCGCGCCGCTGCAGGCCGCTGCCATTCCGGTGTGACTCGGGCCTAAGGTAGTAGACGAAAGTCTGACACTAGTAAAAGCCAGTAACTGGGTTGTGGAGGTCTGATAGGCAAACGCAGGCCATAATGCTATTTTTATGATATTCATTCTAATTTGACTGCTATCAGTATTGCTTTCTCTCTCTCTCTCTCTCTCTCACTGTCTCTTTAATTTAGCTGCAAGAGAAGGATAATGAGGTAATTCGGTATTTTACGCCATCATCAATTGAAGTACTTTTTATGAGCTGTCTGAAAGAGATTCTCACATAGATTTTGTATGGCAATGTCCTTTGTTCTCATATACCTTATGACGTCACTAAGAAAGCGCTCGATTGCCTTGTTATATACTCATTACACAGCATCCCAAAATTGTTTTTTTACAGTAAATTGAATATTATCCAGACTTTTGAGGCTTCAATTGGGAGAGATTTTATAGAAATTATGTCTTTAATTTATTGGTTAATGATGTAAACTACGCTAATACACGAGGTAAATCCATTGTTTGTTTTCTTCAATTAATGTTGTTATAAGTACTTGCCACTCATGTCTGTTGTATACTACAATCATCTCCAGGAACATTGGCTCCTTAAATACAGGCTTTTGGCCTAGTTTATGGGGCCTCAGTTAGCTTTGTAATGTGACCCTGTTGTACAGCATTTATTTATTGCCTTGTTACAAGTATGTTTTTCATTGTACAAATAAACAATTTATTTATTTATTAATTTTAAGCATCACTTTGGTGTTTATTTAACTTTTGATCAGAATTAGTAAATAATTAGGTCAGGTAAGTAATCAAACGACAGATTAGAAAATTAAACTTATTATATTTCTTTATAATTCAATATTTTTCTCTAATTTCGGCCTTAATCTATAATACTTAGACACCGTTGTGACGAAATCAATGAATAACTGGGACACGACAATATTTAAGTACATTTTTATAAAACTCCTTTTTATACAATGACAGTGTCTTTCGTTCAAATAAGGCTAGATCTGGCAACTCAACACTAGAAGGGAGTTTAATGTGACAGAGCATAATATACCTTACAATTAAGAAGAAAAAGTTGAAATTTCAATAATAATTTTGGTAGATACCTTATTTACATATGTGCCATGAAATTTCAACTTTATTGTTATACTGTTAAGGAATATTTTGCTTTCTCACACGACAATCCCTTGTGCCGAGACACTAGTAAGCCATTAATGGTCAAAATATTTAATAGTGAAACACTTTCTATACATATATAAATGAAATTATTTTGATGAAAATGTTTAAACCAAAAATACTAATCTCGTTTTATAGTTGCAAAAATATTTGTTAAAATTAAATGTCGTAATAAACTTCTTGTGAAAGTAAGTATAAGAATATAAAAATTAGTATTTTTGGTCTAAACTAAAATTTACTAACCTTAAACTATAGGAACAAATCTTTACAGACATATATCCTAAACATAACTAAATCTAACTATTTTACAAAACAGTTTGATAATTTATCATACTAAACATTTGCATCATTACAAATTAACGTAAATTATATCTCATTTTATAATACGAATTCTAATATAATTAAAAATAAAACAAAATACGTAAGATTTTTTTATATATAAGCCATTCGACTGCAGCTTAAAGAGTGAAGATGTAAGGTAAGTGATTATATACCTTTATTAAATATTTTGGCTGCTGTTATATTCATGTAAAACGTTTATCTAGCTTTTATGATCTGATCAGCTAGACCATAATTAAAAATTTGCATAAATAACGACTAATTTAAAATAAACATTTTATGTAGCTCGTTTTATGTTAAATTAGATTTTTTCCATTAAAGAGTTCATTAGTTACATATTAAAAGGAATAAGTATATGTAGAACCTTGTGTAGTCTCAAGATTACTTAAATAATTATCACTATCGTTATTTTACTGAAAACTAGTCAAGTATATTGAAATTCCAACACACAAGACAAAGATTGTCATGTCACATTAATATTAAAAATATAATAAATGCACGGGTCATTATTAAATTAAAATTACAATCACAACGTTTATTACTAAAATCGCAACTGAAAGAGACAGTGACAAAATATATTATTATTTAAAAAAGTGGTCATTAAAATATTATTGAATGGAAATATAGAATATACGCTAGACATCACGACTGAAAAATAGGGACCAATATTTCACTGGTTCACAAAACTGGTTAAAAATCACAGTAATGTCATGAAAACCAGCCATAACACCAGCCTGTTACTGCCCCAATGCAGGGCAAAGGCCTCTTCTTATACAGAGAAGGTACGAGCATTGATCATCACGCTTGCTTAAGGCGATTTTAGATTTCTTTAATATTTATAAGTTAATAATTCCTTTCGATGTCTGTGATGTCGGGCTAAATCTTTCATCGTATTTTTTATTCTTATTGCCATTTACACTCTTTGTCACAATCTCTTCAATTACTAACATTTATACGATATCACATTTTGCTTATAAAGACACACACACAATGCTCAACTTAGTCTACTCACACTCACACACAAATAATTACTGTCAAAATAAAGTAAAACTCATTTAGGCTTAGTTCTACCAAAATGAACCAATCTATGATCTTCCTAATAATGAAATTTAAAACACCAAACTGAGGAAAAATGGAAGATATTTTGTTATATATTTCGTTGGTTCGTTTTCGCACAACTAAACCTACTCGATGTATCTCGAGCACACAACCGCTCATAAATGGCCAAGTTTACAAAGTCAAAATCACCTTTTGAAATAACGGCTTATTTATACCAATTGTACAAATAGTTTGTACCAATTTGGAATATTAACCTTGAATACGCCACTTGCCAATCTAATGTGTTTAGATTTCTAAAAACATTGTGCTAACAAATGCAGAAAATCCAGCAAGCTTCCTTTCAAGAAGCATCTTTACTGTATACTAATTAGTCCATAAATATGCTAGTTTGTCTAGCTAGTCTCTCACATACACCCACACGACTCTACCACCATGTTTGGTAGAGTCTTCTGCGTCACCGTATTAGTAGAGTCCATGTAGAGCAGTTGTAGAGAGCTGAACGTCGTTGGAGCACAGCATGGCTTGAACTCCGCCTTTCGATCTGATACCGAGTAGAAGTATTTCTGTGGAGAAAGAATTATTGTTAGAAATGTCGTAGATAAAGAATACTTATCGCGTTATCATTGGTTTAAGAAATCTAATTTTTATTTAATCATAAAATGGTAGACTGACTGAATGGTTGATAGTTGACATACGCACAGCCGAAACCGCTGGTAATAGAGACATGAAACTTGGAGGATGTGTTTTTTGTAAAGATTAAGAAATATTTTTTGAGAATTCATGTCGAATTTTCAAATATCGTTTCTAAACGGGTAAAATAGTATTTATAGCAGAAAGAAGGAAAGAAGGATCTTAAGTATGTACCAAAGGAGCTGTTCCTTAAATCTTAACGAAATAGAAAACAAAATAAAACTCACAGTAATAAAATTATGATGATAACTGTCCGTATTCGCCAGAGCAGATATGGCGGCGCAAGATCCCTTGCAGAAGTAGGCATGGTAGCCATCAGGTTTGATAATCCAGTCATCCCAGCCCAGGTCTTTGAAGCTGACGTAGAGAGGTTCCCTGCAGCATTCGCTGGTGGTAGCCCCGCACTCTAGGGCGCGGCCCCGGCGCCGCTTGCCGGAGTACTTCGTGTACAGCACCAGGAATGGACGGTGTTTCTCGTGGAAAGAGAGAGGGGCGCGGCGTAGCTGGTGAAAAGAAATTGGAAGGTAAGTTTTGTTGTTTTAAACATCTTATTTTGCGTGGGTCATCTAGCAATTCTGTTTTGTTAAATTAATGTGCTAAAGGTCAGCTATCTCTAGTTATATACTCGTATTAGTAAAATGTTCAGCTGTCTTTAGTAAAATTAAGGTCCCTAGTTACTATAGAATGACAGATAGCGCAGCTCCAACTCATTTCATTTGACTACATGGTGTGACAGTTTTACACAAAAGAAAACTTCTCCGGGAAAGGTACAGCCGTGCCGCTTTTTCGCTCGACTTGGCGAGGGCACTGCCGTGTCCCCAGTTAAGGACAGTTCATCATTTAATGTTCGTTACGAAATTAACCATGGCTATCAAGCTCCAACATCAAAAATCAAATGGAACACGATTCCAATTTTAGAAACTATCCCGAGTTCACTACACTAAAACCCAAAACTACTCCCAAAGTCTCTCAAGAGTCAAAATTTCATTACCTGGCAAGTCCTACACGCCACGTGCAACGTATGCAGCCTCTCCCGTCCCTCCAGCCAGACCCTGACTGCCCAGGCCAGTTCGACCCTCACCCAGCCTTCGCCGATATCCGTCTCCTTGATGGCGATGGGCTTGGTCTTCTTGAACTGCTGCTGACTGTCCCAGTGAGCCGCCTCTGATATCACGAACGTTTGGTTGTACTCGTCTAGTGGGTCGCGTTCCTGGAAAAAGAGGGTTGGTTAGTTGTGAATGGTTGTTGGTGCTGTTTTGGGTAAGATTTTGATTTAGATACATTAAACACTATGCATCAAGAAAATCAGTGCTTTTTAAATCTGTAAAGTTACAAAAGATCTCCATTTACCACCCTTTACTGTTTGGGCTGAGATATTCTTTTTATTCTTTTTTTATCTTATAAAGATTCCCTACAAAACCATGTATTATACCTGAAATATATTTGTACAAAATATATTGAAACCAGTTCTATAACTGTTTGGTCTCGCTGGAGCAGAAGTAGCGAGAATTTAAATAGCCAATCTTTTTACAAAAGGCAAAGTGGTACATTTTATAAAAAGACTAGCTGCCTCCCGTGGTTTCACCCGCGTTATAAATGTTAGTGGTGAACAACCCTTATAACTTAGGGGTATGAAAAATAGATAGTAGCCGATACTCAGCCCTACTGAATATGCATATAAAATTTGGTAACAATTTCGGAGGAGTAAGGTAAGTAAGGTAACTAACACTAACACGAGGATTTTATATATAAGATGTTGATAATATTATTTTTAACCACCCTGGGTCGACTAGTAGGGAATGCCTAAAGAATTAAGTCAGCCCTAGTGCGTGAAGTTAAATAAATAAATAAAAAATACATACCTTATAAAACCACAACTCGACCACGTTAACTTCTTCAGGCTCCACATCTGGAGGCAGTTCGAACTGAAGGCACTTGAACGGGTATCTGCCTGACGTTAGGCATTCACCTGGAAAAATAGAAAACTAAATTAGACTAAATACCTATATAGAACACTGGGCTAGAGACCTAAATTAGACTAAAAATATAGAACACACTAGACTAGGACTAAATATTACTTGAAAGATTTATCGATTTTTAAAAGGCTAGAAATAAGTTTATCTTTATATTAATTGAACACTGCCAAATTATGATAGCAATTGAAATTAATGAAAAATAATTAACAAAATGTTGAATTTAATTAATACTAAGCAGAAAATCAATAATCCAATTAAAAGCATTAATAAGGAACACGTGGAGTTGATTAAAGTTATAATTCCCGTAACAAAATTTAATTAAGATTATTAACAATCAATTATTGAATTACTCATATAACGTAATTATTCAATTAACAACCAATTTAGTTAACTGTTAAATCATAATAATATTTAATCAATTTAAAGATTTAAATATGCAACTTCAACTTCGCACGGGTTTTGCAAATCTTTGAAAATCTTGTTTTTTTACCTAACGAGCATATTATATACACAGATAAACCGTCATCTGGAATCAATCTGCCCATTGCTAAAAACCGCATTAAAATTCGTTCCTAAAGCGTTTTTATTTTCATTTTGACTAAAGCCAAGAAATAATAACAAACAAAAATACAACATTTCTGAGTTCAATTTTCGGACAAAACAATGTGTTCTACGGGTAGTTTTCCGGGGTTTTATTGTTTGTTTATGCGACCACCTAACAAACGGGAAAAATCATTGTTAATAAACAAGTTTGGGGGCATCAAAATCCATTATTATCGATCCATGTGTTTCAAAAAAGTTCCTAAATGTTAACATTTAAATTACCTGTCTCAGAAACCTCAAGTAAACAATTATCTCAGAACGATAGGTACATAAAATACGGTCGGAATGACCTATCTTAATTGGACCAAGGAGCGACCCTAGGGGCATTCCGACTGATAACCAAACAACGTGTGTAGGTACGATATCGTTTTACCCACGACACTTTTATTATTCATGTATTACTATATTATACGTGTAGATATAATAATATGTTTTTCAACACACTTGCTCGTAAAGTGGGTCTTATTACCTTGCATTTAGACCCTGTTATTGAGTATATTACGCACGCGTGCGTTTCACTTTACATTACCGCACGCGTGCGGTAATCTTAACACGACCAATTTTAATTTATTTAAGATTGCAAAGTAAAAGTATGTCCAGTACGCATTCTTAAATTTGTCACTTAATACACATTTTTTTTTAAAAACGTTTCGTTGCTAAGCAACGACTTTTTTTTTAACACTACTCTTTGACGCTGCCAAACAGCCTATTACTTACTGCTTACTTAAATATTAAAATAACAAAGGAATTAAATAAAACAATAATAAATAACTATAACTAAAACAGATTATTAAAAATTCACCTAAACTCGATTTTTTAAGCTAAAATACATTTAGTTTTGAATTTTGTCTGTATTAAGAGTGTAGTATATTATCTGTGGCAGAGCGCGAAAAAAAAGTTACGCGTTGCGCGGCATTCTACATTTTTATTGTCTATCTAATTGATGATATTCTAAATTGATTATATAAGTATTTAAATATGTCGAGTGAGGAAGAAAATTTAGAAACTGTATTATTAACTCCGCCGGAAATAATTATGGAGGCGTAAAACGCGAGTAGTAATTTGTTGCCGCCAAAGTCAAAGGATGCGTACGATAGTTTCATGCAGTGAAAAAGCGCAGTCATTTTCAGAAAATGTGTTTATTTTACTTACAAGTGTGTTGAAAAACGTCGTATGATACTCGTGCGCTATTGTCATTACGTACTCGGCTTTCTTGTTGCGCTCGCCTGCGGCTCGCGCACAAATATCGCCTCGTATGTAATGACCAACACAGCGCTCTTGTATCATAATGTACTAGTCTGTACGTATAGTGCTCATTTAGTTTGTTGCGTTTGCACTTTTAAACGGTTGAGCTCCTTTTGATAAGAAGAATCATTACACATTTAAAGAATCACATGCCTTTGATATCGTGCTGCATCTGCTTTAATCGTCATTCCACGGACAAAGCCACAGAGAAGTTCAGCTTTACATATATAAAAAAAAAACTGCCAATGAGTCTGTCTGTTAGCAATATAATTTCAAAAACTCCTGAACAGATTTAATAGACAGAGTGATTCGTAATACCCAAAGCTGGGGCAGGTTGCTAATAAGAACTATTGTTTATTAATTTTAAATTCAACTTATTATTTAATTACGATAAATTGGCCTCTCAGAGTTTGTTTATGTCGATAAGATATACGTGACCGGGAATGACTGAATAATCTCAAGAATTGTAGGAGTTAAAGTAAATATAAATATTCGTAAGACTAGAATGAATAAAGTGAGAAAATAGTGTATTGAAGAAAATCTGATAATGGCACCAATGTCAGAAATATTTAAAAAGAAACTGTGGTCTTGGTATGGGCATGTGAAGAAGAGGGATGAAACACATGTAGTTAAGAAAATGATGATGGATGGAGGATGGATGATTGGGTGAAGAAAAGAGTTAATGAAAGCATGACTGTAATCTTTGATTTCAATTGACAGAACGACCTGATAGTGACTAAGAGAGATATGAGTATTTTAGAGAAATGAAGGGGAAGAAAAAAATATAGATGGAATGTGTAAAGAGGAAGAGGAGGCGAAAAGAGTGAGTGATAACATAACGGTTGACAGTCGTTTAAAAATGTAAGCCGACCGGTGTGTTATGCCGACCCTATGTAACATTGTATATGGGTTTATATGATGATGAGTCATTTTCACTCACATGAACAGTAAAATATCTATCTAGCCATTATGACCAAACACCAATACATTTAGGACCAAATATTCTACTTTTGCATTTATTATATTAGTTTAAAGCTAGAACAAATAACGGAGAAGCAATGTTTAAAAATTCAATCCCTAACGAAAAAGTAGGCCATGTAATTTTGTATGAAAATGGGCGGACAAAGGCAAATAAAACAGCTAATCATTTACATATAATACTTAATTACAAAGTCCAAACAATAAGATATTACGATGTACTGATATTCTTAGTATCCGGCAAGGTAGCGATAAGAGATGATACTAGAAGAGTGAACTTAATTAACATAAACTAGCTTCCGCCCGCGGCTTCGTCTTTATGAATGTCAAAACATCCATCCCCTATTTTACCCATATAAGGTTGGATTTTCCAAAAATTCTTTCTTAGTGGCTACCTACTCTTCACAAAGAATACACCCTCTAATTTTCAAGTCTCTAGGACCAGCGGTTTGGGCTGTCCGTTGATATCAACTATTTGTCAGTTAGTACTACCATTTTGTATGGGTACTAGCTTTCGCCCGCGGCTTCGCTCTTCGAAGCTTCCATCCCCTATTCTATAGGAATCGAATATTTAAAAATCCTTTCTTTATGGATACCTACTCTTCACAAATACACCCTCCAAGTTTCATGTCTCTAGGAGCAGTGGTTTGGGATGTGTGTTGATATATCAACAGTCAGTCAGTTAACCATTTTATATAGGTGTATATATAGACAAAGAAGTCATAGAGATGTGGAGCAGAGAGGTCAATAGCAAGTACCTGCGTGTGCATATAAATAAAGTAATAAACAAGTGTTTGATCTCTGCAGTAACTGTTTTGTTTGTCAAGTGAAAGTTAAGCTCTGATTTCTTTCGTTATTTTTTTAAGGATAAGTACAATTGGTTTGCTTAATTGTTTCATTTCATTTTCAAACTAGTTTTGTTTTGTGACTCTGTCTGCGTTTGTGTCAATTATCTTGGAAGCAGTATAGTCACTTATATCCGTGATCAGGTTCCAAGCTACCAACGTCCTATTCACATTACACATTGGTTATGTACTCTTATTATAATAACATTAGAAAGTCAAAATATTATTTTTTACTATCATCATATTAATTAAACAGACATGATAATATACCACAAGCCCATTGCCTCACAGCAGGACAAAGTCTTCTCAGAAAGATGAATGCACGTGCCTTGATCGACACGCTTGCTCAAGCCAGATTAGTAATTTCAAATAAGTTACAATGGTTTGAATGGTTAAGATAATATCGTCGGTGCTTTTATCCGCACGTATGTAACATTAGGGGATGCAAATAATACTTATGACTTATGACTTACGATGGGAACACTGGAACTCAATTATTTAATTACAATCACCAATGATGTTATAAGTAAAAAAGTGTAGATAGGTTATATGCAGTCAAAAAGTGGCACATTAAGAGTTTGCCAATTGGCAAACATGATACTGAGTATCGCGTTGACATTTGACGTTTATCTCTTTTTCACTCGCACTACTTTAATCATGTCATCCTCCTTTGACGTGTAATGTATGTGTGCGTTAGTGTGCCGTTTTTGAAGATAGAATTTCGTTTGGGTAACCTATCTACACTTTTTTTTACTTATAACATCATTGACAATCACATTTTAATTTATAAAGTGTAATATAAACCGAATAAACCGTTCTCAAACCATATCTTTACACTTCCTTATTGACAAAAATAACTTAATTTTCATAAAGATAAAGATTATAAAGTTCTCTTGTAAATATTGTTCTCGGTACAGAAACAGTAGGCAAATTAATGAAACTAATTAAATCTATCTACAAGTAATGAAGATAAAAAAATGTATTTACTAAGAAATATTTGTTTATAATAAAGTATTTTTTTATTTTCGAGGTAAACAATATTAATTGGTACCTTATTAAAATTATTGCTTATGAAGCTTTTAAGTCTTTTTTAAGGAAATGTAAAAAAAATACTTTTGTTCAAATTGTCACCACTTTTATGCAATTATAACGTTTTACCAATAATGCACGTATCATTGTAATAATTATAGTAAATGAAAATAATCTCTATAATTGGAGCAATTAACTTGAAAGCGCTTTAATTAAACATATTAATTCAAAAATACGTAGTTGTACACTTTGTACGTCGTCGATAAATGTTCCCATGCTGATTAAAAACATAGTAACATCGTAGAAACTATCATTTTCTATAAATAGTATATAACAAAGTCTCTTTTAGTGTCTTTCTGTTTGACCTTAAACTTGAGGCATTTATTTCACTTAGACAATATACAGATACCTATAAATTATCTAAAAGTAAGTTGGTTATTCAGAAAGGTGACGCTATAGTTTTTTTTTACAAAAACATAGGTAAATATCTATAGAGAAAAACAAGCAAGAACCTTTTTGTTTACCAAAAATCTATAGTTCTAAGCGAAATGTTTATCATTTTTTTTTGGGTGTGGGAAATCATCAAGTGACTGCTCCCGTCCTGGGTGCGGTGGGAGGGCGTGTCATACTTTTACTGAGTAAAACCCACTCATGTTCCTTCGGTTGCCCTTTATGTTCCGGGGTCACGGTAACTATTATAAACATTCCGCAACCCAAGGTTTATCATATTATGGTCAGTTTACCGAGCGACTGCCTATCAGATCTCCATAACCCCTACTGGGTAACACGATACCCCTTGGTAAGAATTGCCAGACTTTCTGGCTTTAACGACCCTTAGCGTCTGTTAAAGATATAAGAATGATAAGGTTTTTCACATGGTAAAGAGATAGTTTGCCCATTGCAGAGCACTTACTCGTATTCACTTTCTAGCTCTCTCGCGGTTATACCCGCGTTGTGGGTCACTTTACTCTGCTCCCGTGTGTCGTAGCGTGATGACAATATAATATAGTCTTTCTCGATAAATGGTCTATCCAACACATACAGAACTTTTCAATTTGGATCAATAGTTCCAGAGATCACCGCGTTCAACCGAAGAAAGACACAAAATGCAAAACTAACTCTGTCTGTCTGACTGACTCTCAAAACTATAATTGAAGCAATTTGAATGAAATTTGGTACAAAGATAGTCCATATCCTGAGAAAGAACATAGGATAGTTTTTATATCAAAAATCCCACGGGAAACACACGGGTAAACTAACTTTTTACTTAAGACATTATCATTACATAGTATAAAACAAAGTCGCTATCCTCTGTCTGTCCATATTTATGCTTAGATCTTTAAAACTACGCAACGGATTTTGATGCGGTTTTTTTAATAGATAGAGTGATTCTTAAGGAAGGTTTATATGTATAATACATGCATAATATAGTAGAGAAAAGCCGGGATTTTTAAAGATTTGTAAAACCCGTGCGAAGCGCGGGCGGGTCGCTAGTATTACTATAATGTGCAACGAAAAGACGTGCAGAAATAAAAGTTAATTTTAAAATTAACAGGAAAAACTTAATTCCCAAACTAACATTCCAATACAAAACTTAATTCATCTCATTTTTCTCAATTACCGTCTTGTACCTAATATCTACATATAAATGAGATGTTAGTCAAAAGGTCATGTTTATCAAGTCACGGCGGCATCGCGTGAACATCGAGATCGCGACGAGAATAGGTGCGCAGGCGCAATATACGGGATATTTAAAGATTATTGTGTGTTAGTCATTTAATTTAAATATTTGTATTAAACGACGTTTTAGGTGTTACAAGGCCTTTGAATTAGACACGAGTGTGTACCGTGTTGAGTACACGTGTAAGTTTTTTACCGGTCCCTGAGATGGCAACTGCGAGGCGACCATTTCTGTGGTGGTGACCATTTAAACCTTCGAACACTCGTGATTCGAGACACAATAAAAAGACAAGAGTAGCGCGACAGCCGGCTGTCGCTTGGTCGTCGAAAGGTTAACATCAAATAAGCCAGTAGTTGGTTTGACATTGAATGTTATAACCGTGGTTAGGAAAAAATTAAGAATTCCTTACGTTTCTTGTTTTACCACAAGAGGAAAAGAACTAAGGGTTTGTATTAAATAAAAAATACCACATATTAATATATTTTTTTGTGAAACTAAAATTCGAAAAGTCAGACTTTTTGATTTTAAAGTTAAGTTACTGGACACATTAATCCAAATTACGTCGCAAAATTTTAAATAGAATTTATCATGAGGAATTTCGAACGCATAATTTCCGACAGTCATGCTGCTACGCTAAACGTGCTTGCTACGAAACCGCTACGAGATTTCAGACGTCTACGTGCGCTACGAACGTTCAATTTATTTTTAACTAATTTTAGAGTAGGCTCTCTTATTAACCGACTTAAAAAAAATCGCTAGTTCTCGTTCAATTAAGTCGAAAAAAAAATTACATTATTATTAATATGAATTTTTGAGAGTGGTTTCGGACGATACTTTTTTTTTAGAATATTGTAAATATAAGTTTATTAGCTTCTTATGTCCCTCTATAATTCGTTAATATTTATGGTTTTTCATTCTGACCGTACAAAATTCGCTTAAAATCACTCCTTACAAATATTACTAGTAATCAGCAAAATCATATTTATTTTGTAAGTAAGTTATAAACATAACACTTTTACACGTCAATATTGTTTTTTTTTTTTTAATAAATTTGCCGTGTCGACCAGAACGGACTCAAGAGACCTAAACACATACTAAGACGGTATGGAATATATGACATTTTAGATCTCAAACAAGAGATCTAATTATAATTATGATACAAATGAATGGCCCCTCCATTGTGGAGTTTATCACTCGACTCCGTTAACACAGCTCGTGATATCTTCAAATTAGTTTAATTACATACAGTTCACAGTTCAAACTGACAGTTTTTTATTACCTCTCCCGCTCTACTAAGATATAATTAATTAAAATTTAGTTCCGTGTCACATTTTGTTATAATTAATGGAAATATACTGAGCTTTCCGTTGTGATTTAAATATTCATAGGTTTTAGATTGAGAATAAGCTGTCTTAAATGTTTTTGGAGGTTGTGGAAATAAAATGTTATAGCTAGGAGCAACAGTTTTTAATTATAAAGAATTAATAAAACAAGTATTTTGTATAAGAAAGATAAATCAGTTTAAATATATCGATGGGGTAGTTAAAAATCTACTACATACATCGTTTTCATCGGAATAAAAAAGGTTAAATATCCAAATCATTCAAACCTACCAAAGCTTCATTAAGCTATTTAAGTTTTATAAAATTTAATTTATTATAAACCATGTTCAGCAATTATTACAATCACATAACTAATAACTAAACTAGGCTAATTATCTAGAATATTATTAACCGACTTCAAAAAGGAGGAGGTTCTCAATTCGTCTGTATTTTTTTTTTTTGTATGTTTGTTACGCGATATCTCCGTCAATTGTAAACGGATTTTGATGGTTCTTTTTTTGTTTGATAAGTCATGATTCAGGGGTGGTCCCATATAAATTTTGTGGCGATCGGTTCAGTGCTTCTCGAAAAATTCACCAAGAACAAATAATATTGACGAAATTTTCATAGACGATGTGTGCTTTGTCTTCAAGTTTCTATTTTCGTTTTATAAGATTGTTAGTAGTTTTATTTTGAAAATAAATTACTTTGAAAGATACTATACACAGTCAAACATTGGGAGTCGACACTAAAAAGTAAAAAATAAAAAACTTTTTTCAAAAAAATGATAACCGCCTTCAAAAACTAAAAACCCAAAAATAACTATAATTTCGGAAGTCGGTGGCTTCTCTTCTGCCAGTCAATTTATCTGAGTTTGTGTTGCCACCGACTTCCGAAATTTTAGTTATTTTTGGGTTTTTTAGTTTTTGAAGGCGGTTATTATTTTTTTGAAAAAGGTTTTTTTAATACCTAGAAACACAGCCCATCTATTTTCCCACAGAACGGATAATCAAATCATGAAAGTTGGAAAAGTCAAGTATCTCACACGAGTAATTAACAATCTATGACTAATGCTGGAATAATTAATTATTCCATGTAATTAATTATTGCGTGTACGTAGTTATGGGTAGCGTCACTATGTTCCGGTTTGAGGCACATGAGTGTCGTAATTATAGGTACATGAGGTGAGGCATATCATCTCTGGGGTTGCGGAATAGTTCTAATAGTTACTGCGGCCCCGGAAAGGGGAACCGAAAGAACAAGGGTGGGTTTTAGTCAGTACAAATCTGACATTCCCTCCCGCCCCGCCCAAGGTGGGAGAAGTCGTTATTTCCCGTCGATAAAAAAAGGCATAGGTATCATCTCTGTCTCTCGGATAGCAACGCATATGCAATGCCTCTGGGATTGTTGATCTGTGATATACTGTGATAAAAAAGCTCCAAAACTTAATTCATTCTAGCTTAACACCTATAGACAAGAAATACGCCCCAACATTGATTATCTCTGTAGGTACCAAGAAAAAACTACCTCCTACTACATAGTAGTAAATATTTGTATAGTATCGCTGATATATGGGTCAGGATCGAGCATTATCTGCAAAGATAAGGAACTCAAGCATTCACATATTTTGTTTTCCCGTAGGCATAACAATATAACACCTATAGTTGATGTTTTTGTTAATTCATGCTGATTATCTGCCGTCCGGGTTGGTCATGCTTGCGAAACTCAATAGATATCTTGGGTAAAACAGGGCTATCTGATCTCAAACAAAGCAGGACCTGTACTAGAAACCAGACATCTGATATACATTCTTAATACTTATAGAATTTATAAATGCTAAACTGGTAAACTGATTCACTATTGATATATCAACGCACACGGTTCTCGCACATTTTTGACCAATACGATTGTATGGACTTTAAAAGAGACTTTGACCTCTGAGTTTGTTTCGGATGTTTCTTCTCAGAGCAGTCCAGCTACGAAACACCGGCCCCATCGTTCGCTTAAAAAAACAAAAAAAAAAAAAAAACAAAAAATTTGACGTGTAAAAGTGTTATGATATAACCTATTTACAAAATAAATATGATTTTATGATTTTTTATGATTTTAAACGCATAGCACAAACCGCTGATCTTACAGACATGAAACTTGCAGGGTGTGTTCTTTGTAAAAAGTAGGTAATCACTAAGAAAGTATTTTTTGGCAATTCCAAATTTTGTATTTTTTTTCAATTTGGTAATAAAGACTGCGGAATGTTTATAATAGTTACCGTGACCCCGGAACATAAAGGGCAACCGAAGGAACGTGAGGGTTTTAGTCAGTAAAAGTCTGACACGCCCTTCCGCCGCACCCAGGACGGGAACAGTCATTTGATGATTTCCCACTCCCCAAAAAAAGGGGTAATAAAAGGGATGAATGTATTGACAATCACGTGAGCCGCTAGCGAAAGCTATATTAATAACACCTAGTCCAGATACAAAACAAAAAATCACGTTCATCACTCAAAGATTTCTAGAAAACGAACCCATGCCCTCTGGCTTAGCAGTCAGGGTCACACCACTAGACTAACAGGCCGATGATGAATAGTTATGCACACTAAAGATAAATACATAAACAAACACAGGTGCACTCCGTTTTTCAGAAAAGAGACGCATGACTAATGACTTTACACGGTTTTCCAGAAACGGTTTCTCCCAGTAAAAAAGTCGGGCTGTTACTGTGAAATTCATAATGGAAATACCCAAAGTCCGAAATCACGATTCTACTAAATCAGGATCCCGCTTAATACATAGTGCACGCGCTTCTTACTGATATTTTACCAGTTTAGGAGAACCTTAAGGGCAAAACAACGCATATTTATATTCAGCTTTATTCCACTAAAGACGTCGATTGTAGAGCTGAATAAATGTGAGTAGCACCGCATTAGCGCGGTAGCTGACCGCATTGATCACGATAATCGTCAATTAAAAAAGGAGAAGTAATATTTTAGTTCAATTGCGTTTCTAGGCAAAGTTGATATACAAACCGGAACCCAGCAATGGTGCTTTGCAGCTAAAATTGGTGCAGTGTGTGTCCTATTGAAACTTACAGAATCACAGCTGACTCAGGCAAACAACAATAAAATATGGCAGACTGATTGATTAGTGGTTGGGTGATATATCTATGCTCAATCCTATAGCCAGGTCCTAGACACCTGAAATTTTGAGGTTATATTCTTTGTAAAGAGGAAGTATTGTCAATCTAATATCTGCGGTAAGTATCCATCCTCTTAGAAAGGATTTTTGGAAATTCGTCCCCCCAAAAGAGTTTAAATAGTGGATGGAAGGCTGACTACTATAGCTTATAAGCTATATTACTGTATAGTTTTATCAAAATCCGTTCAATAGTTTTCGCGTGAAAGCGTAACAACATCCATACATACAAACTTTAACATTTATAATATCAGTAAGATATGATTATTTAAACCGTTTAAAAGTCAATAAACTCGAAACATATGTTTGGGTGACGTATTCGCAACGTAACGAGTCCGTGACGTGTCCACCGATATTAATACGTACGGACGTCACACATTGACTAATTAACATACGAACATAATTATATTGTTCTATTTATAATTTGTGCGTGAAATTTATTATTAGATTTGTTTAATTAACCCCGCGTTACTGGCAGACCAGAGTAACCTGAACCATTTGTGATTATATTTATATAACTATTTATTATTAAAGATTTACAGGTACACGTTTTCAAGGGTTTGTATGGCAAAATATTTCGTACGGTTTTTTAATTATTGAGATTAAAAGTTTTTAAAGTGGAGCCTAATTAAACCGTCTATAGCACGTGATTCGAGACACAATAAAAAGACAATAGGAGTGCGACAGCCGGCTGTCGCTTGGTCGTTGAAAGGTTCAAAGCAAAAACGTCATTGTTGGCCGAACATTCTTCTATTGTTCTCTAAAATTTCTTTAATCAGGAGCTTAGCAATCGAAAATGATGGCCAGGGCAAAAATTTGCGCCTGAGGTGTAAATAATATGTATGTATATTATATACTAGCTTCTGCCCGCGGCTTCGCTCGCGTTAGAAAGAGACAAAAAGTAGCCTATGTTACTCTCCATCCCTTCAACTATCTCCACTTAAAAAATCACGTCAATCCGTCGCTACGTTTTGCCGTGAAAAAAAGACAAACAGACAGACAGACAGACAGACACACTTTCCCATATTTATAATATTAGTATGGATGTAACTTTATGTCCTGATACCATACTGATTAGCGATTAGGCACGGGCCCTATCAGCCTCAATCTAGATACGCTTTACTCTCTCATCTCGGTTTATATGTAATTAAAAACCATCATATTTTATTTATTTGTGTCTTTAACACAACAACAATGTTATTAAACAGGTCAAACTAGGTAAAAATATTTCACAGACTGCATTTTTTGCAACATAAAGAACAATCTTATAATAAATCTTACAATGCCTGACTTGTTAAAACTACGATCAAAGTCCATAGTATATTTTTAGCGAAGTTTGCAAAAACTATTCGTAGACGACCTTAACCTAGCATGCTGGCCTAGCGTGTACCGCGCGGTCCAAAGTTCGGTTCCTGGCCCAGCACTATGTGTTCACCTGATCAGCCGCAAGTGTATGCTGTTATTACATCATCTTTAATTACTAATTACACGAATAATTAGTAAGAACAGATGTTCATTTTACTAATTGCTCTCTTTGTAGATAGTGGGAACTTTCTTCAATAAAGTAATATGAAACATTTGCGTCGAAATCAGAGTCAGAATCAATTACTTCACTATGACCTCTGAATGGTATTTTTTACCTTATGTAAAGAATTTAAATAATTTAATCTAACCTGGTTTTGCCAAAAGTTAGTATCGTATGATAAATATTCGTAGTAAGGAAACTTTAGCAAACATTTTAAAACAATAAACATCTTTTGTTAAAATATTCACAGTGTAAAGTTAGTTAACTTTGTTGCTATAGTGACAAAATTGCCATCTATTATAGTGGTGTATTGGAACCTTTTTTTTTTTTTTTTGGTGAGTGGGAAATCATCCAATGACTGCTCCCGTCCTGGGGTATTTGAACCTTTGTAATCTATACTACTATTATGAATCTGAAGAGTTTGTTTAATTAAACGCGCTAATCTCAGGAACCACGGGGTCGAATTAGAAAATTCTTTGAGTGTTGGATAGCCCATTTATTAGGGAAAGTAATAAGGCATTATATCGTTACGCTACGTCATACGGGTGCGAGGTAATAACAAAAGATGCGAATAAAACCGCGAGGGACAGCTACTTTTTAGATTTTTTAAGCCTTGTCTTGAAACTGGAGTATTAACAATATTTTCTCTCAATTTCTATTAACCTTATAATAGGGATGACGACAACATAAAAAAATGGCATTCTGTTTAGTCCGTCTTGTAGATCGGCCAAAAATACGGGACACGTATTTTTTGCTGGATCAAAACAATAAAAAAATGCAAAGCTCTGGAGCAACAAAGTTCTGGAGTGGGGGCTTTTGACGTCACCGTGCTGCAAAAAGTGTATAAAATCGTGACGTCACGCGCAACTTCAACGCACTGTATCGTCGTCATTTTTCGTTTACGAGAAAAAAGAAAAAATACGTGTCCAAATTTTTTTAATAATCTATCTGACGTACTAATTACTTATTTTTCGTCGTGTCGCCTATTGTACAAGTCAATTAATTTACAGTTTTCATCTCTGAATTTATACTAGTATTTTAATGAAGGATTATGTTAGCCATTTTTTTAATAAAGATTTAATTATAACGGTTTATATTTATAAAATATGTTGTGTTCAAATTTGTCAAGGTGTGCAAGAGGATAGAGTGAAATTAAACTAATTTAGCACACCCCTTTTGCACAGCCTTTTTGCACATGCTTTGTGCACAGAACACAACAAATAAATAATGTGCAAAAAAGCAAGCTACACGTAAGGGTTTCTAGTTAGAAATTCTAAGGTCTCAAAGCTTACCTTCAACAGGGAATATAATCTTCTGCTCAGTTCTGCCGTAATAGTCGTCGAACTCCGGCGGCTTGTTAGTACCCTCACTGAGGGTCTGTCCTTGCGCCACCGGCATCGGCAGGCTGTTCACCGGCAGCGCCACCGCCGGCTTCTTACTCAACCGCAACTTCTTCAGAATCTGCTGCTTCACGAACTCTATCCTGACCTGCGTCAGCTCAGTGACACTGAGATCGCCATTAGCGCAGTTCGCACAACTACCCAACAACTCCCCCTCCAAACTTACAAAGTTACTGACTAGAATAAACACGATCACACTCATTAATTTACCCATCGCGGTAAATTCCTACGTCGCAGACAATTGAAATAATAGAGGAGATCGAGCCGCATGCGTGCGGTGAGGACGACGAGCGGTGCGCAACTGACGACGCGTGAAAAAATACACGGATTAAATATGATGCGTGTACGCCTCGCGGGCTGGGGGTGTTCCGTGGACGTTTTTTTACGTTTATCGGAGCATTGTTCGTGGTATCGCCACCCCGGAGGTCGCCGCGTGGACAATGGACTTGCGTGATACTCGAAGGTATAATAAATCAACGCTTTCACAGGCTTTGTTGTGTTTTCCTTTAGTTTACGAGTGTGTGAAGCTTCGGTATCGTTGTTTTGTTGTTTGTGTCGCTGTCCCTGTCTAGTAATGTCCTGGGGGCAAAGTCTCGGCTCGTTTGAGATGCAAGCGTGTGGTGTCTGACAGAGGCGATAGCGTTTAGTCTGATATATCTGTTGCAGTAATGTAAGAAGTGGGTCAATGAACTCTTCAACGGTTATTTCTTATAGTTGGTTGAATTTTATAAGTCCTTTTCAGTTAAAATTTAATCTAGAAGCTAGATAATAAAAATAGTCATAAAGATAACGATAGAAAACTTAATTATGAATATATCGGCTCCTTTTACTTTTGCTACTGTCTATTATCCAAAGGTCGTTCACTCAAACCTTTTTTCATCGAAAAATAATTAAGCTGATGGACCAAAGGAAAACTTGGCCCTTCATCAACCGCCTCGCTTCATCTCCTACCCTGGTCTTCATCCGGGTAAGGAGGTCAAGTAATATCTCTCAATGTAGACCACGACCTATACCAGACTCTACCGGAACTCTATCGGCTTTTAATAGAGACAGTTATCGAAGCAAGTTCCGGAGTTACGTCATCCGGGGTTGAAGTACATCCCCATGGCAATATTGATAAAAAGGACAGATCAATAAAGCCAATTGCAATTTCGGAAGCCGGTGGCTTTGTTTCTGTTTCATGTAATTGCCACCCACTTCCAAAATTGCAGTTACGTTTTTTAGGGTTCCGTAGTCAACTAGGAACCCTTATAGTTTCGCCATGTCTGTCTGTCTGTCCGTCCGTCCTCGCTTAATCTCTGTGACCGTTAGCACTAGAAAGCTGAAATTTGGTACCAATATGTGTATCAATCACACCGACAAAGTGGTAAAATAAAAATTGGAAAAAAACGTTTTATTAAGGTAGCCCCCCTATATGTAAATAGGGAAGTGGTTTTTTTTTTAATTTCCACCCTGACGTGTGATATATTGTTGGATAGGTATTTAAAAATGAACAGGGGCTTACTAAAATCATTTTTTGATAATGTCAATAATTTCGGAAATAATCGCTCCAAAAGGAAAAATCAAAGCGTCCCCTCCCCTCTAACTTTTGACCCGTAGGTTTAAAAAATATGAAAAAAATCTGGAAAGTAGAACTTTACAAGGACTTTCTAGGAAAATTATTTAGAACTTGATAGAAAGAACAGTTTTTGTACAAAAAAGACAAAAAGGTTGTACAAAATAATTTCTGCGTACTTAGTATGTCAACGTAACAAATAGCCTTTTTTAAACTTATGTACTAATATAATAATTAAACTTATACGTAGGTACACTTACTGTGACGGATGGGAAACTACGGAACCCTACATTGAGCGTGGCCCGACACGCTCTTAGCCGGTTTTTGATTATTTAATTATTGTTTAGTATATCTCTTTCTTTCAGAATAATATACCCTATGTCACTTCCACATCTGAGACGAATTAAATGACACCTCAAATGTCGAAATCCGTTTAGAGTCCGTTCACACAGACCGGCTCAGAGAGGAGAGCAGAATCTTATTACGTTGAAAACAGAGTTTTTAGTATCTGTAGTAAGGTTTATTTTTGTATGTGCACTGCAGCTTTTGTCATTAAGAATGCTTGAAGGCGCTTGGTGTAAAATAATAAGAGGAGCTGACCGGCTCCGATCGCGTACTTTTTCTCGATCGTGCAGCCGTTTGGCTCCGACTGCATGGTTTAGGCTGTAGTGCGAGCCATAGAATGAGACATACATACATACGCTTGAAAAACGTAACCCTCAATTCGGCAGTCTGGTAAAAAACAGACCAAATGAGATTTTGTTCCATCGTCTAATGTGTAATAAGCAAAAACGTCAAGCGCAGACCTTTAGACTGACCTGTTGGTCTAGTGTTAGTGACCCTGACTGCTAAACCGGAGATCGTGGGTCCAATTTCCATTCAGAAAAACCCTGTTTGATTATGATTTTTTGGTCTGTATCTAGGTGTAGTTTATAAAAAACTAGCTGTCCCCCACGGTTTCACCCGCGTTATATCAGATTTTTGGTTACTAAAAAAAGAAGATAAAAAGTATTGTGTGTCCGTCTCCTGGGGGCCTACCACAAGCCCTTATAGCAGTATTACTTCGATATTACTTTCAGTGGAAAAGAGACGGCGCTAGACAACAACAGTCTCTTTTTGTTGTCACTTGCACACTCTGGAACAGGAATAAAACAGTCCTACTTTAAATGTCATGGTAACCCACCTGGTCCTAAGCTACCTCCCCACCAATTTTCAGGCAAATCGGTTCTGCCGTTCTTGAGTTATAATAAAATGTGTAACTAACAGGACTTTCTTTTATATATACAGATGTATTCTATTAGTTTTTAGATTACCATAGTACGAGCTCTGTATAGGTTAGGTAGGATCCATGTGTGCCAAGATATTTTTAATTCATGCAAATTCCAAAACTTACAGCCCTTTGACAGACGGACGGGCAAATATATTATTAACCAGTAAATCAAATCATTATTTATAGTTTTACCCACAAATAGTATATCTACCGATCCCTGAATATAATTGTAATTTATGTTTTTATTTGTATGCATAGGTTATTGTTTTTAATTCTTATATTTTTGTGTTAATTAATGTAATTGTGCCCTGTGCCGTTTTAATTAACTATGAATAAATATGTAAATAGACATCACCGTAATACGGTCTCATTTGACGCCTTTTGAGTGCGATAAAAGTATTATTAAGTCATCTTTTTGATCAGTGTGGCCAAGATAATAAACAATGCTAAGCAAAAGCTTATTTAACATATAAATAAATTTCACCCAAACTAAACAAACAATCATGCTTATCACACCAAAGTCCTGGGCGGGAATCAAGCCCACGGCCTTTGTCTTCGCAGTCAGGGCCACTAACCACTAGACCTACAGGCTTATATTGTTAAAAGAAATGGAAATAGTGTGGAAGCTTCCTACTAAAATTGAAATCTTTGTTCACCAATCCAATATGATTTATTTATAAAGTACCGCCTTTTGGGAACGCCTATTTGGAGTACTTTACTCTGATAGGCTGCCATTGTTATCAGTTATTATCAATGTTAAAATGCTTCTTTATTTTAGTACTAATTAACGAATTCAACATTATTTTGTTTTGTTATAAAAAAAAAAATACTTTATTTCAGACCGTGGTCCATAATTGTTAGTAATCACAATCCTTAAAAAACTATGTTAGTAAAAGATACAATGGGTTTATTAATTTAAATATCTTTTGCGTTCACTTGACACACCGGGTACATGCACATGTACATGCACCCAGTGTGCCAAAGTGGCGCAGATTATGTGATTATTTAATTTGCTAATTTAATAGCTTTTAAAGATGAAATCGCCGATGCCTAATCCTAAGGCAGTTAGTTAAGTCTTGTCACGGATTGCTCTTTTATTTTATGTCATTCGAAAATTGTAACTTAAAATAATTTAAGACAATTCGGATGTGTCAAGAAGTAAGTCTTTAAAAAAATTTAAGCGATATGCTTGTTCCAAAAAGAGTAGGTTTCTCTGGAGAAGAACGGGCAGTAAATTTCAGTCTTTATGTAAATTTAAAAGTTGATCTTAATTGATCTCTGTTTAAAGACATCGGCAATATCAGAGGCCTTGCAGAGGTATTACCATATTAGAGGTATAGGTCTCATGTGCCCGTAATTACACGTGTAGCCACAATCTTCAACTGCAACCCTGTAATACTAAGTTGTAATAAAACCACAACCGAAACTTAGTTTTGTTAAGTTACTGATAAGCGTAATATGTAATGTAATGTTAATGAATAAATGTTTTATGAATATATTTATAATATATATATTTAGCAAATAAACATTTTATGAATTATATTTAACTACTTTTATTATTGGATAATTACTAATAATAGAAAATAAATAAAACTAAATTATATAAATTAAACATAATATGTACAAAACTTATAAATAATACTAAAATAAATATATACAAGTTATAAAAAGAAGGGCTCACAGGGCATCAAAAAACTCGTCCGCATCGCTGTCGACAGAACAGGTGCCCAAAAGGCTGGCAGCATTGCCACGTTATATATATATTATATCGAGGGTTCCGGGGTCAAACCCGGTAAGTACAAAAAACCTACTTTCGAGATATTCAATGTTAAAAGTTCGCAGACGAGAAAAACTTGAATTAAAAAATAAATCGGAAAGTAATATTTTTTAAAAATAACATGTATTAATATAGATGCAATTTACGTGGTTTTCAATTGAGTATCGTATTTAGTTTTTTTATGAGAAAATATATTGTACTCAAGGGTACCGACATATTGGATTTTAGCTCAAATAAAAAAGCCATTTCCTGTGTTTAAAGTTTAATAAAAATGTGAAAAAATATTCGTTTTGAATTGTTATTACTTATAGCTTAACATAAAACGTTCTTTGGTACATAAGAGTAAAAAATATTTAACACTAGCTTTTGCCCGCGACTTCCTTCGCGTGGAATAATAGTTCCCGTTTCCGGGGGATTTCTGGGATGAAAACTATCCTATGTCCTTTCTCGGGTCCCAGACTATGTCTGTACCAAATTTCATTCAAAATTGGTTTAGTAGTTTAGGCGTGAAGAAGCGACAGACAGACAGACAGACTGGCAGAGTTACTTTCGCATTTATAATATTAGTACGGATTAACTGTGGAACTATCTTGAGCGTACACAAAAAGATTATTGGGGTAGTATAAGCGTGAAAGAGCTACATTGACCATGGTAAAAGCATCCAAAACATATCCAATGGCATTTTTATTTTTGATGGATATGAAATCATCAAATGACTTCTCCCGCCCCTGAAGAGGGAAGGAATGTCAGATTTTTACTGACTAAAATCCAATAATGTCCCTTCGGTTACCCTTATATATTCCGGGGCCGCGGTAACTAAGCATCGACACGCCGTCGACACGGGTCTGGTCCTAGTCGGGCGGCGAGCTACCTACCGCTCGCCTTCCGCAGGCCCACGCCTCTAGTGGCCATCATCTTGCGACTTTCGACAACTAAGCCTGGGTTTCTTTCCGGGGCGGGAAGCTTGACGCTGCCTCACGCGCCCCACCGCTTTCGTCTCCAGCGTGTCTACTTCGCAGGAGGCGACGGCTTCCTATTCAGTCTCGCCCCGAAGCATGGCCTGAACCAGCGCCGATCGCCTCTGCAACGACACGGTGGTGGTTCGCCCAAGCGGGGCCTACCTCCACCGTATGCTACACCGTGTCACGCAGGCGTCACTTCCGCCCGAATCCGACATAGGAACCTCCCGAAATGTCCGTGTGCGGTGAGGACCTGTGTCGGGCGATACGTGAGAGTGTCGAGGCGTCATTCCAGCCACTCCTCAAAGAGGGATGACCAGCAATGAGTTGCGACAGACGCAGTCTCCATGAGATCCCGCCGGAGCTCTGTGTGCTGAGTGTGTGTGAGTTTCACCCCAGCGTTGCACTTCCACGCGCCACTGTGCGTGGTACCCACACCGGTATGCCCCGGCAAGGATCAGGCAGGCAGGAGATCTTGCGGTATCCATGCACCATCCGCAGACCTCCACAACCCAGTAACTGGGCGACGATACCCTTTGGTTCGACTGGTCAAACTTTCTGGCTTCTGAATACCCGTAACGTCAAAGTTCTACGAATGACAACCGGGGCTTAACATGCTTTCCGAGGCACGGGATGTCAGTGATAGAAAGTACATATAAATTGAAAAAGTCACATTGGTGCTTGCCCGGAATCGAATCCGTAACCTCTTACACGCGCCTTTATGACGACCCAGATGTGTTATTCTTATGTATAAGCTACGAATATCTTGCAAAGCCATCTTTATTGTACACCAATAGGACAAAAACAATAATAAGGCTCAACGACGGATGTTGGGTTTGAGTGTCTTTTGGATCTAGTTTTAGGTGTGTTTGGATTCGTATTTAAAACGTCTGTCTCGCGAAAATTGTTTGACATGTCGTAGTTGAAGTAAATTTTTAAATCTCTTTTTACATATCGAATTCTTTAAATTTTTAGCCAGTTCACGGTCTCTTTGTTACCATCTTTATTTTTAGTTTTCATTACAGCAGCACTTAGTTTTTTTATGATAGTAAACACTAACTTTCAACGTTTTTTGTAATTATTTTGATGCGTGCGCTTGCTCAACGGTCGCTATCGCACCGCGAACTGACCGGCACGGTGCGCGCGGCGCGTGTCCTCTGCGTAGGTACTACTCAACCACTCTTATTGGATTTCACCTCACATAAAATAAAAAATAAAATGTTAAAAAATAATTGCGACAATCCGATAACTAAACTTTACGTATTATTTTTAAATATGGGTTTTCAGAAAAACACCACAATTATATTTATTGGATTTTATACTAAAACAAAATATGCATAAGTTAAATAATATCGTTAAAGTACAATCCGACAAATATGGTTAATAGCTTCTGGTTATTATTAAAAATAACTTTACTATAATATCGTAAGAAGCGAAACCCGTTAAAGATTAATAACTGGTGTTACTTTGTAGATCTAGTTAAATTTGGCCAAAAAACGTTTGCCCTAAACACCCATAAATATACGTTATGTGTTTCTTCCACTAAATAAAACCAAAATCTCAAGCTTTACGTCTACTTATACTATATTATACCGATGTTGTAGTTAATACATACAATACTTATTGGGTTATTAACTCAGCCTTTTCAGTGATCCTTATTAAATCGGTTTATCTGTAAATACCATTAAAAAGAGCGCAAAAAATGCATTATAACTGCACTTTTAGGTAAAAATCTCAATTTTTGTTACTTATCGGGTTTGACGCCGTAACCCTCGATATATATAATTATATACAGTAGCTGGCCAAATTATTAGGGACAGTGTCATGATTTTTGTATTATGAAGTTGGATTGATTTTTTCAGAAAAGTGATTGGTTGTAGACTTCAGTGGTATTTTTTATTAAAAAACCTTATTATTTAAGATTATAAAAACAAGAAACATGAAGGTGAAATTAAACCTGGTAATTTGTTAAAAAAATAACGCATTAATAAGTTAAAAGTAAATATTTTGTGTATAACTTAATATTTTGCGACATCGCCGCCAATAGCTCGTATAAGACGTTTTATACGTTCTATACATTATATAACAGGTTGTTTAGGCTTGTGTCATGATAAAACTCATTTCAATGAACTGCAATGAGCTGGTGTTTAGTGGTTACGAAGTGCTTAACGATAGCCCTCTTGATGAGCTTCTGCATGTTCACAATAGAGTTCGTATCTGGTGAATTATCTAGTTAGTGCAAAAAATATTTATTTATTTTTCAGACAGGAATACTTTAACACTCTTGGCCTTGATATACGATGTAGAATCGTGCATAAAATTTAACTCTCCGGCTACTGGGCACCCATTCTTCGACCTGCGGCCGTAATTCAGTTTCTAGTACTAACTTGTACAGATCTTGCCTTGTGGTCACTTTCACGAAATATAGACACCCCATGCTTTTAGCTGAGATGTTAAATCACACAATGATGCTACCTGGTTGTTAAGTTTTCCCTAAAAAGCAAACTGCATGGAGCTGTTCTCGCACAATTCCACGATGTGTACGACTGCAAATGAGCTCTTATCGACCTCCACTTGAAAAAAATATTCGTCGGAGAGGCATACACAGAAAATAATGCAATAATTACTGAATAGTGTATTTCAGACGTATGGGAATATTAAAAGTAATATTATTAACCGATTCCAGTCTGCCACTGTCATACTTCGGTGTTGCTAGGCCCACTGCAGTCGTTTCTACTTCATGGTCTCGGTGAGGCGCGATTTTTTGATCGGCCGGCGATTTATCCAATTCTTCTCGGCCAACCTCCGTCAAACTGCCCGATCGAATACTTCTATTTTCTTGTCTTATCCCTTGTTTATAATCGTAGTCCGGGAAACAATACACTTTTTATCATGTTTTAGGCAGATATCTCTGTTTTTAAGGTCAGAACAAATAGTGGTGATCCGTTTTTTTGCCACATTTTTTCACACTCTGTGTTTTTAGAAGTTTGTTCTGATCAGATTTTACTTTAATACTGTTTACTTCAGACTTTTAAACACCTGTAATAGCTGTGAAATCTTTCAGAGAATGTGTAAAATACAGAACCAACGTTTTTATTTTTATAAACTTTCATAGAGACGTGTCTACAGCTTTGTCCATTTTAAAAAGGCGAAATTTTAAACGTATCACGTAATATCGTTCTCAAAACTTAATATTTTGTATTCAATTTAAGAAAAATAGGACATCATTAGAAACAATATCTGCGGTTTGATTAGTTTTAACAGAAACATCTTGTAAAATTAAAACCAAAAATAGTTTTTGCCATCAATGAAACAGAAGTAATTTTCAACTGAAGTTAACAAAATTGCTACATATTATAAGCTATACCACTTTTTTTGAAATGACTCGATCACATGGTGGAATCACATATCAAAATTAATAATAATAATACCAGGAGCAAAACCATACCAGAAAAACCTATATAACATTATTTATTTTCTTGAAAAAGGTGTTTGAACAAAAAAATGTTGCTCAATGAATACTGTCCCTAATAATTTGGCCACCGATGGTATATATATATATTTCAATTACTATAAAATGGGGTAAAATTTGGGATGAAAGATTGCGCGGGTGTAGCCGCATATAGTAGATGTATTTTTTTACCATTTAAAAGTTATCTGATGAAATTGTCTGGGACTAAATATATTCAGTTCGTTAGATAGTTGACCGACCCTAACATACTTAGACCTGGCTGATGTAATCAAATGGATTTTTACATGATTCGTTTGCCATCGATAACTTGTAGTATTTATGGGTCAACATGTAGCAATGAGCGTTTTTTTTAACCTACTTTCGTTACGATTGGTGTTAAAAATTGCCAAATACGGGAAGTTGATAAATAAAGGTAGCTCTGTCAAACTATTATCTCTTAAAATTAAGTTAAACGCTGTTTTTACTCACACGTGATGATCGTCACATGTTTGATGGCGTCCTACTTTAGGTTTACCAATTAGCTGACTCCACACAATAACACGTCTACCCAACTTATCTAGTTTATAAGAAAACTTAAATTTTGCATGCTGAAAGGCAGAATGTATAAGGCTAGTTATCAAATTGTACCACCTCAATGTATTAAGTACCTACATTCTAATGCCTTTACTAATAATCACTGTGTAAAGTTATGCAATGAATAAAGCCTGTGTAACCATACATTTTTTGACGTATAAACCTGTCATAACTTTATGCAGCGTTTATTAGTAAGGCGCTAAGCAAATAAATAAATCTATTCTATTCTATTCCAACACTTATTCTGTGTACTCTGTCGACTATTTGTTTTCTACCGGATCACCTGGTTTTGGAGACGTTCTCTTACAGAGGTTAGAAGCGTACCCTTTTTCATAGCTCCCTGAATTAATTTTGTACTCTACTGTAATTTAGCCGTGTGTAAGTATTCCGAATATGTTATTTTCTTGGGGTTGTGCACCCAAAGGGTAAAATGGGACCCTATTATTAAGACTTCGCTGTCTGTCACCAGGCTGTACTCATGAGCCGTGATAGTTAGAGTTAAAATTTGCCCAGATGATATATTTCTGTTGTCGCTATAACAACTAATAAAAAAACTGAATAAAGTAAATACTTAAGGGGGTTCTCATACTACAAACGTGTCTTTTGAACTGTTTTTCGCTGCTTATAGTTTTATTCAGGTAATTCCAAGAAACAACAAGAACAAGTTTGTTGAACTTTGTATAACAAATACATTTTAGTACCTGAATCAATAATATTGGTGTTATTGCTGTGTAGGGCCATCATGGGCGACGTATGAGTAATAAATAAATATTAAATAGATTGCGATAACTCACACAGAGATCTTCTGATCCCGAAAGAGATCCTAAGCAGAGCTTGCATGTCAACCAGACAACTAACGCCTGAAGGACACGGTCGAACACACGGTGGAGGTGTGCCGCGCATGGGCGGACCATCGACGTATCCTCGTAGAGGCGATCGGCGGCGGTGACCTCTCGCGCCCGGCGCTGGTTCAGGCCATGCTTCGGGGCGAGACGGAATGGGATGACGTCGCCTCCTTCTGCGAAGCAGTTATGCTAGTGAAGGAAGCAGCGGCGCGCGAGAGGCAACGACGAGCCTCTCGCCCCGGACTAAGAACCAGGCGAAGACGTCGAGAGTCGCTAGACGACTACCGGCCACCGTAGGCGCGGTTCTGCGGATGGCGAGCGATGGGTAGCTCGCCGCCAGGCTAGGACCAGGACCGCGTCGACGGCGCGTTAGTGTTCCACGCGCGCCTCAAAGAGAAGTCAGCAGTCAGCACAGCCTGCACACCGCCTGCCGGGGTTGCGGAATGTTTGTAATAGTTACCGTGACCCTGGAACATAAAGGGCAATCGAAGGAACATGAGTGGGTTTTGGTCAGTAAAAGTCTGACACGCTCTCCCGCCGCACCCAGGACGGGAGCAGTCATAAAAAAAATCAGACAACTAATATACATAAGTACTTAAAAAAATATAAATACATCATCATGTTGATGACACAAAGTTTATCCTGGGTGGGATTCGTACATGCCACCTCTGGCTTAGCAGTCAGGGTCACAAACCACAAGACCAACAGGCCCGCCATAAGTCAGAGTACCTCGACTTTCACGTTTGTCTATAAACCTGTGTTTCTAACCACTGCACAGTACTATTTACACTTAGTAAATAATACAGTAAATACATATTTTTAAAGTCCGTTCAACTTTAGAATGTGACTCTATATGAATGAACTTGATGCCGCAAAGTTCGTCGAATTCAAACAACACACCAGGTATTTTTTGAAGAATAAAGAACAAAAACCAGTTATTTTTAGGTAAATTAAATAAGGAAAAGTGTATTAAGCGAATGTATCGTTGTCATTCGTAGACTTTTGGCAGTCATTACGTGTAGTTAGTAGTATGAAAGTCAAAAAATCAATTTCTGAGCCCAATTACTCTCGTGGCGGATTCCTGCCGCGTAAGAACTCTTTTGGGTTGCATTTTTATATTATGGCTAAGCTTTGCCCGCGACTTCACCCACGTGGATCCTACTAATATTATAAATGCGAAAGTTTGTGAGGATGGATGTATGTGTGTGTGTATGTATGTTTGTTACTCTTTCACGAAAAAACTACTGGACCGATTTGGATGAAACTTTACAGTAATTTAGGTTATTTATCAGAGTAACACATAGGCTACAATTTATAATGATTTTATGTAATTTTGATCATAATTAAACGATAAGTGTCAATTAAGTCGGAAAAAAATCTTCCATCTGAGAGCTATCTTGGCGTGCGCTGCCTAAACCAATGGAGTTACATAAAAATGATGTACCACAGAATTGTTTGTCTTAAGTAGATCTAAATAAAAGTCCGCGATAGCATATATCTACCTCTTATGTGCAAGCCAGTAGGACCAAAATTGTGAACCATAAACTTAATTTAATTTAGTACTATTTTACAATGCACATATTAGTATATAATTATCAAACTCTTATCCAAATGAATACATTTTTCACATTAAGTATATAATGAAGATAAACTTTGTCTTTCACACTAAGTAATTTGGCAGAATAGTTTAAAAGTTATCACGATATGATTGACTTGAACGGAGCGCTTAATGGCAAGCAACAGAACATCCACGATGAAAGTTGGCTATGTGAAAGAACTTACTAGCACCAAGAAATGAAAAAGTTGCGAAAATCAATAAAATTATCTTGGGCCAAGTACCTAACCAGCGATGCAACAACCCAACTCCATCTATCGACACAGTCATGTCATCTGAAGACTGTACGAGCTACCCTGGGGAGTTTCTTAACTCTTTGGAGCTATCCGGGGTGCCAACACATAAGCTCAAATTAACCTTTCAACGACCGACCGACAGCCGGCTGTCGGGCTGCTATTGTCTTTCTATTGTGTCTCAAATCACGTGGTGTTCGAAGGATTAAAAGTCGGTATACCCGTTTTGTTAATGCGCAACTTGGACGCCCCGAGACTATGTAATGGCACTAGATTGCGAGTCATTGAACTAAGCACCAATTGTAACTGGAGAAGCTAAGGGTGAAAATGTTCTTATTCCACGCATCCCAATAATACACAATAACTTACCTTTTAATTTCAAATGTTTACAGTTCCCACTTAAAGTTGCATTTTCTATAACTATTAATAAATCGCAAAGGCAAACTTTGAAGATAGCGGGGATACATTTAGGTACGCCCTGTTTTTCCCATGCTCACATGTATCTAAATCCCAAAATCTACATAATTACGCTGAATAAAAAAAAACAAATAACATAGTATACGGGAGTATATTGCAGTCAAAACACAAATAATTTAACACAGATGTTAACCTATTCCAATTACATACATATTAATTCTTTACTTATTACAAAATCTATTAACAAAACCGCATCAAAATCCCTTCCGCAGTTTTAAAAATTTAAGCTTACATAGGGACAAAGAAAGCTACTTTGTATTATACTATGTAGTGATTAAATGCAAGTAACATTGGTCCGACCTGTTTATTAGTCAGTGTTAAGTAATCTGTTTGTGCTGGATAGGATAATCTCAAGCCCGGGGAAGGACATAGGGCTACTTTTTATGAACACACCATACAGGTAAAGATTGATGAAGAAACCACTGGTGTAGTAGCATGTTGAAATTTGCAGAGTTCTATTATAGCTTAAAATAATGAGCACTTAGAAAGGAATTCAGATAATTCCACCCTCAAGAGATTCCCTCTAAATATTAGGTATAGGATTTCAAAGATTGTCATCATCATCTCCCTAGCCTTTTCCCAACTGTGTTTGGGGTCGGCTGCTAGCCTAACCGGATTCAGCTGAATACCGGTGTTTTACGTAGAGCGACTGCCTATCTGACCTCCACAACCCCGTAACTGGGCGATTCGATACCTCTTGGTTAGACTGGTCAGAGTTTCTGGCTAACCAGTAACGACTGTCAAAGTTCTACGCATGACAACCGAGACCAACGGCTTTACGTGCTTTCCGAGGCACGGGATGTCAGTGATGTCCAAGATAAACTTTAGAAAATACATATGATTTGAAAAAGTCACATTGATACTTGCCCGGATTCGAACCCACAACCTCTTACACGAGAGGCGGGCGCCTTATCCACTGTGCCATCACGATTTTCAAACGGATTGAAGTTAGAAATTTGGGATGTGAAGTTACATAAAATACAAGTATTTAAAAAAATATCACGCAACTTAATGTGGCAGACCAAATTCTACGCGAGCGAAGCCGCGGGCAAAAGCTAGTTTTCCATAAATCCTTTCTAAGTGGTCACCTCCGCTCTTTACCAAAGAATACACCCCGCAAGTTTAATGTCTCTGACCAGCGGTTAGGGCTGTGCGTTGTTATATCAACAGTCAGTCAGTTTACCATTTTATATATATTATTATACTAGCTTTTGCCCACGGCTCCGCTCGCGTTAAAATGAGACTAAAAATAGCCTATGTTACTCTCCATCCCTTCAACTATTTCCACTTAAAAAATCACGTCAATTCGTCGCTCCATTTTGCCGTGAAAGAATGACATACATACAGACAGACAGACACACTTTCCCATTTATAATATTAGTATGGATTATAGACAGATTTTGAGATTGTAGACAGATAGATCTGTCTCTCGTAAGGAACAGTACCTTTAAGCTGTTACGAGAATTCACGAACAAAACCAAGAGCTTTAGTAGATTAAGTAGATAAGACTGAGTGTGACGAAAAATGAACCGTTAGGAACCATTAAACAATACCTATCTTAACATAAAATAACTTCTAAAATGTGGGTTATTGTTCCTCATCTTGTGCTATATTACTACTTGTCTTCGGGGAATATCAGGCTTCAACGCACAGAGACGTTAAAGCTCTACATCATCAGCCCGTAAGCTTCCACTGCTGTACAAAGCCATTACCTAGCTTTTACCACTGTGCTACCAACCAACGGTTTTCGACGTCCCTTACAAGGTCATCAAGGTCAAAGTTGCCATTACCGGGCTGCCATTTTCCTCCATCCATGAGCCATCGGTTCTTCGATCTATCTGCCCAGCTAACTACATCTTTGTGGCTCTTTGAGCTATGTCGGAGACTTTGATTCTACGAATGTCTTCGTTTATGATTCGATCACGTAGGGAAGTAAAGGGAAGAACACACGTTAATAGGGTTTGGAGGAAGAGTGAAGGCATACAAATCTAAACATTTCATTCAATAGCATTAATTGGTCTAATCGTAAGATCGTGGCTAATTAGGGCGACGCCTAAAGCCGTCGATTTAGTTTCAACAACAATAGTGAATGGGCTCGATACAAATTCACGACAAATAGGCGAACGACACTTGCTGTGCGCTGTCGACATTGTCAGCGGTGGTCATCGACGCGTCGATGTCTATAATATAATCGTACATCGCGAACGAAAGGGTATTAACTCGAATTCTTGTTTATTAGCCCTTCGGAATTTATTCTCTGTGTTCACAAACTGACAAATATGTAAATAATATTTGCTCTAAATATAAAATCGTCTTACCAGTAAAAAAAGAATACAATGTTATTTTTTACTAGCTGCTGCCCGCGACGTTGTCTGCGTGAAGGCTTCAGCTCCGCCGCCGTAGGTGATAGCGTGATAATATGTAGCTTATAATTATGTTGACCTGGCCTCTTAGTAATATTCATGCAAAATTTTAAGTAAATCCATGCAGTCCTTTTAGAGATTAGCCCAGACATACATACAGACAAACAAACAACAAAAGATATTTAACGTTCTCTCAAATTTAAACGGTTGGTTCGAAAAAAAAACATGATGGTAGTCCTTGGATTGAACCTTAAAAGAAAGCTAAGTATAACGGCTCAGATGAAATCGTTGTTAAATTGTTAATGCGATGTGTTTCGTTATGGAATCCTAGTCTGACACGCGCTTGACCAATTTTTTCTACATTCCACGATATAAAAAAATATTAACGATTGTGAATTGTTACAAAACTTCTCTGTAAACTACGTTTGTAGTTTTGCTCTCAGCAGCCTAAATATACAGAGATTCAGGACTCGTGTCGTGACGCGGGAGCAAGCGACGTACAGCTGCCCGTGTGAGAAGCAGCTCGTCCTGAAGTCGACACCCGCAGCCTTCAGCGTCTGCCCCTGCGACTTGTTGATAGTCATGGCGAACTCACTCACTCACAGGGAACTGCACGCGCTTGAATTGGAAGGGAGTTTAGGAATCCTACGGGATAATGTGTGGAGTGTTTATGGACGTATAAACTACTTCGTTTCCCTCAATTTCCGAGAGAATGCGTTCGTTGATGTCTGCAGCTTGATCATTTTTGGGTGTTAAAATGGCTCGCTGTCACACCCAAGAATTCTATTGGTTTGGTATTCGACTGATGTCCCCATGCACACAACAAATGAGTTCTTCTAAGAAAGCCACCACTCTACCGAGGGACTCTGGGAGCAGCACCTGTTCACCTCTTTCCTAGAGTGGTAGAGTGCCTTCGCCGAGACTTAGAAGGACATCTGAGAATTCTTGAGCACGTGGATTGCCACCGAGCTGAGCTCGCATATTGATGGTCAAGCGCGGCCTATGAATTTGTGACCACAACGAATATCGTTTCAACGAAGCATTCGCCTCATCAGCCCTAGACCCTCGCGTCACCACAGGGAGTGTTTGCCGGAAATCGCCACTGAACAGAACTGTAACACCACCCATCAAGTGTTCATTCCTGCGGTTGTCCTGCAGAGTTCTTTCTGTTCACGGCCTCCACTGCTTTCTTATTAGCCATCGTGCACTCATCCCATACGATCAGAGAGCAATCCCTGAGCACATGTCCCTTGTCACTGTTACGGGATACCCCACAACAGGCATTTCGGCGCTTTCTAAATCTATGGGTATTATGAACATGGCATGCGCTGTTTTGCCACCAGAAAGCAGTGTAGCAGCGATTCCTGACGATGCTACAGCAATGGCAATTTTGCCTTGCGTCCTGACCTCTGCAAGGATACCAGTGATAATGAATGTTTTCCCTGTTCCATCAGGAGCATCCAGGAAAAACATTTTACCCTGGTCGAGCCCAATGCTTTCCAGAACAGTGTCATATATTTGTTTTAGCTCTGAGGTGAACCTAGGCCCGTATTAATAGACGACACTCAACTCCGAGACACTCTCAAGTCTCTTGCTGTCCTTGTCATTCTAAAGGGAAAAAATAAGGACAGCAATAAACTTGAGAGCGTCTCAGAATTGAGTGACGTCTATTAATACGGGCCCTAGTGACGTGGTCATTTCGGATAGTGGTCATTAAACCCGAATCGTAATTGGTTTCGGCGGTGTACTCCCGATTTCCACGGTCTTGATGTGGTAATGATCTGAGAGCTCGCAACCCGTACTCTACCAGTGGTTTACCGCCGATTGAAATGACCACATCTTGAAGTGAACTGAGACGGGTGTTCAGCATGCGTTTATTAGTTGCTTCGATTTCACCTTCAGAAGCACGCCTCAAAGCTCGTAAAAAGTCCTCGAACAGAAGATGGCGGTACTTCTCCCACAAAGCTACCGGGTTCGCGACTCCACAAAACACCAAAATGACGGCAAACAGATGACGCATGCGACTGGGACTGTCATCATCATCATCATCATCATCATAATTAGGTTTACAACGACATGAACATTTATATTACTGACAAAGCAATAATCACACAGATAAATACCGAACAAAAGTATTAACAGTCAATGTTTATTCAGTACTAAAAACATGAAATTGATGAAGAAATGATCATCATCATTGAACCGACTTTAAAAAAAGTAGGTTCTCTGTTCGACCTGTTTGTATGCATATTATGTTTCCCCGCCTTCATCGAGTGGTACCTCCACTCGATAAAGGCTGCTCCCGGAAAATGTGTGGAAAATGAAGCTCCCAGCTTGAGTTATTTTATACATTGATTGAAATCAGTGATAGCTTTGATTGCCACATCAGATCTATCTAACCTTCGATCTTATAAACCAGAAAATGCCTATCAGACCGAACAACTTTGCTAAGACGTCATTCTTATTTAATGTGTTATGGCGTAGTTGGGTATTTGGAGTTCCACGTTAGGTGTTGGTTCTAGGTCTTCAATATTATGCATCAACAGAGAGTGCTCATCAGGCTGAACAACTCTTGCTAAGACGTCATTCTTATATATATGTTCGGTATAGTGTACGTAGCCGGGCTCATGGAAGTCTACAACAGGTGTTCCAGATCTTCAATTTGTATACGTCAACAGAAAGTGCTCATCAAGCTGAACAACTCCTGCTAAGACGTCATACTTATATATGTTATAGTTAGCTGGGCTCATGGAGTTCCACCTCAGTTGTTCCAGATCTTCATATTTATTCTTTCAACAGAAACTGCTTATCACGTGAAGCAATTTTTGTTATGATACCATTTTTGTATCTCTTATAGTTAAGCTGGTCTGTTGCGGTCCTGCACCAGAAGTTCAAGTTTCCAGAATAAGTTATAGCCTATATGACGCCCAGACTTAATACCTATACAACAAAAAAAAATCATTGAAATCCGTTGAGTAATTCCGAAGGTAGCTGCTGCCCGCGACGTCGACAGCGTGAAGCCTCCAGCTCCTCCCCCGTAGGTGATAGCGTGATAATTTGTAGCCTATGTTTTGACCCGACCTCTTAGTAATATCCCTGCAAAATTTGAACTAAATCCATGCAGTACTTTTTGAGTTTATCCCGGACATACATACAGACAAACAAACAAACAAACAGACAAACAGACAAAAATTCTAAAAACTATATTTTTGGCTTCGGTATCGATTGTAGATCACGCCTCAAGTATTCTTTTAAAAAAATATTCAATGTACAGTTTTGACTTTCCTACGATTTTATTATATGTATAGATGCAAATTTGTCTATGCAGTTATACCTTCGGTGCAAATCAAGTTTAATATACAATGGTGCATGACACCTAGGCCCGTATTAATAGACGTCACTCAATTCTGAGACGCTCTCAAATCTATTGTTGTCCTTATTTTCCCTTTAGAATGACAAGGACAGCAAGAGACTTGAGAGCGTCTCAGAATTGAGTGACGTCTATTAATACGAGCCTTAGCCTCTAATTAAATGTCAATCAGTAACAAGCAGACTTCATATTAATTTTAGTTACGGCAAACAGTTTGTGATCAAATAGGCTTTTTTACAGATGATAAAGTGAAGATATTGAATTGATTGAAACCAGATTTGAGCGGTTCCAGTGTTAATTTTGTCTGTCATGTTTATTCTTAGATGTCAAAGACTTATATGAATTTTAGTGCGTCGAGTAAGTAATGACCACGTTCTTAGTGTGGGCGTAAAATTTTATCTTATGATTGTCCTGTATGCGTTTATGCGTTATTACTACTTATTACACCAATCATCAAATAAAAAAAAATACAAACACGACAAAGTAATTTATCGTATTCGACAAACCTATAATCGATTTAGGTTACCACATCACTACTTCCTAGGTAAAAAACAATATCTACCAACCAGCGAGAGCGACCGGGCTACCCTCACCTGCCGGTCGTAACAAAAAAATTGAACTACCCACAACTTAGAATAATTAAATGATAATCGTCTATTGAATGTGATTGTTAGTAATTTATTTATCCTGCGATTTGATTAATCGCATTGATTTGTGTAATAGTATTATGTATATGGTGTATTTGTAGAGTAATACGTTTAAAGACAGTGCTAAGACTTTTTGTGACTAATAATTTCTGTGTTCTTAATGAACTTGTGATATAAAGCAATAGTTAGGTAACAATAAGTTTAGTTCAATACAATCTATCTGGTACGTTTAAATTCAGCTAATAAGTTTAATGTCAGTGCAATAACTTTATCATCAAATGGCTGCTCCCGTCCTGGGTGCGGCGGAAGGGCGTGTCAGACATTTACTGACTAAAACCCATTCATGTTCCTTCGGTTGCCCTTTATGTTCCGGGGTCATAGTAACTATTATAAACATTCCGCAACCCCTATAAACATTCCGCAACCCCTATAAACATTCCGCAACCCCCTTTTTCTGTGCCCTTAATGAACTTGTGATGTAAAACAATAGGTACTTAATTGTGATGTAAAGTCAATACAGCCTAGCCGGGAGGTTATTGTACATGTCTTGCAGGACGCTATTCGGATGCAGGTCGTCGAATGCCCGTTCACACTCGTAAGACTTGTTCGACGCCAAGGATCAGCAGGTAATGTCATCACAAATTGTTTGATAAGGTGAGTAAACCTAAAAACTAGTTACATTTAAACCTGCGAACACACACGATTCGAGAGTTCGAGACACAATACAAAGACAATTGCAGTGCGACAGCCGGCTGTCGCTTGGTCGTTGAAAGAATAAATCAGAATATGATTATGATTATTATATAATTATTATACAATATTATAAGATTATTTATACAATATTATTGTCAATAAAGGCCTTTGAAAATCAAAATCCAATCATCTGTTTTTTATATTGGGAGAGTTTTCTTATGATGCCCGAGAAGTTATGGCCCAAAAAATCAATTTCTTCACCCATTTCTAATAAAAACACATGTTTACATTATAAAACAAAATCTCTTTTTTTTTTTTTTGGTGAGTGGGAAATCATCCAATGACTGCTCCCGTCCTGGGTGCGACGGGAGGGCGTGTCAGACTCTTACTGACTAAAACCCACTCATGTTCCTTCGATTGCCCTATAAGTTCCAGGGTCACGGTAACTGTTATAAACATTCCGAAACGAACAATTATCTCCTTGCCGTGATTGCAATGTCTTTCTATCCGTAACTACGGAACCGTTTTTCATTTACACGTTATAGTCTCAGCACGTTTCTGAAGGTCGGCACTGTTTACCGATTTCAGGAGATGTCGTGGTTGGAAATTGTGTGGCGGCCAATCAAAAAATGCACACTGGTCAATTAAAATATTCAAAGATTTTAATGCAATCAAGCCATGATATTATAAGTAAAAAGGTGTAGACAGGTTACATATACGACTATCTATTTTCAAAAAAGGCACACCAATGCACACATACAATTAGGGTCAATTCACAGGTATAATCACACCACGTCGCAGCGACAAAATGTGGTCAAGCTGTGGTTACGTGTATGTGAATAGTGTCGCAGCGGCTTTTTGCAGTTGCGTTGTGGTACCGACAAAATGTCGATGTGGTTGCGATGTCGCTGTCGTTGCGATATGGTAACCACGTGGTCATGTGCAGTTATACTCCGGCTTTCGTAGCGCGCTGTTGATGACGTCATGTCGTGGCGATGTGGCCGCGCTGCCGCAGCCGGTGGTGGCGTTGCCGTCGCGATGTAGTTGCGATGTAGTCGTATTACACAGGTGGTCGATAACAACGGCAAAATGTGGTACGTGTAAATTGTTATATTCATTTTTAATACAAAATTTACGCCCGACCACGTGGCGTCGTTGTGGTGTGGTTGTCGCTGTGGTGTGGTACGTGTGAATTGAGCCTTAGACGTCAAAGTAGGTAAAATAACGACATTTTGCATCATGCTGATTGCCTATAACCTATCTACGCCTTTGTACTTATAATATCATTGCAATCATAAGTTTTGTTGACACAAATAAACAAATATATAAAAAAAATCCATTAAGTTCAAAACTGGTTACACAAATCCGTTGGGGGCATTATCCTCCAGAGGAAATCAAAACAATTAAATACATACCAGTTTAATTCACTAAGAGATAGATAACGGGTATCTTCTTATGTAGTAGTTAGGTATTTTAAAATATAAGTCAGCAAATCATGTGTGTCATGGCATGCGGTGTGGGCATGATATTTATTGCTTTACGATGATTCTGTGTTGTACTAGTGACTGGCGATTTTTTTTTCTCGTTTATGGCTTGGGATATGGTCTTCTACTGAAAAAAAAATCATTTTACATACATGATACATGCTCTGGGATTGGAACGCGATTTCGTTGCGTTGTCATTTTGTTTGTTCTGTTGGTCACTCATGTTGCTATTCATATCCTTGACCAATAGTATTAGATCTTGGATGGGTAGCAGAAAATTTAAGAAATAATACAATTAAACCTTCAAACACACGTGATTTCAGACACAATAGAAAGACCATAGCAGCCCGACAGCCGGCTGTCGGTTGGTTGTTTGAAAGCAGAGGATAAAAAGGTCAGAAGCAAAAGCTTAAAACTCTGACAATTAGTTTTACCGTAGGGGTTACTTAACTCGTTACTTAAGTCATAATAGGCAGTCGCTCAATGTAATTTCGATTAGACTACCGCAACGAGACGAGCATCGTTAAAGAATGAAATTGAAATTTTCAATTATTTATCTTTTGCTTTTATAATTAATCTTCGAACACACGCGATTCGAGACACAATAGAAAGACAATAGCAGCCCGACAGCCGGCTCGAAGCGACAGCCGAATCACGTGTGTTAGAAGGATTAATAATACTACTTCCACCCGCCCTGTTATCCCCTATTTACCCCTTTAGTTTTTATTTTAATCCTTTCTTAGTGGTTACCTACTCTTCACAAAGAACACACCCTGCAAGTTTCATGCCTCTAGGACTGGTCGCTTGTGCTGTGCGTGTACCAAATCCTTGAATACATCGGATTTTCTTTACCGTAATGTGCATGTAAAAATATAAATAAGACTTCCTTTTAAATTACTCTGTCTATTAAAAAACGCATTAAAATCCAATGCGTTGTTTTAAAGATCTAAGCACACATTGGTATAGACAGTGGAAAGCGACTGTGTTTTATACAATGACTATGTAAAGACAACAGCGTATAATCTCTTGAGATTCCGAAATGTCACGACGCCTCCTTCAGAAATCCCTAGTCAATATAAAATACCTAAAATAAAACATTAGCAAAGATCATGTGTAAACGCGTGTAACCTTTACTAATTTAGGTTAGCTATCTAATTAGCGTTATGTAGAAGAATAGTTTAGTTATCTCTCGATTCCGGGACACCTCTATCGCAGAGGTTACAAGCTCAGAAACACCGAAAGATAAGCTTTATTGTAATGTATGGGTATTGTTGTGTAATCAAAAAATAAATAAATAAACCAATGGCGGGCACGATTTTTTATATACATAGTTAGGGAGACAGGGACTAGACAAGCATAGCACAAATTCATTGCTCGGCACTTTTCTGGTGGACTCCACTGTTGATTCTGGCTTTAAAGATTTGCAGTGGTTGGAAATAGTGTGAAATCTAAAAAAAAAATCCTGCCAAGGGGCAGAGTCCCTGGAATGCAAATTTTTGTCGCACTTTTCCGCATTTGTCTACCTTTTGAGGTAGTGGTATGGAGTAAATACTTGGGATCCAAATCTCGACCTTGGATTGTTGATGTCGAGTTGTCTGAAATGAGTACTTAGGATCTAGTTCTCCAAGTGGGGTTTTATGAGACAAGTTGACCAGATCGATTTGTCTGGGTTGAAGATAAATTTATTTATTGAAGTTCCCCCAGTCGGGTTGCAGAGCATATAATACGGGTTCAGTTATTCTGAACTTGAATTACCAAGAGGTCAAATTATCCGGTTCCACTCCCAGGTCGTGGATTCACAAAAGGTTGAAGTCAGTTCACCGTCTGGAACCAACCGACTCACAAGTTAACCTCGTGACCAGAAACCGCTTATTTTAAAGTCATATTAAATAATATAAGTTAAAAGGTCTCAAAAACACAAACATTCATGCAATATTTGCTTACAGTTCCGCCATATACTAGTCTATATCAGTATAATACTTTTGGTGTGATGTAATGCTATCGGAACACTGCGCGAGAATCGGTTATAAATTTTGTCACACTTTTTTTCCACCCACGACAGTTGACCCTCGAATTACAGCATAATACTGGTTTCTTGTGATAAGGATTTCATCAGTCGTCACCTGCAAGTAATTCTTTGATTGCGGATATTTAGCATTCTTGAGTGATAACTGTGGGGTCTATTGTGTTTACTAATCTAAATATAACTAGACCTCTTTTTTTAGTTCGTGATGTTGCAATGTTTGACAAATTTTGCTGTGATTTATGCATCATTGTAATAGAAGGGACTTTATGGGCCTTTATTTTTTTACTAGCTTTTGCCTGCGGCTTCGCTCGCGTTAGAAAGAGACAAAAAGTAGCCTATGTTACTCTCCATCCCTTCAACTATCTCCACTTAAAAAATCACGTCAATTCGTCGCTCCGTTTTGCCGTGAAAGAAAGACAAACATACAGACAGACATACACACTTTCCCATTTATAATATTAGTATGGATCAATATTGTTATTTTTACACACATGATGTTACAATCGAGTACATTACCACAAGTAAGTAACTTTTAAAATTTCGTGCCGATGAAACTTTTGCAACCCTGTTTATTTTATGTTATTGGCTAAATATTTTATATAATATTAACCTCCAAAGACTTATATTTATAGGTTTTTCCTCCCAAGATTACTCAGAGACATTAAAACTCTTATTGACTTAATAAATTCATTTTACACCCGTGCAAATTGATTAAATCAACTAAAAATAAACTGAAACCACGCTCGTGGAACGTGCCAATCTGACAAGTTGTTCATATTTATCAATACATCTGCGCCAATACCGTAAGACTCACGGTCAAGCGTGAACGTCGGTTTTTAGGGTTCCGTAGTCAACTAGGAACCCTTATAGTTTCGCCATGTCTGTCCATCCGTCCTCGCTTAATCTCTGTAACCGTTAGCACTAGAAAGCTGAAATTTGGTACCAATATGTATATCAATCACGCCGACAAAGTGCAAAAATAAAAATTGGAAAAAATCGTTTTATTAGGGTAGCCCCCCTATATGTAAATAGGGAAGTGGTTTTTTTTTTAATTACAACCCTGACGTGTGATATATTGTTGGATAGGTATTTAAAAATGAATAGGGGTTTGCTAAAATCATTTTTTGATAATGTCAATAATTTCGGAAATAATCGCTCCAAAAGGAAAAATCAAAGCGTCCCCCCCCCCCCCCTCTAACTTTTGACCCGTAGGTTTAAAAAATATGAAAAAAATCTGGAAAGTTGAACTTTATAAGGACTTTCTAGGAAAATTATTTTGAACTTGATAGAAAGAACAGTTTTTGTACAAAAAAGACAAAAAGGTTGTACAAAATAATTTTTGCGTACTTAGTATGTCAACGTAAGAAATAGCCTTTTTTTAAACTTATAAGTAGGTACACTTATTGTGACGGACGGGAAACTACGGAACCCTACATTGAGCGTGGCCCGACACGCTCTTGGCCGGTTTTTTTTAGGGTTACGTAGCCGAATGGCAAAAAAACCGAACGGCCGACTGTCTGTCTGTAAAACTGTTTATCTCGAGATAGCGTCGCAGTAGCTATCGAGATTAAATTGAAACTATAAACTCAGGTTTGTAGTTGGAAGGTAGTGCGAGACTTGTAATGACTAAAACCTTGTGACTAAAGACTTGTGTGACCTAGCAATTGCGAATAATTCTAGATCGCCGCTCAAGTTCTTTTTTAGGACCCAAAATGTATGAAAATTGCCTGATGTCCTTTTACCAACATCTTAATCGGTAGTCTAACCAGATCTAGCTGGATACCAGTGCTTTACGTAGAGTGACTGGCTAAGAAATACAGGCCCTTGCCTACAATGGCCGGAAACCTTAGAAATAACACCCTTACTTCACACCTTATGTATGAGAATCGGGTGCCTTAACCTCTAGCCCATCACGACATACAAAGACCTGTCCTATATACAGCCGGAATCTCATTATCAGCTGTATAACATTAGTAATAGGTCCACTATCGTTGCGTACGCGCGGGGTCGTGTGAAGGGTCATGGTGTCTCGTCTGGCAACGCCCTCGGCACGCACGTGTCATCTGAGATGTGTTCAGTTTAATCTTGAACTAATGTCAGATTGATTCACCGTAGTTATAGTCTACTGCGCCGCTACCGTTTGTTATATGTATAGCCTATCCTATCCAACTCAAGAACTGCTAGACATACTTTCCGCCTTTTTAAACGTAAAAGGGGTAAAATCTATACTAAGATTTTAAAGAAGAAAGACTCAATAAATTGTTTGTTTTTTTTGAGGATGGAAAATTATTAAATGTCTTCTCCGGAGCAAGAGGGAGTGTCAGACTTTTACTGACCAAAACCCACCCTCGGTTGCCCTTTATTTTGTGTCAGAAACTGGAAAAAAAATATCTAAACTGGATAAATATTATAATAGTATTAATATTATAAAGTCGATATCAATAAATATTTGCTCAAATGAATTCCTGTAACTGAAGGTAAAAAAAAAGTATCACGTAAGTAGATTTTTTAATTTATTTTGATTTCGTAACTGGCGTAATTATCTTTTATCCAAAGGTACATAGTGTGGAAATATCGAATTGTTTGCCCAAGTGTGTTTAATTTTTATATGTAACTCAGTATCAGTAAGTAATTGTAAATGGAAAATTAAATAACGAAGGACGTTTTTAACCTGTAATACCATATACATAAAGTCTAAAAATATTGCAAGCACTTGATTAACCCACCTCAGTCACCTTCATTCGCATTATTTGACCAATACAATTGTATGGACTGAAAAAGACACATTCAAAAGTCACTCTGAGTTTGTTTCGGATGTTTCTTCTCAGAGTAAACGGCTAGAAAACACCGGCCCCATCGTTCGCTAAAAACAAGAAATTCTAAATACTCCATCATCTTCCTAGCCTTTTCCCAACCGTGTTGGGGTTGGCTGCCAGCCTAACCGGATTCAGCTGGATACCGATGTTTTACGTGGAGCGACTGCCTATCTGACCTCCACAACCCAGTAACTGGGCAACACGATACCTCTTGGTTAATCTGGTCAGAGTTTCTGGCTAACCAGTAACGACTGTCAAAGTTCTACGAATGACAACCGGGACTAACGGCTTTACGTGCTTTCCGAGGCACGGGATGTCAGTGATCTCCAAGATAAACTTTAGAAAGTACATATGAATTGAAAAAGTCACATTGGTACTTGCCCGGATTCGAACCCACAACCTCTTACACACGAGGCGGGCGCCTTATCCACTGGGCCATCAACACTTAACATTTTAACATCAAGAAATTCTAAATACTGTTTTAACCAATTTACAAAATTATTTTACATTTTTTTTGCTACTTTATAAATCTTCATCCTTGGTTGTCTAATAAAGAAAGCCTGCACTCAAACTCAAAATTATTTTATTTAAATATACTATTTACAGGCACTTTTGAATTGTAGAGTCAGTCAGTCAATCAGGAAGTTGCTCGTTCCAAACAGAAAGTTCTTATGGAGAAAAACGAACAAAAAAAAAAGTTGTAAAGCTAGGGCACTAAATCCCTTTTTACTCTACATGATTTCTTATTTTTTTTTTTTATTCCGTACTCACACTATAAATAAATAAATAGTAGTTTAAATGAAAACTGATGAATATTGGAAAACTAGGTTTTGCCCGCGGCTTCGCTCGCGTTAGAAAGAGACAAAAAGTAGCCTATGTTACTCTCCATCCCTTCAACTATCTCCACTTAAAAAATCACGTCAATTCCTCGCTCCGTTTTGCCGTGAAAGAAAGACAAACAGACACACTTTCCCATTTATAATATTAGTATGGATGATTAAGTTTGATAAATTCTAAAACATTCATTTCATATGACTTTTCCATAGACCAGCAATAGATTGGAGGAGTCTCCGCATCGCCATTTTGAATTTCGCGTGTAAGCGAGAGGGAAACAATAATAAAGCATTATGCAATACAAATATCTTTCACATAATCTTTTGTGACTGAAGCAAGTCAATTATTACATGGGTCTTGATGATAATAGTTAGGTATACCCCGCAATTGATTAGTGAAAAATATTCCACTATTTAGTTTATAAACAGACGATAGGTAATGACGCCGATTCTCTTATTCACAAACTAAAGTAAATTTAAGTTAAGTGCATCTTTCTCTTTCCATTTCATTAAGAAAAGGATAGAAGATAAAATATTAGTTAAGCCCTGTATATATTTAGACACTCCATAGATAATTTAGTCGCGATTAAAAACATGGCGACTAAATATACGCTGTATCTTCTGTCCTTTTCTTTAAGAAATGGAAAGAGAAAGATTTGCAAGCATTTAACTTAAATTTAACATTATAATTTAGGTTTATTGTTAAAGTAACACAAAATATATACAATATTTACAAACTAAATTACTATACTTAAAAAAAAGGAAAAACACTACAATTAAAATATGATAGCATCAAAAAACTCCTCTGCATCGCTGTCAACCGGTAAAATGCCCAAATGCTAAGTCTCTGGCCAAAATAATAGCCAGCCTTTGGGTCACGGGAAGAGTCAACCAGTCTTTTTGATAGTTCTTTAAATAAAAGGTGGGCACTCGGACCCCACGGCCCGTGGGTTTCAACCCCAAACGGCTCAAAAATATAGTTACCAATAAGGTAACTATATTTTTGAGCTACTACTATACTTCCGCCGCTTGAGGATTTCCGCAGCCGAGGCGGCAGCACCGGCACAGCACGCTGTACTAGGAAGGTGGGATGGCGCAAGAGTATCGACACACGTAGCGTACTTAAATTTAGTTAAGTTTGTGAACTTAATAAAATCAGCACCATTAACTGTCGACAGTCTAACTGACGGTTGTCGTCGACACTGGTTGTCGGTGACGACAAGTCGATATTTTTTTCTGTGAGCATAGTCATCAATATGTAATAAAAACGTAAGTACTGACGTTGTGTAGCATTCATTCTTCGAAGAAGCCGTTGAATGGTATGTGAATATTAATGATTTTACATGAGCAACTACCTGTCAGACCTCAACAACCCTGTTACCTTTTGGATCTTGGAACAGGATGCCTCTTGGGTAGACTGATTGCCTTCCTTGCTGCTGATTACTCATATCTACTGTTCAAAGATCTCCAACAAATGGTACCAAATGGACGATACCACTTGGCTGCCTCACTTATTCTACAGCCACAATTGTAGGTAGTTGAAATTTTCTAGTAACATTTTTTTTTGTGGGTCGGATCATCAAATGACTTCTCCTGCCTTCAGTAACAGACTTTTACTGTCTAAAACCTACCCATGTTCCACCGGTTGCCCTTTATGTTCCGGGGTCACGGTAACTATTAGAACTATTCCGCAACCCCGGCAGAAATTGGCCATGGGGAGCCCCTTTACGTCCCCGGAGGGTCGCGTAAATTTAAAAATCACGGCAGTATTCTGGAACCTTCAACAAATTAGTCTTCAGCAGAAATAGTGTGTAATCAGACATAAGACCTTGCGTTTATCGGGTCTCCCTCCCTGGGATCACTACATGAGTGAGATAACCCCTCGCCAAATAATTATAATTAATATAAATATTAAACAATGCCTAAGTTTACACTCGTGGCGTCCACGTGGAGACTAGAGATAATTTTGTTTCGTATATTAAATCATTAATTTGGGATTGCCTTGTTGAAAAGTTGAAGAGGAAAATATTGTTCATTATGATTATAAATAACGTGATTATTCTCTAGATAATAGAAGCAACGAGCGTTGAGCAAGACGAATTGTCGAATTCTGACATACTTTTATCAATTACTAGCCGTTTCCGATAGAGAGTTCTCTTCAATGACCTTCCATGGTCTCCTTCGTTAGGTTTTTAAAGTTTTTTGGCAATTAACCACTAGAGCCGCTGTAATATTCGGTCCAAATATTATAAGCCGTCGCGTCGGTACTAAGTAGTAACAAAATAGGGTTTTCTTCAAACTCAAGGTACCTACTTATATGTGTAATATGCAACAAAATACAGTCTTTTTCTTATTATTATGTAAATTGTTGGGGTCATTTTCCTATCTGCTGTGTGTAAGCGGATCTCTAGTTATCAGCTGGCCACTGAAAAAACAACTGACACTTGACCTCCACATTCCAATTGCTGGGAGATACACACCGATATCTAGTTTGGGACAGGTTACATTAATACTCGTATAATATAATACCAGCCAAATGATCCACTGCAGGGCAAAGACCTCTTCTCATACAGAGAAGGTAAGAGCATTAATCACCACGCTTGCCCAAGGCGGATAGGTGATTTCGGACTTATATTTCTACAAGTCCAGGTTTCCTCACGATGTTTTCCTTCACCGATGTCTGTGATATCCAAGATAAATAGAAAGTACATATGAACTGAAAAAGTCACGTTGGTATTTGGCCGGATTCTAACCGGCAACCGTTTGCAAGAGGCTGGCGCCTTATCTACTGGGCCATCACGACACATGTCTTACATTGTTAGTAGTATTTAAAGCAACCAGTAACAAATTTGCAACGCTTTAAAGATTTCAAAGGTATTTTTTTATTATTTACAGGCACTACAGTTTTAATGCACCGCCTCTCAAGCACGAATTTGTGACTTCGAAGCCAAGCAAGTACGTACGCAAAGCAAACTATTTAAGTTTACATACGCATACTACCATAATGTTGGTGTGCATAAAATCTACTTGTAAGATAGACCCGTTCTTACGCACACATTTGCTATATCTTGTTACTTTAACTTTAATGTTGTAGGTAGTCAATAGCTACTTCGCTCATTTATGAGCGTTTGCTTGACAAAATAAATTTATCCCAAAAAATAAGAAGCACAAATTCAGACTCTCACGCAAGTTGTTCAATGGCTTAGGTGTATAAGCCTAGGTCTTGATAACCTGTATGTCGCAGGTTCGAGTCACACAAACCGCACTTTCTTTTTGCATTTTTTTAATTTGACTTAGGATCGAACCTCACAACCAGTGTTGATTTTTTTCATTTCTAATAACATTTCTGTTATTTTGTTGTTTATTTTTGTAATTTATAATAGAGAAATAAAAATTAAACAATTTGTAATTAGAAATCAACAATATTTATTGTTCAGTAGATTTTTATGATAATTTCAATAACAAAGTTTTATGCATGACAATTATTTTAAATCGGACAAGAATTAATGACACTTTTTGTATTTAAGTGGGTAATTTATTGATATATGATATGAATAAACATGTTAATGAGATATTAAGATACAGTTATCCCAATTGTAACCTCACAAACAATAACATCACTCACATAAATGAAATTACCTCCTCATAATTATGTCTAATTATCCGATTGATGCGCCTTCGCTGTCTATAACTTTTAGCACGATAATGAGTCCTTAGGTTCGATTGGGTTCAGAACAGTAATATTATCCACATTTTTTTTTCTATTTCGCTCACTATTTTTACGCCGTAATAATTATTTTGCGACTGTCCTTGTTCGATTTAAAACACTTATTAAGTTCATTATTACGTATAACTACATTATTGTAAAAAATAAAATCTATTGTAAATTGTCTCTTGCGACGCGTACCCGGTTCCGGTTTTGCCTGTAAACAATGGGAAGGAATAGCTTACGATGACGCTTTAAACCAGCTGCTGGTTCCGTACACATTGTAACGTGACGAAGTTAAGAAGGCCTCAGCTTTATGCGTAACAAGTTAACAATCATATCACGGTGTCGCGCATTGTCATTTGTGTATGCCAATCTTGCGGTCTTCTTGATCGACAACGTTCAATGCTTCTTGTGTCTGTATAGCGGTGCACCTACAGTTTTTCTCTGTGAACAAAAATGAAATATTGTTATAAAAAAACAAGAATAATTAACGAGATGTAAATAATTATAATATGTATAATAATCTATATATAATGTTATATATATAATTATATTATTTAAAAAACATCTATATATAAAAAACATTATATTATATATAAAGTATATAAGGAAGCTATAAAGACTTATATATGCTTGCGTGATTAATAGGCCATCCAGCACACATAATTATTTAATTCAAACTACAACTCAGCCAAACAAACCAACTCCTCAGCTTTATAATATTAGTATAGATGTAACATCATTCGAATCATAAATAATGAAAAAAAAACTGAATAAATATTTTGTTACTCACCGAAATCTTCTTTGCAATTTCACATATTAAAACGTTTTGCTCATGTTAAATATCAATTTCAGCTCTCAAAGGTATTGTAAAGTGATTCATATTGACTCACAACTAAATCAACACAACAAAAAACAACACTTCTCCAAACAAGCAGGTTATAATTGGTTATAATGTCTAAAACGTAACGTAAGTCCGATATAGATGTTCTGTGAGTTCGATAGTCAAAAGCAATGTAACGATGAAACTAAACTATTAAATTATATTCTACCCTCAAAAATTAAGAATCGTATACATGATTCTTAATTTTTGAGGGTAGACTATACATTTTTCCAAAGCCAAATATGACGAAGTCTTGCTAATAATTGTATTTGTGTGCGTGGACATCAGGTTATTGTCAAGCAAACACTAACAAATAGGCAATGTAAATACACGAGTAGATTTTACTCACACATACATTATGTATGTAGTGACTGTAAACTTAAATAAGTTGCTTTGTGTACATAGTGTAGCATTACGCTACTGTTTGGCCTTTTTCATGCTCGTCAAATAAGTTCTCTTTTTGTTCGCTAGCCTTTTTTACCAAATTCTTTTTGGTCAATTTTTAAAATTGGAAGCGGTGCTGTTTCTCCAAACAGCAAATGACTGATTTTTTTCTTGTCACTTACTGCTTGGAGTTGATGGACAAAAGGTCTGCCTTTTTTTCTGTGAATTTTATTGAATCTATTGTTGATTCCTGAATAAGTCAGTTCACTCAGTTGTTCAAATAATATATGCTCGATTCATGAGCACGTATTTTCATGATTTGAAGAAAATTGAAGAAATCCGCTGGATATTACAATGGATGGATAACCAATACACTGCATAGTAGTGCAAGTATCTTTACCCGTATCTTTTGCCCTTGTGTCGTGATTTTGCGAAACAAGTGATAAATTAAGATCCTGTTTGCCATAAGTCATGATTTACTGATTTACGGAAGAATGACTTGACCGTTGCTGTAACTAACCCATGTAAGCAGTCAACTAACTGTAATATTCGGTTCTCGGACCGCATTTAAATATCACCCATAAAAATTTGAAGACATTGTCGACGGAGGCGCCACAAGGCGCATTTGAAATAACTGCCGTGTAAACTCCTGCTCCAGGATCTATTGGAACTTTAATTTCTATTAATTGTGACGATTACCGGTGATGTTTTATACCTATTTTAAAAAGTCTGTGTTTCACCTGTCATTTTTCATGAGAACCCTGATAAGTTTTTAAGTTGCTGTTGTAAACGGCAAAGGCATGCTTTTGACTGTGACATAAACAACGTAAAGTAAGAAATTCAACTCATAAATTATTTCATGAAAAAGTGTTAGGTAAAGCTAGGAACACACTGTATCTTTTCTTTATTCTTCTTAAAAAAATCTGTTTAATTATTTATAGCATCATCACTCCCTTTTGTACATCTACAATCCAATGTAAGTGTTTTATATTATTCCAATTTTACCTTTAGATTTATATTCGGTCTGAAGTGTTACTTGATTACAAATTTGGTGTAATAAATTTTTATTTTCAAAGTGTAAGTACCTTTTTTATTTCTTACACACCTTTTAGCATAGCAAACATATTATTTTTCCGCTATAATAGTTAACTTTCTCAATTCTTATGTACTTTTTAAGTTTTGAAGACAATATCAGTCGCATACTTCGGAAAGCACATTATTCCCGGTCCCCGTTGTCACCACATCACTACGGAAACGACTTTGCTTTATACTAGTATAAAACAAAATAATTTTTCGCTGTCTATTTGTCCCTAAATAAAAACTTCGCAACGGATTTTGATGTTTTTTTTATAAAGTGATTTAAAGAGCAAGGTTCGTAATTATGTATAATTCTCCTGATCTCCTGGTTATGTACTACTTTGTTATAGGGGAAACTAATTAGTATTACTCGCACCATGAATGGTGCAAACGAACATGCATTATTTTATAAGTTGGGCGCATCTGCACCATTGAGAATGGTGTAAAGGAAAGTAGTTAAAAATGTATGAAAACAAAGATGTTTCTGAGAAAAAGTTAATACGAAAACTACACCACTAGATGCATACAAAGTAGAAAATAACCAGAAGATCGCGGGTCGCTAGTCTAGAGTATTATAAAAAAACTAAAATTAAATTAAAAAACTATTAAAAAACAAACATCGTACAAACCATCAGTTAGAGCCTCGCGATTTCGCGATCACACGTTGTTACTCATGTAAATCACGACAGAAGCGCGTGCGCTTGCAATCGCGGAAAATTGGCCACTGTCAACATACATAAGTGTGATATGATTCTAAGTCGAGGGGGAGTTTGCCAAGATTAGGTTGCTATCCATGTTCACGTTTATATATATCGTGATGGGCCTCGTCCGTTTGAAAAGTGCCAATATTATATTCAATTCTTATAATACCTTCTAAAGTTTATCTTGGACATCACTAACATCCCGTGCCTCGGAAAGCACGTACAGACAGACCAAGTTCTCTGTGACATCAAGGAGGGGCGACTCTGTCGATTCAGCGTTGCAAAGGAAAAGAGACAGAGAACACTCAAATGAAGTCAAATGTATGACTGAAATATCATGTCAACCGTAGTTCCAATTTTAGCCAATTCACATATAACTTGGTCTGCCTGTAAAGCTGTTGGTCCCGGTTGTCAGTCGTAGATCTTTGACAGTCGTTACCGGTCACAATTCTGACCAGTCCAAGGGGTATCGTGTCGCTTAGTAAATAGGTTTTGAAGGTGGGAGGCAGTACTTCCTTCTTCCTGGCCTCATCCCATTCTACTTGGGGTCTCCGCAACATGTTTTTTGTTATTATACTTTAAACTTTAGCGTTGCATATTAATACTTTACAGACTTATACTTTCCAGTGATTGCAAAAAGACAGCATCGCGATTTTAAGTCGACAAAAAAACCGGACACAGTGAGTGTAGTGTGTACGCGGCCTTATAGTGGACAATCGTAAACATTGAGAGTAGATGAAAATCTATCTTCATCTTCATCGACGGAGTAGTGTCGCCGAACAGTCTGCTTGTGACCATGGCAGGTGTAACCCTGCCAAAACGTCAAGCATAAAACAAATAAAAAAGGTACGTGCGCGTTAAATCCCGTAAAACAGTAAAGTATGTTTTTTATTATTCCATACTGCATACCAATCTGTCACCCGTCATGCTTACTCCTTTCTCCTTCATATCATTCTTCACACACTCCATCCATTTTTTCTTCGGTCTTCTTCTTCCCTTCCAACTCTCTACATTCATACTCCAAACTGTCCAAACTTACTAGTCGCAGTTGTTCACGTATATTATAAGGCTTAAGGCCGACCTAAGAGGTCCCAAGATATAATTTATTTATTTATAGTGCCCTAGAGTATAGTCTTTTGCTCAACATACCAATTTTTACACCACTTAAAACCCAAGTAATAAGTAGTAACAAAAATACAATTTTTTACTACGTATTAAGTTATTATTAACACAATAACCGCACAATTAGTAGCTAGCAATATAATGATTTAATTAGGCGTTGATAACCGAAGGCTATCGGTCTGATAAGCGCGGCGTGTGCGGCAGATATGGCAACACCGAGCTGTCACGGTGCCGGACAATACTGGCTTGTTTATGGTCACCTGGGGTTACCAATGCCTTGTTTTTATTTTATTTTTACCATGTAATAGCATTGAGATTGGCTTTTAAAATTTTATTTATCAATATCATTACCCCAAAGTCAAATTGTAATTGTAAAATTATTATTGTCATGAAACCACTAGAATTTGTAAATTTTTAGTTATTTAATATTCTTTTATGGTTCCGGAGTCATGTCCATCGCCCGGCGTCCTCGGCTTAACGTCCAAGCGGTCAGTGCTTTTCAGATTTAGGTGTCCGTTGCTGTGATATTCAACGATAAAACGTTTTTTTTATTGTTAAAATAGTTGGTCCCACTCTTTAAAGTTAACATCTAGCTCAAACAATCCGTGCTACATATATATTGATTTTTAAAGAAAATCTATAACGGTTTATAACTAAATTAGTTCAGGAGTTATAGACCTAACTTAGATACGCAAATAATTTCCAATATTCATTGCGGAACCCTACTCTATGCGTCGGCACACGCTGAAGCACCTGGCTGATTTTTGAATAAGGTGTATAGTTGCTTGTTTTTGAAAGTCTTTATAAAAGTGTATCTCTCATGTGGTATGTCTGTCGCAGTCATCTGGTTGAATCAGCTATTTGATTGTATGACTAGCGCGTTCATTGAATAGCAACATTTAATTGAATGACTAGGCCTAAAGCTGATTAAACAAGCATCACTCAACGTCCAACTAGATAGCTGATTGAAGCATAGCCCTTTGAACAGAGCGGACGTAATATCAGTCAGGTGATTGTAATTTAGTTAATTTTTTTCCACTGCGGCGTTAGTAGTCACCAAAACAAATATGGCGTAAAATAGCTCGCGCAGATAGCACTGTTTTGATATTATTTTTATTAAATTTACTTTAAAGTGACTTTATTCTTGATAAAATAGTGTGACAGCATGGATTTACCGATTGATACGCCGCCGCCGGCTAGCTTTAAAGATTTTTTTTATTAAAATCATAATAAAGTGTGTCATGTCATGTCCTCATTTTTGTTATGTAAAGGAAGTTAAGTTTTTAAGTTGCGAACTTATGGTCACCCTAAACAAACATTACAAAGTCGACTATATCCAATTAAACGACAATGCTAAATGACGTTCAGTCAAGTCGTTGAACGTTACATTAACAACTTGACGAGCTGTCGTTTAGTCATTCAATGAACGCGCTAGTCATACAATCAAATAGCTGATTTAACCAGATGACTGCGACATGTCCACGTGTAATGTAGTCATATAGTATGTTGATAAAAATACACATCTCATCAACACGACACAGCATTCCTTTGGCCTAAAAACACTATTGACAGAAGCGGCCTACCGTTTAAAAATTAATGCCATTGTTTTATCACATATTATAAGGTATTTAATTAAGTAAACATTAATATAATTTAGTTAAGAATTACAATTTTTTACAATGTACACGAGGTCGTGTTTAAATATTTAAACAGATTTTTTTATGTAATTTGCAGAATCGTTCGTTAGAACTTGCGGTAAAAAATATTGCGTTGCATTATGCAATATCAAGAAACAATGTTCAGGCATGAAAATCGAATATCCAAGTTATTTTTAACTAGGCTAATTGTTGTCATAACGTAAAGCTAATTGTTGTGTTTCGGTCAGTCATCACTTTGTAACGCTTGCTCCCATCTTATTAATACTTAATAGAATCTTTTTAATTGCTTTTGACAATCAGGGATTCTCGACAATCGACAATCCGTGTAACCGAGGTCCGGATAATCAAGACTCAATGATAATACCGTAATACCAAGTACGTATAGACACTTAAACACTGTCATTTAAGTTTATTTTCTTACTAACTGACTCGGTCACGCATTGACTGAAAATATGGCCAATCTGAAAAGTTGCATCAAACTGCATACGGTGTTCAAAGATTAAAATCAGTTTATGAGTCTATCGCGGACAAACAACGTGACCCGTTATTTATATGTATGGATATCACGTTCAAATAATAAGTAGTAGTATAGTACTTAGTAGTATTTACATACCTAGTTTGATTTATAAAAACCAACAAATCAGGTCATTTAATTTACTTGTGTGTTCACCCAGGTAAATCTTGGAACAAACTTTTTTCGACGGCTTTCCACAAATTCTACAATGTGTACAAATTTCAGCTCACATGGTTAAAAATACCTACTACAGAATTGAGCTGGAAGATTCTTAAGAACTTAATTACATAGGTATTTCATACATACTCGTACATTGCAAGTTAAATACAAGCTTGAAAAATATCTGTGTTGACCGAAATACACACGTGCAAATGATAACAGATAACACGAATCTTACGCTTAAAACTTGTAGTAAATCAATACTGCAGATTAATATTGTCAATTAGGCGCCAGCATCCAATTAACATGAAATATCTTAGTAAATAAATAAAAAATGGGGTCTCATTAAAATGTTAGCAACGATTATCTTGGTGTCAGCGGTCAGTTACTCACGGAGTGAGCGAGTGATCGACACTTGTATAGAAGGCGAAGAAGCTTTTTACTGTGTCAAACAAACGTCAACTTCAACTTTAACTCTTTATTAATGGCATTTGCGGAAAACACACCACAATTCTGCCACGACCATGTTTATTTTACAATCACAAACGAAGAAAGATTTATAACAAAAGTATATGCAATATGACTGCGATGGTCTCCTCCTTGTGAAGAGACCTGGTCCGTCAGCGCCTCGTCAGTGAATCAGCAGGGTGTACCACGTGCAGGTGAGGTTGGCTTTGACCCTGGAGGTGATGGTAGAGCCACTTACACCTCCAAACAAACTTCAAAATCATTTATTCAATTAAAACCATACAATACTTTTGAAATGTCAAGTCCAAAACAGTAGGTTTCAACTCCATGAGCATATGAACAAAAAGATAATAAAAAAACATAAAAAAATCTCTGACCAAGTTACAGTCATTGCGGCTAAGGACGCTGATAAACATTGGTTGATCTACCTAAACAAACGGTAAAGCTTTTGTAAAAAAAAGCGGAGGTATTCTCCCGTCCTCTTTTATTTTATTTTTTTTGTAATTTCCTAAAAAAGAAAGAAATCATTTTCGAAGTAAAATAAAACTTTCTTTATATTATGTATATTCCTATGTAAAATAAATGAAAATGCAAAAAGTATCTACAGGCTCGTTTTATTTACTTGTGTTTAAGAAATATGACTATACACTATTTTATATGAACAGCGCTGTAGGTTTTTCACTCGATGCCAAAGTAATTTGCAAAATTTGATTAACTAATAAAAACTCTCGCATGACGCAAACTACAGCTGATCTTACTCGCCATTTTGTTTACATATTTATATTAAATACACGTGACTATTCACTAATTAGCAACACACTCTGGCTACTTATGAATTATTTATAAAATTATCCGGAGCAGAGGACAATGCTCTCTAGAATTCGTTCATAATCTTACGTTACGGTAGGTAGTATACGAACGGTTTGCAAGTCGAGATGTTCTCATTTTTTTAATAGTTTTATATTTATAAGCGAGAAGGTTATTTACCTAGCAATGGGAATTTTTCCACTGTTACTTTTATCAGTCATTTTAAATAAAATTCATATTTTTAACATTAATTCATAATTTAATCTTTAAATGAGCACTGAAAGTTACACTGCTCTAAAATTATTAAGTAACGTAGGTTTACCATAGCCGCAACGTAGACAGTGTATCCTTTACCATGGCCGTATCGTAGGCAGCGTTGGCTTGCCGTAGGCGCATCGCGTAGACAACGTAGGCTTACCGTAGACTCATCGTAGGCAGCAAAGACTCGTAGCCGCAGGCCGCAACACTGAGTAACTGATTTGTATATTTAGATACACTCAGGATGACATTTCTCAACTTATGATACGAATATGAAATAACCAATTTCATATTCATATATAGGCAACAGAGAAAAAATATTCTAGGAATTACTCAGTATTTTGGCAAAAACATAACGGACAATATTATATAACTAGTTTAACAACATTCCGTTTAATAACTGTGAGTGTGTTAAAGCGTTGAAATCCATTTTATTATTCTTCCCGCTAGTCGACCTATATTTTTAGTATAATAATAATAGTTGTTTTTCAAGGTAAAAAGCAGAAATGTGTTTCTAAGTTCATCGGCTATTTCACCTCCGTTTGTCATCACAGTGAACCTAAAGATAAATAGTTGTTTTTTTCTAAATACACAACAAAATAACAACGTTGTAAGCGGTAAAGGTTACTCACATTGTGACGTGAATAGCTCCTTAACTGTTACTGAAGAAAGAATATTAAATATGATAAAATAAATAGGTCATTGTTTACTACTTATATCGTTTTGTCACTTACTAAGATTGTTGACCTCGCTGTGCGTAGTTTTTTCTCAAATACATAGTGCATACCTCAAATCAATCTAATATTTAATGCATTATCTTGTTTAATGCACAAAATACATTTGTTTAGTCCAGAAACCACTACAATCCACTGACCATTGTTGTAGTAAACGGGCTGCCAGCATGCGGTTAACCTAAGAAGGTAAACTTGCATAGGTCATCTACACGGGTGACCTTTACGGGTTTACGGTGGACCGTAGCGTGTATTCAATAATGTGTGTATGCAGTCATTTATTTAGTACTTTATTACTTACTAGCTTCTGCCCGCGGCTTCGCTCGCGTTAGGAAAAGACAAAAAGTAGCCTATGTTACTCTCCATCCCTTCAACTATCTCCACTTAAAAAATCACGTCAATCCGTCGCTCCGTTTTGCCGTGAAAGAAAGACAAACAGACAGACAGACAGACAGACACACTTTCCCATTTATAATATTAGTATGGATATGTTTGCCACGAACGAGCATGGTGGTAGGCAATTTTTTTTTCTCTCTTAACTGCCTTGGTTTAAATTCTCTTTTAATCTTATTTTTTTTTATTTTCCTCTGTAACTTTGTTTTTTAATCAAGATTTTGTAAAAATTGATTGAAAATAATATCCCTAGTGGTTCCTTGCTTGTTCCTTTCCCTATAGGTCTATTTGTCCTACGTTTTGAAAAAAGCAAATAGTCACCTTTCTGACTAACCGACCGATTCTGACAGTTCATAAGTGCCTGTAAATGATCTAAGGAAGTAAATGCTTAGTACATGTTTCGGCGGCTAATTTAGTACAGTCAGAATGTTTAAACCTGTTCAATCTCAGAGTACAAAATAAAGTTACAAAAATAATTTTGTACGGTGAGAACAAAAATATTTTCATTTAGACTGTTCAAGGTGAGCTTAAAAAAATCGGCCGAAATACCTATCAAAAAAATTATAATTATGATATTCCTGTTTCGACGGGACCGGGTCACATTCGGTTCTTCTCAGAAAGGTAAACTTGAAAGAGCAGAACTTGAAGAAAGAACGTTGTTAGAGTAAGTTAAGATAAAGGAGTTTAACCTCACAGTTTCATTGATCCGTGCGGTCGTTGTCTGGTTTGTACCATTTATTAGCAAGTACTAAAGCTATTGGGTTAGCGAGGCAGGTCTATGTACCTAGGCAATTACACTTTGAGTCAGTGACCGCTTCGGTAAACATAGGTATTGACGAGTCACTGCACTTCTGCAGACTAAGTACTCAAATATATTTGCAGTTTCTGCTACCTGCCGGTTTGGTTATTTTTTTATGGCATTGTACTGCGATAGGTCAATAAAACAGGCAAAAATATTTTAAGTTACATAGTATAAACTAGAAAATAAATTTCGATAATGTATTTTTTTAATTTTTCAACCAACATCTCCTTAGCCTTTTTCGGAACTATAAGTATTAGGGTCAGATTCTAGCCGGATTCAGCAGAATATCTGTTTTACTTAAAGCGACTGCCTATAAGACATCCACAGCCCTGTTATTAAGCGACACAATACGCCTTGGTTTTACTGGCACAGATCTACGCATAACATGTAGGGAAACGTTTTTCATTAAACATAAAAATACGACGCATGATACAATTTGTTACTAGTATTGATGGTATACTGTAGATCCCGCGTCTCTACCGTACATCATCAATATCTTCATAACCCTTTCCCAACTATGTCGGTGTCGGCTTCCAGCCTAACCGGATTCAGCTGGATTTGCTAGTGTTTTACGTGAAGCGACTGGGACTACCTATCAGACCTCCACAACCCAGTGCTGCCTTGGAAAGCACTTTGGCTGGCCGTTGGTCCCAGTTGTCTTAAGTGAAATTTTGACAGTCGTTAAGGGTAGTCTTAAGCCAGAAAGTCTGACCAATCTAACCAAGGGGTATCGTATCGCCCAATTACTTGGTTGTACAGTTCTGATAGGCTGTTGCCTCACGTAAAACACTGGTATCCAGCTGAATCCGGTTATGTTGTAAGCCGACCCCAACATAGTTGGGAAAAGGCTAGGGAGATGATGATGTACTTACTTACTGTAGAGGCGCATCTCAAGAATACAGTCAAAAGAGTAGTAACAAATTGTATAATGCGTAGTTTTATTGTGTTTAATTAAAAACGTTTTCCTAGGACGAGTTATATCCGGAAATGTTTACATACACTTTTTATCTTACTCGTGGTTTGCACGCTGTTAGATCATGATATAATTTATGTAAATAATTAATTATTTACCTACTTACTTCTTTCGTTTCTCTATTTGCGTAGATTTTGGGCACATGACAAATTGTGCAGATAAAACAAAGAATAATTTATGATTTGTTGCACTATGCTAATAGGTAAAATAACTGGTGAATCTTACTTAGTTTATTTTATACTTTCTAGTATCTTTTCCTAGAATTAACTAAAATGTATGTAGAATTTGGCTAACCTACTTTTAGTTTTTTTTTTCAGATAACATGATGGTTATTGTTTTGTGATGGTTTAAGAACAAATTACCAGTTTATTCCATTCATATGTACTTTCTAAATAGAAAATCACTAACACCACGTGCCTCAGATAGCACGAAAGCCGTTGGTCTCGGTTGCCAAAAAGTCTGACAACAAGTCTAAAGGCCTGCGCAGAGGGATATGGCGGAGAAAATGTTCCCGGCGGACGTGTTTATAGTAACAAATTGTAACTAATTCCTTGCAAAGATTCATCAAATTCTATGAGTTGGCCGAGCGGCGAAAACGGACTATTGTCTCCTTGCAGTTCGTCAGATGAGGGGCGGAATTACACGGACCAAGTGCAACCTTACTGTAGTAGTCTTATTTGTCCGCCGTTATATCTCGTCTGCGCAGGCCCTAAGGGCTATCGTGTACGGTTTGCATTCAGAGATCTACGAATGACAGGCAGGACTAACGGCTTTCTGAGTATTTTTTCAGTTCATAATGTAAGTACTTACTGTATAGTCCGTGAAGTGAGAATTTATTTCCTACAGACTTTCAAATACAATTAGGTCGACAATCGCGTAAACATGTATTAAAAATGTCACACGTCTAGTCTTATTATTTTGACAGCTTCAAACCATTTATCGTCAAAATGGGTCATGATTCAATTTTGTCGATAGTACTTTCTAAAGTTTATCTTCGACATCACTGGCATGGACGTTGGTCGCGGTTGTCATACACGGAACTTTGACAGTCGTTACGGGTGGTAGTCAGAAGCCAGAAAGTCTGACCAGTCTACCCAAGGGGTATCGTGTCGCCCAGTTACTGGGTTGTAGAGGTCTGGTAGGCAATCGCTCCACGTAGAACAGTGGTATTCAGCTGTCCGATGAGACAGGAAGCTGACCTGACATAGTTCACAAGAGCCTACAGGAGTGGTGGCAGTAGAACGCAAATAACTTCAGTTCATGACTTGTACTAAAATAAAACATGTAAATTACTACTTCATTTACACGATAAGCCACTGAATCATCCAGTCTTGCAAAATTATGAACATAATAATATATTCATCTCATATCTGCCTGTAAATGTTTATAAAAGTAATTGCAATTAACTATGATTACTACTTCGGAATTATTTGCGTCGTTGATAAACAAATGGTGCTGTTCTCTTGTTCACAAACTTAACTAAATTTAAGTTAAATGCATCTTTCTCTTCCCATTTCTTAAAGAAAAGGACCATGAAAAAAAAATACTTGAGCAGTGATTGTTAAGACTACTATTTTGAAAAGAAAAACACACAAGAAATGATCGTGCAATTGGCGCGTTCTACTAAACATATTTTCTAATCTTCTTTATTTGTATTTTGTCGCATCATTTGAGGAAAGTACCTACAAGCTTTGCCCCAGACTAGGCACAAATAGTGCGCCGAGACACAGCCAAGGCAAGGTGGATCCTTTAATAAAAATGCCGCTATAAATAGACTACCCATGAATAAACAAAACCACATCACAAGGACAGGAAAACTTTTCCGTTTTCACGAAGTAGGAAAAAAGAAAATAAAATTCCTAAATCATATAAAATCCACTTTATTTCTCATCGATCTCCCTTAATCACCTCGTAACATTATGTAATACTATCATATATTTACAATATACACACAACAACATTATACCAAAATAAATACAGAAAAAAATAATGTCCCTTATAATTTCGATATGTTATAAGTACTTATAATACAAAATTTTCCAAAATAAAAACAATAACTAACAGCCATGATTGATAATCTCACAATAACATAGTAAAAAAATAAAGAATAAGAAATATTAATTATTTAATTATTAACTATTAAAACTAAACTTTACAGTAACTGGTGTTTATTTTTCTTAATGGACATTGAGAAAATGCGCTTTATACATAATATTCCGTATTATACAAATATACAACTGGCAGCTGTGTATAGAAGTTTATTGTATTATACAAATTACTTTTTTTATAATCCATTCACTAAATTCTGGATAATGTATTTCACGACGTCCCTTCACCGTTCGTCATTTCATTTAAGTAGAAAACGATTATATGGTTCAAGATCAATATTAATTACTGATTTATAATTATAAATCAGTAATTATTTTATTATTTAACATATTAAAATCATTAATTTCAAGTGTCACTTACATAGATTTATTAATTAAATTCTAGATTTTTGTAGTTTTAAATAAGACCACGTTTCCAGTTACCACTTTATGTGAACTTTTATTATAAAGAAAAATATTATTTAATTCTGATTTAATTCATTCATAGCTCCTTCACTGTGTAAAAAAATGTGTACATAATAATCTCATTATTTCCAATCTCATAATTTATTATAATATTTCCTCAATGTCCATCAAATTAAAATTGATTTAAGGTTTATTTTTCACTAGTCAGATAATTCGAAATAAATGTACTTGATTTACTAATTTTCTACAGAAAATATGTAAAACAGCTAACTATATTTTACAAAAAATTATCAAACTATTGAAAAATATTTCCTTTAATAAACTAAATTCGGCTTTAAAAACCTGATAGAGCAATCCTGTAGCCATCAAAAAACTTAAGTTTTCAAAGCCCCTTTTTAAAGTAAATGTGCTAATTATCATTTTCCTCCTATTCATACCTTCAGGTATATTGATATCTCGATCTGTCGAACATGGTAGTTTTTCTAATGAAATAGTATTTGTAATATTTAAAGTTTATTAATTTAATAATAGACCTCTACTATTGGGCCCGAAAAGATTCTAGCGGTAGCTGCGAATTTTCTACTGAGTGCCTTCTAGGATATTTTAAAAAGTATGCTGTATTAAATTTAATCTATTGCTAATATTTGTGGTGACTTATTTTCATATGTGTGGTCTCGGATTGGTCGGAAAGACTTAGTTTCTAAATAGTTGCCAATGCTATATCACGTTGAAAACAGATTAAAATGATTATTATTATATTTTAGTAGCCAAAATCCTCTATGAGTCTAGTTTTTAGAGCATATCTAGGATGACATTTTCGAGTAAAGTTGGAAAATTTAATGAAAAATACCTTCTACTTCATACATTTGTTCTTTTTGCGATCATAAATGTATGGAACAGTTCAATTTATTGCTGTTAAATTTTTTTTATCTCTATAATCGAGGATTTGATCACATAGGAAACTTTGAAAGTCTGGTAACATTAAAACAAGGTTGTAGAATATAAGTCCATGACATATATCTATGGAGTGGTCACATAACCTGAAAATATTTATTATTGAACCCTCGGCTTAAGAACATACGGTTAAATTTTGCTTAAACCCTCTGAAGGTAGACCTGCCTTTGATTTTCTCCTGTTACTAACTCCATACTCATTCACTGTCTTGTATCATGCTTAAAAATATACGGTTGAATTAAATCTTGAGATAGCTGATCTGAAGATCGAAGATCTGAAGATAGCAGACTACCCACTTGTATTTTACTTAAGAAACCTGATAACTCCATATTCTCCGATTGCTAGAAGCCGGCACGAAGTTCAATTAGACATTGAAGCCTACACTTAAGAACATATGGTTGAATTTTGTTTACATCTGAAGATATACTTCACTTCCTTTGAATTTTTGACTCAAAAACCTAATTCTATTCGTTCCCATTGGCGCCAGCACGAAGTTCAATTAGATACCTATTGAAGCCTATATTTGAAAACATGCGGTTGAATTTAGTTTAAATCTGAAGGTAGACTACTTCTCTTCCACCAGGGTCTGGTGTCAGTGTTCAGAGGGCGCGGAGTCAGGTGTGGTGGTGGGAGTGGTGATGGCGGAGAGCGCGGTGGTGATGGTGGGAGCGTCCTTGTCGAGCGGTCGGTACGACCAGTTGCCGCAGCCGTCGAACTCCAGTACGTGCGTGTGGTATTTCCTGGAGGAGAGATAATATTAACATTGTTAACATGATAATGATGATCCAGGGATAACCCCCTCTAAAACATAAACCACTAGCTGTTCCTCGTGGTTTCACCAGCGTTACGTTAGGTTTTTGGTTACTGCTTCGCTACCGTGGGACATAGCGTGATATTATATAGCCTATGTTACTCAGGGATAATGTAGCGCTTTCTAATTAAAGAAGAATTTTTGAAATCGGTCCAGTAGTTTTTGAGTTTATTCGTTACATACAAAAATACATGCTTGATGTTTTATAGCCTAAGGGACAACGCACACCGGAATGGCAGCGGCCGGCAGCGGCCGCCCGCGGCGCCGCGAGGCCGCCAGCGGCCGCCAGGCGTCGATAGAAACGAAAGGCGCGCGGCCACTCGCGGCTCCGCGGGCGGCCGCTGGCAGCCTCGTTAAGTATTGCAAGCGATACTGGTCTTTGAAGTATGTAGTTAAAGTTTAAAATTATTTGACACTGAAAGTGCTCGCCGCGCCGCTGCCGGCCGCTGCCATTCCGGTGTGACTCGGGCCTAAGGCTGTATACAGAAAGAAAACTGGAAACTTATAAGCGCTTACCGTTTATAAGTTACCTAATAGCCGAATACTCATACGTCGCACGGTCGTCGGTGAGTTGTCCCAGGATATTTATTCATTTATTGTGTGAAGTTATGTACAATACTCACCACACGCTAGGTCGATGTGTGATGGACAGCAGAGTGATGCCCTCCTTGACAGCTTCCTCGTACATCACAACCTCCGTCTCCATGGACACGGCGCTGGTGCATTCATCCAGTAGTGCGTATACCGGCCTGGGGAGATGATGGTATTGGTTATTTCTTTATTTCAGGCTATTGGGGTCAGTAGAAATACTTTAATGGATATATTTATTTATTTATTTCATAAACAAAAATACATTTGTGTTGAAATATTAAAATTTTTGGTATTCCAACAATTAAATTGATATCCAAATAATATAAATGTCATTATTAAATTAATCATACAAACTCAGATTGTCAAAAATTACAAATAACAATAATTATTATAAATAACATATCAAGTAAAAATTTTGGATACGAAGAGATTACAATGAATGTATATAGGGAATCTATACTTATTTTATTTTATTAATTTTCAAAGGTATAGTAAGCTGTGTCGTTGTGAATGTATATATTTTTAAATAGGTCATCAAATCCAGATAAATTATTTGAAATTGGCCTGAAAATGAGTAACAGACCAACACATGGGTCCAGCAGTCAATGGTTAGATACATAGGACGTTGACGCTATGCATTGGGTAACCGGGATCATCGAGAGAGCCCTAGAATACATCGGAGCCACAAAGTAGGCAACCAGGTGTAGTGGAAACTGGATTAGCTAACAAAAACAGAGCGGTGATGGCGATCAAGGTCAAATAGCAGGCATACTACTCAATACTTTATTGCATTCCACTTATAGGTGGTAAAACTTAAAATTAGATCACATGGACCCTGTCGGGCACAGCAAAATAAGTGAGTTAGGGGAGAGGAAGCATTTGTTAATTATAATTATAACACGGTAGGTAGGTAATTCTTATAAATTATAATATAGGATATAAAATATGTATCTATTGGGAGATCTTGTACTAATAAAATTAATAAAAATAATATAATATATAATTTTTTCTACTAAAATTATGACTTTACAAGTCTATCACTTAAATATTCGTTTAGTAGCTTTTCTTTAACAAAAAATCTCGTACTTTTTTTAGAAATGTGTGAGTTTTTTCTTCGTTTTTTATTGATCCGGGTAGTTTATTATATACTTTAATGGACATTACATAGGGACTTTTTGAGTGCATTAAAGACAACTAGTGAGAATAAAGGTTGAAGGGTTCGAGAAGTCCAGCTACACAGCTTCATACTTCATGTAGACACTCACCTGTGGTAGAACATCCTGGCCATGGCCATGCGTTGTTTCTCCCCGCCGGAGAGCGTGGCGCGCCAGTCTCGCCTGGCCCACAGCCCGCCGTGCCGCGCCGCGCACGCGTCCAGGCGCACGAGCTTCAGTATGTGTGCGGCGCGACGTTCTGCTTCTGCGTCGCCTTCTTGCGCGCGCGAGGGGTACGTTACTTGGTCGATGAGCGAGCCTTGGGACATGTACGGCCTGGGGAAGAAAAATAAACGATAATCATTAGTGACTGTGACGCAGTACAGCGCGGATGTGACGCGATTAAGACGCAGATGTGACGCGATGAAAGCGCGGATGTGAAGCGGTTGAGGCGCGAATGTGATACGGTTGAGGTGCAGACGTGAGGCGGTAGAGGTGCAGACGTGAGGCGGTAGAGGCGCGGGTGTAAAACGTATGAGACGCAGACGTGGCGCGGTTTAGGCGCGCATGTGAAGCGTATGAGGCGCAGACTTGAAGTAGTTGAGCGGATGTGAAGCGCATTAGGCGCGGATATGATGCGGCAGAAACTTGGATGTGACGCGGTAGAAACTTGGATGTAACGAAGTTGAGGCGCGGGTGTGATGCGGTTGAGGCGCGGATTTCACGCCATTTTCACGAACACTCTCACAATTATATGGTGACCTTTAAATAAAGTAATAGTCACTACGGCATAATAGAACATGATAGGTATGATACATAATACGTTGTTTCATGTATGTCGTATACTGACGTCACATTGTACTGATGTGTTTTCACATAATTTCTAATCTATTTCTATACGTGAGGACTTGTAATCGGTTTTCAGTTGCCTGTTTTTTTTGTTGTTAAATTTTTATATAGGGTGACTGGTAATTAGTGTACGAACACCTGATTGTGATCATAATAACCAACAACTTTAGGAACTATGGAAACAAACCTGAAATCGCAAAAAAAAGTCAGCTGTTCAGTACATTTATGTCTGCCTAATGTACTGAACAGCTGATATTTTTTTTCGCGATGTCGGCTCTGCTCATTTGATAATTTACCACTCATCAAAAAAAACGTTGTTTACACGTGACAATTTTTTTTTGTACTTTATTATTTACTAGCTGTTCCTCGCGGTTTTACCCGCGTTACGTAAGGATTTTGGTTACTGCCTCGCTCCCGTGGGATGGGACATAGCCTGATATTTATAGCCTATGTTACTCAGAGATAATATAGCTCTCGAATGCTGAAAGAATTTTAAAATCGGTTCAGAAGTTTTTGAGCCTATTCATTACAATCAAACAAACAAAGTTTTCCTCTTTATAATATTAGTGTAGAATTATCTACTTACTTATATAAATTAAACTAAATTATGTCATGTGACTATAGATTAAAGTACACACTCACCTCTGCGGTATATAGAACATGATAGGCCGTGAGGTACAGAAGCCGGTGTCGGCGAGGTTGGTCTCGTCGGCGCAGTGCGCGCACGCGCACGGCCGCGGTACGTGCAGCTCGCCGCCGAACACCGGCCACAGACCAGAGATTATGCGGAATAAACTAGAGAAAGAGAAATAGGTTTAATTAGGATACTTGTCAATCAATGATATTATAAGTAAAAAAGTGTAGATAGGTTACCTAAACGAAATTCTATCTTCAAAAACGGCACACTAACGCACACATACATTACACGTCAAAGTATAATGGTATGATTGAAGTAGTGCGAGTGAAAAAGAAATAAACGTCAAATGTCAACGCGATACTCAGTATGATGTTAGTCAAATGGCAAACTTTTAAAGTGCCACTTTTTAACCTATCAGCACTTTTTTACTTAAAATATCATTGTTGTCAATAGTCAAATCGTTTATTTTCATTAGACCAAATAAGGCAGTTTTAAACGTCATTTACATAATAGAAGTGAAAATAGTTGTGAAAATAATTCCAGCCGAATGGTTGTATCACACATATTTATTCTCTCCTCTTCCACTATGGTGTAATTTTGACTTTACCACAAAGAGACAAGCGAAACTTTGCTAAAGTTTGTGTTTTGTTGAATTGAAGTTCGCTGTGTCCACATTAGTTACGAACTGCTTATTTACTGATAGAGCAAAAGCAGAGCAGAGCAGCGCAGAAACAGCCTGTCTTCACTCTGCTCAGCTTATCTCCATTCTACTTTCCTCATCTCCATTCCACTCTCCTCCACTCACCTGGACTTGCCGCAGCCGTTAGGTCCGACGATGAGCAGATGCGTGCCGGGCTGCAGTGCCAGCGTCATTCTACTCTCCTCATCTCCACTCGTCTCCTCTCATGTCCACTCACCTGGACTTGCCGCAGCCGTTAGGTCCGACGATGAGCAGATGTGTGCCGGGCTGCAGTGACAGTGTGACGCCGCCCGCCACTACGTCACACGCCGGCGTCACGATGGGCACGCCGCGCAGCCGGATTGATAGGTCGTTGGTGTACAGGATCTTGCCTGGAGGGAGAATTTATTTTATTAGTATGTTTGATGGTGTTAAGAGTCGTTGATAGGGGATTACTGAATAAAATATTTCTAGTTCAGAGATAAAGCACGTCCAGACAAGCACATTCAAAGTAATGGGCGATTCGTGTCAGCTTCCTAAAATTAGAGAGGTTGGAGGAAGCTTTTATTCCGGCGACCTCGATCCGACGAGTAATTGTTGCGCCGCTCACCTACGGATACGTACAGTCAACAAAAGAAAAATCAACAAGGTCCCAGGAACGCATATTTTAACGCGCACACGTGCACCAGTAGCGTGCCTTTCATACAAGCCGAAAAGCCCGGCTTGCTATTCAAAATTTGAAAATAACAAAAAAAAACACCTTTGAAATTGCGTAATATCAGTCTTGTATAAAATCTACAAAATTTAAAAATTTAAACTTCGCGCGGTAAAAATTCAGCGCACGGGCCGGTGTAGTTACTATTTCCATGCCACAAGTGCCGTGCATTCGTTACGTGCGTAGATACAAAATGAACACAACGCGCTTTCAAGGTTTTATAGTGCTAATTCACTCGCACTCGTTGGCTTCTTACGGGGCTTAACCACAGCTTGTCTCTTTCACTCAAATTCATTCAACTTTTAAAAATACGACAGAATTTTTCGATGTTTGATGAATGAAATTCGTAGTAAAATTGACGAAATTATGCCAGGCTTGTGAATGTGTTAGTTTGACGAATTTGAACATTATTTTAATGGAATAGAGATGTAATTTGGATGGCGTGCGAGATTAGGCGAAATAGCGCGATGCATGTGCGTATTTCTCTCTCTAGAGGAATAATATTTTCCAATTAGTTCTAACTTTGTTTTGAGCGGTACTGGAGCTTTTTTATACGAAACATAAACATATTTTAAAATATTATGAATGTTTTAAAGTATTGTGTAACTTTTATCAGTTTATTTTGTTTTAACGTTTGTGAATTTGTGATTAAGTTTCTGTGTTTTACCTTTTAATAGTTTTAGTAGAAGATGCATTCGGAAACACATGCAATTGTTAGTTGTGATGACATTACTCGGGAAGGTAAATACCTACTTTGAATTTTACAGACAAATACCATTTGTAACGCAATATTACCAAAATCATTAATTTTATACATGAAAGTTGCCTAAAAAACAGCTGTTGGTTGGTAGAATTAAAACCTTCATCAACTTTTTACGCGGGCGTTTTAAATTAGAATATAAATATAATTAAATAATATTGGTCATAAACTTAAACTCAAGCGGCTCCAGAATAACTTGCTCTAAACAAATTATGGAACGATACAACAAACGGCTTGTGATGTGATTGCTGATACGTATTTGTAAATCTATTTAGTGATACCATGCCTTCAGTCACTCAGTGTGCTTTGTTGTTTGTCATCTGTAGTAAAGAAGCGAAGAATGAAGGTAATTATTTATGGCCGTTTACAATGTAAGTGTATTAGAATTTTTTATTGAAGTGAAAACTTCTTTAGCGGCGTTGAGCACTTTTTCTGTAATGGGTATAAAATCTTAAACTCGCGTCAGGACACGTGACCTGATCGAAAAAGCGTAGGACGATTAATCAAGTTTTCACTTCTGCCGGCACTCCCGGAGTGCAACCCGTCTTTTTTTTTATATTATAAAACCATTAATTATTTTTGCGCCATCTATTGGTGGCGAAAGTCAGCCAGCGAAATTCAAGAGCGCTAGTATTTTTTTAATAGATGGCTCTTACCTCAAGTGAGGCGAAAAACGCAAAAATGTATGTGATTTGGCAAAGCAAACTTTACAGTTTTTTTTTATATATCGGGCTTGCCCTAACATTTCAAATTTTCCCACCTAGGCACGCCACTGACGTGCACGCTGCGCACGCACACTAACTAGCTGGGAGCAGTACCTTCAGGCACGGGCCGGTTGTCGCGGAAGGTGACCTGGAAGGCGGCGTGCGGCGCGCACACGTGCACGCACGCACACTAACTAGCTGGGAGCAGTACCTTCAGGCACGGGCCGGTTGTCGCGGAAGGTGACCTGGAAGGCGGCGTGCGGCGCGCACACGTGCACGCACGCACACTAACTAGCTGGGAGCAGTACCTTCAGGCACGGGCCGGTTGTCGCGGAAGGTGACCTGGAAGGCGGCGTGCGGCGCGCACACGTGCACGCACGCACACTAACTAGCTGGGAGCAGTACCTTCAGGCACGGGCCGGTTGTCGCGGAAGGTGACCTGGAAGGCGGCGTGCGGCGCGCACACGTGCACGCACGCACACTAACTAGCTGGGAGCAGTACCTTCAGGCACGGGCCGGTTGTCGCGGAAGGTGACCTGGAAGGCGGCGTGCGGCGCGGACACGTGCACGCACGCACACTAACTAGCTGGGAGCAGTACCTTCAGGCACGGGCCGGTTGTCGCGGAAGGTGACCTGGAAGGCGGCGTGCGGCGCGCACACGTGCACGCACGCACACTAACTAGCTGGGAGCAGTACCTTCAGGCACGGGCCGGTTGTCGCGGAAGGTGACCTGGAAGGCGGCGTGCGGCGCGGACACGTGCACGCTGCGCACGCACACGCCTCGCGCCACTTCACCGAACACCACCAGCATGTCTGACACACGTGTCGCGTAGCCTGCTAGCGTTACTATTTCCTGGAAGTAAAGAAAGGGTTTAGATTAAAACATGTTAATTTCCACATTTACGTGACAGCTTTGTCACATATATGTGACAAATAACGATGAATTTTAAACAAAATAGAACTGTATTGCATGCATCATAAACAATATCATATTACAATAATTTTTCGATATGCAAAGCCGATTTTATTTAAAGTACATGCAGTGGATTACAACATGTGTTTAAAAATCGAACCGCCATGCGCCATTAGAATTTATTATACAGTAAAGGTAATTTTGGTATTGTTTTGTGTTCGCAACTGTAAATATAGATTGAGATTTTGTTGTGAAATACAGATATTTTAATTTTGTCCTTTAACTATACTAGTATTATACTAGCCTGGGAAAATGGGATGATCAATAAATCAATTTAATATTTTAAGCTATTGCATAGCTCAGATTATAAAACAGTAGGCAGATAGACAGCGCGGAACATTACGAGTGCGGCGAATGTCGAGACATGTGTGCGTGACTGCCACGTGACTGCGTTGTAAGAACACGTCGTCTCTGTGTGCGTTCCAGTTGCCAGGATGATGAAAAATTACTCGTAATATTTCATTCTTATCTGTCTATATTAATTAAAAATCAATTTATGAATTTACTAAAAGTATGTAGGTACGCGCGTAGCATAAGAAAAAGTTTGTAATTGTCAGGACAATGTTGGTATGACAACATTGATTAAAAAAAATGCACCCTGGCTAAGCTGGAAGCGGGCAGATAGTACAAAATAATAATAAATTGATTTATTGTGTTTAAAATTATGGAACAACTTAGGGATATAAATAATAAAGTGCTTAGGTGTATAACAATTTTATAAAGCTAAAAAGTTTGTTTGTTTAAAACTTGAACGTGCTAATTAATTCTCTTGTTCACAAACTACTAAATTTAAGTTAAATGCATCTGTCTCTTTCCATTTCTTAAAGAAAAGGACAGAATATAAAATATTAGTTAAGTCATCTTTTTCTGTTCACTAGTCATTATTGTTTTTTACTATATTTACTTTATGTTGGCGAATCGACTGGTGTACATAATTTTAGTTAGAGACAAAACATTCAGTAGTTTTATTAACGAAGACTTTTGACACATACAAGATAAGCACACACACATGATACAAACATACTTACCAACCAAAAAGAAATAAAACACTCGAAATACAACGATAATCCTGTGTCCAATACATATTTCTAACCTAACCTAACCTAACCTAACTTAGGGGTAAATTTTTTCACAATAAAATAGCAACACCGACAGATTTCTGTTGAGGTTTTATGTTCCAAATAAAATAACATCCAAAAAGGCAAAAAACGATATTAATCTATAAAAAGGTACTCCATCTTCTTTCTTTTGATTTAGGGAACAATTTTTGCAGTGTTTAAAAACAAAAGACGGCATCAGTCTCGAAAATATGAATATTTTCTGTGACATGTTTACGGCGCGACGCTTCGTGTCGTACTGACTCGAGATTGTATTCGCTTTTGGTTTTGTATTTGCTTTGTTGACCTCACTCGCGGTGTTCCGCGCTATCTATCTGCCTTCTGTTTACTAATCTGAGTTGCATAGCTTCTATCGCGGGCCTTGAGCGTGGAGACCGAACCCAGAAATTCCGTAACGAAATATACCTAACATCCCCCACTCCGACCGGCACAGCGGTGATACTTTTTAGTTTTGCCATCTATCGATGAATAGTAGAACTTTTAATGACTTTTTGAAATATCACGCTTAGTTTATAAAATGTACTCTGTGATCACGCTTGTCTCTTTAGTTCAGCAACTCGCTTCTAGGTGGCATTGGTTGTGAGTGTCAGGTTGTTTCAGAACCGGGGTTGCGGAATGTTTATAATGGTTACCGTGACCCAGGAACATAAGGGGCAACCGAAGCAACATGAGTGGGTTTTAGCAGGCGTCCGTCACTCGCTCAAGGCCACGCGTTTTATGCCTACCGCGTCGCGTATCGTCGACGATACAATGTCTCGTCAACGTCGGGCTGTCGCGCGCCCGGCTGAGTGCTCGCGCGTCACGGGTACAGCGCTGACTATCAAAATGCCGAAATCACGTAATTATTGCGTGATTATTGTGCAATTCCCCTGTTTCCCAATTCTCCTGTTTCCCTTTTGATTATTTATTATAATTATTCACGTGGTTTTGGATATTTTCCACACTAAAATACTAAGTTGATACGACTGAAAGGCTTTTCTTCAAACTACATAATTATACTAGACACCATTTTGAAGCTCTGTACCAAAAATCAATTAAACAGGAGCAATAGTTTAGTCGCAAATGATTTTTTTAGTTTTTCTCACGTTTGAACACGATGTATCTTTCGTAACTGCTGATTACGTCTATACGCAAAGGTCATGCACCTTTATACGATAAATCTGAGTATATCCTACGAGGCGATGTTACCGCTCTGACGTAAATCACAAGTACAACCAAACATTTCGCTACAAGACTGCAATGCAAACATGGAAGCAATAAATACACACACTTACTCTTTCATTACGAAAGTGACAATCATAGCAAAATATCCCGCGAGTAAAAGAAATAGAAATAGGTCACTGTATTGCTACTGCATTAGATCCTTCCGGACCGGAGTTCCGGTCGATAAGTTGGCGTCTAAAAAAATTGTTTGGTCAGTGCGCTGGCGCAACCCTTTGAGGTCGCACGTTACGTAACACGGAAGTTCCTGCCTTCACCGCGCCGCTTTGTCCAACTCGCGCGCTTACAATAATTTATTGTGATACCTAGGACACTAAAAAAGTTTAAGACAGAGTATTTCTTTTTTTATTGTGACCAGGAGTGACACGTAACTAGGAAGGATTTATTTATTTAGTGTTGGTGTTTTCTTGTGATTTACCGATTTTGTGATACGACACTTAAGTAATAATAATTTATGAACTGATAATTTAACTTTAGTTCTGTGTGTGCAATTGAAGTGTTTAACAAGGGTGGCGATGGCCACCAAGGCCATCGCGATCTCTAGACCTCACTCCTATGGATTTCTTTATGTGTGGGTACATTAAGGGTGAAGGTCAGTGGGTAGTGGGCCGTCTTAGGTTTGTTGTGATTGAGTTTTTGCTGTGCGCGTTTTTTCAAAACTAACATAAAAGCCAGAATGCACTTTGATTTGAGAGAACCGCGCCCCCGCTGCCCGCTGCGCTCGGTGCGTGTGCGACGCGCGATGTTGCCACTTTGTTACCTAGCTTATCTAAGGTCAGTAAACTTGATTTACAAAGGGTGGTTCCGTTTTACTCTGATTTGTACCCTATTTAGTTTGTTTGAAAAAATCAAATTCTCATTTTTGGTGCTTTTAGTTTTTATATCGTATCGAATTAATACTAAACACGAATGGAATATGTGGTGTCTTTTAATGCCTTAACGTCACATCAAGGCTGTATAATAATCGGGAATTCAAGAAACGAAAAATATGCATCGGTAATTTTAATAAACTAAAAAATATTTGATCAACAAATAAAAAAATAATTGTTTTTCTAAAACATTCGTTTTATTAACATTATCATCAAAATTAAAAAAAAAAAAGCAAAGCATTTATTTCACTTAGACCATTTACAGGTACTTATGAATTGTCAAAGAGTCGGTCGGTTAGTCAGAAAAGAAAAGTGACGCTAATTGCCCGTTCCAAAACGCAGATCTCTATGGAGAAGAACAGGCAAGAAACTCCACGGACACTCTTTTTAAAAATATCATGTTTTACAAAATCTTGGTTACATTTTTTTTTGTTGCTTCTACATGTGAAAACAATGTGTATTTAACAAAATAATAAACAAATACAAAATTAAAATAAAAAGTCATGGCAGTTAAGAGATGACCCATCTCAACTGACAGCGCCCGTTCACGAGCATGACGCGTGGCATCAGCACCATTTAGCTCAACCATTTTGAAGGGAACCGAATGATCCAACGCACTCGCCACCATCAGCGAGACTTTTTGAGCGAGCATGACAATGCTCCTAACCGCCATGTCTATTTGTGTCAGTAGAAAACTATCGTAATAAGTCTGCATCTTACTGCATCGTACTCACATTTACAAAAATTCAAATATGCATCTAAATTACACAAACCAAAGTTTTGTACTGTACCTAAATAAATATAAATGGGTGAAATTTAATTACCTATACAGTAATAATAGAATATTCATGTCAAAAATTAAGGGGACAAGAAACATTTTCTATCTTCCAATGATTAAAATTTCTAATTTGTGAGCTTATGTGGAGCAGGACCAGCATTTAGCCAAGCATGTTTATCATTGATATAATCTTCTAACTTATAATATGCTTGATTACATAGCGTGCGTTTAATGCATGTTTTAAATTTTTTCTCATTTAGATGGAGAATTTTGAGTGGTATTTTATTATAACATTTTACACAATACCCCATAAAAGAAGTGTGGACTTTTGACAGTCTAAAACTTGGTTGATCCAATTTGTTCTTATTTCTGGTATTAAAATTATGCCTGTCACTTACTTTACTAAAAAGATGAAGATTTTTTCGAACGTACATAATGTTTTCGTATATATATTGACAAGGTACCGTCAAGATGTTAACACTTTTAAACAAATCCCTTAGAGATTCGCGGCTGCTGAGATTATAAATAGCTCTGACAGTCCTCTTTTGCAATACAAAGGAGTCATCTCGTGTTCTTGGTTATAAGAACACGTGTATGATCTCCATACTATAATTTAATAACTGTACAATTGTCACTGAAAAAAAAAATTATTAATCGAACTGGACATTGGCAGAAATCACCGAAAATTCGGTGGATTGCCATAATTTTATAAAAGTTGAAGTTGAAGTTGCAATACAAATACGGAATCTATATCTGCAGCACGTCCCCAAAGCAAAATACCGTGAGACATGACACTATGAAAATAGCTAAAATAGACTAGTCTCGCGGTATCTACGTCGGTTAATTGCCGGATTTTTCTGACAGCGAAAGCAGCTGAACTTAACCGCGCTGTAAGAGATGTTATATGAGGGCCCCACTGCAGCTTTGAGTCGAGCGTTATCCCAAGGAAAACCGTTTTTTCGACGAATTCAAGTACATCCTTGTTCAATACAACATTACATTCAGTACTTCTAACATTGGGTAAAGTAAATCTTATGAATTTAGTTTTTTTTTTCATTTGGTACTAAATTATTTACAGTAAACCAGTTATGAACCTTAAGCATAGCGTTATTTACGTCGTCAAGGTGTTGTGCACGTCTATTCACTTTAAAAATCAGTGAAGTGTCATCAGCAAATAACACCATTTGAGGTTGGTTTTCCAGCAAACTTGGTAAATCATTTATATAGACTAAAAAGAGGAAAGGACCTAATATTGATCCTTGCGGTACCCCTATTTTTACCTTTGAGCCCAGTGAATTCACACCATTAATTTGAACCTGTTGCAGTCGATCAGTCAGATAAGATTTTACTAAACTAAGCGCTAATTTTTGGAGCCCGTAATGCTCAAGTTTCAAAAGTAGTGTTTCATGACTCACGCAATCAAATGCCTTGGAGAGGTCGCAGAAAATGCCAATAGCATCTTGCTACTCTTCCCATGCTTTAAATATATGTTTGATTAGAGTGACACCGGCGTCAGTAGTACAACGTCCTTTGGTGAAACCATGCTGTTGGTCATGTAAGATGTTATTGCAGTTAAAATGGCTGAGCATTTGATTAAGCATTATTTTTTCAAATACTTTGCTGAGGACCGGTAAAACAGAAACAGGTCTATAATTATTAGCGTCTTTGCTATCCCCGGATTTGAAAAGTGGTATAACTTTGCTGTACTTCATTAAATCCGGAAAAACCCCTTGATCTATCTATACATAAATTAAATACCATCGGTGGCCAAATTATTAGGGACAGTATTCATTGAGTAATTTTTTTTGTTCAAATTCCTGTATCAAGAAAATAAATGATTTCATATAGGTTTTTGTGGTTTGGTATTGTTACTTACACATATCAAAATTAATAATAATGATATTACTGGTATCATTATTATTAATTTTGATATGTGATAGCACCATGAGATCGAGCCATTTTCGAAAATGTGGTATAGCATATATAATGTATAGCCATTTCGTAAACTTCTATTGAAAATTATGTTTGTTTCATTGATGGAAAAAAATGTTTTTGGTTTTAATTTTACAAGATGTTGCTAATTAAACTAATCGAACCGTAGGTAATGTTTCTGATGGTGACGTTTTTTCTCTAAATTGAATACAAAATATTAAATTTTGGTAACTGTTTGACGCGATATGTACAAAAATTCTTCTTTTTAGAAAGGGCGAAGCTTTAGACTCGTCTCCACCAAAAATCATAAAAATACAAATGTTATTACTGCATTTTATACACTCCCAGAGAGATTTAGCAGCTGTTACAGGTGTCTTAAAGTCTGCAGTAAACAGAATTAAAGTAAAAACTGATCATATCAAACTTCTGGAAACAGACATTGTGAAAAAATGTGGCAGAAAACGGATCACCACTCTTTGTTCGGACCGTAAAATTGGGTATATCTGCCTGAAATACGGTAAAAAGTGTGTTATCTGTCTAGCTACGATTATAAGCGAGAAGTATTCGATAGGACAGTTTGACGGTGGCTGACTGAAGAGAATTGAATAAATCATCGGCCGATCAAAAATCACGCCACACCAAGACCATGATGTAGAAACGACTGCAGTGGGCTAGGCATCGCCGAAATATGATTGTAGCAGACTGCAGTTGGTTAATAATATTACTTTTAATATTGTTATACGTACGAAAAGCACTATTCAGTGATCATTGCATTATTTTTAGGTATTCTTCTCCGATGAATAATTGTTTCAGGTGTGGGTCGACAAGAGCTCATTTGTAGTCGCACACATCCTAGAACTGTCCGAGAACAGCTCCCTGCAGATTTCCTTTTCAGAGAAAATTAAACAACCAGGTTAATCACGGTGCGATTTATGATCCCTTCTAAAAACTTGGGGTGCCTATATATCGTGGAAATGGCCATAAGGCAAGATCTGTACAAGCGAGCACAAGAAACTCAATTATTGCCACAAGTCGAAAAATGGTTCCCTTTTTGTCGAAATGTACATTTTTATAGCCGGTTCTGCATTGTGTCTTAAGGCCAATAGTGCTACAGCATTCCTGGCTGAAAAATATATAAATATTTTGCCCTGACCAGATAAATCACCAGATACGAACTCTATTAAGAACATGCAGAAACTCACCAAGAGGGCTATCGCTAAGCATATCATTGCCACCAAACACCAGCTTATTGCAGCTCTTATAAATGAGTGCCATCATAACACAAGCCTTTAAGAGCTGTTATATTATGTATAGAACGTATACCATGCCATAGAAGAGCTAATATGACAGGAAAAGGAGGCATCACAAAACATTGAAATTTACACAAAATAATTCCTTACAACTTATTAATGCGATATATTTTTTTTATAAATTAACAGTTTTATTTTGCCTTCACATTTATTATTTTTATTATCTTAAATAACAAGGTTTTTTAATAAAAAATACCGATTGGGCCTACACCCAATAATTTTCCAGAAAAATTCATACCAACTTGATAATACAGAAATCTAGGAAGTGTCCCTAATAATTTGGCCAGCTACTGTATATACGCTAAATAGGGCGCTATTGTTCCAATTATAGAATTACAAACATTAGTAGACATGCCCCAAAGATCTTCAGTCGCTTTGGTTTTAATCTGTTTCATACATCATACGTATAACCCTAGCACATTTGCTGAACGACACGCACACACGTTAGTCGCGCGGCTGGCAAAAGAATCTCAACTTTCTTTGTGCGTACTTATAGTACATTTCTCCTCGCTGCAAACAGCTGGTATTATTATTATGATTTTGTAGGCTATTATAGCGTAGGTATTTGCGTTTTGTATTGGAGTGAAGTATCTGTTACGTAGTAGCTATTTATTAATCAGTGGTTTTAGTCAGTAAAAGTCTGACACGCCCTCCCGCCGCCTTTACGGCGGGAGAAGTCATTTGATGATTTCCCACTAACCAAAAAAAAAACAGGTTGTTTCAGAAACCAAGATAGCGGCTAACATTAATTCATAATATCGTCATGGGTATCGTTTCCATGGTTTTCGGGGACACTGATAGCGAAAATGAGGCCTATTTCGAATTCCAAGATGGCGGCAATTTTTTTTTTTCAAAATATCGGTCATGGCTATCGTTTCCGTGATTTTCGGGGACACTGATGCCGAAAATGAGGTCCATTTCGAATGCCAAGATAGCGGCTAACATATATTCAAAATATCGTCATGGGTATCGTTTCCATGGTTTTCGGGGACACTGATGGCGAAAATGAGGCCTATTTCGAATTCCAAGATGGCGACATTTTTTTTTAAATATCGGTCATTTTTTTTTTTTTTTTTTTTTTTTTTTTTTTTTGGTGAGTGGGAAATCATCCAATGACTGCTCCCGTCCTGGGTGCGGCGGGAGGGTGTGTCAGACTCTTACAGACTAAAACCCACTCATGTTCCTTCGATTGCCTTTTATGTTCCAGGGTCACGGTAACAGTTATAAACATAACATTCCGCAACCCCGGCAGGCGTTGGCCTGTTGAGCCCCTTCCTGTGCTGACTCCTTCTCTTTGAGGCGCGCGTGGAACAAAACGCGCCGTCTACGCGGTCCTGGTCCTAGCCGGGCGGCGAGCTACCCATCGCTCGCCATCCGCAGAACCGCGCCTACGGTGGCCGGTAGTCGTCTTGCGACTCTCGACGTCTTCGCCTGGGTCTTTGTCCGGGGCGAGAGGCTCGTCGTTGCCTCTCGCGCGCCGCCGCTTCCTTCACTAGCATAACTGCTTCGCAGAAGGAGGCGACGGCATCCCATTCCGTCTCGCCCCGCAGCATGGCCTGAACCAGCGCTGGGCGCGAGAGGTCACCGCCGCCGATCGCCTCTACGAGGACACGTCTATGGTCCGCCCATGCGCGGCACACCTCCACCGTGTGCTCGACCGTGTCCTCCAGGCGACCGTTGCTGCAGTGGTGACACCCAGGCGTCGCTTCCGCCTGAATCCGACACAGGAACCTCCCGAACTGACCATGTCCGGTGAGGACCTGTGTCAGGCGAAACGTGAGAGCGCCGTGGCGCCTCTCCAGCCACTCCTCAAAGAGGGGTCTTACCGCCGCTATCACGGCGTGCCCAGCACTAGGTTGCGACAGTCGCTGTCTCCACTCCGCCCTGAGATCTCGCCGGAGCTCCGTGAGCCGTGCCGCGATAACCCGCGGCAGCAGGACTTCGCCCCGGCGTTGCACTTCCACGCGCCACTCGTACGTGTGTGCAAGGACTGTTGCCTCCAGATCCCACGGCGGAGTGCCGGCAAGGAGGCATGCCGCCTCGCAGGAGATCGTGCGGTATCCCCGCACCATGCGAATCGCCATGACCCTCTGGGACGCCCTCAGAAGCCGGGCCGGAGCCTTGGCTAGGTTGGGCGCCCACACCGGAGCCCCGTAGAGGGCCATGGACCGCACGATCCCCGCATAGAGCCTCCGGCAGGAGGCGTTTGGGCCACCGAGATTGGGCAGGAGCCGTTTGAGGGCAGCTCCAGCCCTCGCCAGTTTGGGGCCCAAACGTCAAATATCGGTCATGGGTATCGTTTCCGTGATTTTCGGGGACACTGATGCCGAAAATGAGGTCCATTTCAAAATCCAAGATAGCGGCTAACATAAAAAAAAAAAAATCAGTCATGGGTATCGTTTCCGTGGTTTTTGTGAACACTGATGCCGAAAATGAGGTCCATTTCAAAATCCAAGATGGCGGCTATCATTTTTTTTAAAAATTGTCATGGGTATCGTTTCCGTGGTTTTCAGGGACACTGATGCCGAAAATGAGGTCCATTTCAAAATACAAGATGGCGGCTAACATTTATTCAAAATATCGTCATGGGTATCGTTTCCATGGTTTTCGGGGACATTGATGGCGAAAATGAGGCCTATTTCGAATTCCAAGATGGCGGCAATTTTTTTTTTAAATATCGGTCATGGGTATCGTTTCCGTGCTTTTCGGGGACACTAATGCCGAAAATGAGGTCCATTTCAAAATCCAAGATGGCGACTAACACTTTTAAAAAAAATCAGTCATGGGTATCGTTTCCGTGGTTGCCGGGACACTGATGCCGAAAATGAGGTCCATTTCGAGTTCCAAGACGGCGGCTAACATTTTTCAAAATTTCGGTCATGGTTATTGTTTCCGTGGTTTTTGGGGACACTGATGCCGAAAATGAGGTCCATTTCAAAATCCAAGATGGCGGTCAACATTTTTTCTTATCGGTCACCACGCTCAAAAAGTGTAAATTGCATTAATATAAAAAATATATATTAAAAAAAATACATAAGTCGATAAAAAATGCTATGCTTTACCGCGGCAGTCTCCGAGTGCCACATGTCTTTTTTTAATTAATAACTACTTACCTTATAACTGGACATAAGTCTTTCTATCGCGTCGGCGGCCGAGTTGAGGAGGTTTCGTGACGTCGTCATGTACTCCGCTCTGTCACTGATACTGCTGCCTGTAACACAAAATAAAACATCATTATACTAATGAAAGCAAAATGCAGTTAAAAAGTGCGGTTGATTTGACTTTTATTTTGATTTTTATCGTCTTGTTACCCGGTTTTATTGCCAGATCTGTACTTAGTAGTAATTTTGAATTTTTACAAAACTCTCATCTCAGCATGTGGCAAAATTAGCAAAATAATTTGCAAATTTTGGACAAGTTACATAATTTCAAACATTAAACTAAAGCTTCCAAGAACTAGAAGGCTCAAATTGTTTTTAGTACAGAGAGCATACTATAATTTTATAGAGTTCCTTAATGAAAAAGTATTTGATTTTAAGTAAATGTTATTGTGTCCATTTTCTATTTAGTAAACTCTAGATAATTATTGTTTTATAAATATTTGCATGCCATGTCAAGTGGCAAACATGTTTTTTAAGCGCTTTATAATTATTATATTATTATCATCCTACATGCATGCACCTGCGTGTGTATGTATGTATACACATGTTTATGGCAAATAAATGATTCTATTCTATTCTATTCTATTCACATTCAACTGGACTATCCTGTAGTGGCCTCCAATGAATTAAAAGCTCTCAGTCTGTGGTTACAAACTAGAGCATATAAATTAAAAGTCCGCTCGCTAACCCTAAACGATGATAAGCTCAGAGGATGAGGAGCGTGTAAATGGGAATATTTAGAGGAACGGAGCAGTGATTAGAGTGGGTTGATAACATCACGCCATCAATCGGTCAGTGTAGCAGCAGAAATTGTCAATCTAATCAAAACCTCATACTAACCGTTCTGACTGCCACTGGTCTTGGCAGTAAGGATGGGTAAGGCCAGCATGACCATGCCGGTGCCGGACCAGACGTACTTCATGCAGAACTGCTCCAACATCACGTACCACAGCTTCTTGTTGAACACCGACGTCATCTGTGCTACTAGCTCCTTGTACGCGCCTTGCAGCTGGCCTAGTTCCACCTGGGGGGATGGGAGGGGTTAAAAATTTAAGCAAAAAGAGTTTTTCAAATAAAAAATGTAAAGCATTTCCTAGCGACCAATCAGTAACTTTACATTTCTCGTAACACTAATAGACAAACGAGGAACAGCGGTAAAAAAAAGTCCGCGGTGCGCCTTTATTAGTACTACAAAAAGGTTGTATTTCGTCCGTGCAAACCTGCACCTGGAGAGAAGCAGTTTTGCACCACGTTTGACGTTCGGCGGACTGTAAGCGGACAAAAGCAACCTAATGATAGTAATAATAAGGGCGCACCGCGAGCATCATCCCTCGTCTGCGCAGGCCCTAAAATACACCTTTTATTGGGTGTCCGGATTTTTCCTGAACTTGTGTGTGTGTACCTATAGTAAGAAGAGTTCTAAGAGCTTAAATTGTACTTATGTTGTAAGAAGAGTTCTCTTACAACATAAGTACAACTTAAGCACTTAGAGAGACTGAACAATATTTTATCTTCTGTCCTTTTCTTAATGAAATGGAAAGAGAAAGACGCACTTAACTTAAATTTAAGTTTATAAATAAGAGAATCGGCACCAATGGCTGACCTCCACGAGCTGTATTTAACGTCTACTGCTGATGTTCTTCCAAGACTTGCTGTCAATGTGTTTAATACCACACACTTGCCCTTGAAATAATCACAGTTAACCTACCTTATGTCCTCCATAGAACGCGACTTCCTCCGCGTGTGCGATGAGGCGCGCGTGCACGTGCCGCAGGTTGGCCTTCATGCGCGCCTCCTCGCCCGCCAGAGCACCGAACCTGGGACTCAGCAGTCGCAGCAGCTGCCCCGTCATGCAGATCACCACTGTTGCTATGCTGGGACCTGGAATGTTGGGGTGGAGAAAGGAAGTAGTATTTCGCAAAAAAATATAGGTAATTCATAAGGGTTAGCATAAAAGGACTCTAGATAGCATACCGATTAAGCAAACTGACGTGGCAATGAGTAGAAATGGGTAGGGCATATTATATGCTATAGAAGCGGTAGTGGAATGTCACTGATGTTCACGATGAACTTGGAAAGTACTTTGAAATAATAGAAGAGACAAAGATATTTGTCCACTCTTGGTTATGAGTCCACGACCTTGGGCATTATCATCATTACTTTTATCTTACGTTTAAAGTTTTTCAAAAGATAGTTTAGCTTCTTCCCAAATCTATTTGTATTTTCTGTCTTTCTTTCATTCTTACAATCTCATCTCAACAAAGTATTTATTTCTCTTAGATCATTCACACATACTAATGATTAAATTGTCAAAGAGTTGGTCGGTTAGTCTGAAAGAAGCTAGATGCACGTTTCACATTTTTGACCAATACGATTGTATGGACTTTATAAGAGACTTTGACCTCTGAGTTTGTTCGGATGTTTCTTCTCAGAGCAGTCCAGCTACAAAACACCGGCCACATCGTTCGCTTAATTAAAAAAAAAACAATATTGACGTGTAAAAGTGTTATGTTTATAACCTACTTACACAATAAATATGATTTTACTGATTTTACAAAGGGTAAGTTGGTCTCTATAACGAAGGACAAGCAAGAAACCACTTGATCTAGGTACTTACCAATAAAGATATTGCCCTTCATCTTGTTGGAGTAGGTGGCGAGGGTGAGCACGATGAGGAGCAGGTCGAAGCAAGGTTTCGTCAGCGAGCTGTACAGGTGTGCCACTGACTGCGTGAATACTGACACGTCTTCTGTTAGCCTGGAAGTGGGGGGAAACGATTATGGTCTTTAGCAGGACTTTATACAAAGGTGACTGCTAAAATATCTGATGGGCTTGGAGGGACATAGTATTTTTGCATTAGTTCTAGTTGCATTATAATCGATTCATAACAAAACTAATCTTGTCTAAACTAAAATCGGTAACAACACACTAAATTGGTGAAAAGCCTGATACAGGAGGGTTGGCTTCCTTAAACTCAAAAGTTCTGTCGAGCTTGCCCGAATTTCGACTGTCGCTGGTGGAGACTATAATAACGAGGAAGAAAGAATAAAATATAGAAAAAAGAACGAACCTAGCAATCACATCGACGGGATCGTCAAAATTTCATTTGAAAACAAAAATCTGATGTTTCTAACAAAAGTTAAAGCCCTCCCGACCATAATGTATGAAACAGCTGATTTTTTTTTTGAGATTTCAGTGTTGGTTCCATAATAAAAGTAGTTGGTTTTTATGATTAGAATCTTTTTTTTTTTTTTTTGGTGAGTGGGAAATCATTCAATGACTGCTGATTGCCATTTATGTTCCAGGGTCACGGTGACTACCATACACATTCCGCAACCCCGATGATTAGAATCTTCTCCTAGCGGGGTTTTCAAGACCAAAAATATACCTTGTATTTCTGTATTAACAGGAAGCACGGTAAAAGTGTTATTCTTAAGTAAAACCACATAACCAAGTGTTACTCTTTCGCTAAGATAAGAAAAAAAAAACAAAATCTCACCTATGATCAGCATTCTCAATTCTAGCGTCTAAATTGGCGACCTTATAGTAGGTCTGGTTCTTGAAGTACAGATCGTACGCGTGGTTGACGATACGGGTTCGGAAGGCGAGCGCTAGGCGGCTCTCCAGGTATCTGATCATGGAGTTGATGAAGGTAGCTGGGATGGCGATGCCGAACCACTGCAGCAGGAGGGCGGCGAAGCGACGCATGTCCTTCTGGACTATGTGTTTCACTGGAAGGAAGATTTTTGGTAGTTATTGACAGAGTTAGAGATGTAGAGTGGGCTTTGTTTTTTTAGTTTTGTACAGGAAGGGTGCTGGACTGAACCCTGTTACACCCTTGTGTACTAAGCCTTCGTCTGGCATTTTTTGCACCTTACATATTTAAGAGCACTGTTGTTTATAACACAAAAATAATGACTATAATACATTAGTTTTAAACCCGCATGAAATATTATTTAACAATCTGTACATTACAAGTTAGCTTTTACAAAATACAGTCTTTTTCTTTTCTTGGCTGAAAGCAATAAATACTTTCAAAACGGTTGCGTTTACAGTTCGTAAACATTTTTTAATTAACAACGTATTATAACTCTTATGCGTTGTTAATAAAAAATGTGTGTTATTTCTTTCAAGTCTGCATTTCAAATTCATAACATAACGGTTACATATACAGAACATAGTAACAAAATTGGCAATAAAGTTTAAAAAAACAATACCATATATTTTTATATTATGTAGTTGGATGGCAAACAAGCTGACGGTCCACCTGGTGTAAAGATTGTCAATCTATAGATATTCCTCTATAGAAAGTAGACCGTCTATGCACAGGATATAGTCCGTAGACCACATATTGATGCAACGTCTATAGAAAGTCTATGGACCATCTGTAGACCGTCCATATACCGTCTAAAAACAGCCGTTTATAGACATTTGCAACACAAAAGACCTTGCAGATACATTGCTATCCCAGAATCCCATATTCTTGCAATTACACCAACACGGCACTACACTTCAAACCAGAACACAGCAACCCTGCCTAGCGGCAACAAAAGATATGGCAATGGCACCGCCACTATTAAACATCAAATTACTTCATCAATAATTCAATATCCACTCACCAATGGACCCTTCCAACGAAGCTACATAAATGGACATGAAGGTCCTCGTGAACAGACACAGGGTATGAGCAGTCAGCAGCGCGACCTCGTGACTCCTTACTCCTGGCACCATGATCTTGGCCAGCGACATCAGCTGACGAAGGAACTCCAGGTTGAGTCCTGGGATGTATTCCTCCACTGATTGGGTTTCATCTGCGTCTTCCTGTGGAAAATTGGGATAGAAAAATGTACATAAGCATTTTTCTTTAAAGCTGCCTCACATCTATGGAGTTCGCCCTAGTCCTACTTACTAAGGTGTATTTACGGTAGTGACTAGTTCGACGACCGAACTAATGAATCGAACAAAGTTCGGCGATCGAACTACTGAGAAAAAAAAATCTCACTAGTTCGACGATCGAACTAATGAATCGAACTAGTGAGAATAAATCAATTCCTCAAGGTCCTGTCGGTCACATCAAGTTAGGTTATCAGTAACTTAGGTGACAGTTTACGTCACGATAAGTTCACATCAACTCGAGGAAGATTTAGTAAAATAGGCTGAAATTGTGAAGGGTTGAACGAGATAGGAAGACCGAAGAAAAAATGGATTGATTGAGTAAATAATAATATGGAGGAGAATTGGGCATTATGGTAACAGGAAGACTTAAAAGAAGAAAATGCGTTGTAACCCCAAGTAACAAGGGCTGAATGATCTGACTAAGGCTTCGTGTAGGGATGAAAGGGATGAAGAAGGCCGAAGAAAAGATGATTTGTGTAAAGAATGATATAAATAAGGAAGGTAGGAATGGAATGAGTGATAGCACTTGAAAGAAGAATACGTTATGCCGACCACAAGTGAAATGGGACATTTGTCATGCATGACTTGTAGTGAAAAGGTAAACCTAAGACAGGGGGGCTACCACAAGCCTTTATAGCAGTATTACTTTCAGTGGGAAAGAGACGGCGCTAGACAACGTGCCTAACGCTGTCACTTGCACACTTTGGAACAGGAATAAAACAATCTTACTTTAAACGTCATGGTAACCCACCAGAGCGAGGAAGGGACTTGGAAAATGGTAAACCTAACTAAAGAGGACAACGTGGTGAATGTAAATTGGGATAATCGCTGATATTACTTGTGTCTTGATGGTAAAAACTTACAATGTTCTGTTTGTTGTCGGTGTCGGCGTCGCCCCGGCAGAGCGCGCACTGCTCCGCCCCGCAGCGTCCCCCGCAAGTGTCGCCGTTCGCCGTGCCATTCTCCACGGTATGGAGCTTGCCGTTTTTGGCAACCTGGAACAAGGTAATAAGGCATTGAAATTGTTATAAGGGTTTTTTTTAAACAAAAATTTCTAAGGTGACGTTGCTTTGTTACTAGGGTCTTTATTCAAAAACTTGGTGGTGTGGCTTCGAAATCAATTTTCGTATTTAATTATCAGGTAAGAAACAAGATTTTGCCGAGGTTTTGTCCTCGTGGTAATTCGGGCATCGGGTTTTTATACGAAATAGTAGTTTAAAAAGCATACTACGGACTTTCATGAAGAGCTACAAAATTAATCCATACACAAACATCAAAATTAGTTTAAGGGGTTAGGAGTGAATATTTATAAATGCGAAAGTAACTTTGTCCGTCTCTAACATTTTCACGGTTAAACGTCTGACCCTATTAGTTATATGAAAGACATAAGTACCCTTTAAGAAGTTTTCTATAATAAAATTTCACGAAGCTAATACTTTATAAACCTTATTTTGACATAACAGATGTCGGCAAAAAAAAATCTTGTGGTGATAAATGCTCGTGCCTTCTCTGTAACTTCCCTTTGCTCTGCAATTATTCCGGAACGCTAGTATAATTATTATATTAAGGCTAAAGTAATAACTCACCTTATAATTATTATTATTATTACACGGAGGGGCCTGTTTCTTGTCCCTGGTCCCGTAAACAGCGCAGGCGGCCAGCGCCACCCCCACTCCAACCCCCAGCGCTATACTAGGCTGAACCCGCGACGCTTGCTCCCTAATCTTTGTCAAAATCGCAGGCATTTTCACAAACACTGTTCTTCTATATAACTGCTATCATTTATGCTTATCTTAGGAGATCTTTGACTTATATTTATGTTACAGCGACTGTCTTCAGTATCAGGTCATTGTAGTGAGTTCTTCCTCCATTGTTCTGTAACAAAGAGATGTTGAGGTTTAATATAGTGATGTGGGAATGTTATACGTATCATAGAAGTTATACAATAACTAGCTTTTGCCCGCGGCTTCGCTCGCGTTAGAAAGAGACAAAAAGTAGCCTATGTTACTCTCCATCCCTTCAACTATCTCCACTCAAAAAATCACGTCAATTCATCGCTCCGTTTTGCCGTGAAAGAAAGACAAACATACAGACAGACAGACAGACACACTTTCCCATTTATAATATTAGTATGGATATAAAACAACTATCTATAAGTACAGAGTGGAAAAATTTAATGAGCTCTGGATGAAATTTTTTTTAATAAATTGTTAAGATAGACTATTTTGCTTAAAAAAAAAACATTCCTTTATTTTTAAAAAGGAACAAAACAAAAAAAAATTTGAAGATTTTAATTACATCAAAATACCACAATTACTATACATAGGTATAATAAAATCGAAATGAAGGTGAAACTGTACATTAAGTCTTTTTTTAAAAGTTGCTATTATTATATTAATTTGTGCAAATTCTAAGAAGTTACAATCCATACTAATATTATAAATGGGAAAGTGTGTCTGTCTGTCTGTCTGTCTGTATGTTTGTCTTTCTTTCACGGCAAAACGGAGCGACGGATTGACGTGATTTTTAAAGTGGAGATAGTTGAAGGGATGGAGAGTAACATAGGCTACTTTTTGTCTCTTTCTAACGCGAGCGAAGCCGCGGGCAAAAGCTGGTAATACGTGTAAATACGTGTCATTATCTATACCAATATTATAAAGCTGAAGAGTTTGTTTATATGGTCGAACGCGCTAATCTCAGGAACGACTGGTCCGAATCGCAGAAGAATTTATGTGTTACATAGCCCATTTATCGAGGAAGGCTATAGGCTATGTAACATCATGCTACTACTTACAGGAGCCGAGCAGAAGCCTAAAATATGCGTGTAACCGCAGGGGAACGTCTAGTGTCACATAATATTTTATTCTACTCATAGAAACTGATTAAATTAACTTTTATTTTTAAACATGAATTAAATTAACATATGTATATTTTGTAGGTGTTACATAATTATCAAGTTTTTATTTTATTGTTTAATAATAGAAGCTTGTTTTGTGATACCTAAAGTCATGAAATACTTGAATTTTATTTAAAGCTCTTATATTTCATCTATGCGGTAGGTATTTATCTAATTATGTTATGTAATCTTTAACAACATAATATAAATAGGCAACTCAATCAGATTTATTAGCGCGTTCAATCAAACAAATTCTTTAGCTTCATAATATTAGTATAGATAATGGTGCCGATTCTCTGATTCACAAACTAACGTAAATTTAAGTTACGTGCATCTTTTTCTTTCCATTTAATTAAGAAAAGGACAGAACATAAAATATTAGTTAAGTCCTGTCAAATTTAGACACTCCATAGATAATTTAGACGCGATTTAAAAACATGGCGTCTAAATACTTATACGTCAATTTTCATCAGGCGCTGTCTAATTTGACAGGATTAAACTAAAATGTATCTTCTGTCCTTTTCTTTAAGAAATGGAAAGAGAAAGATGTATTTAACTTAAATTTAGTTTAGTTTTAGAATAAGAGAATCAGCACCATTGACTTGTATTCATTTTAATACTGTAACCTCTTATAATTTGCACCAATTAATATAAAAATAGCAAAGAGAACCATTTAACAAGTAATTCCTGCTAATAAGTAGATATAATTATAATCAAACAATTGCTGACATTTGCAACGTAATGGAGTTTTCCATGTATTATATCAATTTTGTTTTATATGTATTTATATCAATTGTTTCTACTTCAGTTTATTATTCATCTTTGCTTACACGTGTTTCTACGTAAGTAGAAATTTAAATCGTTCAGATGCCATAAAGAGTGTAAATTGAAATAAAAAAAACACCAGCCTCCGAAATAATTAAGATCGCAAAGCTAACAAAAGAGTTGATAACTACGAAACGGTTTAACCGATTTCGATGGACCATCTAGAAACCATCGCTAAGTAAAGTAGGTTACTTTTAAATAAATATTATTATTATTATTCTATGTTGCTATGTAAAATTTGGACATATATTATTATAATTTTGCTAAACTAAATAAAAAAAATGTTAATGTAAATAATTATTTAAGGTGAACACAATTTTTAATAATTCAAAACATTTGCACGCCATTGTGTGTGGCAAACATGTCAGAACCATTTTATTATATAATATTATAATATCATCCTACATGCATTTTTGTATTATTGTATGTAAACACATGTTTGAGCAAATAAATATATCTTATCTTATCTTATAAAAAACCTTATTCCAATCGATTTACCCGTTTAAGAGCTACCATCAATGAAAAATGTGGCAAAAACGGAAAAAAATATTTATTTTGGGAGTTTCCGTTACGTGCCTTATGTCATAATTATGAATTACAGAATTCTTTTTCTTTAAATGTTCTATAAAAGCCCCTTTATGAACTTTAAAGGTTGGCACACCATCACCTCTTTTACGGCAAAAACATTTGTTTTAAATAAAATAATTAATAATAATTATTTCCGAAGGCGTTTTTTATGAACATCCTAATAAACCTTATCGAAATAAACTTTCAACATAAGTATTTAACTAACAAAATTGCTCTTTACTTCATATTTAATTAAATGAATATTTTGCAGTGTTAAAATAACTCCGCAGCAAAATAATTATTGTACGGTCAGTAACGTGGCCGGCTGGTGCTTTTGCAAGGTATTCGTAGCTTAAACAAGTAACTATTTAGTAATCTGTGGCTTAAATACGTCAGAAAAAACATTGGTGTACCTCGCTATGTGCCACAGAAGCGGAGCAGTAACTAATAACCTAACATAACATAACATAACCTTGCATATTGTGCACTATGATTGTATTACATTGCTTGTATTATTAAGATAAAAAGTGTAACAATTGTAGATAGACCAATAAATAAATAAATAAATAAGGCAGGTGAAACCGACGGACACAGTATTATAATGTTTTAATTTAAGTTTAATAGATTTCCTTGAATACAACAAACAAACATTAGCACATTACTTGGAAAATACATGACATCAAAACAACAAAAATATATTGTTTCCGAGATACTTCATTGTGCATTATTAATAACGTCTAGCTAAAGACTTTATTTATAGTCTAAAGCTAAAAAGTGTTAATTGTTTCCCAAAATTTCGCACCTTTAATTTGTTTTCAACTATTATTATAATAGACAGAAATCGAGGATTTTTATTTATTTATTACCCGAGACTTCATATGTGTTAATGATTAATTAATAGCAAAAAATAAACTTACATACACGCTTTTATAGATATTTAATTAATTATCTATACTATAATATTATAAAGAAGAAAGATTTGTATTTTGTATTATTGTATAAACTCAAAAACTACAGGCCCAATCTCAATAAATCTTTTTTTATTAGGAAGCTACATTATTCCTAAGTAACATAGGAGTATAATATCACGCTATGTTCCACAGGAGCAAAGCAGTCACAAAAAACCTAACGTAACGCGGGTGAAACCGCGAGGAACAGCTAGTTAATCCATAAAATGGTAAACTGATGAATGATGTTGAAATATCAACGCACAGCCCAAACCGCTGGTCCTAGATTCATGAAACTTGCAGGGTGTGTTCTTTGTAAAGAGTAGGTAACCACTAAGAAAGAGTTTTTGGAAATTCCAACCATAATCGAATAAAATAGGAGTTGCAAGTTTCGATATTTATTTATTTATTTATTTAACTTTATGTACAACACCGTACAGAGGCGGACTTAATGCCTTAGGCATTTTCTACCAGTCTACCTTATATATTCACGCGGGAGATAGCTATTATATTATTATACTACACATCACAACACTATCCTATGTCCTTTCTTGGGTCCCAGACTATATCTGTACCAAATTTTTGTTACTTTCGCATTTATAATATTATATAAGCACGGATTCACAATCATACGGTGACACATTTAAGAATGGACCATTGCATCATATTAGGTATGTCATATTGAACCAAGCTTTACACAGTTAAAATAGTTCAATCTTATAACAATACTACAATAAAAGCGACGCAAGAAGTGAATGGCTATTTCATGAATGTACACAAAGTGCATTGCTCGGGCGCATGTAATCTATGCAATTGTGGATAAACTATCGCTATTCAATGCTGTTTATTCTGCATATTGCAAACGATTTTATCTATGCAAATATATACAATTGTAATGTATGCTGTTATATAAAAATAACAGCTTTTTTACTAAATGCATATAAAAGTATATGCAGCAGTTAAAATACAAAAAAAAAAACATTTCTTTAAGTTATTTCTGGCTGTGTTTTTAGACAAATAAGTATTTTCTAGGGATGGGCCTAAATTCGTTTTGCATTCGGTTTAACCGAATTTCGGTGGCTTGAACCAAACTTCGACTTTCGGTTCAAATTCCGAACATTCGGTCCAAGATAAGATTTAATTAACTCATCAATTTTTACAAAAAAAAATCGGCCTAATTTTAAAATTTTACCGATTGTTCGGCCGAAGTTCGTATTCGGTACAAACCACATTCGGTCCATCACTAGTATTTTCGTAAAATGAAAAAACTTGACCAAATAACTATTCATTATAGTGTAATTAATGATTCCCACACATTGTACTCGTAACACAAAAAATTTGGCAGCCCTAGTTAGTTTATAATAATTAATAATTTGTTTTGTTGTAAGACTCAAATCTTTGTCTCGAAGATCTTACCTTTTTAGGGTTCCGTAGTCAACTAGGAACCCTTATAGTTTCGCCATGTCTGTCCGTCCGTCCTCGCTTAATCTCTGTAACCGTTAGCACTAGAAAGCTGAAATTTGGTACCAATATGTATATCAATCACGCCGACAAAGTGCGAAAAAAAAATTGGAAAAAAACGTTTTATTAGGGTAGCCCCCCTATATGTAAATAGGGAAGTGGTTTTTTTTTTAATTACAACCCTGACGTGTGATATATTGTTGGATAGGTATTTCAAAATGAATAGGGGTTTACTAAAATCATTTTTTGATAATGTCAATAATTTCGGAAATAATCGCTCCAAAAGGAAAAATCAAAGCGTCCCCCCCCCTCTAACTTTTGACCCGTAGGTTTAAAAAATATGAAAAAAATCTGGAAAGTAGAACTTTATAAGGACTTTCTAGGAAAATTATTTTGAACTTGATAGAAAGAACAGTTTTTGTACAAAAAAGACAAAAAGGTTATACAAAATATTTTTTGCGTACTTAGTATGTCAACGTAACAAATAGCTTTTTTTTTAACTTATAAGTAGGTACACTTATTGTGACGGACGGGAAACTACGGAACCCTACATTGAGCGTGGCCCGACACGCTCTTGGCCGGTTTTTTTTATTCTATATTTATGACGCATGAAGGACATTTTGATTTACATTTTTGACTTAGACAACAATGAGTTAAAAGTTTTATTTATAACTTGATGATATCACACAACGTTAACGTAAAGTTCTCTTAAACAAAGAACAAAAAAAAATTCTAATTCCTAACATCGTTAATTATGCGGGTCGATTTTTTTGTGCTTTCCAAGAATTTTTCAAAAGCTATAAATGGCTGAACCGATAAAACATGACCTACCTAACAAAAAAAGAAATCGCGTAACAAATATACAAAAACCGGCCAAGAGCGTGTCGGGCCACGCTCAATGTAGGGTTCCGTAGTTTCCCGTCCGTCACAATAAGTGTTCCCACTTATAAGTTAAAAAAAGGCTATTTGTTACGTTGACATACTAAGTACGCAGAAATTATTTTGTACAACCTTTTTGTCTTTTATGTACAAAAACTGTTCTCTCTATTAAGTTCAAAATAATTTTCCTAGAAAGTACTTATAAAGTTCTACTTTCCAGATTTTTTTCATATTTTTTAAATCTACGGGTCAAAAGTTAGAGGGACGCTTTAATTTTTCCTTTTGGAGCGATTATTTCCGATATTATTGACATTATCAAAAACTGATTTTAGTAATACCTAACCAACAATATACCACACGTCAGGGTTGAAATTAAAAAAAAAATCACTTCCCTCTTTACATATAGGGGGGCTACCCTAATAAATCATTTTTTTCCAATTTTTATTTTACCACTTTGTCGGCGTGGTTGGTATACATATTAGTACCAAATTTCAGCTTTCTAGTGCTAACGGTCACAGAGATTAAGCGAGGACGGACGGACAGACAGACAGACATGGCGAAACTATAAGGGTTCCTAGTTGACTACGGAACCCTAAAAAAGACATACAGTCGAAAGAACCTCCTCATTTTTTAAGCCAAATTACACCAAAGCAGTTGTTAAGACTAACACCACATCAAAGTAATAATTTTCAAGCCATTTTTTTTAATGTAACGCAAGTAAAACTTGTCTGCAACAGCAAATTGCATGTTGCAGTTAAGCACTAGCAAAGAATATTCTCGAATGACGATTCTGTAAGGACAAGGTCACGTCAGCCCACGCCTGACTGTTGAGAACAGTGACACAGTATTACCAAAACAAAAACAAGGTGAGTTCAAATGTTAGCAGGTATATTAGATAAGTATTATAACTTTAAACAAGGTAACGAGATTGACGATCCGACTAAAGACGTACAGTCAGCAAAGTATATAAGTGTACAGGGCCGTCATCTACAATTGAGGTTTTCTTGAAAACCAATGAATGTATACAAATGAAATTTAACCTAATTGAGGAACTAGTCATTTTCTACTATAGTTTAAATTTTTGGTAGAAAATATCCGTGGGTTTTTGAGAAAACTTAAACTGTATCTGACGGCCCTGTATACTTATATACTTTGCTGACTGCACGTAAGAAACATTTTTTCATCCCACCAATTCGAAAAAGACGACTTTGTTACCCTTTAAGTACGCCCAAAGTTGGTGTTTTCTATAAGAAACTTTCAGCGGGCAATAATGACGCTCCAAGTTCAAAAAGTGTGCCTAAAAGTAATTTTTAATCGCACTTTTTGAATTTGGAGCGTCTTTGCATGTATTACGCCCTGTTATACCATCGGTGGCCAAATTATTAGGGACAGTATTCATTGAGCAACATTTTTTTGTTCAAACACCTTTTTCAGGAAAATAAATAATGTTATATAGGTTTTTCTGGTTTGGTTTTACTCCTGGTATTATTATTATTAATTTTGATATGTGATACCACCATATGATCGAGTCATTTTAAAAAAAAAGTGGTAAAGCTTATATTATGTACCAATTTTGTTAACTTCAGTTGAAAATTACTTTTGTTTCATTGATGGCTAAAACTATTTTTGGTTTTAATTTTACAAGATGTTTCTGTTAAAACGAATCAAGCCGCAGATAATGTTTCTGATGATGTCCTATTTTTCTTAAATTGAATACAAAATATTAAGTTTTGAGAACGATATTACGTGATATGTTTAAAATTCCGCCTTTTTAAAATGGACAAAGCTGTAGACACGTCTCTACGAAAGTTTATAAAAATAAAAACGTTGTTTCTGTATTTTACACATTCTCTGAAAGATTTCACAGCTATTACAAGTGTTTAAAAGTCTGAAGTAAACAGTATTAAAGTAAAATCTGATCAGAACAAACTTCTAAAAACACAGAGTGTGAAAAAATGTGGCAAAAAACGGATCACCACTCTTTGTTTTGACCTTAAAAACAGAGATATCTGCCTAAACCATGATAAAAAGTGTATTGTAAGTGCGCCTAAAAACTCTTTGAATTTGGAACGTCTTAATGCTCAGCGCAAAAAAATCGAACGCAAATAATGAATGGCTGGTACGAGGGCCAATACCATAGTCACAAACTACAGCCCGAGTTCTCGTAAAAATTTTCACGGATTGTTTTGCAGCAGATAGCTTGATAATAATAGCAGCTACAATAATAATTTTACAATAAAGTATGAGGCGCCTTTTATTTTCTCATAGGGGGTGATGAAAAGTAGAGTGTAACACTCGGGCGCAAAATATATTTTTGGCTCGGGCGACGTACTTTGAATCCCCCGCCACGTTCGGGATTCTACTCTAGAATCCCTCACTTCGCTCTGGTTTCAAAAAACGCCCTCGCCGTAAAAATATTACTTTACGCCCTTGTCGCGCAATACGCAATCTACTATTAAACCTTCGAACACGCGTGATTTGAGACACAATAGAAAGTCAATAGTCAAGGAGCGGAGCAGTAACCAAAAACGCGAGTAAAACCGAGGGAGACAGGCTAGTGTTTCTAGAAAATTACTCTGCACTTCCAAAGTAAACACAGATTACAAATCCAAGATGGCCGCCGCGTCATTATCCGCGAAGCAATGCCACTGCAGCCAATGACATAAGAGGTCGGTGATGACCGGTTGTGTAACACTATGTCAGTAACGTTACGTAGTGTTTAGGTGATAGATAGTGTTAAATGAACATACTGTAGGTTTATTTTAAATAAATCTTAATAGCTATGTTTATAAAATGGTAAACTGAAATATTGACTGACTGTTTTTTGATATATCAACGCACAACTAAAACCGCTGGTCCTAGAGACATGAAATTTGGACAAAATTTTTTGTGAAGAGTAAGTATCCTCTAGAAAAAAAATGGGAAATTCCAAACCTAAAGGGGTAAAATAGATGAGCAAAGTTTCAGCTGCAGGCGAAAGCTAGCTATTTAGAAAACCAAGCAATCCATACTAATGTTATAAATGTGAAAGTAACGCTGTCTGTCCGTCTCTTCTTCACGTCTAAACCACTGAACCGATTTGAATGAAATTTGGTAAAAATATAGTCTAGGCCCCGAGAAAGAACATAGGCTAGTTTTCATCCCGGAAATCCCCCGGGAATGGGAATAATATTCCACGCGGACGAAGTCGCGGGCAAAAGCTAGTATTATCATAAATCATAACTTAACCTATGCGGAAATCGAACGACAGTTCATCATAACGTCAATTGATTGGTGGTGTCAAATAATAGTCAAATAAGGAAGCTACAAAATGAGTCGTACAAAGGTGGGTGAAAAAATAATAATACAAAATATGACAAACAGTATTTAAATAATATACAAGTTCATCACGAAATAATATGTACTTTTAATGCGTCATTTTTAATATAAAAAACTCAATACAAATAAATCACTTAAAACATCATTTAAATTTTTATTAAATTCTTTACATTTTTTTTTTCAAGAAAAATAATAACTTGCTTTACCGGTTTGGCATTTAAAATATATTTGGATTAAGTTTTATAGTTCCTATCAAAAATAAAAATAAAAAATACCTACAGCAAAAATGACCTTTCTTGTGTGTCAAATAATCTAAAAATAAATTTTGAAATTGCTATTGCTTTTATTTTGAACGTTTGTGAATGCAAATTAATTAACAAGAGCTTTAAATTCTTCGAATACGAATACAAGTTGTTATTTTATGTTAATTAGTACTCAGATACAACACATTATCTAAAATCTTATTTATTTCAAAGTAGGACTTTTTTTTTTCGAACAATCATGGTATACTTAGGAAATCAATTTCAATAACTTATTAAATAACATACTGTAAGTTTCCTAAAAACCTCAGAATTATGGAAAACACAATCTAAAATCAAAATTATATAGTGACGATAATATCAAGCAAGCTTAAGCCTCATTAATAGTATCGAATCATAAATCACATCATACCAATCAATTACTACGTCACTATTTTTTCTACAATGATCTATGAGGGTATTTAAATGGGAATATTTAATATAAAAACTTACTAAATTACCAAGAAAAACTGTTATTCAACACGTTTTGTTTAACTGCATTAATATGGTGACATAATATAACCAGTTTATTTTACCCAACTCACGAACTTAATCTGTATACGTCAATTTCTGTCCATTCACGCATGTCAAAGTTATCAGAACATAACATCATCCGTACTATCCATACTAATATTATAAATGGGAAAGTGTGTCTGTCTGTCTGTCTGTCTGTATGTTTGTCTTTCTTTCACGGCAAAACGGAGCGACGAATTGACGTGATTTTTTAAGTGGAGATAATTGAAGGGATGGAGAGTAACATAGGCTACTTTTTGTCTTTTTCTAACGCAAGCGAAGCCGCGGGCAAAAGCTAGTATTTAATAAAACAAGACTTTTTTGCTCGTTTATTTTGTTGGTAGTCTCACAAAAAAATCTTACACTGATCGAACGCTTTTTTATTGTTGAGTACTACACATCGATCACTAATGGTACTCCAAGACTATATTTAAGGTATTCAATTAAAAAATACAGCCATGTAGACAAAGACAGGGTAAAAGCTAATTATACATAAACACCACAAGCCCTAAGCAAGTTTCTTGCGGTACTCCACACGTGTTTACAACTCGGTACAAGAACCTTAACCCTGACGTGACTCAGATACACTGCAGACAATACTTGGCACCGACCTCTGCCACCAATAAGGATTTTAATAGGAAAAACAATGAAACAAGCGAGAGGACACAAGTCAACTCGTGATGAACACTGTCAGATGCTTTTGTTAGATCTAAGTAATGTGAGTTAACAATGTCGTTGTTAGAGTAATTTGTTGAACACACGGTTGTCGCAGTGGCTACGTGACTGGTTGCTGCGCTGTATGTCGCAAGTTTGATTCTCGTATGGATCAAATTGAGCTACATTGTCTTGTTTCGAATTTGTCTTGTTCATAACTTGATTGTTTGTGTACGCCTGATACAAGAAAAATATTACTAGTACTCTTTGAAAAATAGTATTAGTTTTCTCTCGCGTGTGTTCTAAACTATTTATTTTTTACGAAAGATTATTTAAATATTACTGTATTTTGCATTCTTCTGCAGACTGTTGACCTCAATACTTGGCTTGTCTTAAAAAAACTGCTGTAAACACGAATATAATAAATGTATATTTAGAATAATGAGATACAACACAAATAGCTTATTATCATTTCAAATTTAATGTTAATTACCAATTGAATAGGAATTACGCGGTCAATCTGGATTTCGATCATTTGCAAAATAAAAAAAATGGACTTTTGTCCATTTTTTTATATTTATATATTATATTGGGGCAAAACAGTTCAAGGAAAAAAATTGTTACCGAGTTTTATTTTTACTAATTTAAAATCGTTTACCATATTTCTTTGCGACCATTATTGCAAGATAAAATATTATAAGTATTCACAATTTAACATTGCAAAGTCAATCAATTTTACAATATGCAAATGATACTTAACATTTACAAAATACCTAATATTATAATAGAAACTTATTTTTATATAGTTAGGTATTATAACTGTAGATTGCGTAATCATTATGCCAAATATTTTTGGAAATTTGCTTGTATTAATTAAATACTTTAAAAAATAAAAATGTCGTGAAGACTCAGTAGTTTAAGGCTCTCTCCTCTCATGTTCGCAGTTACGGTTTCTAAACCGGGCAAGCTAAATAAAAAATATCAAATCGTATGTATTTTCTATGTTTATCTAGGTACACAAAGCCTTTGGACCTTTAACAGTCATTAGTTAGTCAGAAGCCAGAATCTTAGTCAATGTTGCGGAATGTTTATAATAATAGTTACCGCGACCTCGGAACATAAAGGGCAACCGAAGGAACATGAGTGGGTTTTAGTCAGTAAAAGTCTGACACGCCCTCCCGCCGCACCCAGGACGGGAGCAGTCATTTGATGATTTCCGAATCCCCAAAAAAAACTTAGCCAATTAACTAAGGAGTTGTGCAGTTCTGATAGGCATGCCTATCGCTCTATATAAACACAGGTATTTAGTTGGATCCGGTTAGACTGAAGGACACCTTCATAATTAGGCAAACGCTTAAAAAAACTTCAAAAATTCCTAAATCTATTGTTACTAAAAAAGGCAAATAAGCACTACAAACAACAAAAACCATTCATACATAGAAAGAAAAGGAAAATGAACAAAAGCGTTGGAATTTACCTACACATTGTGAAGAAGGACAAATGATTGTAACTTCCTTTTACTAATAGACAAACATGAATAGAATGATATTATTCATAGAAACACTTAAGTAGCACTAAGTAAGGCTATTAGAGTAATTTTTGACACAAATATTATAAAGAGGAAAGATTTTTGTATATTTGTTACGAATGAGGTTTCCGGCGACTCGGACCGCAATTAACTCGGACCGCGGCCCCTGTCGCCGGATCCGTAAAAAATATTTAATTTTCTCCATGGTCATTTTCGTGGTCCGAGTTAATTGCGGTCCGAGTCGCCGGAAACCTCTTACGAATGACAAAAAATCTTAAACTGATTTAAAAACTCTATCACCGATAGGATACTAGATTACCTGTGAGTAACAGAGGCTATATTCATTAGTATAGTAAACAAAACATGGAGAAAGACGAGATTTGCACAGAAGCTGAAAATTGGTGTAGTAAGAAATGGTATTTGGGAACTGGACCCCTAAAGAGTTGAAATAGAGGATGATAGGTTGTATGAAAATAGGTGAGCGACGCTGCTGGAAGCAGCTAGTTTTAAATATTTCTGATAAGGAAGCTGTGGATGAGGTAACGTAAAGCTACCGGATAAAAATAATAAATGAAATATTTTACTTGTCGCGTTCAGGGTCACTTATTAAATGGATCGTAAGACAAATTCAAAGAAACACGTCAAAATTGCAATATTTGAAGATCAAAGTTTTGATGACGGTAATACAAAATTTATTTACTTTTGTGAAGGTTTTGTGAAAAAGCCTCATGTAAAAGGTTGTGAGTTCTCAGGCAAGTGCCAATGTGGCTTTTTCATTTTTTCACTTTTTCTTTTCGTGAAAGAAGGCGGTATAGTAGTCGAGAGGAATCCTAAACTTATCATAAAAATTAGTTCAAAATTGCTAATTATGCGTATTAGCAATTTTTTTAGATTATACAACATATAATTGCTGTACTTAACTACTAGAGCCAGTTTCACGATCTCACAATAGACGCTATTTTCCAGATGTATTAAAAAAATGAACAGGTCCCTACAATTCACAACTGATAAATTTTACATAAGAACTAAGAAATTATTATTGCGATTTTTTTTTTAGTTTTAAAGAATCTCGTCACAAATCACGTTTAGAAGCACAAAGTTTCGAAGACGCTAAAAAAGAAGATTTATGATTTATTAAAATCCCAGAAACGTGATGTTTCAAAGTAATAAATATTAGAATTGGATAAGATTAATAATAACGTCATGCCGATAATCCCATTCATTGCTAACGGAAAACCGGTTGCAGATTATAAATCACTAAGAAGTAAATGTTCAAACCTATGTTTAGGAGAGGGACAGACTTTTACTTACGTAGTAACTATTTATTAATCTGTGCTTTTACTGACTAAAACCAACCCTTGTTCCTTCGGTGGTCTTTATGTTCCGGGGCCAGCCACGGTAGCTATTAAAACTATTCCGCAACCCCGGATAAGACCTTTTTTATTTGGTTAGGTAGATAACCTCCGTCAATGCATAAATTAATATTATATTGCAATTGACATAGGTCGTCGGCCAGGAGTCATAAATCTTAGTAAGTTTCTTACGTAAATTTTAAATTGTTAGTTTTTTCTAAAGAAGTAGTAGGCAGGTAGTTAACGATTAATTTTTTTATCCAATTACGAAGTCATATTTAACTCAAAAATCGACTTCGAAACAAGTTAACATACGTAAGTATCAACTTATTGCTTCTTTTAAAAAGGAACTAGAAATATTTATTAGTTTTTTATTCGTCGGCAGGCTTTTATATTGTATTAAAAAATTTAAATTAATTATATATTCATAGCAGTATCATAAAATCTTAGTTTTATTAGTAACAACTTTATATTGCTAATTAAAACTGTAAGAACATAGTAATAAATAAGGAAATCGCACAACAAAACACTAATAGTTCAATATTGGCACATTGTTTTTTTTGGAGGATAGAAAATCATCAAACCTGGGCAGGGGCGGGAGGGAATGTCAGAATTTTATTGACTTAGGGTCCGTTCACACAGTCCGGCTCGGAGCCGAGAGCAGATTGTTATCACGTTGAAAACAGAGTTTTTAGTATTTGAAGTAAGGTTCAATTTTGTATGTGCACTGCTTTTGGCATTAAGAATGCTTGAAGGCGCTTGGTGTGAAATAATAAGAGGAGCTGACCGGCTCCGATCGCGTACTTTTTCTCGATCGTGCAGTCGTTTGGCTCCGATTGAATGCTCTTTAACGCTCGCGCAGCCGATCGGCTCCGACTGCATGCTCTTTCTCGCTCGCGAAACCGAGCGAAAACTTGGAGTCTTGGACTGTGTGGAATACTGGTACTGCTAGTGCGTCCGACCGGCTCCGAGCGCATCCGACCGGCTGCGAGCGTATCCAACAGGCTGCGAGCGCGTCCGAACGGTTCCGAGCGTATCCGCTTTCAGCTGGTCTATGTGAAATAGTAGGCGGCTTCGCTCCGACCAACTCCAAGCGTATACGATCCGGTCTGTGTGAAAAGAAAAATGCGCGCCGATGCTCTCCGAGCCGGTCTGTGTGAACGGACCCTAAAATCTACTCATGTTCCTTCGAAAGGGCAACCCCTTTATGTTCTGGGGCCGCGGTAACTATTAGAACTATTCCGCAACCCCGGCAGGGCAGGGATTGGCCCTAGAGGGGCTCCTTCACGTGGCACATTGATATTTTATTTCTTTTTTTTTTACTGTAGGGATAAAAAGCTACTTACATGGAAGCATTTCGTAAACTTATTTTAGGTAACCGTTAACAAAGGATATATGTAATTAATAAAATTACTCTTAAATATTAATTCTGTACTCATTCAGCAATTTGGTTCCCAACCATTAATCTGCATTGGAGAATGTTAGACAAGGCAGTTTGCCATTATATAATTTTCATTATTAATTTTCCTTTATACATAAAATATATGTACCGTTGTTCATGAATCAGGCTATCACGAATAAAATGAATTATTCTAATACGAGTAGTACGTCCAGAAATAGCGCATTTAAACAAAAAAATGATAAATCTTCAGCTTTAATATATTTGACACTAATCACACACAAACACATTACTAGTTCATTAATCTTACTATTATTATAAACTAGCTTTTGCCCGCAGCTTCGCTCGCGTTAAAAAGAGACAAAAAGTAGCCTATGTTACTCTTCATCCCTTCAACTATCTCCACTTAAAAAATCACGTCAATTCGTCGCTCCGTTTTGCCGTGAAAGACAAACATACAGACAGACACACTTTCCCATTTATAATATTAGTATGGATGCGAATGTTTGTATGTATGTTACTCTTTCATAACTACTGAACTGTACATCAGGTAACACAGCTACATAAAAAATCACGCCATGACCCTCGGTAAATGCAATAAAGATAAATCGCTGGTGAGACCGCGAGAGACAGCTAGTTTGGCTATTTATAACTTTTTATGTAAATAAAGTTATAAATAGCCAACGGTTTCAATATAAATGTCATCAGAGGCATGTTTACTTAACCTAAAGTATCTTAAACAAATAAGTAAATAAGTAAAAACAAACATTTCGTCACGATACATGAATAATTAATAGATTCGTTACGACATTATTGCCGAAATGTCAATAAATAATGAAGTTGTGAGCGAAGGCAATAACCTTATGTTGGCATTGCATATTGTTAAATATCAAACTGTGATTACCTTCCAAAGCTTGGAAATCATGGGATAGACGTATACAACATGTCCCAGAATAAACGCACACCACCAGACACCCCAATTAGAATATTATGTTATAATCATAATACATACACTGAATTTTTATTATAATGTTTAAAACACTGCTTTTTTATAAATTAGTTGAACAGATTGTGGGAGAAAATTATAGTCACATTACAAATCTACGCATGCACACAGCCGCACTTGCATAAGGGTCTAGCGTAGTAGGTATTTCATCCATTTTAGTTTGTTTTGACGGTACAGTGGAAGTGTGACAGCAGTTTACGTAGTTTTAATTATTTTTGGGATAAAATATTACCTATATTAAAAATTACAAAAATAGATTCAGTAAAAGATTCTGAACAAACTATTTTCTCAAAGTGCATTCATTCAGTTACACATTGTATACAGGTGGGCATGTACAGTCAGCAAAAGAGATATGTTACCAGGGCCGTCAGATACCATTAATGTTTTTTCAATAGCCAATGGATATATTTTAATTAAAATTTCAGATGTTGTAGAAAGTAATTTGTTCTTCAATCCATTAAAATTTCATTTGGATACATTAATCGGTGTTCAAGTCTTCAAGAAAACCTTAATTATATCTTATGGGTCTGGTTGGTAACATATCTCTTTTACTGACCGTACAACGAAGATAGACACACAGACAGACTTTGATCCAGGTTGTCATTCGTGGATCTTTGACAGATGTTACGGGTAGTCGGAAGCCAGAAAGACTTGTCGATCAGTGTAAAGAGGCAAGAAACACTGACTCCATCGTTCGCTTAAAATAAGTAAATCTAAATATTGAGTAAAGGTGTTATTATTAACCAATTTACAAAATAAATATTCTTTTTTTTTTAGTTTTAATGTATCTTGTAGCCCATTAGCTGGGTTGTGGATGTCGGATGGGCAGTCACTCCATCTATGGTATCCGATGGGTTTGGTAGTAGACTCTAACAAAGGTACCCCACCTTTAAGGCTAGGAAGAGGAATAATAACTATTCACTTAATTGACTAGTTTCTAGAGCTAGACCTAATTATGTCAACAACTGTTTTTTATAAGAATATTCACTAATGATCTTTTTCTAGATGGTCTGTCTATAGTCCAGGAGAAGCAATGTCGTATAACACAAATTCTTACAACAAAGCCGTGTATGTATTTGCGTATTACCTATTTTTAACTTTGACAATCATTACAGGTAGTCAGGAACCAGAAAGTCTGACCAAGGAGTAACGTGTCTCCCAACTGGGTTGCGGAGGTTTGATGGGCAGTCATCATCATCATCATCATTATCAGCCTATAGACGTCCACTGCTGGACAAAGGCCTCCCCCAAAGATTTCCACATGCATCGGTCCTGCGCCAACCGCATCCAACGGGACCCGGCGATCTTGACAAGATCATCGGTCCATCTTGCGGGAGGCCTGCCCACGCTGCGTTTACCGGTACGCGGCCGCCACTCGAGGACCTTTCCACCCCAACGGCCGTCAGTTCTACGAGCTATGTGCCCCGGCCACTGCCACTTAAGTTTGGCAATTCGACGAGCTATGTCGGTGGTTTTGGTTCTCCTGCGGATTTCCTCATTAATGATTCTTCTATCACGCAGGGAAACTCAAAGCATTGCTCGCTCCATTGCCCTTTGGGTGACCTTTGTCTTGAGACATTGCGGATGATAGGCAGTCGCTTCACATAAAATACTAAAGGCTAAAGAGACGATGATGTTATAGGCATATCATATCCCGCAATAATCCCCGAGAGCGGAGCAATAACCAAAAGCCTAGCTTAACGGGAGTGAAACCTCAGGAAACAACTATTAAATTATACATGCAGATTAAGCAGGTGGTCCACCATAGCAACTACATAACTAAGTTACTCATATGTAAACGAATCAATACTACGCGCTATATTTTGCACTATATCGAATACACAACGAGTGAATATAATTGTGTCATTGTCTGAATCCCGTCTGACATGAATTAATGATGCTCTTTTAGTTTTGTGTCAGGCCGACTAGTGATGATTGGAAATTAATTGAATTTAAGAGGAGCAGGCATTAATTAACTAACTTCCGCCTGCGGCTTCACCCGCGCGGATGTTGTAATTTCCAAAAATCCTTTCTTAGTTTACCTACTCTTCACAAATAACACATACTGCAAGTGTCATGTCTGGCCTGCGGCTATCTGTGCTGGGTGTTTGGGCTGTACGTTGATATATCAACAATCAGCCAGTCAATTTACCATTTTATATATATAGATGAACAAAACCGTTAGCACAACATCCAAGGTGAATTAAAACTATACAGTCTGACGGTACTACGAAGCCGCAGTTACCTTGACCGAGCGCTGCGCCCGCGCACCTCAGCGTGGCAATTACTGACCGCAGTCAGGCTGGAACGTTACTAGAGCTTTCTAATGTTATCGTGATACAGTTATGAATAGCCCACGGCTACACTCTCGTTAGAAAGAGACAAAAAGTAGCATATGACACTCTCCATCTCTTCAACTATCTCCACTTGAAAAATCACGTCAATTTGTCGCCTCGTTTTGTCGTGAAATATGGACAAAAAAACACGCACTCTTTCCCATTATTATGGTTTCCGGTATTTTGGAAACAACTCTACGGTTAAATTAATCCTTGCAATGTCTATCTGTATATTATGGTCTTGCGGCTAAAATATTGAACTGATTTTGGTGAGTGAAGCTTGAACCACAGATTACTGAATAGTTACTTCGTAACTTGAACCCCGAAAGCTCACATACAAATAAATAATTTTCTTTCTGCGACATCGTAAGCATTCGAAATCTGATATTTACGCAATCGAAGAGAAATCAGAATCCATACTTTATATTATAAAATGCGAAAGTAGCTCTGTCTATTTGACTCGCTTTTACGTCAAAACTACTAAACCGATTAAATGAAATTAGGTAAAGAGTCCATAGCCTTAGAAAGGACATAGGATAGTTTTTTCCCAAAAATTAAAAATAATTAAAAATCTTTGTACAAACCAAAAAGGGCCATCTGATCCCAAACTAAGCAGTCTGAACTGTGGTCCTATATAACCGATATACATTATTTATAAATAAATGACACCCAGACAGAACTAACAATCACACTCATCACACAAAGTTTTGTACTGGGAATCGCACCCACGACCGGTTTAGCAGTGAGAGTCACTAACCACTAAACCAACTACGTCAGAATCACTTTATTAATTAGTAAATTACTTCATTGACGCACTACCCAATCAAATCAGGAACTAAAATCTAAAACCATGACCTTTTGAGACTATCCAGCTGTCGGATAATCTGTCACAGATCACCTAGGAAACAAATGACTACCTACATTTTAATATATTCAAATTATGTATATTACGTTTTTACGTAACATGTCGTGTGAAATAAATTTGTTCGTGTTTTTGTGACGTGTTAGAGGTTTTACATTAAACTGGTTTTGGCTGACGATAGAGGAAGGATGCTTGTTTTAATTTCATGTGTGACTGCATATGATTGTGGTAGATCTGTGGGTATTATCTATACGATAAAACGTATTCACAATATTACTGTAAAGTTGGGTGTATAGCAACTACTGGGATGAAAGGCAACAGTTTTGAGAACTTGAATTTACCGTTCTCTAATCCATACTAATATTAATAATGGGAAAGTGTGTCTGTCTGTCTGTCTGTTTGTCTTTCTTTCACGGCAAAACGGAGCGACCAATTGACGTGATTTTTTAAGTGGAGATAGTTGAAGGGATGGAGAGTAACATAGGCTCCTTTTTATCTCTTTCTAACGCGAGCGAAGCCGCGGGCAGAAGCTAGTCTATATTATAATGAAATGGTAAACTGACTGACTATTAATATATCAACGCACAGCCCAAACCGCTGGTCCTAGAGACATGAAACTTGCAGAGTTGTAAGTCGTTTTTCTTAGTAAGGTGTTGGTAACCACTAAGACAACATTTTTGGAAATTCCAACCCTACAAAGGTAAAATGGAGGTTTCGACATTCACGTGGGCAAAAGCTAGAATTTGTAAAAATAATTTAGAGACTGGTACGGTGGGCAAAGCAGATAAGTGTCCAGGGCCGTCAGATACAGTTTAGGTTTTCTCAAAAACCCACGGATATTTTTTAATAAAAATTTAAACTATAGTAGAAAATTACTAGTTCTTCAATTAAGTTAAATTTCATTTGAATACATTCATTGGTATTCAAGAAAACCTTAATTATATATGACGGCCCTGGATACTTATCTGCTTTGCCCACTGTACATGTTGTCGTTATGATGATAAACTGTTGTGGTCACCCCAGTAGTTGCAACTCACTCCAGTTTGCCGGTACTAGTATTTTTTTTAAGTACAGCTCTTTGACTTAGAGAATCCGCATGAACTAGGAATATTCCCACGCAAAAGATACTCGCAATAATATAACTTTTAACTTATCTTTCATTAACTTTTATTTGGCCGTTATTTTAGAGCTTTAGGAATAAAGTAGCTTTCTATAAATCTTCAATCAGATCAAGACTTCTAGAGATTACCTTTTCTAAAGAAAAAAAAACTTTAACTCTATATATTTATTCTAGACGAGCATTGCCGCAGTTAGTAACAATGTATAATTAAAATATTGTATTTCTAAATCCAATCACGTAATGTGCCTCGTATCGGAATAATCACCATTTGGCATTTTGTTATTTGTACGTCACACAAATTACGATTACACGAGTTATGTCTTGTGTCACATGACTTGGTTTCAATTAACATAAGTGTTGCCGCACACGGGCCACACGCGACAGCCACAAACGCCACCACAAGAGGCAAGAAACGGCCACAAAAGCAGCTGAAGCGCGCGACAGCAACTTGTTGCCGATGGTTGACACTTGCGGTCGGTGGTTGCTACTTTTTTTAACCCAGGCATGCAGTATCATAATGGACTCGGAACAATACGTGCATGCGTTACCGCTCTAACAGGTTTACTGAGGTAAGGGATAGAGGGGCGCGGAATCGCGCGAGAGGCGTGTGGCGGCTTTTTGTGTCGGCGTTTAGTGGCCGGTGCGGGCCACAAGAAGCAAGCTGCGACGATTTGTAGCGTGTGGCCGCCACCGGCGCCAACAGTGTGCGGCGAGTCCATATAAAATGTATGGAAATTACAGGAAAAATGCCAGTGGCAGCGTTTTGTGGTTGTGGCCGGTGGCCCGTGTCTCCCGCACACGGGCCACCGGCCACAACCACATAACCCTTAGTCTGCAGTCGATAAAAAATGTTAGAGCAGTGGTTAAGGTACAGGTTTTCAATTTACATGCACTTTCAAAGTATATCTAGGACACATCGACATATCGGTAAAACAAAACAATTGTGAGGAAACCTGGGCTTAAAGTTAATAAAGGTAAAATCTAAAATCGCCAATCCGGCTTGAGCTAGCCTCCTCTGTAATAAGAAGAGGCCTTTGTCCTGCAATGGGTCAATAATAGGCTGGAGTTTTCAGAAATCTTGGTATTATGACAGGGGTATCGTATTACCGAGTAAAAGAGTGAAATTGTTTAGCAAGTTATATCCTATTTCAATTTCAGTAACTGGGGAGTGTTCAGTCTCTGAGTAGTATAATACTGACGACACTGGTGTATGTATTTAGCTGACCTCAACATAGATGGACTAAGACTCAAAAGCAATCAAAATGCATTTCAGAACGTATATATACCTATAAGTCATAAAAATATTGATTATTGCTCGTATCTTCTCTATATATTACATTTTAGCAAAACAGACTTATTGCTAAATTCGCAACCACAAAAAAAGTCAATTTTAAGTTCCCATCGTTAACTGCTAGCATAATTTTAAAGATGATGTTATATCTCATAATTCAAAGATTCTGTATATTATGTTTCGGAATTTTAATGACCCGTTTTGCAAAAAAACGTTTAAATAAGGTTGTAAATCGTAACCTAAAAAAATAATTAGGTAATCAGACTGGTTGTCATCAAAAACTTGATGTTTTATGAGTAGGTTTGTAAACAAAAAACTGGTAAACTGCTGAACCACGTTGTCTAGGGTTCCGTAGTCGCCAGTTAGGTACTGCAGCATTAGAACTTTAGGTTTACTATTATGTCCTGACACTGCATAGTATATAAAGAAAAATACATATGTATATTATGAAAAGAAAAGTCGGGATTATCAAAGATTTCTCACACCCGCGTGTAGCTGGGGCGAGTCACTAGTTACTAGAGATGAGTCGTACTAGGTAAATTTTGTACTAGGTACTCCTAGTCCGAGTCCGTAAAAATACTAGGTCCAAATACCTATTCCACTTAGTCCATGAAGTACGTATACTTTAAAGTGCGCTTAATATATTCTTAGTGTGATCCGTAGTAAAGTAATGAATTGCAATCCTCTTTCTTTTTGGAAGTGGGAAATCATCAAATGACTGCTCCCGTCCTGGGTGCAGCGGGAGGGCGTGTCAGACTTTTACTGACTAAAATCCACTCATGTTCCTTCGATTGCCCTTTATGTTCCAGGGTCACGGTAACTACTATAAACATTCCGCAACCCGATGAATTTCAATCCTTCCTTCATACTTTTTTTTTCAAGGACTTTTATTATTTTAATTTTTACGTTCTCAGCTTAGTCACATAGTACCTAATAATAAACAGAAAATATTTTTACGGAGAAATAAAAATAACACACGGGGTTCCCAAGATACAATTTGACAATTTCCCACTCACAAAAAAAAAAAAAGATACCTACGACATATTTAGAAAGCCCTTTTTTAAAACAATTGATATTAAAACTAGAAGTTCGTTACTAAAATAATTCCGATAAGCGTACATCCGATTTCGATGTTGAGTAGGTAGGTATCGCATCAATACAGCACTCAGCAGGCACGGCGATCCCGCGTCCACCGGGCCATCCATTACAAATAGTCTTCATACGCATCGCGTACGGCGTACCTAGTATATAAAGTCTGCCTAGTATGTGAGACTTGACGTCCCGCATAGTATCGCGTACTAGTCGGGACGTCAAGTCCCACTTAGTCCCGAGTATTGTCTTCATACGCATCGCGTACGGCGTACCTAGTATATAAAGTCTGCCTAGTATGCGAGACTTGACGTCCCGCATAGTATCACGTACTAGTCGGGACTTCAAGTCCCACTTAGTACCGAGTATTATCAGACTAAGATGGAGAGATTGCAAATAGTGAAGTTAAATAGGGACAGAATACGTTCTTGACTTCTTGCACAACACCGAGAGTGCGTCGCGTTACTTTTATATGCATTAAAATACGGTTCAAATTCGAATGGCACGTGAATGGGTTTTAGTTCTTAAGACATCGGCGTCGTGCGCCGCGTAGGGACTAGGTGGATCGCGTATTTTAAAAGTTGGATTAGGTGTGGACTAGTATTGTAAAATACCTAGTACTTGTATCTAGTCTAGTAAATACGTTTCATCTCTACTAGTTACTTAAGAGCGTTAGTTTTCCTTTGAAATTCGTCATTTGTGCTACAACCATAAATTATGTCTTCTATTAAAAAAAAAATATTTTTAGTTTTAATTTTTGCTAAATTACGGCTTTACTATTCGACGTAAGGCGAAAAGACATGGCAAATAATGTTTGTTTTTTCTTCTTGAGTTCGGAACCCTAAAAAACAAATTAAAATAATGTAATCATAAAAAAATTGCCAAGTCTCGTGTTTGGGACTAAACCAACCTGTTACCATAACCTGCATTACCGGCTCAGTACCTAATTTACGTCATATTACATGTCATTGAAGTTTTTATACAAGTTTTTTACACGTAGAAAATACGCATGACCTTGACAAAACGACTGACAGAAAATTCGCATATTATGATATATGGCTATGAGGCGTATGTATGTACATGTCAGCAAAATTAACGCAGAGCCGATATTTTAACAGCCAAAATAACCCACTTCTAGGAGGATTTTAGGGTGGTAAAATGGAATAAGCCAAAAAATAGATCTACGGAATATGTATTTTGCTCTGGTGATAATATGGCTCAAGTGTGGAGGCTCCTTTGTCTTTGTGTGTATCTTATTTCTTTTCAAAAATTAAGGTAAATCATCATCATCTTCATCTCTCCAGCCATTTCCCAACTATGTAAGGTTCGGCTTTCAGCCTAGCCGGATCAGAAAGTAGAGTTTTACATGGAACGACTGCCTATCAATTCTCCACAACCCTAGCTGGGTAACACGATTTATTTATTATTTTATTTATTTATTTATATATACAGTAAGTTCTCAATTACTATAAAACTTTGCCCCGCAAAACTGTGTTATCAGTTTAACTGCGGGATCGAGTCTCCGTACAATATATGAACTACTTATATATAACAACAACAAAATCTTATATATTAAGCCTTTGTTAACAATATCTTCAATCGTAACTCAAACAAACACTTCCTAAATATTCAGGTAATGTTTCTTCAGCTTACGCTTAAAAATTCGCTTATCGCCCTCACTTCGAATATCCTCCGGCAGAGTATTTAGCAGATATGGCAACCGTTTTTTAAGTGTTCGGTCGCCGTAGTAGTTATTGACTCTCGGCACTATGAACCTACCGGAGGTCATCGAGCGGTACCCCTTAGTTAGGCTAATAAGTCAGACTTTCTGGCATCTGACTGCCCGTAATTAATGTCAAGTTATGCTATGGACGACCAACGGCTTTACGTGCCTTCCGAGACATGGGATCTCGGTGATGTCCAAGATTAACTTAGAAAGTACATATGAATGAATACAGTCAAATTGGCCCGATTTCGAATCTGCGATTTCATGCATGAGAGTCACCTTAATCACTGGGCCATCACAGAACTAAAATTAAGGTAAATGATGGTAACTAAATAAGCCTTTGTCATGCTGGTTGGTTATATTCAAAGTGATGTGGAATTTAGTGCAGTTTAGTCTCGCCATCCGGCAATCATTTGTAAAAGTCGTCACAAATTATAGGTTTTCTATAATAATATCTATATGTAACTATTATATATAATGGTATACTGACTGGCTGCCTGGGTAATAATATACGCACAAGCAAACGAAGCGAACGTAATCCTAAACCTTTATTAATCCCTAAAATACAAAAATATAAAAAAAATGTTTATATTTTATATTAATATTCAAAAATAAGAAGAAGAAATAACTTAGAAAACGCAAGTGCCGAAAAAGTCACATTGCGCCTACCTGAGGTTGGTCACAAGAAGGCATGTTAGCCACTGGGTCATCGCGACATTTACCAGTATTACCAGTTCGATTAATGAGAGCACCGAGTATCCGAGTAACTCGAATTTAATTTAAATCAATATAAGGAATTGAGTGAAAGCTTCAGTATAAATAGATGTGACTCATTGATTATTTTTTGCTTGTTATTGAGCTTTATACTGTTTTTTTTTTTTGGTGAGTGGGAAATCATCAAATGACTGCTCCCGTCCTAGGTGCGGCGGGAGGGCGTGTCAGACTTTTACTGACTAAAACCCACTCATGTTCCTTCGATTGCCCTTTATGTTCCAGGGTCACGGTAACTATTATAAACATTCCGCGACCGTTGAGCTTTATACTCACATCTAAGGATGATTGATTGAATTATAATTATACTTGCATCTACACTATATTAGTTAGTTACTATATACAGTTTACCATAACCATAATGGTAGTGGTAAGTCAGTACATACATCTAAAATGATAAACTGATTGACTAACTGTTGATTATCAACGTACAGCTTAAACCGCTGGGTTGCGGAATAGTTGTAATAGTTACCGTGACCCCGGAACAAAAAGGGCAATAAGTCTGACAAGCCCTCCCGCCCCGCCCAGGATGGGAGAAGTTATTTGATGTATCCCACTAGCCAAAAATTAGCTCAAACCACTAGACCTAGAGGCACGAAACTTGGAGACTATTCACTAAGAGAGGATTTTTGAAAATTTCAACCCTAAACGGAGAAAACAGGGGATGGAAATTCACGTCTACGCGAGCGAAGCCGCTGGCGAAAACTAGTACCGTATACTAGGTGTATTTTTGGTCTTGCACAACCCGCTAGGAGATGATTCTACCCATGAAAACAAACAACTTTTATTATGGCACCAACTCTGAAATCGCGAAGAAATTATCGGCTGTTTCTAACAAAAGTTCAATGCCCTCCCGATCATAATGTATGAAACAGCTGATATTTTTTTCCAGATTTCAGAATTGGTTCCATAATAAAAGTTGTTTGTTTTTATGAGTAGAATCATCTCCTAGCGGGTTGTGCAAGACCAAAAATACACCTAGTATAATAATACTATAAAGAGGCTTGTGATTTTGTGAGGCTGCAGGAGTAATCTCTGGAACTGCTGAGGTAATATGGAGCAGAGCATCAATGAACTATGTGGCGGGAAACGGGTCAAAAATATTCCTTACAAGGTCCGAAATCGCAAATCTACCTTCAGCAAGCGTGGTGATCACTCATGTCCTCAATATGGCATAAGGTCTTTCTGCAGTAGGTCAATATTAGGCAGGTATTTTACCGGTTATCAAAACTCCTTATCTTAACTGACAGATCATGTTTAGAGAATACCTACACCTTGTAATCAAATGTCTAAAGGAACATTTGTCTGTCTGTAGCGTTTGACATCTCATTAATATTTATAAGTCAATGATCACATAATATTGTGGCTATGTTAATGTGTACGTCAATGGCGCCGATTTTAGGGTTCTGTACTTAAATGGTAGCATCAATAAAGTAGTTTGTCTATCCGTTCGTCTGTCTCAGGGATGTTACAGAGCTGTAATTGGTATACATTTGAAATTTTCACAGGGTGAATTTAAGTAAATTTTACGAGTACAAATGCTTATTATAGTAAAATTTACAGATTCGCATGGGGCCGGTGTTACCAACTGATTATTCCGAGAAGAAATTACCGAAAGAAACAGACGTCAAAGTTACTTAAAAAATCTAAGTAATTGGTATCATTGGTATGGCCATCTGGAATAAAATGCGAGAACGGTGTAGGATAATGATCGAGGTGCTCTTGATGAGAACAGCATACAGATTTTAGTGGACCTGTCCAGGCAGTTAAAGAAAATGTCAGTAATCGTTTAGCTTAACGGCCATTCTCCGATAAGCGAATTTTACGTGTCCGCGCTTGAATAATCCGCACTTGTATCATATTCAATCATCCAATATTTTTTATATGTTAGATAGCATCCCTATCTAGCCATAAACAAAAACTTAGGCGTCTGTTTTAAGTAGTTAAGACTAAATTAATTTAATCTACGTTCAAAAACCTCTGTTCTCTAATTACCGTAACGTGTCCGCACACTGTCTTGATGTTAAAACTTACTGGTAATTTTTATGACTTACAGATTTACTTTGATCCATTTAACATTTTAAATAGTGTTAAACAACGTGTATAGCATAGTAAAATATCGACTCACTAGAACCAGTCTATAAATAATTATCATTAAATTATCGGATGTCCGATCGAAAGTTATAATTACCGTGACATATTCTGTTCTCGAGTGCACATCCCTAAAAAACAGTATTTGGCACACCACTACCGCGTGCGTCTCTTCTCCTCAATGGGTACCGCAGCAAAACAGCAGTTGCACGTCTCTAACGTTAGTGTACCGCGAATAAAGCACGCTAGTATATAATTACCGTAACCTTGGTTAAAAACTTTTCTAATTACCGTTTTACATACATATATATTTGATTTTTAAGTTAGACCCAAGATGATCAAGTGAATCGAGACAGCATTTTGGCCTCCGTACGTTGTAATAAACTCATATTTGCATATTTTGTTGGTTTCCGAAATTTTTAAGAATATCTATCGATTTCTAATTACCGTATACTAATTACCATATGTTTATAATTACCGTTGTATGAAAAATTAATTTTTATTTACTAACTGTAGCCTCAAAATAGATGGGTACAGAAGCCAATCTACATACAAAGCGCGCTCGAGCATCACCCGCAATCATCAGTGATGAGTTGATGAGTATGTATATATCCCGCGGAAATGTGGAGGACGAGGCTTTTTTTTTCAATGCTAAGTCTCTCCACAACCGCGAGGCATACAACCTCCGGGAATAATTCCTTAAAGCTGACGTGGGGATGCACCGAGATGTGGTCACTGTGGACAAGGACCTCACTCCGCTCTCCTTAGCTAAAGAGCACTGGCGCAAACCTGAAGTGCTTGAAACGAAGGATCGTAAAGGAAGTATGGCAGAGCAAGGAGTTACACAGACGGTTTTTCCGGGCCCTGCATGGGCCCGATGTAGACTGTTTAGCGTCCGTTTAGTGGCTACGATTTGGTAACTTATTTGAGAAACCGAAGGTTTCGTCTGTACAATTATGGATGAAGTCATCATAACGAAGAATTATTGGAGATTTATTGTGAAAGATGCTACGGTTGTCTTATGCCGGGCGTGTCACCTGCCGGGAGAACGATTCGACACATTATCACTGGTTGTTTTCGTCTTGCTAACGAAGAGTACTTGAATGGACATAATCTAGTAGCCAGGATTATCAATCAGCAACTTGTTCTGAGATACGGCCTCGTAGAATCTGAAGGTGGCAAAGTCACATTGTACTGGGGTCGATTCATCATCACTGTCAGGGCTGTTGTAGCAAACAAGCCTGATATAGTGGTGGTGGATCAATTGAAGTGGCGCGAAATGCTCGTTGTCGTGACGGTTCCGCCTTATGAAGACCGAGAAAGATAAAAAAAGTATATAATATCAACTTGGCTTGCGAGATTGTTGACATGTGGAATGTGGACTCAGCGGTCATGTGCCGATAGTTGTTTCTGCCAATGGTTTAATAGCCAAGAGTCTCGACCAACATCTTTCTCTCGGAGGCTCTCGTTAGATGGCTGGATCAAGAGCTTCTTTCAGAAGCTTTTGGACACGGCTCGCATCGTTAGGAAGTTCCTCCCTCTGGAGCTCTGATCACCGGTAGCTGGAGTTTTCCTGATGGGAGGGGGCTACTTAACTGTTTTTTATATTTTTACATGTCTATGTTTTTTACATCAGTATTTAAAAATGTAAATAATGTGTATGAAAATAAATAAATGGAAAAAATATACTAGCTTTTTCCAGCGGCTTCGCTCCTACTATACCCTACTCTAACCTACTCTAGCCTATCCAACTCTATCCCACTCTACCCTACTCTATTCTACTCTAACCTACACTATCATAAAGTACCCAAATTTTCATTTTTTTTTTCATAAGAACCTCCTCCAAGCAATAACAAACACAACAAAGAATTTGTGAAATCGGTCCAAAGATGACAAAGAGAAATAGGGATTCATTTTTATATAAATAGATGTATACAAATTCTTAATGTGTGTTATTTTTATTATATTATATCATATTTTACATAGAATTGACGGCATTTTCTAATTACCGTGGCATTAGATATTAAACTTTTCTAATTACCGTACTCATAATTTTTTTAAGTCTCAATAACTAAAAAACTACCGATAATTGAAACATGCCTCGTTGATTATTGAATTCGTATTTTTTATTAGTTTCATATTTTAATGAGTTTAAGTAAAATTAGTGAAAAATAAAAATGGTTACGGTAATTAGGCAAATAACGCCGAATTGGAGAATGACCGTTAAAAGAACCCCGTTTTTAGTCAAGTTAACCAATTACTTCCTTTTAAACAAATGGTGGTACGGAACTCTTTGATCAAGTGCTGCTCGCGTTGGTTCGGTTTTTAATCGTACGTTTTGGCGTACTTGAATCGTGCTTTGAATTGTTGAATAATATAGTTAAATTGGGTGGCTATCCATGTAGTAAAATTTACCGAATAAGACAGATGGTGTAACTACCTGAGCGACAATTACTGTCAGTACAAATCACAGTTTAGCACTAAAACGAATCATTTTATATGTGGAATGCCGGAGACCATAGTATACGGGCATAAGTAATTGAAATCGCCTCTGAATGTCTGTTGCCTCAAATTTATTAAAAATACGGGGATAAAGCCATAATTTGTTTTGAGCGGAATCCTTCAAAAGGCTCTCAGACATTGGGAACCAGACCTAAAAGTATGGGCCTAGTTGGCCTATGGACCTAAATTCACATAGGTTACCTAGGAGTGAGAGATTTTTGCCTCATTGAAACCATCCCAGGAACTTAGTTCTTTAGTTTTGTGCAGTAAGAGATTCTTGCCTCACTAAAACCATCCCAGGAACCTAATTCTTTAATTTTGTGCAATGTACTATCGACAAAATTGAATCATGGCCCATTTCGACGACAAATCGTTTGAAGCTGTCAAAATAATAAAGCTAGACGTGTGACATTTTTAATACATGTTTACGCGATTGTCGACCTAATTGTATTTGAATGTTTGTAGGAAAATAAGCTTATGGTGGGCCATGATTCCATTTTGTCGATTGTATATTTGAGCAAATCCCTGGGAGACAGGTAAAGGGACAATAACATAACAACATCTCACCACAAAGTGACTTCAGCACAAAGACGGCGACTTTCATAGAATAGGCTATGGTTAACCTACAAAAATACAAAAAGAAACCCATGAAAATGACGAAATAAGCATTTTCTAAAATCCTTGAAACTAAACTACAAACGAATAGCAACAATGGTTGCCATAATTTATCATTTACAGTAGGTTGGTACAGTCAGCAAAGTAGTTAAGTATGCAGGGCTGTTGAATATTACAGAAAAAATCTCGTAAATCCGGGTCTGTCCGGGAGTTTTTCGTCATCTACCGTGTCCAGTAATTGGACGCTATTCTCTGTTCTCTATTCCGGAAATGTATTATTTTTCAAAGAATTTAAACGGATTATGTTTATGATTCTTTACCAAAGTTAAAATTTATTGATAGATAGTTCTCTTATGAGCGTGGTGTTATTAAGCTCATTTGTTTATGCCTATATTTCGATAGTGAGTACATGTCTTAAAACCCTGTATACCTAACAGTTTTGCTGACAGTACATATAACTACTGTTTAAGTGAAAGTAAAGAGATGAACAAAAAAATGGTGTCACGGTGCTGGCACGAATATTTTTTTTGTATAGTTTCACCGTTAAGAGTTTTTTGACCGTGTGGCGGAGAATGTTTTTGAAAATGTTGATACATTTATGCTCAGATATACTCTTAATTCGATTTAGTTCAAACTAGCTTTTGCCCGCGACTTCGTCCGCGTGTAATAATAGTTTCCGTTCCCGGGGATTTCTGGGATGAAAACTATCCTATGTCCTTTCTCGGGTCCCAGACTATATCTGTACCAAATTTAATTCAAATCGGTCCTGTGGTTTTCGCGTGAAGAAGAGACAGACAGACAGAGTTACTTTCGCATTTATAATATTAGTATGGATGTATGTCAAAGGGAATCAACCTTCGAATGCTTTACGATAACTTAGAAAGAAAGAAAATAAAAGAAAGAAAAAATATTTATTTGTCACATTCAGTGGGGTCACAGACCACAAAAATAAAATAAAAATAACAATAAATGTAAGATTTTCTAAACTACTTACTAAACAAAGTAGTTAAACAAAAAACAAAACAAAAATATGGTAAGGGAAAAAAATATATATATCGTGTGCCCCACAGCTGCGCCAAACAGGTCCAGTTCAGCATAATGCCAGACCACAAGTTAGTGTCTGACGCTGGTTTTCAACTGGACCTTGCAGTTGCCTTAGTACCTAACTGGTACTTTATTTCCAAGCCAGTACTTTATTACAAGTTTTTGATTAAATAATATTCTAACTAATCTAACTTTAAGTATAAAAAATGTACTTAGAACCAAATAACTTCAATTACCTATTCATTTTTTCTCCGAATAAAATGTTTTTAATAAGGTATTTAAAAGTAAATGGTAAATAATTTACTTTGCTCTATAGTTATTCATGTGAAATAACGGTATTACTTTATAAGTTTGATAACTGTACACAAATAAAATAAAATGTTATTAGTAAGTACCTATTCAGTTTGTTGAGGTTTCGTCAATGCTTCTGTTGACTCAGACATTAAAACGAGTCACGATTATAATATATAAGTATATATATATGTCGCAGTCATCTGGTTGAATCAGCTATTTAATTGTATGGCTAGCGCGTTAACTGAATAGCGACATTTAATTGAATGACTAGGCCGAACGTTGATTGAACAAGAGTCGCTCAACGTCCAACTAGATAGCGGATTGAAACATAGCTCTTTGAACAGAGCGGACGTAAAATCAGTCAGGTGATTGAAATTTAGTTCATTTTTTTCCACTGCGGCGTTAGTAGTCACCAAAACAAATATGGCGTAAAACAGCTTGTGTAGATAGCACTGTCTTGATATTTTTTTGACAAAATTTATATTAAAGTGACTTATTAGTAATAAAATAGCGTGACCTCCAAATAAGATTTATTTTGCTTTAGCTTCAAAACGTATTTACGGTCTATAGTCACTCTAAGATTCGGTTAACAAGTTAATTCCGCTACTTGATCACAGATGGCGCTATTCTCAGAGGTCGCAATTATCAACTTAATTGCATTATACATACGGCTGACATTTGATCGGTCGAATTCAGCTCCTACTCGGTCAAGGCTGCACTACGTAGCATATTATAATTCTTTATCGATATCGATAGATACCCAATATTTTGATCAATTAGCATAAATAAGACTTCTTGCGAGTACTTACATTTATTTATTTGGTACACAAACCGCTGTTTAATTTAAAACAATAATTAATAGATAATTATAGATGGACAGGTAAATTTAAAATAAATAAAAGTGCTGGTATACTTGTATATTTAAATTTTACACAATTACTGCAACGTTATGAATAATGTATTTATTGCCCTTGAAATAAAATATATTAATTGTTAGGTTTCTTATTAACTTTCGCATTATTTGTTTTATCGCCACTTCTTTTCGAAAAACTTTTAAGTAAACACAAATTATTCTTTGTATCGATATCAATCGACAAATTCAATATTCGACTTGACTACATCACTACTTGAGTAGCGCAGTTGTACTATTGTAATAAATCAATCCAAAATAAACTTTCTCGTAATGGAATGAGGTTGATTTTGACTAACTGTTCTATTAAATATTAGTAAATTGAAACAAAATAAGATTTTTATTGGAAAACAGTGAAAATCATACATAACGATAATACGAAATACCTCCATTTTTAAGATTTATTCTCCTACTATCATTTTTGCTCTCTAAAACGTAACAATACGGCATAGCTAGGGAAATATGAATTTGTGGCGAGACAAGCAACTCGTCGCGATGTCAGAACGCGACTGGTATCGGTTAAGAGTTACAACGCTTAATAATTGTGCCACGCGTGCCACGCCTACTTAGCACTTCCACTGTTTTCAAAGTCGGCTATATCCCATTCAACGACAACGCTAAATGACGTTCAGTCAAGACGTTGAACGTTACATTAAACAACTTGACGAATTGTCCTTTAGTCATTCAATTAAATGTCGCTATTCAGTTAACACGCTAGCTATACAATCAAATGGCTGATTCAACCAGATGACTGCGACATATATATTTATAAATTAAGTATATCTTTGTAAAGTCTATTTTTTGCACAAAAACAGTTTAAATATGCTTTTGAACACTATTAGTTATTGTTTCTGCTCTTCTTATAATATTTATTTAGGTCTAATGATGTGTACCCTGATAACACAAACAGCACTTTAGAATTTGAAATGTAAGTCGTGAGTAAATATTTTGAAAGTAATATTTTGTTTTCTGAAGATCCTCACTAAACGCATTTTCACACAAGGCAATCAGAAACTAGACAGTTCCTGTACTATGGTTACCAGACAACTGATATATGAACATATATATATATATATAAATAATTAATAAATACGTACATTTGTAGATTAGCACAGAACAAATAATCTTGCTCATCGCAATCATCATACAAGGATTTGTCCGGGGTGTTAAAATTTAACAATATACTTTTATCGGTGCCTTTACTTGTCCGGTTTCAAACCAGCAACCTCATACATGATAGCGGGAGTCTTCATCCCTCGACTATCAGAACACCACAGATTTAATTCATAATAGAATAGAATAGAAAGATGTTTATTTCCCTAGTTCATATGTTACATTATGTAGACAGACCGGTGGTGTATTCGGCCTGTGGGTGTGTCAGCTACTTACAGTCTACTTATGTTTGTCTAAAAGAGATCTGTATAAGAGTCGTGTAGTGTGTGCTGTGTGCTTGTTAGTGTGTACAATAATAAATTTATATCAATTTATAATGTTGTTGTATATTGCCCTATCCTACTTATAGCTAATAACAATCTATGGGGTCGTGGAGCGGTTGTTCGCTTACTGAGCAGCCGATTCCTGTCTTTTCTTGATACATAATCTATTTCACCTAGTCTAGTGTTAGTTAGGAGAGGATTGTGCTGTCCGTATTCATGGTAAGCGTCACCAGGTGTCTCTAAGTCTTCAATATGCATTTCACGGAGTCGGCGCAGCATATCCTCGTTTAGGTCTTGGGCACGAAGGTGTCATGGATCCCAGTCTAGCATCTCCCAGAGTTTTAATTCATAAAAGCACACTAAATCAACTCTTGCGCAAATACTGATAGAGCTTCAAACAATCAATCAAAATAACAATAGTGGTGTCCGTGAACATAAAAGAAACCATAGAATATTAAATGTATTGTTTCATCGGTAACTGTGCAGAGTTCAGTTAACTTTATAACTGTTTAGTTATTGTTGAATGGAGTTATTTTTAGACTATCTATGGGTACCTACATACAAGGTGTTTTTCTTGAAGTGCTCATCCTTTCAGGGGGCAAGTATGATAGTGATTCTCAACCCAAATCCACAATAAAATTGGTAGGTAATTTTTTCTCATTTTATTCATATCGGTAAGTGTGCAATTACCGTACTGAAAATGCGGCCAGTGTGTAGCCTCTCTATGACCGCGCGCTCACGCACACAAACAACGCAAACAAAATTCATAGACCCTACGCGCGGGGATGGGGATGACGACGTCCCTTTCTATCCCACAAACCACGCCCCCGCGGCCGCGCACACGCAGATCAATTTATCAGTGTCATTGGATTCCCCGGCGCAAGCGTACGTCCGCGCGTCCGTCCCTCAGGTGCGCCGGTTAGTGAGCGCGGTATCGGAATACGCATGTAGGGTATGTGCATGCAGGGTATGTTTACTTGGTCCTCCAGTATGTCTTCAGTGGAGACACAGTGTCTCGAGCCATCGCGATGTTCAGAACCTCAGCCAAGCTGATAGCGTTACGCGAGTTACATTTTGTCACCAGTGTTTCACAATTACGTGCAAAAGTGATCAGTGCTTTCGACACTTTAAAAACGAATGTGTTTGTGTTACGTAAGCTGAAAAATAAACAATCAGCAACGTCGCGCTAGACTGCGCCTGGAGCGTGAAGGAGCAACCTTCAAACAAATTCTCGAAGTAACAAGTAGGTACCTACGTAATTTACTTATTTGTACAAAGACAACCATTAGTAAGTGGTTGATAGCTAAATCACCGCCCCTAAGACGACCCACTGACCAATCAATGTTATTACTCTAATAAGATTATTTAAAAATTTTAACTACCCTAAAAATACCTAACTAACAGGTTTAAAAATGAAACACTTAAAACCCTAACCCGTAAATACCTACCTTATCTGGCACAAATTGTCTTGAGGTTGGTTGGTTCAGCTCGATAAAAAGATGGATCGAAAATTTAAAATCAACCAATTTAATTTACGAATAAACACGAAATTATTATGTACGGTGGGCTACACGCCTACACATCAAGCTACACAAAACTAGTATAAGCTGACTTCTGATTGTACGAAAAACATACACAATGCGAGGTCAGCTAAAATACCTACTTCTTAGTGCGTCTTAGTAATACAAATAAAGCAAAACTAAATAAGCGTTACATGCCTACATGCATACCCATGTTTCGTCTTTATCTTGCAATCATAATTTCACTTTCATTACACGTTTGTTTATTTTGTATCACAGCCATTGAGTTATAATGTACTTCGTACTAGAGGAGTCACCTCAACTAAATTTTTTGTAACACGAGTTAGGGTGCATGCACCCTAACTCGCTTAGTCTATGTCGAGCGCTTGCAGCAGCTAGACTATTTCGAGTGCAAAGTTTTGGTCAAAAAATATGCCTTCGTGTGCATTGAGATACTGTTCAAACAGCTTGAGAAATATAAATAAAATTCAAGGAGTGATTTTTTACCAGTAAGTTCAAAATATTATCTTTAAAACATGCCTAATTTTATTATTTGTAATTATGTATGACGAGTCACCTCGACGGCGGCCATGTTGATGTTTATATCAAAGAGTAAAATATTTGTTGCATGCGCAGAATGGACACTAACGTCGGGTAACGTTAAACAATTACGAACAAGAAAATGTTATTAATAATCATGAGAAAAAAATTATTAAGTAATATTAATATTTTTTATTTATTAAATATATATTTTTTTAAGGTTTCGTCGGCCGTGTCCTAGTACTAGAGAATTATTTTGGATTAAATTTATTCAGAAGAATCGCAGCAAAGTCACGTGATTGCCAATAGAATATTTACGAATATGTTCCGTTCATTTCAAGGAAAACGAGAAATACACCACAAAGTCAAGAAGAGTGCTTATATTATTTTATGGGAATTAATTTTTTTACAGTTTAAATTCGTTTCATTTATATAATATCATACAAGATATTGTGAGGCAACTGAAAATACTATGTAAGTATCTTGTAAAATCACGACTTCTCGACAAATTTTGCCTCTGCTAAGTTCCACGTATACACTGACCGACACTGATACTCCATCTCACACAATCGACACTACACTTCCTCACTACCCTTTCAATATTTTTTTATTTTATTTTGATATATTATTATTTTCTACATAATTTTATGATATACATTTCTTATTTTAATTATAACTATTTTTATAACGATACCCATAATGCACATAATATTAAAGAAGCCTATAGAAGTCAACTTCAAAAATATGTCGCATCTGCGCGCATTGGTGTTATCTATGGCACCCGCTTGCACTGCGCATGCTCCGCTGTCACCAAATTACGCGCCATATTTTGTTTGAAATAGCTCCTCTAGTACGTAGTACATTATAACTCAATGATCACAGCTGATTATTTACTTAACAATCGATGCCAAATCGCCAATGTGCCTATTAATAAATTACCTATGTAAGGCTAAGGATTTCGCGTCATAAACATTAGGTTGCGGGTTCGAAACCTAGCAAGTAGATACCACTGTTATTTTTCCAATTCTGCAAGTACTTTTTTTCTAAGTTTTTACCTTTAAATAAGAAAAGTTTAAATAAAAATATCTTTTAATAAATAAGAAAACTCGTTTTATCATACACGGGTCAGAAAGGGTCAATGACCGTACTGTACAGCTGTTGTGTCGTCCTTGGCTAGTTATCTAGTCCTAGGATAGCCAAAAGCCATAAAGCCAAGTAATGTACATGACTGTGATTATCGAATTAAAGAAAAAGTTGCTCTAGGTACCAGAGCATAAATAAATTACAGTTAGTTTTTTTTACCGCCGCACCTCAATTTACGAAACTTTGAGTCCACGTGGACTGAGGCGTCTAAGCCAAAGAAAGTAGTGAATATTTCGCCAAAAGGCAACCCATCCGTCGGCGCCTTTCATACTTGGCGCAAGCGCAAACCCCGCCCTTTATTTTTAAATTTAATGTAAAAGGATTCCGTATCATTTAAATTCGTAATAATTTTTTTTACCGAATTTACCTAGGTATTGTGTAACTATCTAATTTTATTACGTAAAGTATTTTTAACATTTTGACATATTCATAAGAATTAAGTTCATCGCATCATATTTTTTTCTTATTATGTCTAACTACAGGCTTACATGTACTTAATAAGGATCCCTGATGCCCTTGAGTGGGCGGAGCCTCGTACAAGCACTTACACACACAGTGACATGTTGCGCGATAGATCTAGAGGTGATTCTGCATTTTTTACGAGGTTTATGATTCTACATCATTCTGAAAAACAGTCAAATTTCAAAAAAAATATCTCAATTACTATTAATTGTTGACCAGGTATCGTATTTTTATATGATTATTTACGAATGTTAAAACAACGTCCTGGGAGGTTAAGCAGTATAAGAAATGCACCTTGTATAAATAAAGAAAATTGAAATGTCTGTTTGTGGTATCAAAATTGCAGCTTTTTTATAATCGTTGACAGGACTTTAAACTATTTTTTTTTTGGTGAGTGGTAAATCATCAAATGGCTGCTCCCGTCATGGGTGCAGCGGGAGGGCGTGTCAGACTTTTACTGACTAAAACCCGCTCATTCATGTTCCTTCGATTGCTCTTTATGTTCCAGGGTCACGGTAACTATTATACCCCTTCCTGTGCTGACTTCTCTTTGAGGCGCGCGTGGAACACTGAAGCGCCGTCGACGCGGTCCTGGTCCTAGCCGGGCGGCGAGCTACCCATCGCTCGCCATCCGCAGTAGCGCCTACGGTGGCCGGTAGTCGTCTTGCGACTTTATCCGGGGCGCTCTCGCGCGCCGCCGCTTCCTTCACTAGCATAACTGCTGCGCAGAAGGAAGGGACGGCATCTCATTCAGTCTCGCCCCGGAGCATGGCCTGGACCAGCGCCGGGCGCGAGAGGTTACCGCCGCCGATCGCCTCTACGAGGACACGTCGATGCTTTGCCCATGCGGGGCACACCTCCACTGTGTGCGAGACTTTAAACCTTGGAACACACGTGATTCGAGACACAATAGAAAGACAATAGCAGCCCGACAGACGGCTGTCGCTTAGTCGTTGAAAGGTTAAAGAAGATAGTTAAAATTATAAGGAGTTATTTAGGCAACCTACTAAAATTTTGGAAAAAAATACCCTACCGGGCCGGCTTAGTGGCCGAAACATGTGCTAAGCCCTAATATTCTTGAGGGATATGTTAAAAGAAAACTATTAAGATATGTATAATACGAAAAGTAGAGGCCGTACTCAGCGGCCGAAATGCTTACTAAGAAGGCTTAGTAAGCATTTCGGCCGCTGAGTACGGCCTCTACTTTAGGGTTTTTTTTTAAAGCTAGCTTCTGCCCGTGACTTCATCCTCGGTTAAAGGTAACCGAGGATGAAGTCACGGGCAGAAGCTAGCTTTCAAAAAAACAGTATAAATATATGTAAGTATAAACACAAAAGAAATATAAATATGGTGATTCATTAAACTGCCAATGCGGTTGGTTTGACCATAGACAATTTTACGTTGACTTATAACCTTTTTTAAGTTAAGCACTCTTGACAAGCGAAGTATTAAAATGATTCATCATATATACGAGTATATAATAAATGTTTAACTACGGCCAGTTTTGGAATGGAATTTTCTAGAGGTGACGGAAGACAAGTTATTTATTTATTACTGCAGCAATAAATTATAATGCTAATATTTGATTTTTAAAGCTGAAAAGGTTGGTGGTACGCGTTTATCTCAGGAAGTACTGGTTCGTATTGAAGCATTGTTTGTGTTGGATTTCTGTGTTTCATAGTCCATTTATAGGAGAAGGCTATGTAACATCGTGCTACGACTCACGGGAGCGGAGTAATAACAAAAAACAGGGACAGCTAGGTGCTTATAAGTACACGAATAACCTACTGAATATATAACAAAGTGCTAGCTACCTTCTTCTTTACCGTTATTACATTTTAAGAGTTGCTATAAAATGTGTCTCATCATCTGGTCCTTGTCGAAAACAAAAAAAAAATAAAGTTAAAATTCCTGGCTGAGACAGCATTATTCGTTCCGCACTGGGATGACGTATCTTGCAGAAGCCGAGCGATCGCGATAATTTAGCAATATAAACGTCAATTCGCGATAATTTAGCAATATAAACGTCAATTCAAAATACGTTAAGTCAAATAGCAATCTAGCGATAGTGCTGCCTCTGTGGAGCAATCAGTTAATTAAAATATGCATATTTCGTTTCGTGGTTTCGTATTCAGTATGGTTTTTAAGAGCAAAGTTAAGTTTTTTTTGTTAAAGGTGATATTTAATTAGTTCCAGCGATTGCTACTTTATCGTCATCGTAGCAATAAGTGCATTAGAACAATCAGCGAGCGATTAGCAATCGGTTCATACATAATAGGATTTTTTTTTGACGTTAAGCGATTAATCGCGCGGTGACCGCGCGATCACTGCGCAAATATTGCTGATTGCTGTTTCATAGGTAATAACCCCGCCGGTTTGGAAGCTGCTGCAAATAAGACATATCATCATTGTCTATGACATTGAAATCCCTCTACAAAGTCTCTGGTAAACTTCATCTTAAAAATTTGGCAACTAGGAAAAGACACGTGAAAAGTCTTTTTTCTTGGGATCGGAAATCATCAAATTAATGACTCCTCCCGCTCTGGGCGGAATAGAAGAGAGTGTCAGACTTCTACTGACTAAAACTCATCTATGCTCCATCTTAGCCTTTTGTTTTCTGGATTTTAGAGTCCCCACCCGGATATTCCAACAGGTTTTCTAGTACCGGTTGATCGGGGTGTGCCCAGTCGGTGTCACGGACGGCCAAGGCTTTTTAAACCGGACTACAAATGAAGGACGCTCCCCGGACGCCCTTTAAACTAGGACAAAGTCTGAGACACCCGGACGGATGGCGGTGATATAGACGTCTATAGGTGGTGCTGACCTCTTAAAATCAGGTAAGTCAGTTAGCCTGTTTACCGTCCAATAAATTATATAGAAAACATTGTCACTAACAATGACGATATAGGTAAAAATAAAAAGGTTACCCAAACGAAATTCTATCTTCAAAAACGGCACACTAACGCACACATACGTTACACGTCAAAGTAGGATGACATGATTGAAGAAGTGCGAGTGAAAAAGAGATAAACGTCAAATGTCAACGCGATACTCAGTATCGTGTTTGCCAATTGGCAAACTTTTAATGTGCCACTTTTTGACTGCATATAACCTATCTACACTTTTTTACTTATAACATCATTGGTCACTAAAGAATGATTAAACGCGGTCTTCGATTCAAAGAGTTTTTGCAAGCCGATGACAATAAAATAAAATAAAAATGTCATATTTCAAATCTTTTTGCTCTATCGAAAAGGTAAGGTCAAAAAAAACTAAAGCTTATCTATAATACTAGGTGTATTTTTGGTCTTGCACAACCCGCTAGGACATGATTCTACCCATAAAAACAATCAACTTTACTACTAACTATTACGTATACTAACTATTATGGAACCAACTTTGAAATCGCGCAAAAAACATCAGCTGTTTCTAACAAAAGTTCAATGCCCTCCCGTCCATAATATATGAAACAGGTGATATTTTTATCGAGAATTCAGAGTTGGTTCCATAATATAATTTGAATTGTTTTTTTAAGGGTAGAATCATCTCCTAGCGGGTTGGGCAAGACCAAAAATACACCTAGTATAGGTATACTATAAAATTGTTGATTGACTGATTGATTGAGTGACTACTTGACTAGGTGATATACCAACGCACAGCGCAAACCGCGGGTCCCAGAGACATGAAACTTGGAGGGTATGTTCTTTGTGAAGAGTAAGTATCTAATAAGAATTATATTCTAATTGTATTATATTCTTATTGTTTGTTGTTTGTATTGTTTTATTATTGAATTGTATTCTATTCTAGAAAATATTTTTGGTAATTTCAACCCCAAAGGCAATGATGTTATAAGTAAAAAAGTGTAGATAGGTTATATGCAGTCAAAAAGTGGCACATTAAAAGTTTGCCAATTGACAAACATGATACTGAGTATCGCGTTGACATTTGACGTTTATCTCTTTTTCACTTGCACTACTTCAATCATGTCATCCTACTTTGACGTGTAATGTATGACGTGTGCGTTAGTGTGCCGTTTTTGAAGATAGAATTTCGTTTGGGTAACCTATCTACACTTTTTTACTTATAACATCATTGCGAAAAGGGGTATAATAGGGGATGGAAGTATTACGCGGGCGAAGCCGCGGGCAAAAGCTAGTTTAATATTAATATAACCATACACTTAGATAATTTCTATAGAACCAAATTACTTAAAACCTTCAAACATTAATAGCCTGTGATTTAATTTGACGATTACGCAAAACCGATGGTGTTTACCAACATCTCATAGATCTATCGAAAAAAATCCCCAGCCAGAACACGGAATGCGAATATATGCAATATATCATAATAAATATGCAAATCAAATATTAAATAAATGAGCATTCGGCCAGCCTTGTGTTCGCCTTGAATGCTGTGTTGTAACAACTACTGTCATTAGCCGGACTGGATATTTCGACATACCTGTTCCGACCACTGCCTTCATATACAGTGTTGATTAGACTTTAAACAACAATAATAGTTGAAATGTTTTTTTTTTTTTGTTTTTTTGTGAGTGGGAAATTATCCAATGACTGCTCCCGTCCTGGGTGCGGCGGGAGGGCGTGTCAGACTCTTACTGACTAAAACCCACTCATGTTCCTTCGATTGCCCTTTATGTTCCAGGGTCACGGTAACTATTATAAACATTCCGCAACATAGTTGAAATGTAGGGTAGAAGTTTACTGCATAGAAGGATCTAGAATTCTAGAAGTTGAAGTGAGTAGTGAGTGATAGCATGGCAGTTGACAGATGATATGAACAAGGAAAATTTTGACGGGCCTGTTGGTCTCGTGGTTAAGTGGTTAGTGACCCTGACTCCTAAGTCGGAGGTCGTGGGTTCAGTTCCCAACCCAGGACAAACTTTGTGTGATGAGCATGATTGTTTGTTCTGTGTATCAGTGTAATTTAACTATTATACGTGTGTATTTATAAATTATATGGTATAAGTCCGAGCTCTGCTTAGTTTGTGATCAAGTGTGTTTCAAGATATTTATTTATCTTAGAAAGGACCTTAATTTCGTCTCCTAGACCATTATAAACAAGCAAATTCGCGGAAAAGAACAAGTAAACAAATCTAAATATTTAACGAATAGGTACTAGGCCATTTCCGTGGTTAGTTTTAAAAGTCAACCACTTAGCCTAATACGGAAAATTATTTAAATAGACATTAATCTAATGGTTGACAATTAATTGCGGATTGGTCAAATTAACAAGCACTAATTAACAAGTGTAAATTATAAAATAAAAAATCGCGATTTCAATAATTTTCTCTGAAACTTTATATTCGTCCTGAAAATCCGATACATTTTCAATTTATTGTAAATTGCTTTAAAATCAATAAATCCATACTAATATTATAAATGCTAAAGTAACTCTGTCTGTCTGTCTATCCCTTCTTCCCGCCTAAAAAACTAAACCGATTTGAATGAAATTTGGTAGAGATATAGTCTGGGGCCCGAGAATAGACATAGGATAGTTTTCATCCCGGAAATCCCCGGGAAAAAGAACTATTATTCCACGTGGACGAAGTCACAGGCAAAAGCTAGTTTGAACTAAATCGAATTAAGAGTAAGTATATCTGTTCATCCCGGAAATCCCTCGGGACGTGAACGAAGTCGCGGACAAAAGCTAGTAGTTAAATCTGGTTGTTAGCTTGTGACGTCAAAAGGTGACATTGCCATTCAAAGTCTTTAGGTGACAGACTTTTTGACAACTCATAAAAACTACGTTAATTGATGATGGTGTCAAATACCTTATAATGACGCATTTCATATATCTAACAAAGTAATTTTAAAACCTTAATCACTGAACATAATTTAAAATTATTTGTACAGAATGATCCTTTAATAATATTTGTATGTAGATTCCCAAAACGTCATTATTTACCTAAGCCAGGAAAGTACCTGCCCCGACTAAAGGCCTAAAAAATAAATGAATTAGTACCCACTTCGTATGAATCAATACACTAAAAAATAAATCAATAGTGTGTTCAAAAAGGGTCAGCAAATCCGAAAAAGATAATTATATTTTAACAAACTAGCTTTTGCCCGCGACTTCGTCCAAGTGGAATAATAGTTCCCGTTCCCGGGAGATTTCCGGGATGAAAACTGTCCTATGTCCTTTGTCGGGTCCCAGACTATATCCGTACCAAATTTCATTCAAATCGGTTCAGTGGTTTAGGCGTGAAGAAGAGACAAGCTACCTCCCCACCAATTTTCAGCCAAATCGGTTCTGCCGTTCTTGACTTCTTGAGTTATAAAATGTGTAAATAACACGACTTTCTTTTATATACTGGGTGGAAAGTTTTAATGGGCCCTGGAAGAAAACTACCTTAAATTCTTAAGATAGATTATTTTACTCAAAGGAAACATTCCTTTATTTTTTTAAAGAAACAAAACTGCATTCAAAGATTTTTGAAAATTCGCTTGTCACACTCGGGAATCGAATCGGCTAAAATCCAAAAAAGTAACACTTTTTATTTTTATAGTATCAAACGTTAGGGCCATTCATAAGGATAAATTCCGGGATTCCGGAAAAATTGGGAATGCGAAACAAGTTGTAACATGGATTTGTTTTTTTTGGAATCCAAAATCCCAGATTTTTTGGGTTATTTCGATCTGTCACCCCGTTTAGTCCCCATGGGTTGGTAAAATACTGAGATACTTAGTATTTAAATCAATCAAAAGTACTAGGCGCGCAGTAGCGTGAAGAGGTTAATAGAAAATGTGTTCCACACATTGCTAACTGGGGGACTAACCGAACTTTTTTTTCCTATCTGTCACCCGTGGGGACAAAACGGGGTGACAGATCGGAATAATCCGATTTTTTTCGACACAAAAGTGCATTCCCATTCCGTAATATTATCCAACACCTCAAATTAAGTAAAATATCCCTACACCCGATTTAATTCTATAGTAAAAAAACTAAAATTGTCAATTCCGAATTCCCGGGATTTTTTTCTATACAAAAGTGCATTCCATAAAAACCAACACATACATTTTAGGTAAATATGCATCCGATTATTATCGACATGAGCTATATGTCATCACGCTATGACCCACGGGCTACGACAGCAGAGCAGTAACGAAACTGGGGGACTAATCAAACTTTTTTCTCCTATCTGTCACCCGTGGGGACAAAACGGGGTGACAGATCGGAATAATCCGTTTTTTTTCGACACAAAAGTGCATTCCATAATATTATCCAACACCTTAAACTAAGTAAAATATCCCTACACCCGATTTGATTCTATAGTAAAAAAACTAAATACGTCAATTCCGTATTCCCGGGATTTTTTTTTCTATACAAAAGTTAAAACTTTACATTCCATAAAAACCAACACATACATTTTAGGTAAATAATATGCATCCGATTATTATCGACATGAGCTATATGTCATCACGCTATGACCCACGGGGTACGGCAGCAGAGCAGTAACGAAAAACCTAACATTACGCGGGTGAAACCGAGGGGGACAGTTAGTTATTAAAATTAAATAAAAATTATATTAATACCGCCACGATATCATGTATTATAAATCATATCTTAAAATTAATTAATTTTAATCCGCCCGGACATCGAACCAGTTGTTGTACGTGATAAAACTAGATAAACCTATTATTCTTTTCCAAGAATCTAGAGGTCATCAATTCGTTTTTTACATAATTAATAACATATATCAAAATCTTTAATTAAACATTAAAAATAAAGAAAGGTTCAACTTGCGTAATATTTTGGCAAAAAATTTATAGAGATGTTTATACCGCACAGAACAGATCAATTATAGTTTTTTATTGCAATGTTTCTGGGTTTTTTATTGTTCTGTCTTACAATGCTTTGCGTTATTTATAAAGTCGTAAAAATATTCAGTTGGAGTATGATCAAGCTGGGTTTTGACAATATTTAACGCTAAAAAATTGAACAAAATTATCGAATTAGTGCTAAATTAACATGTTTTTTTGGAGTAAACGAACCGTCACTGTAAAAATCCATTAAAAAAACTTTCAAAATTATACTTTAGTACAAAAGATTTTTGAGTTCTTTTCAATTTGACCGGATATTTTTATTTATTTTATTTTATTCATAGCAATATCCTTACACGCTAAGCCAAATCGATATTGGGGTCTCTATACATAGTCTATTCAGCATCACATCTTCAAAACCACTATTCTGTAAAAGTTTCACTCTAAAAAAATAAGAAACCGTATCCTAGCATCAGATAGAGATGCAATCATCTCAAGCCCTTCACCTCAATTCACGATTTGAGATTTTTCGGAAAGCCAACAGATGATAATATCTTCAAGCTAACCTTGGACAGTTAGAAATACTATTAAACTACCTGACCGGAAAATCTATTCATTTAAACATGAGATATTTACGTATAGCTCTATCCTATAAATAGAAAGTTATGTCTCGAGGAATTGGCGCTAATAGCCTGTTACCATTACGTATACATCATCAATACGTAAGATAAAATAAAAGCCAATTTGTTTTTAGCATGTTTTGGAAGAAATGTGTCTACTAGAGACGGTTCGGGCCGCAACGGCGCGGCGCGGTAAACAGTTTTTACTTATTCTAAAGATAAAGATTCATTTATTTGCTTGAGACATGTGTGCAATAAAAGGATCTTAAAACAACGAAAGTAAGGTATCAACATGCTCTACCATATCGGCATACCAATATTTTTAAACAATATAAATTCATTGGTGTCATTATTGGTAATTTAAGATAAAAATTACAGATTAATACGGATTATTAAAAATTTATTTAATTTTTTTTTTAATTATTACATTTTGTTACATTTACTTATTAATAAAATTAGGTAGTTAAGTATTATTCAACATACTATAAGACTTTGTCCGTACTTGTTGAGCTGCTCTTCTCGAAGACCAGCTCAACCCAAACCAGCTGCAACTCAGCAGCAGCGCGACGTTGACATAGTTACAAACTGGTATACCGCCGTTTACCCGAATTTTATTTGCCCTAATATCATTTGCCATAATAGTCAACAGCCATAATATCATACGACATAATACTCATTTGCCCTACTCTCATTTGCCATATTAGTCACGTGCCAGAATCATTGTTTCCCATAAAGTCACTTACCATAACATCATTTGTCATAATCATTGAAAGCCCTAATTATCACATGCCATTATTATGATATGCCATAAAATAATTTGCCATCGACATCGGGTGTGTAACGGTTGTTTATATCAAGAGAAATTGGATGCAATTGGGACTTTAGGGCACCCCGACTCGGACAGGTTAGGTTAGAAGGGTTATTTTTTTATAAATCACACAGAAGTAGGAGCCCCGCGAAGCGGGGCTCCGTCGACCTAGCCCACCATCAACCATGCACAGAAAAAAACCATGCACAGAATAAATAAGTTTATTCTTATTTGTTATGCCATTTAAATATTATGTCTAATAATTATTATGGCACATAAAAATAGGGCAAACAATACTTATGGCATTCGTATCTTATGGTATCTGAAATTCGGACAATTAAATGTCATATGTCTTTTAGGGCAAATGAAACATTCGGGCAAATGAAATTCGGGTAAATGAAATACGGGAAAATTATGATTATGGCATATAATCTTCGGGCAAACAACAGACAACCTTACAAACTTGCCCTCAAATAATAATAACTGTGTCCGTTTGTTGCCTGGCCCAGGCACCCTCTAAGCCGAAGACCGCACCGTAAGTATATAAGTATTTTTGTTTTGACCTTGGACACCCACAGGATGGTTGAATTAAGCAGCCAATAACCTCAAAGGTTGACCTAAGAGTTGCCATGCCATATCCAAAAAAAAATGTTGGATTGGAATAATATACGACCAGACACGGTCAGTGTGGTAGACGCTATGCTTAAACTTAAAAAGTATAAAAAACAATTAAATCAAGATTTTCCTCAAAGCTTAGATCAACATTTCCCCGTACTTGTTAAAATCATTTGTCATATTTCCCCAACGGGGTCAAAAGATTTCTAACAGTAAAGAAATGCGTGCTGGTAATAACATAACGAGTTTAAAGATTGCAAGTGCAAGCAAACATAATTGGATAAGCGACTGAAGCAGTGCCTACGTGACTTCCACTTAAGGACTGGAATCTTCGAGAAACAATGAACCTCTAATACCTATGTAAAGGACGCTGCGATGGGTAGTTTAGGCAGACTGTATGTTTGAAAATGGCTTGTTTATAATAAAATTCAGTCAAAGAACCTCTATCTGATTGTCTTTTATTATTATTATAATCATAACATTCACTATTATTTTAAAATATCAATGTGAACTATCATTCAACTACATTAAATAAGACATCCGCGAACAAAGTAGCTGGCAAACTAATAAAATACTCTATAATAAATAACTAATAATACTAAACTAATAATATTCTATACCTCCTATGTATCTAAAATGGATGAGTTAATTTGAATTCTAATTAATCAATTAAAATATGCAGACAGTCTGATTCTATTGCCAATTTACTGTTGGTAAGACTCGTAGCCAAGCTTTCGGATAAAGATTAAAGAAGTGATAACATTGCCTACAAACAAGAATCGTCATTCCATGAACAGATCTATTCACTTATGTATAATACTAGCTTTCGCCCGCGGCTTTGCCCACGTGGATATCGAAAGTTCTACTCACTATTTCACCCGCCCCCTTTAGGGATAAATTTTCCATAAAAAAAAATTTTGTGGATACCTACACTTGACAAAGAATATACTCTCCAAGTTTCATGCCTCTAGGACCAGCGGCAGCGGTTTGGGTTGTGCGTTAATTTATTAACAGTCATTAAATCAGTCAGTTTGTCATTTTATATAATGTGTATAATAGAAGATAGAAAAAAACCTGTAGTGGATTTGGAATTTAAGGTAAAAAACGTGCAACCTACATTAGAAAGTTACGTAAAATTCGAAAGTCTAAAATATTTGCTGTATAACCTTTTAGGTAATAGTTTTAAAAACGAGTTATTATTACTTATGACCAATATTAGCTAATTAAACCACAAAGAAGTTATGTTCGTTTGTAAGGAGTAATTTTTGGAAGTATTCCTCCGTTATCAAAATCTTTAGCAGATAGAAAGTAACGCTATTCTCATATAACGATAAGTTATCTTTTATGGCATATTTGTCTTGCGCGTGGGCAGAGTATAATTCTTTGGGCTTAATGTTATTTGGGAAAGTTTAAGTCATTTTGCGTCGGAAGAGAATGTTCGATATCACAGTTTTTTCTTCAGTAGTAGAGATGAAGCAGCACCTATAAGGAATATGCGACAACAATTTAAAGATATTTGGGCAAAGTTGTGCTACGATTTGGGCAAAGTTGTAATTTTACAGAAATGTCTATGACTTTTAACTACCTTTTTACCCCCAAGTCATGTAGAGATGACAAACCAAAATGCCAATTGCCAAGAACGCCACAGTCTCGATCCCGTGACAAACTTCTATACGAATTTAAATAGCTTGACGCTGCGTATTGGCCATATAGAATCAATCTATCAAAAAATACGAATAAAACTAACATGCAGTATGTACACATTAATTTAAAAATTCGTCAAACACATAAGAGGTGAAAAAAGTCGACCAAATCAACTTTCACTGGTGTGTGATCGAAACTTCGAGATCATAACGCTATAGAAAGTTTTTGTAGCGACCTGGCAGGTCCGATGCATATTATATGCATGAAATTGTGTGCATACGTATCCGCTAAGACTTGAGCATGGAGCTGTTGTGTCAAGTGTGTCGGTATCATTTTAGTGTGACAATTTTTTTTAATGTGTAGAAAATGTTATTTCACTCTTCTTCATCATGGATACGTTAGCAAATATATATTGTTAGGAATCAAGGAATAACCATTTTTAAGAGCCTATAAAAGCGGCGTACGCGCCGCTATCGGGCTCATTTTGTCGGGTGTCGTCGAGGTGGTAACATCGCTCAAGGATCGTGAGACTTATATTTTCCTATTATTGTGTACCTATTTTCTATTACATTGATTATTTATGTGCTAATTTCATGTATCGTGTTATATACGGCTATTTTAGTTCGTTATTGATATTTTGTTCCTAATTAAAAGTAAATAAAAACTTAGAATACTTTTGTTGTGTGTCACGTTGTTTTTTTTTTAAGCATCCAAACTTCTGATTCCTAAAATCAGAAGTGGGATAAAGAAATCCTTAATTGCCCACTAAACTAAGAATAAAAACACAAAGGAACAAAATATCAAATATTTTTCTACCCGCATTTTTTCTTATTTTCGTTTTAATTTTCGCTTATCAGTTGTTATTTTACGTGTTGTCGTTTTAATATCGAACTATTGTGTTAAACATGCCCAAAAGCCATAAACGCCATCGTTCACATGGTCGTTCTCAACGTGTTTCGCGAGACGAGTCCACTAGCAGTGAAACCGAGTGTAGATCGCGTCGTAGATCGCGCCGGAGCCGTCGTCGGGAACGTAGTAACCCTAAGGATAGTTCGTACCATCGTCATCGTGACGCTCAGGACCGTCGTCGTTCTAGATCTCGATCTGAACATGCACCTCTGCATGCAAGGTACCCACCGGTAACGTCACCTCCTAACAACTCGTTACAAGACACCCTCAGTAGTATTATGACTAGGCTTGATGCTATCGAGCACAACAGTGCGAATACGGTATTCACTCCTAATAATTTACTAAATTCACACACCGAAGAAAACCGTCAGCATTCGGTTCGTGAACCCGCTCCGCGATTCCGTAGTCCCATTGACTTGAGCGATGTTCCACAACAAGTTCGCACTAACAACTCCAAGGGATTTTCAACGACCATTCATACGGACGATCCAGTCGCTCGCGAATCCGAAGCCGTGTCCACTGTAACCATGCTCGCGGAAGCTCTAAGATCTTTGCAGCCTGTTAGGTCGCACAGCTATTACGTATCTAATTTCGATCCGAACATACACGATATTGACGCATGGTGCGATGAAGTGGACCGTGCAGTGGTCGCGAGCGGTTGGAGCGATCATGAATGTTTGTCGCGTGTGGCTTCTTGTCTTAAAGGTGACGCCAAGGTTTGGCTAAGCGAATGGGTCACTAATGATAGAACTTGGTCAAACTTTAAGCTTGAATTTAAACCCCTTTACCCACGGAAGTTAGACTATGCGAACATTTTATTTGAAACAATGAACACGACATCCGACAAATTCACGACGTATGCCGAATACGCTCGTCGCACCTTGCTCCGTTTAAGAGTCGTTAAAGGTCTTAGCGACGAGTTACGAACTCTAATAGTTATACGCGGTATCGATAATCCACAAATTAGGGCAGCCGCGGCAAACGCGAACTTAGCTACCGAAGACATAGTTTCGTTCCTTTCGATTTACGTAAAACCGAATCGCAATAAACCCGAATCTCGCGGTATCGTGACAAATAAACATGCATCTTCGAACTCATCCTCCGACCGCGGTGCACCTAAGTGCTACGTATGCAATCAGCGCGGACATTTAGGTCGAAATTGCACTAAAAAGCCTCGTAGGGAACCGCCGCAGTCTACCGCAAAATCCGGGACACAAGGTTCTGTCAATAATACTAACACTGCTAACAAGTCTGAACTGCAGTGCTCTTTTTGTAAGAAAAAGGGACACACAGAGGAAACTTGCTTTGCCAAGAACCGGTCAGAACCCAGGAATCAGCGAAACGTTAACCTATGCGCGAGTCACGCAAATAACAAAACAGACATCGTAACGGCTGTTGTTCAGGGCATTCCCATGGATGCACTCATAGATAGTGGAGCCCAAAACGTGTCGCTGATTTCTTCCAATGTTTTGAAGCACCTTTCTTGTCAAATCAAACCAACGCATTGCATTCTCAAGGGGATTAGTGAGCAGGAAATCGTAGCCTCGTCGTTCATAACGGCAACCATCGAACTTAGTGACATTTCTTTAGAAGCGGACTTAGTTGTAGTGCCAGAGGCATGCATGAACACGTCCATTATTATTGGAACGGACGTCCTCAACCGCGAAGGCGTCACGTATGTACGCACTAAAGACAAACAGTACGTCACTCGAACCAACAACTTCCCAGCTCGCGTCAACGAAGTTCAACGGCTTGATCAAACGTTAGTTAGTACCCCGTTAAAAGGCACCCAGCGTGATTCTTTGATGACTGTTATCAATAAATTTTCTAACTTTCTCATATCTGGTACTGCGACAAGTACAGTTACAACTGGTTATATGGAGATCAGGCTAAACAGCACAACTCCTGTCGTATACCGACCGTACAAACTTTCCTATAGTGAGAAACTTATAGTGCGCGAAATAATTAAAGATTTACTAGATAAAGGCATCATTAGAGAGTCACGATCGGAGTATGCCAGCCCCATAATACTGGTGAAGAAGAAGGACGGAACCGACCGAATGTGCGTCGACTACAGGGCGCTTAACCGCATCACTGAAAGGGAAAGATATCCTCTTCCCCTGATAGACGACCACATTGATCGGTTGGGCCGCTACACCTACTTTAGCAGCCTAGACATGGCTACTGGTTTTCACCAGATACGAATCCAAGAGAGCTCCGTTCACGTGACGGGATTCGTCACACCAGAAGGCCACTACGAGTACCTGAAAATGCCATATGGTTTGACGAACTCCCCGATCGTGTACCAACGGATCATCAACCAAACCCTTCGCGAATTCATTGATGCCGGAAATGTACTAGTATACATTGACGACGTTCTTTTGTTAAGTAACACCATAGAGGACGGCATTGTTTTGCTCGAAAAAGTCCTGCAGACACTTACTAAATCAGGCTTTTCGATAAATTTAAAGAAATGCTCTTTTTTGACAACCGAAGTCGAATACTTGGGTAGGTTGATAAGTTTTGGTCAGGTACGACCGAGCTCCCGTAAGATTGTGGCATTAAAAAACTCCCCAGTTCCTAAAAATGTCAGGCAGGTTCGACAATTATTGGGACTGGCGGGATACTTCCGCAAATACATTAAAAACTATGCGACTAAGACCGCGTGCATTGCTCATTTAACTCGAAAGGGGGTAGAATTTCGCTGGGGACAGGAACAGGAACAGGTTCGTCAAGACTTAATACAATGCTTGACTAGTGAGCCTGTTCTCACCATTTTCAACCCTAAACTTAACACCGAGGTCCACACGGACGCGAGCTCCGCCGGTTACGGGGCGGTACTTTTACAAACTGACACTGACGGTGGGAGACATGTAGTGGCATACTTCAGTAAAGTTACGCAGGGAGCGGAGAGCAAATATCATAGCTACGAATTGGAGACGTTAGCAGTCGTAAAGGCCTTACAGCATTTTCGCCATTATTTGGTGGGTTTGCAATTCAAGGTCGTTACAGACTGCAACGCCCTTAAGTCCACGGAACGCAAAAAGGATCTGCTTCCTCGCGTCGCTCGATGGTGGATTTATCTCCAGGATTTCCACTTCACTCTCGAATACAGAAAAGGAGTAATGCTCCCGCATGCCGACTATCTCAGTCGAAATCCAGTTGCCTCCATAAATCAAATAACCAGACCTCGTAACTGGGCACAAATAGCTCAAAACGCGGATCATGAAACGAGAGACCTTATAGTAAAACTCTCAGAGGGTCAGCTCGATTCCAATCGCTATGTTTTGAAGAATGACCTGTTGTATTACAAATACACGCCAACTGGTGAAGAAGCGCGCCTTCTTTGTTTTATTCCCAAGGGCCACCGACTTAGTCTCTTAAGAATATTCCACGACGAGCACGAGCACATCGGTGCCGATAAAACTCTGCACCTTATCCTGAAACATTTTTGGTTTCCCGGGCTCCGCCAGTTCGTATCTAAATACGTTTCGCACTGTTTAGTATGTATTTCTAAAAAGCGAGTGCCCCGGGCACCGCTGCAGAACATTTCATCCTGGCCAAAACCCGAAATTCCTTTTGACACTGTTCACGTCGACGCTCTGGGACCGTTACCCGAGTCAGAAGGTTATAAGTTCATCTTAATACTAGTTGACGCTTTTACGAAGTTCTGTATTTTGTATCCTATTTACCGTCAAGACACTAGCGAGTTAAAACGTGTGATGTCTCAGGCCGTTTCACTATTTGGAGTTCCCAGACTGTTAGTTACTGACAGGGGTAGGATGTTTGAATCTGCAGACTTTGTTCAGTGGATATCCGAACTTGGCTCTGACCTGCATTACATAACCCCCGAAATGCACGGCTCGAACGGTCAAGTAGAGCGCTATATAAGAACTGTGCTTAACATGCTTCGTATCGAAGTAGGACACAAGAACGCTTCCTGGTCAAACACACTTTGGAAGTTACAACTGGTATTGAATGTCAGTAAACAAAAAACTACTCAAGCTTCAGCCATAAACTTAATGATCGGTACTGATGCCTCTACCCCGGCTATACGATCGCTAATACGCGACTTAGCTACAGACACTCCAGATAGCAACAGAGAAACTCTGCGGGAGATCTGTCGAAGTCGCGCTAGCGAACTGCTGAAGAAAAACCAAGGTCAGCAAGACGCTTCAGTCAACCAGTCCAGACGGCCACCGCGTGAATACAAGGTGGACGACCTTGCTTTCGTAATTAAGTACTCGCAATCAACGGGCAAATTAGACCCTGGGATGCGAGGACCATATAGAGTGACCAAAGTTTTACCCAACGGTCGCTATGAACTTAAATTACTCAGTGGAAGCTGCGGGAAAACCACTCAAGCAGCCTCCCAATATATGGTGCCATGGAGAGGAGAATGGTGTCCGGAAAGTTGTGCTACTTTCTTCGAAAGTGAGTACAATACACTAATCCTATTTTTGATTACAGAAATAGACAGGGTGTGTCCCCAATGGCGTTAGTCGCCCAACAATGGGATGTGTTCCCCACCAATGGCGTTAGTCGCCCAACATATGGGTTAGTCCCAATGGCGTTAGTCGCCCAACAATGGGATGTGTTCCCCACCAATGGCGTTAGTCGCCCAACATATGGGTTAGTCCCAATGGCGTTAGTCGCCCAACAATGGGATGTGTTCCCCACCAATGGCGTTAGTCGCCCAACATATGGGTTAGTCCCAATGGCGTTAGTCGCCCAACAATGGGATGTGTTCCCCACCTACGGCGTTAGTCACCCAACATGTGAATGCGCTCTCTGAAGGCGTGTGTCGCTTAACTATGGGATGCGCTCCACTGCAAAGGCGTGTGTCGCCCAACGTCGGTGTTTTTCACCCTTATAGCGTTAGTCGCTATGGTAAAGTATAAGGCAATGATATAGGATGGTTGGGACGCCAACCACCTTATATAATTGATCATTTTAATACTTGTGCATTTTTTAAGAGATCAGTATTTCGTGTAGCCCACGTAAATAACCATCGCAAACTTTTTCAGGTGATGAAACTGATGAACTTGAGAGTGACCCAGGTCTTTGCGAAGGTGAGGAGCCTACTTCTGCGCCCTCGGGACTATCCATGCCCAGCTTGGATGCGGAAATAGGAGCAGTACAGGCGGGCCAGCATCAACACGCTGCAGGAGCATCTCAAGATGTTCAAGCCGAGGACGACTTGGCGTCAGGAGAGGCCGTGTTAGGAATCAAGGAATAACCATTTTTAAGAGCCTATAAAAGCGGCGTACGCGCCGCTATCGGGCTCATTTTGTCGGGTGTCGTCGAGGTGGTAACATCGCTCAAGGATCGTGAGACTTATATTTTCCTATTATTGTGTACCTATTTTCTATTACATTGATTATTTATGTGCTAATTTCATGTATCGTGTTATATACGGCTATTTTAGTTCGTTATTGATATTTTGTTCCTAATTAAAAGTAAATAAAAACTTAGAATACTTTTGTTGTGTGTCACGTTGTTTTTTTTTTAAGCATCCAAACTTCTGATTCCTAAAAATATAAATACACACATACACAAACAGCTATACTCAATATACCTTGTGTAGGGACTCTAGGAACTCGCTTAAAAGCAATCAATCATTGCGCTAACCGTTTTGTCATAGTTTCCGTCGTATTGAGAAAAAAAATACAGAATCAACGTTACATATATTTTTACCTAAAAAAACATTAACATTAATCAAAACATAGCATTACATAGAAATTGGTTACGCCTACATACGAAGGGTCAACGACCTACCGATCAATCTGACAACTACAAATTACAAAGGTAGAAATCCGTACTAATACACACATCAAAAGTGTCTAGGGATATTTCAATTAAACCTAAATTACTAAAATTCTATTAACTTTTTGTTAAAACATGTACACATTAAAATAAACCTTGTTTAATAGACTATTTAATCTGATAATAAACTTTTAGATAAAGTTAAATTTTAAAAAAAACTTAGAAGAAGAGGAAAAACTCAAACAAAATTTCAATCTTAACTTTATTTTTGAAACATCAAAACTTAAACAAAACAACAATTTTTTTTATAAAAATTCTTGAAAACTTAAAATTAATATTCCGTGGAACCTAAGACTCTCCTGACACATCTGCAGCGGTTCTGCATACTCAAAACAAGGGTGTCAATATCCTGTTGTGGAATACTGTCCCATAATTGCCGTTTCTGAAGCCATGAAGACCAGTCAGAGCATTATATCCAGGCTTTGGTCATGTTATCGTGTCACGGAGGAAGTGGTGGAACGGCACCGAGGACCTCAACGCATTACAACACATGTACAGGACCGATTCATAGTAAATACTGCACGAAGTCAACTAAATGCAGCGGCGATGCAATTGGTTCAAAGGCTACAGAGAGAGTATGGTTAGCTGGTAAGCGGTCAAACTTTGAGAAGGCGACTGTATGAAGTCAATCTACGTGCTCGTAGGCCATTTTGGGTATCAGCACTAAGGAGAGGTAATCGAGGAAGAAGATTACAATGGGCTATTGCACACGAAAACTGGAACCATTCTCAATGGTCACTTGTGCTTTTCACTGATGAATCTAGGTTTGGATTCCATCCTGATTCGCGAAGAGTACGCGTTTGGAGAAAACCTGGACGTTGGAATCGACTGCAGCACCCACCACAAGTTCATGCATATTAAGGTGGCACGATTATGGTTTGGGCAGGAATTCGTCTTGGCGGTAGAACGGACCTCGTTTGGATACAAGGCAATATGACTGCTCGAAAATACCGAGATGAGGTGCTAGAGCCTGTAATCTTGCCCCACAAACAGCAAATGGGACAAAATTTCCAGCTAATGCACGACAATGCCCGTCCACATACGGCGCGTATCGTTACAAGTTGGTTACAACAGCATGTTATCCAAGCTTTAGACCGGCCTGCACAATCCCCTGACTTAAATCCTATTGAGCATGCCTGGAATATGCTTCAGAGAAGAGCTCGTAGGAATTTCCCTGTTGATATTGTGCATCAAAACCAGCTTTTCTTGCATCTTAGCAGGATTTGGGACAGTACTCCACAACAGGATATTGACACCCTTGTTTTGAGTATGCAGAACCGCTCCAGATGTGTCAGGAGAGTTTTAGGTTGATCCACGAATTATTAATTTTAAGTTTTCAACAATTTTTATAAAAAAAATTGTTTTGTTGTTTAGGTTTTGAAATTTCAAAAATAAAGTTAAATTGAAATTTTGTTGAGTTTTTCCTCTTCTTCTAAGTTTTTTTTTTTAATTTAACTTTATCTAAAAGTTTATTATCAGATTAGATAGGCAATTAAACAAGGTTTATTTTAAAGTGTAGGTGTCTTAACAAAAAGTTAATAGAATTTTAGTTATTTGGGTTTAATTAAAATATCCCTAGACACTTTTGATGTGTGTAATATAAACTAGCTTTTGCCCGCGACTTCGTCCGCTTAGATTAATAGTTCCCGTTTCCGGGGGATTTCCTTGATGAAAACTATCTTATGACCTTTCTCGGGTGCCAGACTATATCTGCAAAAAAAAATATTTAAATCGGTTTAGGGGTTTAGGCGTGAAGAAGAGACAGAAAGACAGAGTTACTTTCGCATCCGTACTAATATTATAAATTCGAAAGTAACTCTGTCTGTCTGTCTGTTTTTTCTTCACGCTTGAACTACTTGAACGGGACCCGAGAAAGGACATAGGATAGTTTTCATCCCGGAAATCCCCCGGGAACAGGAACGAATTCCACGCGGACGAAGTCGCGGGCAAAAGCTAGTTATAAACTGTCGAATTAAATATGTACGTTTTCCTCACAAGTAAATAAAGAACTGAGGTGAGGTTGTCGGTTATCATGAGCACAGTCACGTGTTAAGGTATCGTACACCAACTATACGAAACAAAAGTTCAGTAAAATAAAAATTAAAACAATTACTCAAGATTCCATTGGCATCGGCGGCGGTGACCTCTCGCGCCCGGCGCTGGTTCAGGCCATGCTTCGGGGCGAGACGGAATGGGATGCCGTCGCCTCCTTCTGCGAAGCAGTTATGCTAGTGAAGGAAGCGGCGGCGCGCGAGAGGCAACGAAGAGCCTCTCGCCCCGGACTAAGACCCAGGCGAAGACGTTGAGAGTCGCAAGACGACTACCGGCCACCGTAGGCGCGGTTCTGCGAATGGCGAGCGATGGGTAGCTCGCCGCCCGGCTAGGACCAGAACCGCGTCGACGGCGCGTTAGTGTTCCACGCGCGCCTCAAAGAGAAGGAGTCAGCACAGGAAGGGGTCCAATAGGGCCAACGCCTGCCGGGGTTGCGGAATGTTTATAATAGTTACTGTGACCCTGGAACATAAACGGCAATCGAAGGAACATGAGTGGTTTAGAGGAAGCTTAAAAATTTAGTCAGTAAGAGTCTGACACGCCCTCCCGCCGCACCCAGGACGGGAGCAGTCATTAAATGATTTCCCACTCACCAAAAAAAAAAAAAAAGATTCCATTGGCATATTTAGTAAATTCTTCCTTCTGACATTTGCCCTTATAAACAGGTAGAGGTATATTTTGTATAGCTGCGTCAGGCTTTTGATCATCACTACCGGGTTCCGTAGAAGGTCGTAAGGTAACAAAGGAAAGAAATGTCATTATTTATGCTTAAGTTATTCTTTTTAGGGTTCCGTGTTCAAAGATTGCGTAGCTGGACCCTATTATAGAGACGTCTTTCTGACCGGCTAGGGCTGTCACAAAACTATATCTTTTAATCTTTAATAGGTGTGCATATTTCAAGTTTATGTGCAAAAACATTTTTTAGTCTAGTGGTTAGTGAACCTGACTAGGTCAGTAGGTCGTAGGTTTGATTCCCACCCAGCACATTTTTTGTGATGATCATAATTGTTTGTTTTGAGTGAGGGTGTATTTTTTTAATAATAATGTAGCATAGTACAAGCTCTACCTAGTATACTTCTATTAAAATTAAAACCGTACAAAAAAGAAAACGTTTTTATGCATGCTTCGGCATTATTATTTATTTATTAATTTATTTACAATAATGGAGGGCCAACAGCTATTGAACATTATTATTTTTTATTATTGCTTAATATTAACACAATACGGTGGCACAGAACCCTTGGTGTGTGAATGTCACTCGTACTTGGCCAGTTTTTATTATACCCTTCCTTCATGAATACATTGTAAAGGATATCATTAATAATGAATAATGAGAAGTTCTCACGATTAAGGAAAATGTAAATATAACCTATACGAGTTGAAAAGGATTCCACTTAAGTATAATGAGTTTGGCTTTTTCACAATTTCCTTGATTGTAAAGATAATAATATGTTTTCTAGGGACCAAAAAAATATCATATCCTTTCAGTCATCATTTTAATATTTTATTACTTCACATTATATTCATCTTATTTAAAACCCTTCAAAAATGTAAATGATAACAAAACTGCATTTTTTAAATTTAATTTGGTATGACGGCTACAGGAAACCATAAAATATATGAATGGTACGTAATCAAACACTAATTATTAGTATTATTTATAAGTTTTGTACATCTTATGTTTAATTTATATACTTTAGTTAAGATTAATTTATTTGAAATTAGAAATAAATGTGACTTTTTCAACACTAATTACGCAAAAAATTACCTGATTATGAAAAACTAGGTAAATTATCGCTTTTATTTTTATAATACCAAATAGGTACCTGTGGTTGCTAAATCAATGTCAAACATTCCTAACTAATCGTCGATTTATCTAAAGCATTTGATAAATGTATGCATATCTATACTGTAATATAATATCGATTTGTTCAACAAAATAATGTCGAAAACGACTTTCTGATTGGTCAATTGCAGTTTTGATATCATTTGAAAAGCGCAAGTTGAGGATGTGTGTTTTTATGTGTTTTTTGTTTTTTCACGGGTCAATTACTGGTATGAACTGAAAAGTTGTAAAAGTAAGCACATACTTATATTTTGATGTAACTTGGCACATGACTCTTTAGCCGATATTGTATTCCGGTACTTTAGAGGACATGAATCCACAACCTTTTGCATGAGAGGCGGGCGCCTACCACTAGGCCATCACGACACATGTATGAAAATGACAAAACGGCAATCTTGAGTACATAGTCATAACTTTGCCCAAGGACTTAAAACTAATAAAAAAGTATTAAAACCAGGGACACAGAGTGATTGAATCACCGCTGTACCGTTCCATTCATCAATTGGTTTGGAAGGAAGCTAAATATTTTAGCAATTTGCTCTCATTTCAAAATAAAGAGTGAATTAGCCTTGAGTAATACCTAGACGCTAGATTGTAGACTGCAACTGAGAGCAAGATTAGCCAAGTATTGTTGCAGGTCGTTTCATAAGAGAAACTGCATTAAATTGCAAACGTATTTTATCTTCAATCCAATAAAAGTTATAGAATCAGGCGTTACTTTGCGGAATTCATTACAATCAACCTTTCGACGATCAAGCGACAGCCGGCTGTCGCGCTGCTATTGTTTTTTTATTGTCGCGAATCTCGTGTGTTAGGTTTAATTGTAGGTCTAACCGCGAGCGACAGCTTTTTTTTTTTTTTTTTTTATTGGGACAATCCCACCACACTATTCCCAACCACTGCAACTCCTGAAAGCCAGAATCAACAGTGGAGTCCGCCAGAAAAGCGCCGAGCAATGAAGCTCGACGAGTCCCGGAGAAACGATTCAACTGTCTTGGATCCCGCAACGAAATTAATCATAAAGAACTGCGGAAGAGTAAGAAAAATAAATATTTCCACTTCCCTCCATAACAACGAGTAGTAAAGCAATAGACAACGAGTCCTGACCCTGGCTAAAGTCTTAGTAAATTTATTCTAACCTACAACAATAGAACAGAAATAAAAACCAGAAATTTTTTCCACCAACATCCGTCTAACATAGTAGTTTTTGTAGAACATTTTACAAAGCTTAATTTCGCAAAAACGGGCATACTCAACATTTTAGTTAAATTTTGTTAACTAAAAACTAAACAAAACGTAACACTAAAAAAACTAACTACAGTTGTTCAAGCTAGACGAAACTGACAAATTATCCCAATCAAGCTCGAACCTAAGTCTAAGTTTTATAGATAAAATTGAAAATCTATTAAAGAAAATTTTGATTGTAGTAGCTTTAAACTTTGAACGACCAAGCGACAGCCTGCTGTCGCGCTGCTATAATACAATTCCCAAAATAACAGTTAATTATAATCCCAAAACGAATGCACAGAAAAGATTTAAAATGAATCATCGTCGTAAACACACATAACTCACCATTGTTATATTACTGAACTAGCTTCTGCCCGCGGCTTCGCTCGCGTTAGAAAGAGACAAAAAGTAGCCTATGATACTCTCCATCCCTTCAACTATCTCCCTCTCAGTTTTGCCGTGAAAGAAAGACAAACAGACAGACAGACACACTTTCCCATTTATAATATTATAGTATATAGTATGGATAATCCAGCAAATTAAGTAAATCTTAAAAGTGATTAAGTCTAGAAAACCGGTTAGATCATAACATTTAATCGTCGTCTACTGCCATATGAAAAAGACTAGGTAATCATTAATAAATGCATTTAATAGGTATCGACTGATAAAATAATTACGGACTGTGTAAAGGTTAAAACTTAATTAGGTATAAGATGCCATTTTAAGATACTTGAGACTTGACATTAATGACAACAGAAATCGATACACTGGCAAAGTAACATAATATATTTATATCGGCCACAAAGACCTACGGAAAGACAATGGTGCCGATTCTCTTGTGCACAAACTAACGTAATTTTAAGTTAAGTGCATCTTTATCTTTCCGATTAATTAAGAAAAGGACAGAAGATCAAATATTAGTTAAGTCCTGTCAAATTTAGACACTCCATAGATAATTTAGACGCATTTTTAAAACATGACGTCTAAATATACGTCAATTTTCATCAGGCGCTGTCTAATTTGACAGGATTAAACTAAAATGTATCTTCTGTCCTTTTCTTTAAGAAATGGAAAGAGAAAGATGCATTTAACTTAAAATTAATCTGGTTTGTGACCAAGGGAATCGGCACCAATGTTACGGTATTCAATCAGACGTATAGGGACAATGACTTTACGGAACAATCCGAGACATGGTTTCTCACCCACAACAACATGGTTTTTCGTTCTTTTACTGTAAAACTTTACCATCTTATAGCACGAATAAACTGTTTTTCTTTCTTTCTTTTCTTTCACCCGCAACTTCCCAATACTCTGCCAATGAGAAAAATTAAAAAGCTCAAAATCAACTCACCACTGAAACAGAAATCAGGACCATAAGATCTATAGACGCTAAACCACGAAGCCATTGACGCAGTAAAAAAATAAACAAAACTAAACGCCTGGGTATCATCAAACTAGTCGTAAATGTCGAAGAATGAAGAACATTAAAACTGAAGGTCTACCATCTTTGAATAACGGAGAACACTTCCTATCTTATATCGAAGAAACTATGAATAACACTCAATACCATAGTGAAAGATTTAGCCAGATTGATGAAAGCGAGGCCAGTACAACGGTTGAAACACGTGTAAGCTAGATTAAAGAACAAAACTGAGAAAACTAACAAAACTTTGTTGATATAAATAGATTATCCTAACACGCGCTTTAGCTAAGCGTTATACCTGTCACTGTCTACACTGCACTATTGTCAAATTACCGTATAGAGATAAACAGAGAATAACTAAGTCAAAATGGGTGCTAAGGAAAGTTTTTTTTTTTCACAAAGTGTAAAGAATGATGCATAGAATTGAAGAACTTTTAATGGCAGCTACACAGATAGTTGAAGATTATTTTTAATCCATAATTAGTTTTAAAGTAGAAGAAAGGTATGATATTGAATCATTTATTTAATAATTAATAAAGTAATATCTATAACTTAGATGACTAGACCAATCGAAGAACACGTAATGCATAATGGAAATAATCGCACGCTTAGTAGTAATAAAAACAACAGCAAAGGAAATAAAGAAGGTCAGTAACTCATCAATTATAAAAACCTTACATTCTGTTCCACTCTGTTGGTAGGTAATTTAACTTATAACGGTGAGAAGGCAAACAGCTGATACAAAAAGAATGTTATTTATTCTTGACCGACATAAAGAGGCGAATGAAGTTATTAAACATACTAGAGTTTTCGATAATAAAATAACAGACAATCTGAACTATGAACTACTAAATATAGATAATCGTTGTGATGAGCACAGAACCTATCGTGAGTTGACAAGTTATCAATCACATCCGTTTTTTCCTCATCAACAAAACAAGTCAACTTTGCAACCACAATAATTATTGATATCAACTTTTCTTTCATCTAAAGCAAAGAAGAAATTTAATACATACCAAAATCCTTGTCCAATTAGAATAAAGAAACACAAAATAGAACCACCACTACCACAACACTGCCGACTGATTCGATTTTTAAAACTGTTTGAATTTCGAACTGCAATCAACGCGTGCGTCGCTGGTGGCGACCGCGAAACAACTGACGGTCTGACGCTGGCAATCTTGAGGCTTGAAATCTCCGAATACTTGATTATGTACGTATAGACAATGTAGCTTATATCATTTTTGTTGTAATTTTGTTTGATTCAGATATGAAAACAAAGGATTTTTGACTACATTAATTATTACTTTATCACAGTCCTAAGCTATTCCATTAAACTATACACGTGACCTATCTCCAGATAAGCATGCAGATCGAAGCAAAGCCTTTCCTGCTATAGATGCCTTTGTTCGCAGTCTAAAATCTTTATTTTTGCGACAAGATTTTCTCTTGTTTGTTCAAAGAACACCTAGAATCGTTTTATTTGATTATTCCACTATAGGGCCAAATTAACCACTGTGCTAACGATTTAATCGGTAACTGTGTCTTATGAGGTTATGAGTCCTCACGAATTTGGTATACTTAAAAGAAGGATCATTCAATTTAATTGCATTTCTTATCATTCTTTTCTTCACAAGCATGCAAGAATTCCGTAATTATTGGTAAATTCGACATTTGGCAACAAATCTAGTGATGTAAACGATTAAAATAATACGTCATTCGGTGATCATGTAGCAAGATTATTTGATAAAGATGACAGAATAACAATTATAATATCTGTAATTAATAATGGGTGATCTAAAACCGAAGGCTTATCAACTGTTGACTAGATAATAAGTATAATTACTAATCCAGCGTATTATTTCGGAGGTAATTACAAAGTAAACGGGTTTTTCTACAATTTGACAATGAACTTTGTAAATCTGGCTTCGAATACCAATGAAGGCCCTGGTTATATTCCTTAGTTTTATCGTTTGTTGGCCTTAACTGTGTTTACAAAAATATTTCTTAGAAATCTGCTATTGTTGTTGTCTATCAAAGTCACATGGCTGCCCTTGATTTGAGGAAGTTACATTTGTAACCAGTTCCTACGCCAATTGCATAATATGAATATCGAAAACAACATTTATATCACGTAAGTATTCAGATACAAATTTCTATTAATCTGTATTGTCACTGTGGGTAAAGGTTCTTGCCATATCCTTCTACTGCTTTCGGTGTATTTTGAATTCCTGGCCTTAAGACCCAGAACGTCCAAATCCAAAAAATACTGTGTTTTATAGGCCTCCCCTGGCTATAAAATCAGTCTTATAATGCGTGATGATTAAGACTAGACTAACATATCAAAAATAAACATTATTCCATGTTAATTTAATCTCAATATTGAACTGCAAGTTGAAATATTCTCAGAGAACGCTCTTGTAATTGATACACTACATCTCAGCACGCACAAAACAGTTATCTGGAAGCTGCTCACTGTTTTAAAGTTTGTAGAGCGTGTAATAATTACCATTATCAAGAGTTTGTTTCTACGAGAAGTTAACTAAGAGTTGACGTCATCTGTCAAACTGCCGGCAATCACAATCAGGGCAAAAACCCACACGGTTGACCAGGTTTAAACTGACCAAGCGTTAAAGTTTTTTTTCGGAAAACTACAAGAAATGTAAACAAAAACACCGAACTGTAAAGTGAAATACTTGAAGAAATAGTAGAATACCTTGTATTTCGTTCTAGAATCATCTAATTCTAAATCAAATCTAATACAGTTAAATAGAAATCAACAATATTTTTTACAATATCAGTGAAGTAGATCTATTTTTAACACCATGTGTGGATTGTGTGGTCCTTGCATGTTTTTTAAGTGTATGGAAAGTTATGTTTACTAATACATTGAATGACTCATCAATAAACGAGGAAAAAACAAAAGCCTAAATTGACCGAAGGACTAACCAAACAGTCATACAATTAATTCAATACCATAACTATTCTTTAGAATCCCAAAAAACAAAACCACATAAGCAGCTCATCTATGTTCAATGCAGTTAGTTCTGAGCCATTTATGATCGACCCTATTGACGTCATAGCGCAATGATATATAGGCCGGTGTCGAACTGACGATAACGTCTTACGCGCGCTGAATACTGATAACTACGTAAGTTACAACTGATTGATACAAACGCAGTTTGGGTCACTGCGTAGTGAGGTACAGAAGTTGGGGTATACAAAGAGGTAAAGTGAAACAGAGAAGACGAATTTGATGAAGAAGGAATCAGAGACGGTGAAGATTTTCAACCGACTTCAAAAAAAGGAGGAGGTTCTCAATTCGACTGTATTTTTTTTTTTTTTTTTATGTTTGTTACTCGATTTCTCAAAGACGCCTGGACCGATTTCAACAATTCTTTTTTTAATCGAAAGGGTGTGTTTGTCATTTGGTCCCATTGTCATCAGGTCAGGATCTGATGGTGGAAACCCTGAGAAATTGAGGGCATCTCTAGAAAATTGTAGGCGAGCATCGGGTAAAAACTTAATATTAATGTGTATATCTGATGAGACTACAATACCATGGAGGTTTAGGGCAGATCTGATGATGGAGATGACAGAGAATCAAGGGAACTCCTCAACGGTGCATCTTAGCTACATCGTCTTTGGGCTTATTTTATTCGTGATGACAAGATCTTTACACCGAGATGGGTTATGACTGCCACTGCAAGCTCCGTGATGCAGGTGCAGTACAGTTTAGGGAACTCCTTAATGGTTGATAGTAGCTACATAGTGTTTGGGCTTATTTTATTCGTATTGATAAGCCCTTTACACCGAGATTGATTGTAATGCAGATTCGATAGTGAAGAAAAATACACGTTAAAGATATCCTAAATGGTTCGTAGCAGCTACCTCGTGTTCCAGCTTCACTGAAGTGAACTTAAAACTGAAATTGGTTATGATTTGTCGTTTTAAATCGATGATTTATTTAATGGAGCACATTCACAAGAAGAAGTTTCATTGTATATTGTCTGCGTTGTTAAACGTTTGATGCTTTTTTACGCTTTGATGAAACTATTGGTATGAAACTTGGTATGGACATTGGCAGCCTGGATACTTTAGTTAGACATTGGGAATCGACACTAAAAAGTAAAAAATAAAAAACTTTTTACAAAAAAATATTAACCGCCTTCAAAACTAAAAACATAAAAATAACTAAAATTTCGGAAGTCGGTGGCAACACAAATTGACTGGCAGAAAAGATAAGCCACCGACTTCCGAAATTTTAGTTATTTTTATGTTTTTAGTTTTGAAGGCGGTTAATATTTTTTTGTAAAAAGTTTTTTTAATAGTTGTTTTTCAAGTTAAAGATAATCGACACTGCTCACTTAGCATCCGAAGACGTATTAGTATGTGGACACAATAACCTTTATGCAGATCAGGCTCCATCGAAAAAGCTAAGTAACTAAACTTCTCAAAACGATCTTATCACAAGGTATTCTTGAAATATAAATTGCCAAACTGCATGATTGTCTGCCTGTAAATATATTAACGCACAACCCAAACCGCTGGTCCTAGAGACATGAAACTTGGAGGGTGTGTTCTTTGCATAGAGTAGGTAACTTTAGAAAGGATTTTTGGAAAACCAAAAGGAAATGGAAAAATAGGGGGTGGAAGCATTAACGTCCACGCAGGCAAAGCCGCGGGTGAAGGCTAATTATAATTAAAACTGAATTCTGTTAAGCCACAGACTACACTTCTCATCTGTGTAACTTTTTCTAATGTCCTCCAATGTAATTAAGTGTTTTTCGTAACAAGTCGAAGTGGTTCTTCTGCCGGATTCTATATTTGTTGCGAAGTATTGATTTTCTTAATAAAGAGGCACGTGTTACCTCGGTAATCTTCCAACTGACCAATGAGTTTACTTTTTGCAAGTATTTTGGGACTGGGTCTAGAATATTGGAATCTCTGGTTTTAACTTGAAATCTTATTTTGGCGTTCACAATATTGAAGTATTTTATATATATAGTGTGTAGCAATATTTTATTTAAAGGACTAAACTTTTACGGAACTTCTTTACAATAGATTAAAGATATTTAGTAAACTAGAATAAAAGCAGAGTTCGAAGCAATATTGTTTGCGTAGACTCTAATCACAGCTCTAATGCAGGTCATTGATGAGTGATGGTAATCAATATGAATTTCTTGATAATTAAGATGATATCTTAGGCTACCTTCTTTAAACTTAAATTAAGAAGTTTTTCTTTAGTACTATAGTTTTATATAAATTTATGAAAATATTAAATGGCCCAGTACTTCTAGATTGCTCTTATAAACAAACTTTATTCCTTCATAATATTGGTATAGTTTGAACAGCTATTTCATGAAATTCTTAAGTAATAACTTTGCCCCGATTAAATTGAGTACGAAAATAACTAAGAACTCCAATTAATTATTTTATGTAACTTACCCCAATTAGTTCAACAAATATGATGGGTATTTTAGAAACCTAAACTATTCAAAAGCACCCACAAAATTCCAAAACGCAACAATAGGCGAAACGACAAAAAAAACGAATTAGTCCGTCAGGTCAAAAAATTAACAATATATTTTCTTTCTTCTCGTAAACGAAAAATGACGACGATAATATGGTGTTGAAATGCCGCGTGACGTAATGCTCAATTTTTACTGAACATTGACGCCCCTACACCGGAACTTTGATATTTTTTATTCCGGATTTTTAATCTGCGACTTTCATACATTTGCGATGCAAACGAAGTCACAGGCAGAACCTAGTCTAAATAAAATGATAAACTGACTGACTGATTGATATATCAACGCACAGCCCAAACGGCTGGTCCTAGAGACATGAAACTTGCAGAGTGTGTTCTTTGTGAAGAGTACGTAACCGCAAAGAAAGAATTTTTGGATATTCCAACCTTAAACGGTAAAATAGGGAATAGAAGTATAGACAATAACGTGGACGAAGCAAGATGCGTAAGCTAGTTTTGTAGATAGTAGCATTTGACAGGTCTCGGTAGCAATTCCACAGTTTGCGTCAAATGGCATGAACCGAGTATCTCGCAGTCACGTTCGACCTATTTCGGAACCACAAGGCGAGGATAGGCGGTAAATATTGTTCTGATTACATCTGCAGTTTGTGGAGATCTTAAGATTGTGCTGAATTTAAATTTGGTAGTCATTTGATGTTATTTCTTGTGGGAGATAGAGATACTGCGGTATTTTTGCTAATGTAGTTACAGACATCGGTATATTTGGTGGTTATTGCACAGTTGATGAAACTACTAAAAGCTAGGAAAAAGAAATTTTGCGTAGTAGTTTTTTTTATGACGCCTAGCGCGAACTAAAAAGTAAGAGACGGAAACCGCAGGAAATAGCTAGTAACACATTGGTATCTGCCGGCTATCGAACAACCGTGTTCCATGGAAGTCCGTGGTCCGTGGTCTTTATACAAAATCGTTGTTCCTTATGGACATAAGCTGAATAGAGCTAAATAAATAATAATATGCGTAGTCTCTGAACCTCCGAGCTAAACAGACACTAAAATGAAAAACCCAGTTTATCTATACTAGTCTATACTTCTATACTAATATTATAAAGCGGTAAAATTTCTAAGTTTGTAAGTTTGTAGGTTTGTAAGTTTGTATGTAGGGGGTAATCTCTGGAACTACTGGTCCGATTTGAAAAATTCTTTCAGTGTTAGATAGCCCATTTATCGAGGAATGCTATAGGCTATATACCATCACGCGCGACCCACGGGAGCGGAGCAGTAACGAAAAATGCGGGTGAAACCGCAGGGGACAGCTAGTAAAATATAAAAAGAATCAAATTAGGGTAGGACTTAATAGCCAAATTATTTAACCAATTCCATACTCTACTAATGATTCTGATTGCGTGTTATATGTTAATTTCTCAGAATTTTCAAGTAACGGATACTTGTTTTTTTATACCGACTGTGTCAAGGTTAGGCCGGGCGTAAATATTTACTTGAATCTTTGAAAGTACTTAACAAGTTTATCAATAACAGACAAATATATGAACGGCAGTTATCACCTTTAAATTAATTTGATTGTTATTGAAGCTACTTTGAGCCACAACGACCTGCCTCTACCTCTTCATCTTCTCGTTATCCCTTCTTCTCTCTCTTTGGTTCTCATTCTTCTCTTTATCTTTATCTTTATCTTTACCGGCTTCTAGAGTTTTCGCTAGTTCGACGGCTCTGTCTAATGGGTAGTGGCCCTGATTGCTAAGCCGGAGGTCGTGGGTACGATTCCCAGCCAGGACTAACTTTGAGTGATGAGCATGATTGTTTGTTCTGTGTCTGGGTGTAACTTATCTATAAAATAAATATATCTTTATAAATTATACTAGCTTCTGCCCGCGGCTTCGCTCGCGTTAGAAAGAGACAAAAAGTAGCCTATGTTACTCTCCATCCCTTCAACTATCTCCACTTAAAAAATCACGTCAATCAGTCGCTCCGTTTTGCCGTGAAAGAAAGACAAACAGACAGACAGACACACTTTCCCATTTATAATATAAGTATAGATTTATTATTTTTTAATCTTTAGGACTAGTAGAGCTCATTATGATTGAGCTTATTTAGAGAACTCTACCACTCTACCTGTTTCTGCAAAGCAACATTGATGTGTACCACTTTACAAAAAAATATACCGACATTAAAGAAACAAACAGTGACACCAAAACGCTAAATAAACCGATCAGCTGGTTAATAATAAAAAAGAAAGCTTCTGAAAATTCACAGCAATGTGTGAAAAATAACACAATAGATTGAAAGAAACCTGCTAATATTATTATTTGCTAAGTTAATATACCTACGGCTTAACAATATTTGTTTAGCATGCACCTGAAAACGGGTCAATGTACTTATTATTTTAAAAAAGATATTTCGAAACCAACTGCTTAACACAATATTTGCATATCACCACAAAATGTGATATTAGCAAAATAATAAAGCCCTCAAAGTGCATATAACTCGACTAGCTGTCCCCTGCGGTTTCACCCGCATTTTACGTTAGTGCTCCGCTACCGTGGGTAGTAGCGTGATGGTATTAGCATTCCTCGATAAATGGGCTATCTAACACTGAAAGAATTTTTCAAATCGGACCAGTAGTTTCAGAGATTACCCCCTACATACAAACTTACAAATTTTACTTCATTATAATATTAGTATAGATAGTATAGATTGATTGTCGTTTTCATGAAATAAGCAATCAATCGAGTTATTTGCAGTATAATTCTGTAACTAATGGCCTATTACAGTCGCAAATAACTCCATATCAACACACACCCAGACATTGAGCTACAAAATGCAAAAATACGTAAAAAAAAAGTGAGCCGTCACGGGACGCCTGACAGATGTGAAACATCGACATCCACACATCCAAACCACGGAAACGAAACGATACCCATGACCGAAATTTAATAAAATGTTAGCCGCCATCTTAGATTCTGAAATGGACCTCATTTTCGGCATCAGTGCCCTCGAAAACCACGGAATCGATACCCATAAACGATATTTTGAAAAATGTTAGCCGCCATCTTGGATTCCGAAATAGACCTCATTTTCGGCATTAGTGTCCCCGAAAACCACGGAAACGATACCCATGACCGAAATTTTGAAAAATGTAAGCCGCCATCTTGGATTCTGAAATGGACCTCATTTTCGGCATCAGTGTCCCCGAAAACCACGAAAACGTGAGGCCAAGGCGCATATCAAAAAAAGTAATATGATTGAGAAATTACCAGGCTACCTTAAACATCCACCTCAATATAGGTCAATCCACTTCCAACGAGCGTGGTTAAACCATGCTCGTGTCTTCGAGTGTATCCCATCTGGCCCGGTGTATAAGAGGTTTTTATCTGGCATACCCGGGATTATTAGTAAATTGAAAATACATCATTTTATTCAATGTAAACGAAATAAACAGTATTTAACATTTTCATTAACAAATTGATTTTTTTAGACATATTGGTGAGAACTTTTTTTTATCATTGTCCGAATAATTCACAACGACCTTAATAATTAAGATAGCTTAAATTAGCTTCCGTATAATTCTAATAAACTTTATTACAGTTCCTATTGAGTGTGAATATTCATTTCGAAAATAAAAACATGTCATTACCAGGTTTAATTCTCATTACCGTAAATTATGTTTGTCATTACCAGAGTATATTGCATGTAATATTCCTAACATTAAATAGTCATTGGAGTGTAAACAATATTAATATGAATGACATACATCATCATCAGCACCATCAACATTCCGCACTTCCGGATCTAACCATGGCCAAGATTAGTATTTTAATTAATTGTGCAACTTTTCTTGATCTTAATTATTTATTGGAGTTTCTAATCATATAGTATGACTTGTATGTAGTGACTGTATTTAGTTCTAAAAAAACAATGTAAATTTGCATTTTTTATAAAAAAATGCAAATAAATCATTTACTAGGTTCCGTAATAATAGCGATGAAAAAACTGGAAACAATCCCAAAATATTTTCCGTGGAGAAATTGTTTTGAGTAGATGGATTAGAAGCGGTAATCGGCTACAAGTTTATTATGTAATAAATATATTAAAATAGAAAAGCTTCACATGCTTCATATTAATAAAAAAATTAATAGTTTTTTGTCGGTCAGAACGAAAACCTGTTTATTTTGACCCTACATAATTTTCATTAATTTTATGCAGTACCCTTTCTTCAGCCCTTACAATTTTTCCTGAATAAAAACTATCGTTCGAAACACCATTTCAAAATGTTAATAGCAATGAAATACTGACCAAAATACTGACTAAGCCCAGTTGATTTAGTCTTTTTGAAGTTTGTATCGTATATAGATAGCCTAAGCGTCAATTCACACGTACCACAACCACACCACGTCGCAGCGACAAAATGTGGTCAAGATGTGGTTACGTGTGAATAGTGTCGCAGCGGCTTTTTGCAGCTGCGTTGTGGTAGCCACAAAATGTCGATGTGGTTAGCGCAGGCGCCAGCTAGGCGCGCGTGGACGTCATGTCGTGGCGATGTGGCCGCGCTGCCGTCGCGATGTGGTTGCGATGTAGTCGTATTACACAGGTGGTCGATAACAACCACAAAATGTGGTGCGTGTGAATTGTAATATTCATTTTCAATACAAAATTTACGCCCGACCACATCGCGGCGTTGTGGTGTGGTTGTCGCTGTGGTGTGGTTGTGGTACGTGTGAATTGAGCCTAACTACAGTATTATTCATACTGGTATACGCCCAAATACCCTAACTGGGAAAGTATGTAGATAGCATTATTTATCATTACCTGCCGTCATTACCGTGTCCATAGACCACACCTGGTATTCATTGTCCAATTCCATTAGCGTTCAGAATATTGGTAACTTCTCCAAGGCCGATAGCATGAGGAACCTTTATGACCTGTATTGGGATACTAATGGCTAGAGTACCTAATGATTATTTTTTGTTATTTCCATGCTTTTTTTAAATTATATACATTGATTTCATTTTTTTTTTCAAATTAATTATAGTACTTTTTGGTTTCATTTTCTTTCTTTTCAACAAAAATGAGGTTAATTTTGTAATTTTAACCTCCGCCTGGCCAGGGTCTAGGTTAAACTAATAATTTAAGCTATATGTAGAGGCTTATAATTCCGTATTTGTGAATATTATATTCTTTATACATTTTGATTATTAGTCCGTAAGCCTTATGTAAGATAAGATAAAATAAATAAATTATTACAAAATAAAAACATTTAATCGAATTGCGGAACGTATGTATTTGACTGGACTTGCAACTATTTGCCCAACAAACTTAAAGATATGGTCTTCGACTATGCAACCCCCAAAAACTCTTTTCATGGCCTAATAGCTAAATAAAGGGTTTCCTTTTTTTTAAGGGATGTCGAAGTTGAAGAATGTTTTGCAATAAGTACTGACACTGTGACCCTTATCACTCACAGGGACTTTAGTAATTATATTTTTTGTGGTCTTGCTCCAGTTAATTTATTTTTTTAATAAAAGCCTTGCGTCACTGAACTGTTTTACTTTCGCTACTGGGTGTAATTTATCTATAATACCTACGTATTTCTCATCATCTCCATAGCCTTTTCCCAACTATGTTGGGGTCGGCTTCCAGCCTAACCGGATTCAGCTGGATACCAGTGTTTTACGTGAAGGGTTGCCTATCAGACCTCCACAACCCGGGAACTGGGCGAATACGTATGTATTTATATATTATATAAAATGTATATCAATTGTTGTTGACGGGCCTGTTGGTTTAGTGGTTAGTGGCCCTGACTGCTAAGCCGCAGGTCGTGGGTTCGATTCCCACCCAGGACAAACTTTGTGTGATGAGCATGATTGTTGGTTCTGTATCTGGGTGTAATTTATCTATAATATGTATGTATTTATAAAGTATATAAGTATGTATATCAGTCGTCCGGTTACTATCGTACGAGCTCTACTTATTTTGGGATCAGATGACTGTGTGAGTCCCAAGGTATTTATTTTATTACAAAGAAAAAGCCAAATATAATAGATTATTTTGTCTTTCCTATTCAAATAGTCTTTTTAAAAATACATTATAATATTATGTACAAGCAGTTTCACGTTTGTTATTGTATCCTTTAGTTCGTCCTGTTTATCGGAGATAGATTTAATATCTGAGTACAATGTCCAGCTCTTATCAGTAAATACGCAGTAGGATAAATGTAATGTGCGTGCAAAAGTCTGGACCTTATCTCTATGGAAATAAGGTCACAGATGAAATTACCAGCTTGTCCAATGGTTAGGCACCCTGTGGCCTAAGGCCTGTTCTATATGTGGTTGCGGATTCAATATTACCAAACCAATGTGACAAACAAGTACCAATGTGACTTTTCCAATACTAGTGGTTAGACCGTGGGTTCGATTCCCACCGAGGACAAATCAATGTGTGTCTTAGTGATTTTCTACTCTTAAGGCTGGGTTTATAGTCACGCCGCTAGACGCGCCGCTGGGCACCGCGCTGTTAAAAGCGCGCGCTTGAACAGCGGTGCACTGTAAAACGAGATTAGTACCACACGAAAAACGGCGCGTCTCAACGGCGCGGCGGGCGTCACACTAAAACGCACGCGAACACGCACGCTGCGCGTTTTTTGAACGGCGCTGCAAAAGCGCGCGACTTTAAAACGCAACTACTACTCTCATAATTTTATCTCCGAACGCGCGCACTCTAAAGGCGCTGCCGAAACGTTGAACAATAAAACCAGCCTTAAGTTAAAGTAAGTAAGTCTCTAGGACCAGTACTTTGGGCAATGCGTTGATCGTTGATCAACATTCAGTCAATCATTCAGACAGGTTACCATTTTAGAAATATGTTTTAAAGAAGATTGTATAACAGCCTTTTGTATGACTAATTCAAAACATATCCATACTAATATATCCATACTAATATTATAAATGAGAAAGTGTGTCTGTCTGTCTGTATGTTTGTCTTTCTTTCACGGTAAAACGGAGCGACGAATTGACGTGATTTTTTAAGTGGAGATAGTTGAAGGGATGGAGAGTAACATAGGCTACTTTTTGTCTCTTTCTAACGCAAACGAAGCCGCGGGCAAAAGCTAGTATAACATAAATAAAGCACATGTATCTGTACTATGCGTCACGTGTGTATATACACGTGTTATGTATTGAAAAACAATATTATGACATAGTCAGAGGAAACAAAAGCCATTCAAACGACATTTCATAATATCGAGACTTGCTAGTGATGTGAATGACGATATCGATACATTTTATAAGCTTTTGATTCTGTAAAAAGTGTTTATTTAACTAAAATACAAAATAAACATACTTGTTCTAGCTTGTAAGGATTAGTTAAGCATACTTATATATTTGAGTTTCTTTGTCGCATTAGATATCTCTGTAATGGCAAAGGAAACTGTTTTGTGATAAATAAATAAAAAGGTAGCAAATAAATAAATAAATAAATGTATATGGTGACTGGTAATTAGTGTACGATACCTTAACACGTGATTGTGCTCATGATAAACAACAACTTTTACTACGGGAACAGAACTGAAATCGCGAAAATATCAGCTGTTCAATACATTAGGCAAACATAAATTAACTGAACAGCTGTTTTTTTTTACCCTATATAAGATTTTTTTATCCCATTTTAATTTCTAAACAATAGTTGCCTAAGGTGAATGAAAAAGAAAATTATGAAACAATTATTTTTAAACTTCTTTTCTTTGGAACCTACTGAACTAATTAAGATTAAAGTCCGCAAAACGATTATCAAATAATACCTCATTGATAACACTATCTAAATCTCTGCAGACTTAAGATATCTATATCCTACTCGCGATCTCATTATACGGAACACGGATATTACACTTTACAAGTGTTCAATTTAAAGTCACGGTGCAAAAAACATTAAAAGGAAATAAATAAGAGGATAGGCAAAAGTAATGGCAATGAATTATGGTTTTAAATGTCTAATTACGTAGAACCATAAGAGATGAGATGAGATAGGCAGGGCACATGATAAGGGGTAATCACAAATGGAGTAAGAAAGTGACAAGGGAAGTTAAAAGGCAGAGAGGTAGACCTCTTAAAAAAGCAAGTAGAGACATCAGAGAAGTGTCAGGAATAATGTGAACCAGAATGGCCCAGGAAAGACAAGCATAGAAAATGTTGAAGGATACTTTTGGCGATTGGCAAACAGATCTGCAGAAAATAAGCTAATACTACAATTATAATTGCTTTATGTTTGTATCAAATTATTGCTCTATTGGATTAGTGGATCTAAATAAAAGGCTATATTATATTGTCAGTTATGTAGAACAATAGTCGATGAGTGAGATAGTCTCAGTTTGCTGTCATTATCATTTTACAGCAGTCCACTGCTAGATATAATCCTCTTCAATCGGACGCCATTCTTCTAAAATTTTTAAGATCTCACAAGTGGTAATGGTACGTCGGTTTGTGGAGCTCCTTAAAATAAAGTTGAGATCATGTTGGCTAGTGTATAAATGCTACTTGTTGAGGCAGGTCCTCTCAAATTGTTTCTAGCACTTTCCTCTAAACATTTAACCGGATGCCTTTCTGGTTAGTTAAACGAAAATTTTGATCAAATAATGTCTGGACTTGAAAAGAGATGATAATCCCTGAATCCTGCAAAGATCTTTGCTTCACCTAGCCTGATGGTGTCCTACCCTAAGGTAGGACACATATCGCAAATCTAAATTTACGATATGCTAAATGCACTGTTTCAATTCTCTGCTGGATCACCAATATCCATATACCAGGTCACACTGTGACCTAGTATTGATTTGGCAATACAAGAAGAGTTTTTAAAGTTTCTTTACTTAAATTTTTTAGCACGTGACTGCTTAACTTATTAATTAATGAAATCTAATCTATGTTCAGAATAATTTAAATATTATTTTGATAATTACTTGCTACACGTCAACGGTAGAGATAATCTTATGAAAGTAATTAATAATCAGTACGGAAGAATTGAACAGATATATTTGCGTAATTCCGATATGGCTTTCTTATCGGCTTATGTTTAAAAGCACGTCCTTGCCAGGGTCATTTAATATAATGTACCACTTCAGTGTGTGGAGAGATGCTAGTCAGCCAGCAGGGCAATATTGTAACCTAACGCTCAATACCATTCTTGGATTGTTAGGTTTGTGATCACGCGCTTGAACATAAACATAATAATTATGCGTTTCACAACCTTTTGTACAAAAGTAATGTACTCAATACTACAATTTAAAGGGGATTATAAGAAAAAAAAAATAGTAAACCCGCAATCAAATCGTATTGTCAAAAAACAGTACCTATATTGCAGTATAGTCGAAAGTTAAGGTTAATAAGTGCTCCATCAAGCTGAAGTGATGAATGTATGTTTTACCGTATATAATTTGCCAGCATCGATATTATGTGTCGAGTCTCCCATCTCTACCACGGAAGAGAAGCTACGAGCTTTTGTGTACTCTTCAGACGGACAAACGGCTACCAAACATTACATAACATGCTACGTATGCATGCTGCATTACTTGCTGAATGCGTTAAAATAAAGTTATTTTTCATTATTTGAACTTTCGAAGTCAGTTTTTAATGGGAAGTTTTATGTTAATTTTTTTTGGATTTGAAAGCTTTTGCAAGCAATAAAATAGGACAGAGATTTTGAGAGGTTTTCTCTCAGACAGTTGATGGTCGTATCAAGAAATAGGAAATTATTGATAATAATTATATTGATTAAACTTTTTTTTTTTTGGTGAGTCGGAAATCATCCAATGACTGCTCCCGTCTTGGGTGCGGCGGGAGGGCGTGTCAGACTCTTACTGACTAAAACCCACTCATGTTCCTTCGATAGCCCTTTATGTTCCAGGGTCACGGTAACCATTATAAACATTCCGCAACATATTGATTAAACCTTCGAACACACGTGATTTGAGACACAATAGAAAGACAATAGCATCGCGATAGCCGGCTGTCGGTTGCTAGTCGAAAGGTTAATAGTAAGAAACAAAAAAAAATCAAAATTCAAGGTATTTATTTCACTAAGACAGGTACTTATGAATTGTCAAAGAGTCGGTCGGTTAGTCAGAAAAGTGACGCTAATTTTAAAGCCATTAAGCTACCGTAAATTCAATTTCATCGATATTATTAATAGAATGTCCCATCCCTACAGCCCTAAGCGGAACGAAAGCGCGTCCATTATGGTGTGCAGGCGCAAGTTACAGGTCACTTTCTTGACACAGTTGGCCATTACATAACCGTATGTGGGACATACGAGATTCCACATAGATATGGTCAATTTTGCAGATTATTTATTATATACGTTTTTTTTATAAAGCTTAGGAATTTGTTTGTCTGTCTGTTTTTATTTATTTGAATAATAATAAGCGCTAATCTTAAGAACGAAATTATTATTTTTGCAGTTTTTGGGTTCCGTACGAAATAGTACATAAGGTGTAGTATTTTTATAAAGCTCAAACATTTGTTTGTTTTATTTTAATTTAAACGTGCTAATATCAAGAACTGCTGGCCCAAAGTAACAAAATTCGTTATAGGCAATTTTCGAGTAAGATTAGAGGACACATAATATCAAGCTGCTACTACTACAAAAGTAACTCAACGCAAGTGAAACCGCGGGATATTAGTAAAGGGACAATAAAGATGAATGATATCACGGCTTAAAACGCAAATGTCATATTTCATCACATTTAGAGACATTGCCCAAACATGGAGCGAAATATTTAAAATAGCCGCAGAAAATTAATTGAGTATATAAGTGGATTATAAACTTTTATGAGACGCAGTAAAAGAATGAGAAATACCTTAAATGCATTTCATAACTAGATGCGGTGACTTAATGAATAAAATATGAATGTCGTGATGGCCTAGCGGTTAAGACCTATCGTGTGAGAGGTTGTGGGTTCGAATAAGTACTTTCTAAAGTTTGTCTTGGACGTCGCTGACATCCCGTGCCTCGGAAAGCACGTAAAGCCGTTGGTCCCGGTTGTCATTCGTAGAACTTTGACAGTCGTTACGGGTAGTCAGAAGCTAGAAAGCCTGAGAGTCTAAACTTTAACCTAGAAGGTCTGACCAGCGGCAGTTGCTTCACGTAAAACACTGGTATCGAGCTGAATCCGGTTAGGCTAGGAGCCGACCTCAATATAGTTGGGAAAAGGCTAGAAAGATACTGATGATGGTGATTTAATGAAATCTGCCTACTGTTGTTTTTGCTATCTATGATGATAATGTAATTTGGTTGCGGAATGTTTATAATAGTTACCGTGACCCTGGAACATAAAGGGCAATCGAAAGAACATGAGTGGGTTTTAGTCAGTAAAAGTCTGACACGCCCTCCCGCCGCACCCAGGACGGGAGCAGTCATTTGATACCATCCAACTCACCAAAAAAAAAAGATAATGTAATTTGTGATTATTGCTCCGCTCCCGTGGGTCAATGGCGTGATATTGTGCAGTCTATGTGTAACTCTGATGTATCACTACATAGTATTAAACCAAACTACTTTCCACTAACTGTCTCTATGTATGCTTAAGTGTTAAACACTATTATTTGTTTAAAAGATAGAGCGTTTCTAGAGGAAGTTTTATGTGTACAATACATGCATACTATAGTAGAGTAAAGTTAAGTTTTTCAAAGATTTGTTACTCCCGTGTGAAGCTGGGGCGGGTCGGTTGCAAACTATTAAGTTTTTAACCGACTTCAAAAAAGGAGGAGGGTCTCAATATATCTGTATGTTTTTTTTGTATGTTTGTAACGCGATATCTCCGCCAATTGTGAACGGATTTTGATGGTTCTTTTTTTGTTTGATAAGTCATGATTCAGGGGTGGTCCCATATAAATTTTGTGGCGATCGGTTTAGTGCTAGTCGAAAAATACACCAAGAACCAAAAACTATGTATATTACATAGACGATGTGTGCGTTTCTTCAAGTTTCTATTTTCGTTTTATAAGATTCAGACAATTCCAAAAAAAAAAGAACCGCCTTCAAAAAGTTATTTTTGGGTTTTTAGTTTTTGAAGGCGATTCTTTTTTATCTACATCATTCATGCTCTGTAGTTTTGGCGTGACACAATATAAATCATAAATCTTTACAAACTCCTCGACGATGAGTAGAATAACTGGGTGTATTGAACTTTGTTGATTACCAATGGTGCCCAATTATCTAGTATTTACAGTTAATTGTTCGGAGAAAAAGGCTAATTGGTCTATTGATTCAATCATTAGACAGGATTGGGCGGGTCCGAGATTAAATACACAGGTTGTGTTGTCAGACAATTAAAATTTTATGTTGTACATGAACGAACAGAATCCAGAACATCGCACTCCAAATCAGGGTTTACAAATATATGAAGGTTGATGATTGCTGGTACAAATAGGGATGACGACAACATAAAAAAACTGGCCAAGAGCGTGTCGGGCCACGCTCAATGTAGGGTTCCGTAGTTTCCGTCCGTCCATCCGTCACAATAAGTGTTCCCACTTATAAGTTAAAAAAAAGGATTTTGTTACGTTGACATACTAAGTACGCAGAAATTATTTTGTACAACCTTTTTGTCTTTTTTGTACAAAAACTGTTCTTTCTATCAAGTTCAAAATAATTTTCCTAGAAAGTCCTTATAAAGTTCTACTTTCCAGATTTTTTTCATATTTTTTAAACCTACGCGTCAAAAGTTAGGGGGGGGGGGACGCTTTGATTTTTCCTTTTGGAGCGATTATTTCCGAAATTATTGACATTATCAAAAAATAATTTTAGTAAACCCCTATTCATTTTTCAATACCTATCTAACAATATATCACACGACAGGGTTGAAATTAAAAAAAAAATCACTTACCTCTTTACATATAGGGGGGCTACCATAATAAAACATTTTTTTCCAATTTTTATTTTACCACTTTGTCGGCGTGATTGATATACATATTGGTACCAAATTTCAGCTTTCTAGTGCTAACGGTCACAGAGATTAAGCGAGGACGGACGGACAGACAGACAGACATGGCGAAACTATAAGGGTTCCTAGTTGACTACGGAACCCTAAAAAGGGCATTCTGTTTAGTCCGTCTGATAGTGCGGCCAGAAATACGGGACACGTATTTTTTGCTTGATCAAGTTAATAAAGAAATACAAAGATAAAGAGCAACAAAGTTCCGGAGACGGGGGCTTTTGACGTCACTGTCTTGTAAAAATTGTATCAGATCGTGACGTTACCCGAAACTTCAACGCACTGTATCGTCGTCATTTTTCATTTACGAGAAAAAAGAAAAAATACGTGTCTAAATTTTTTTGATAATCTAACATCTATTGGCCCTGTCTAATCCTGCCCAGAAAAGCAGAAGGCAGTGTGGCCTGTCTAATTTAATTTTGATATCAAAACACTCAAGAACCCATTGAAATAAATACCGAAAATTTCATCCAAATCAGTAAAGTCGTTTAGGAAGAATTGGTAGGTCTGAGGGGACAAACATGGGTACAGGATAATTTAATTATACATAGTAAGACAACCTTACCTTCCTCGATATTTTTTAATGTCTAAGATTAGCTAGCGTTCAACCAAACCAACAAATTCTTCCGGCTCATAATATTAGCATAGACTATTTACTAATTAACTTTAATGATGCAAATGCATATGCATCAGATATTATCGGTATTCTTTAAAAGTTTCAACAAATTATACATGCATACACTTCCGAACTGTTAGTCATGTATGGAAATGTTTTGTGTATAAATGTATAATGAACGTTATTAAATACCAGAAGTTACGTCCGCACCTCGTAACTGAAGTGCTTGTGCTTGTAGGGTTACCAGGTGCGATAAAGACGGACTTGTGCAGTTTTTTTTTTACTTTTGACTAATAAAATTCGTTATATAGGTAAGTATTTATGTGTATACTAGCCTTTGCACGCGGCTTCGCTCGCGTTAGAAAGAGACAAAAAGTAGCCTATGTTACTCTCCATCCCTGCAACTATCTCCACTTAAAAAATCACGTCAATTCGTCGCTCCGTTTTGCCGTGAAAGAAAGACAAACATACAGACAGACAGACAGACACACTTTCCCATTTATAATATTAGTATGGATATGGATTTTTTTGAAAAATATAACGTAATTTATACAATGCACCGAGCGTGTTATACTTATCTGACCTGACTGAAGGCTTTGAAATAGTGTGCACAAAGCATAAATTCGATTCGATATTTCGTTTGAAAGACATGGCAACCCTGATGTTGGATAACATGTTAACTGTACTTACATGGATATTGACTGATTGCTGTTCTTGTGCGTCTGAAACAATTAAAAAACTCAAATAAGTATAATGGTATTCTATTCATCAATAGGCGGTTTATTTTTTGCTGAAAACGTTATAATTTTAGTTTCGAGTACTGTTTTCATGTACTCAATGTAAAATTGCAAAATACACTTCCACGGTGACTTCTTATCAAAATTCAAGTTATTTTATTTGTGCCAGAAAGGTCCCAACCGTTACGTCATGATGGCCAAGAGCTACCTGAAGTTATAGTGGATGTAACTTCGAAATCGCCAAGCCTTAAGCAAGCGTGGTGATCAACGCCCGTGCCTTCTCTGTATGAAAAGAGGGGATTTGGCTTTTAGTGAGACAGCAATTGGTTGCAAGTAATTTGACAATAAGTGTCATATAAACGCTGTTTTAATATTAGCTAGCGACCCGCCCTAGCTTCGCACGGGTGATACAAATCTTTAAAAATCCCGGCTTTTCTCTACTATAATAAGTCTATATTATACATTTAAACCTTCTTTTAGAATCACTCTATCTATTGAAAAAAACCGCATCAAAATCCGTTGCGTACTTTTAAAGATCTAAGCATACATAGGGACAGACAAAGGATAGCGACTTTGTTTTAGACTATGTAGTGATTTGCCGGGGTTGCGGAATAGTTCTATTAGTTACCGCGGCCCCGGAACATAAAGGGCAACCAAAGGAACATGGGTGGGTTTTATTCAGTTAAAGTCCCGCCCCATCCAGGGCGGGAGAAGTCATTTGATGATTTCGCATCCATAAAAAAATACCCCCATATATTTTAATTACTTATTCTATTCTACAATGCCACTTGTCTAGAGGGCAGTACACCTGCCTTCCTACACGTGTATTTATACACAAGCAAGTGTCACGATGCCTTTTAAGGGAAAACAGCTGATGCGATGAACTTTAGAGTGATTGTTTAACTACACAAAGAAATGGGAAGTTATATGTCAAGTTTAACACGTCACTGTTGAGAAAAGTCATGGTTAAAGGTTAATGTTCTTTGTTCTGAACTGATTCACTTGTATAAGATTATATTATACTTTAAACTTTCGCGTTGCATATTAATACTTTACTGTTTTACGGGATTGTTGCATTGAGGGTAGATGAAAATCTATCTTCATCTTCATCGACGGAGTAGTGTCGCCGAACAGTCTGCTTGTGACCATGGCAGGTGTAACCCTGCCGAAACGTCAAGCATAAAACAAATAAAAAAGGTACGTGCGCGTTAAATCCCGTAAAACAGTAAAGTGTATAAGATTATGTTTTAAATTTTCGCTCTTCTGGTCTATTCTCAACAAATCAGGCTTGTTTCATTTTGGCATTCGAACCAGTATTTTCAGATAAAATTAGACAAGTTACGTAAGAAACTAATAATAATAAATAACCAATTCAATTCGCACTACCTAATTACAACTCAAGACAAGAAAACAGACTAAAATATCCATTATCAATATAATAGGGGGATCTACCGAAGCCAAATAAATTTAAGCAATATCAATGAATCACCTAATATAATAACCACCTTGTTTTTGCAGATTCGTCCATTTACTTCGGAAATTAAATACGTATTCTAAGAAATAGTCTAGCTTATTTATTTATCCATTTATTTAAGGCATGAAGGCCCATATAAACATATACAATATTATATTAATCCATACTTATATTATAAATGGGAAAGTGTGTCTGTCTGTCTGTTTGTCTTTCTTTCACGGCAAAACGGAGCGACGGATTGACGTGATTTTTTAAGTGGAGATAGTTGAAGGGATGGAGAGTAAAATAGGCTACATTTTGTCTCTTTCTAACGCGAGCGAAGCCGCGGGCAGAAGCTAGTTTTAATATAAAACTAAATTAAACTTAGCTTAACTGTAAAACCTTTGAATTGAAGTTAGGAATCCCCTTAGTTAAAAAAAAAACATATGGTGGCGTCTATCGCCCAACATTAACTTATATAAAACTAGCTTTTGCCCGCGACTTCGTCCGCGTGGAATAATACTTCCCGTTCCCGGGTGACTTCCGGGATGAAAACTATCCTATATCCATTCTCGGGTCCCAGACTATATCTGTACTAAATTTCAATCAAATGGGTTCAGTGGTTTAGGCGTGAAGAAGAGACAGACAGACAGACGGAAAGACAGACAGACAGAGTAACTTTCGCATTTATAATATTAGTACGGATTACAACTAGAACCGTCGGGCAGGAGCCCACCATATACAACACCCGTCTGGACGGAGGATCGACCTTTTTAATGGAGGATGCTCTAATACCTCTGAGGCTTTATTGTCATTGCTCTATAATAACATCAGCTAAGGTTATAGGTGAGAAATAAGCACACCAATAACAATGGGAGGTTCTGACGGGAGTTTCCACGGCATAAACTTAAAAAATTCGTCTACTCGAAAACCACACAATTCAAGTTGCGTAATAAAACAGTTATTGCTATTTGCAAAGGCATCTTTTAATAAGGTTATAGAACCCAATTAAAAGATGCCTTACTACATTAATTTGAAATGCACATCAGCTGCAAAATTTCAAAATGAATGCAATTATTGAGCTTTTGAAATAAATGCATAATTACCGACAGCAATAGAGCCAAGGTCGTAGTTAGGAATTTTCTTAAGTGAAAGTCCCCCTGACTTAACTATGAGCTATCACTGGTCCAGGTTACAATACTCTTACACTGTAATGGCAGATGAATTCATAAAATCTGGGGAGGTATGACCCTCTATTGTCTATGGCTTTTATTTGAACTGCATCGTATCTGCAATGTAACGGTTGACGCAATGGCCGAGCGATTCACTGCTGTGCTACGTGATAGTTCATGATACAGGAGAAGCAGTTAGTAAGGCAGCGATTTAACGTTCCAACGACCAAGCGACAGCCGGATTTTGAGCTGCTAATATCTTGCGACAACTCACACACAGCGATCTGATCCTAAACTAAGCAGAGTCTGTATTGAAGAGAATTTAACACGTTCACTTTTGCACGTGCAAGCGTTTAACCGACTTCCAGTTGTTACCGGGTTAAGTCAATTGCGACACTTATGACACGCATCGACAGTACATGTCGACGTCTCAAGTCTAGACAAAATTACAAACTGGTTTCTCTCGATATTGACAGACTGATAAAGAACTGATTCTGAGAAATTAATTTATCATATTCTAGCCTAGATGTTCTTAATATTTTATTACAGGTTATGATTATTGATTTCAAGGTGGCGTTCGGGAACGCGGTTCCGGTCCTGAAACCTCCTGACACTTTCTTCCGACATCATTCTGAGTATGTTTTGTGAAGCTACAAAATTTGAGATTACCGTGTATTTAAGTAAAGGTTTTTTTCTGAACTGAATGACTGACTGGGTAAATTTCAACGTACAAGCCCAAACCGCTCTAGAAACATGTAACTTGGAGGGTATGTTCTTTGCGAAGAGTAAATAACCACTAAGAAAGGATTTTTGGAATTACGACCCTAAAGGGGTAAAATAGAGGGTTCAAAGTTCCGCCTTTCACGAGAGGTGTTTATAAATTATATATCAGTCAATTGTCTGGATTTCTTTATTTATTTATTTACACAAAGGAAGCAGGTTGAAGCAGACTAAGCAAAATGTCGGAATGATCTGCTTGCAGTTGTTATGACAACGCCCAGCGCTGACAAGCGAGTATTGAAGCTTGTCGGCACCGTTCAGTGCTTATCGGCGCGTGTTCATATATTTTCGCTTATAAGTTTCCAGCTTTCTTTCTGTATACGGCCTAAGTTCAGACTCTGCCTAGACGGTTTTGTGCGAGTGGTACTAAGATATTTATTTATGAATTATTTATATACAGGGTGTCCCACGGCTATGCCACATGGAGGGAAAGTACCTTAAATATTGTAGATAGAACATTTTACTGAAAGAAGACATTATTTGAATTTTAAAATCATTTTAAACTGTAGTCATAGATATTTAAATAAATACATAGTTGAACCGGGAATCGAACCTGTTACTCGAAAAAATTAATCAACCTGTAGTTTTATCATACCGATCGGAAGGCTTCATCACAAAGATTATTTTTTGCTAATTAACATAGTGTCATAAATAAAAGAAAAACCATGAATTTTAACATTTTAAATACAATATCAGTAAATTTTTCAAATGCTCAAAATGAGTTCCTTCTTCTTGAATACAAAGTGATAACTTTTGATTACTTCGTTCTCTGACGATTTTTTGCCCCTGTTGTGGTGGATATTTATTAATTTAAATGATGCGTACTACTCAAGTGGGTAAATTAATTAGTAGTAAGTAGTTATGATTGTCTTTGTATGTCCTTACGGCAATGTAAGCTTTTAACTTTTCTAAACAAAATTTCACATCAAATGTTAAAATTCACGGTCTTCCTTTTATTTGTGACACTATGTTATATAGCAAAAAATGATCCTTTTGATGAAACCTTTCGATTGGTGTGATAAAACTACAGGGTGATTATTTTTTCTCGTAGAACAAGTTCGATTCCCGGCCCAACCATTTAATTTTTTAAATATCTATGAATGCAGTTTAAATTGTTTTTGAAATTGAAATAATGTCTTCTTTCAGTAAAATGTTCTATCTACAATATTTGAGGTACTTTCCCTCCATGTGGCATAGCCGTGGGACACCCTGTATATCCAAAACTTAACACGCTTAATTTGGTAGGCGGAATATTAAGAACTATTCATTATATTTAGGACTTGTTGAAACATTATGTTTCAAGCAAGTAAATGATTTATTATTACTTGTAGTAGAAGGTTAGCAGTCAGGTGATCGATAATTCATTCTATCATAATTTATTTAAATAAGTTAGATTGCATTTTAGACAGTAGATAAATCATTAAATGCTATCTTAGTTTGACTAGACAACGTGTGTTCAAACGTTAGGTAAAATTAATTTAATCCTGAACAAACTAAACATTTCTGCACTCCTCCTATAAACTTCGGTGCAAAGTATCGTTTACGAAATTTTATAATACAAAATAAATGTCAAATAAAATATCCCCGTCTCAAAGTTATTAATTCAATCGATCGATATTGATAAACATGACAAACAACTAAAAACTTTCGAATGAAAAAAACCACTTCCGAATCGGTCCATCCGTTTAAAGGTACAATTCCGAGACGGGCCGCAGACCGCAAACTGCAACCGCAAACTGCAAGCGACACCACTTGTTTCTATGAATATCTATGAAATTGATTCCAAGCGCGACTACACTGCTGCCTGCAGTCGCGGCGCGCAGCGTGCAGCCGCGGCGCGCAGCGACCGCTGGCTGCAGCGCCAGTCGTGTCGCGAACCGCAGAGAGTTTACACGTACAAAAATGTCAAAAATGTCTACTTTTTCGGAAGACGATGAAGAGAAACTCATTAACTTTGTTGCTGGTCATCCAGTTCTTTACGATTCATTAGTACACTATCGGTAGAGTCCAACATTGTGTCTCGCACGAAGGCACTGGAACAACTGAGGCACGGTTCTGTGCATTGTGCAGTCACGGCATGCAGCCGCGGTTGGAATAGCGACCGCAGGCAGCATTGCGGTAACTGCAGCCGGTAGCCGCAGTGTCGCCTGCGGTTGCAGTCTGCGGCCCGTCTCGGAATTGTACCTTTAAGGTACAATTCCGAGACGGGCCGCAGACCGCAAACTGCAACCGCAAACTGCAAGCGACACCACTTGTTTCTATGAATATCTATGAAATTGATTCCAAGCGCGACTACACTGCTGCCTGCAGTCGCGGCGCGCAGCGTGCAGCCGCGGCGCGCAGCGACCGCTGGCTGCAGCGCCAGTCGTGTCGCGAACCGCAGAGAGTTCACACGTACAAATATGTCAAAAATGTTCTTTTCTTTTTCTTTTGGCATATAATAACAAGTCGTCATCATCTTCCTCTTCTAGTAAAAGACACATTAGTACACTATCGGTAGAGTCCAACATTGTGTCTCGCACGAAGGCACTAGAACAACAGCTGAGGCACGGTTCTGTGCATTATGCAGTCACGGCATGCAGCCGCGGTTGGAATAGCGACCGCAGGCAGCATTGCGGTAACTGCAGCCGGTAGCCGCAGTGTCGCCTGCGGTTGCAGTCTGCGGCCCGTCTCGGAATTGTACCTTTATCCGGCGACTTTTGCAATGCGCCGGCGCATGCCTGACCCCGTTGTGCTTCGGCGGCTTCTGTCCACTACTATTATTTGTAAGTCTGTCTTATGTAGTCAATAAGGGCTTTAATATACTAGATGGTTACCATGGTAACATAGGGATACAGAGGTGAATCGGGACGAAACAGTAAAAGGGATTATATCGTTAACCTGATATAGGATGTGACCATCTATAGTTTTTTAAAGCATTCATTGGCTATATAAGATGCGGTCTCTCTAGTCCTGTGCCTATTAATCTCGCAGGAAAACCCATACCAATATGCTCCGAGTTTCGTTACCTCGGGTCACTTGTGCAAAATGATGGCGATATAGACCGAGACGTAACGCATCGGATCAACTCTGGGTGGATGAAATGGCGACAGGTCACTGGAATAACTTGCGATCCACGGATGCCTCTCAAGCTAAAGGGGAAAATATATAAGTCTGTGATAAGACCTGTCGTCCTGTATGGATCGGAATGTTGGGCCTTGAAGAAGATGGATGAAAGAAGACTGCATGTAGCAGAGATGAGAATGTTGAGATGGATGTGTGGAGTGACTAGAATGGATAGAGTGAGAAATGAATATATTAGAGGAAGCTTGAAAGTAGTACCGGTCGCTGATAAGTTGAAAGGAAATCGTTTGTCATGGTATGGGCATGTTAAGAGGAGGGATGAGACGCATATAGTTAAGACAGTTATGAGTATGAATGTAGAAGGTTGGAAGAGGAGAGGAAGACCGAAGAAAAAATGAATGGAATGTGTGAAGAATGATATGAAGGAGAAAGGGGTAAGTGATAGCATGACGGGTGACAGGTTGGTATGGAAGAAAAAGACATGTTGCGCCGACCCCAAGTTAAATGGGATAAGGGCAGGAAGAAGAGAAGATTGGCTATATAAGATACACTAAAGAGATAAATGTGTTGCTAAGCAAAACTCGGAAACAGGTGGACCAATAATTAGGCTAATATATTTTTCTCAATTTCGTTAAAGCTTCAAAAGAATCGACCTCATGGTCGTTCTTATGAAAAGACAAATTGGACAAGTCACCCAGATCATTTTGAAATACAGAAAAAAACTCGCTATTTTATTTTTTTTAATTAGCTGGTGCAAAGAAAATAATATGCATCTCAATGTTGAAAAATGTTCCCAAATTACGTTTACTCGCAAGGCTAACTTTATTGATTTTAATTACAGCATGAATGGTACGCACCTCAGTAAAGTTAATGTTATCAGAGATTTAGGAGTCCTTCTTGATCGTAAATTAACTTTTATTCCCCATATGGACAACATTATTAAAAAAGCTTCAAAGACACTCGGATTTGTGTTACGTAATGCTAAATGTTTTCGTAAGCCCAAAACTAAGATTTATCTGTTCAACTGTCTCGTTCGAACTGTATTGGAATATTGCGCGGTTGTGTGGCGTCCCCACTATGCAACACATAGTCTTAGGTTAGAGAGGATCCAGAAAAGATTTTTATACCATCTTGCATATTCTGCGGGTCTAAGCAAAAAAATACGTAGCTATGCAGATCGTCTGCAAAAATTTGGCATGACCTCACTCGAAAAACGAAGAGATAATATAGATTTAATTTTTCTTTTTAAAATCCTCCAGAGTAAAATAGACTGCCCCCAATTTTTAATTTTAACCTTCCCCACAACTATCCTCGTCAACCTATAAAACTTTTACGTCCCCCATTCCGCAAAACTGTATCAGGTTCCAACTCCCCCATCCCCAGAATTTGTAGGCTTCTGAATAATTGCGATAGTTCTGTTGATATTTTTTCCACAAAACTTAAAAAATTCAAGCGCCAGGTCCATCAAAACCAACCACCATAATTATTTTTTTTTTCTCTCTTTTTTTTATCTTCTGTGTTCTAAAGCATCCCACTATTGTTGGACGTGTTATCTCTGCACTGTTATTGTAATTTTATTGTTATAATTTAGATATTTTGCATGCAGTGTCTATCGTATTATATTGTACACTATGATTGTATTACATTGCTTGTATAATTAAGATAAAAAGTGTAACAATTGTAGATAGACCAATAAATAAATAAATTAAGAATTATTTGACAAGACCAAGCCTGTGGAAGCAGCTAGATAGAAATACATATCTGTATACAACTAACACACTGCCAACTAATCCCAAACTAAGCAGAGCCTGAACTATGGTAACCAAACAACGATTAAAATACACCCAATACATATACATGCATGAAACACGCCCATTTATCTTGGACGGGAATAGAAATCACGAACTTCTTAGTAGACATTAAGTCTCTAGATTAAAGGAGTGTCCAGACTGCTGTAATGTGACATGCAATGTAACAGAATTCCCATTGTGTGACGGCTTGCGAGCACGAACAGAGCGTTAATGAGGACGGAAAATTATTACTATACAAATTCGATTGGATGCAAACAACCTGACGGTCTACCTAATGTTTTAGTCACTGACAAACATCTGCAAAACACCAAGCCTAGCTAGCAGATACGTTGATGTTTGGCAAATATTGTAGTAGTTTTCATAACACTAATTGTCCTAAAGATCAAGCAAGAACATTCGGTGGGAATATATCCAGGTCTGGTGATACCTATCAACCTACACTTGTAAATTTATAAACTGTAAGACGGGACCATATTACTAGACTCCTCTGTCCATCTGTCACGAACCATGATAGTATGACAGTTCAAAATTTCACAGATGAAGTATTTCTTTTGCCACTATAACAACAAATACTAAAAATCTGAATAAATATTCATGGGAGCTCCGATACAAGAAACATGATTTTTTGGACACTATTTACCGATAATTCAATTCAATTCAATTCAAATATTTTATTTCAGAATTACATCCATAATAATAATAATAGTACGTGCGCGAGTCCTACTCACATTTCACCGGTTTTTAACAAATTAATAGCCGAATTCTCAAACGTCACTTAACTGTGGCTGTCCTTACTTTATCACTCAAAAGTGACAAAGACAGCAACAGATTTAAGAGCGTCTTTGAGATTAAGTGATATTTGAGTATTCGGGCAAAAGTTTTGTAGTTCGGTATAAGCGGTCAACCTTGACATTTGCTGCAACCCAAGCCTCAAGTGTTTGCCAAAATCAAGTCCAAAAATAAATTCATTTCTTAACACTTTCAAATCTATAAATAAATTATAATTTGAAGTTTTGCAGTCAGTAATTTAGTCCCCCCTTAGTCTGAAGGACAGGCTAGAATGTTACGCCATATTGCCACACCGGTATGTTGGTATATTGGCACATTGGCTCAATGGCCACATATTTCGAGATGTAGCTAGGAAGGCGATTGAGGGTATGGGAGCGAAGGCCCATGTGGCGATCCGCAAATAGCCAATAATTGCTACATCGTCATAGTTTGTTGCTGGAGAAACTTTCGCTGGTTTGGCTATAAGCAACCGTATTTATATAAAGGCATAAGGGTCTGGTCTTAGTTAGAATATTGACCTGACGGTCGGTTTAACGTGAAATAATATCTTATAGTTATAGTTCTTCTTTTAATAAAGAAGACAGGTTATGCACAGCCTAAGCAATAGAAGCTGTGCATAAAAATAGGGAGATTTTTGAAATTTAAAAGAATTTTAAAAAACTACTTAAAAAGAAAATATTTTTTTAGGAGGGCGTTTTGATACTTTATTTTTTCTATCCTCATTTTCTTTTCAGCTTGGCTTGGCTTATTCCCGAATTCCCCCCGATTTTGGTATTAAGCCATTTAAAAGGCTTGACCTATACTATACCTATACTTGACCAACAAAATCTTTGGTGTCCCTTCAGTGTTGATTATAAGGTTTACAGACTAGTTCTAGAAGTTTCCCAACCACTTAACTACACATAAAACAAACTTAACCACCCTTCTATTTCTCCGACCCTGCCCTTTACATTACGACTTGACCTAGTTCCCGCTTAACTAAAATCATAAATCATATGACCTTAGTTAATTAAATAACTGAGGAAGGAACATTTAGTTTTTATTTTCGTCACTATTTCCGTTGCAATTCTACAATCGCGACACAAATATTTCATTTACATCCACGTTTTAAAACTAAACTAGGTCTACAAGGTTTGCAGTTGTTTTAACGCTTAATTACCTGTAATTATAATGATTAAATACTCTTGCTTAATTAATCCTTAGCGCCATTATACATGTGAAAGTCAAGTGTCACTCCGTCTATTACGCTCTCATGGCTAAACCACTGAACCGATGTTGATGAAATTTAGTCGATGTGAAGCTTACTAGCTTGAACACTTGGGATTGGTGTAAATTCTCTTTTTCACAAACTGAACTAAATTTAAGTAAGTGCTTTTCTTTCCCTTGCATTAAGAAAAGGATAGAAGATACATATTAGTTTAGGCCTGTCAAATTAAGTCACTCTATAGATAAATGAAATGGAAAGAATAAGATGCACAGAACTTAAATTAAGTTTGTAAACAAAGAAATCAGCACCATTGACTAGCTAGAATTTGCGACTTCGTATGAAAGCATGAAAACCGATCTTCACACAGAAGACAAACGAAGAACGAAAACCAAGTAAATATAGCAATAACTCAAGACCACTTAATAATAGTAAATGAAAAAGCAATGCAATATAGTTTACCTAGAGTGATGAAATAGATCAAGCAGATACGATTCTAGTTTAGCAACAAACTTACAAACCAGCTGATGAAATAAATGCAGCGATGAAAGTGCTTGCTTTAAGCAATTCGACTGCACAGTTATACCTATTTGTAAAAGAAACAGAGAACAAAATCTGGCCAACCAACTGTCTCTAAATATGCCATGGGGTGGTGATTTTCCTGGTGGAATCCTGGAGATATTCAGGAGCATAATTTTTTATGAGCAAATTATATTATAATAATGTCCGATATTGAGGACTATACGACTTCAAATGATGCAAAATTGAGGCAGAAACTTGTAAAGCCGAAATTACTCTGGGCTAAGCAGAAACCGCATGTGTTTATTACTTTTGTTCCAGAACTTTGAGTTAAATTGCACTGAAGACAATCAGTCATAGATGGTAACACGACACCAGAATCCATACTAATATTATAAATGGGAAAGTGTGTCTGTTTGTCTGTTTGTCTTTTTTTCACGGCAAAACGGAGCGACAGATTGACGTGATTTTTTAAGTGGAGTTAGTTGAAGGGATGGAGAGTAACATAGACTACTTTTTGTCTCTTTCTAACGCGAGCGAAGCCGTGGGCAGAAGCTAGTATCTTATAATTTGCATTTGTTTATCCATTGGTACACTGTCAACTGTGTCCAAACATAATGGTCAATAATACAATCCTACATGGCTATTTGCGTATCCATCGCGACATATGGGTAAATAATCGCGACTACGAAATAGCCCTTCACCTAACTAATGTGCCTCTACCTTTCAATATTTCGTATGTTGATATAGAAGCTTGGTTAAATGACTACTCGTCTATTTACCTGTAATATACCATGAGCATTCCCAACAGGAGCGGATCAAGCATAAAAAACTTTATGTATTGAAAATGCCTTGGTAAATACTTATAGACTTACTTACTTTAAATTAAAAGTTATTTGATGTAGTTTGAGGTAATAAACCCTTTTTTTTTATTTTTCTTTCACTTTGACTTTGTTTTTCTCCATTTCTGTCTAGCCACCGAAGTTTCGTCGGACTTTGTCAATCAGTGGAAATCTAAATACGGTATAAAATGGTAATAGTTACCATTTTATACCGTATATCTGTTGATATATCAACGCACAGCTCAAAACTACTGGTCCTAAAGACGTGCATATTGGAGGGTATGTTCCTTATGAAGAGTAAGTTTTCACTAAGAAAGGATTTATGAGTTTTTGGAAATTCGTTCGACATACACGCGGGCGAAGCCGCGGGCGGAAGCCGGTCTAAACTAAAAATGTTACATTACAGGCAAATTCTCCCAGTTAGGAAGCCCATTTTTATTTATAGAGAGCAAAAGCGTCAGTTTTATTTCCGAACTCATTTGGAGTGAATTCCTTTTTTATTTCCGTTCACATTTCCCATTCTGCCTGTATTGCTACTACACGTATGGTTCTCATCAGCACGTTTATTTCTTTGCCCTTTTGCCCGCGACTTCGTCCGCGTGGAATAATAGTTCTCGTTCCCGGAGGATTTCTGGGACGAAAACTATCCTATGTCCTTTCTCGGGTCCCAGACCATATCTGTACCAAATTTCATTCAAATCGGTTCAGTGGTTTAGACGTGAAGAAGAGACAGACAGACAGAGTTACTTTCGCATTTATAATATTAGTACGGAAGTACGGATTTTCTGTCTGTTGAGTTTTACTGGCTCGTTAGTCGTAGGGTCCTATTGTCATTACTAAGCTGGGGATTCAAGTGTCAAGCCAGTCAATATGATTTTACGATCATGCGCTTTTATTAAGAAAATGTTTAGTAGCTCGGAGCTTGGAAGTTGGCGGTGATGTTCTGTTGTCCTCATTAAATGAGAATAGCGTCAATGAGAACAATAGGAATACACCCCCGTGCCTTCAATCGAAAGCACGTAAAGCCATTGGAGTCCCGATTGCAATTCCGTTGGACATAGAGTGCCGGGAGAGGAAAAGCAACTGCGTTCGCGCGCATGCTTAAAAATAATAACGATATTCATAAGCATAGATAGTTGGTGAAAAATAAAAATGTTCTATGATAAAAAGATCCTTTACCAACATTAAATTAGGCACTTAAAACAGTTTACAGAGCTACAAGTTATATCTAGAATCTAAGGTTGCAAATATTGCTTAACGTACTATGGTCGCTTTTGGTCGTTGCGTTGACGTGTCGTGAATATCCCCTCCCAAACATTACAAGAAATCATATCCTGTATCTATATTTCTAAAATCAAATAGCCTTCAGCAATAGCACAATTGCTTCCTGCCCATATCTGCAAGCTCAATCATTATTTCTCAACTCCAAGGGACCTACAGCTCTACTCGCCATTGCTCAACCATTTAATCTACAGGATATAAATGTTATGTGTTTATAAAGTAAACTTAGAAGCTAGCGGGATATTTCACAAGCTGATAAATAATTCAGGAGAGTTAGGCTGTGGTCATAAAGTCAGCGAGCGACGTGGCTGTGGACACGGAGAGACTAGGCGGATAGATTCTCGTACCCTTTTTTTTGGTGAGTGAGAAATCATTACTTGACTTCTCCCGCCCATCGTGTCAGACTTTTACTGACTAAAACCCACTCATGTTCCTTCGGTTACCCTTTACGTTCCGGGGCCAGGGTAACTATTAGAACTATTTCGCAACATTCTCGTACCCTTGGCGCGTAGGATCAGAGACGAACGCGCAACTGTCACATCACAATATTTCGCATACACACCCGCGTCCTCTGTGGCGGCTGTATGGCGACGTATGTGACTGTACATTAGCATAAAAGACACCCTCAGAGCTGTATATGTGTCTCGTTCTCGTGCTGCTGCCTACAGCGTAGGCCACATAAAGGCGTCGAGCGTGGACATGGCACGGGTGGCTTCCTATTCCATTCAAATTTCATACAAAATGAATGGACATACAGCACAATTTAGGACACACAGTTCGTCGTTCCTCGGACGTGGTTACTACGAGTCTCTATGTGTCCTAAATTGTGCTCTTAGGACACACAGATACTTGAAATTTGAAATTTTAATGGAATATGAAGCAGTCAGAGCCATATCCGCGCCCGATGCGCCTTTGAGGCCAGTTCCATATAAAACTGTGCATAAACCTTTTGACGACCAAGCGACAGCCGGCTGTCGCGCTGCTATTGTGTCTCGAATCACGTGTTTGAAGGTTTAGAACGCCCGCTCTCCACCCCGCGCCCTCGTACTTTGTGTCCGCAGCCTTATGGCCAGTTTCCTAGCGAGTAGTTCGTGTACTTCCTTTCCTATACTTAGATGTAGATGGTGCAATGCAGCGCAAGTTTTACGATCGAATAGGAAATAATGAATATACCTAGTGTGTTATTCGAGATTGCGAAAATAACTCTTTCTGTTAGTTACGCGTTAGTACTTAAGGAACGGTTTAAGTTAGCACCCCAAGGAGACACATAGCTGCTTTTTAATATGTTACTTGCGATGCATATTCGATTACCATCGTGTAATTTATTAATGTTGTTCTATTTTCGACCACCGAAGAAAAAAGTGTAAGTTTGACCGCTATGTGCATGTGACTATGGCACCCAAGCTCTCAAACAGGTAAACGGATTTGGATGCGATTTTTGTTAATAGATAGTAGATAAACTTAGACATGATTCATTAAAATCGGTGAAGCCGTTTCGAAGTTATCTATATACTAGCTGTCCCCTGCGGTTTCACCCGCATTTTTTGCTACTGCTCCGCTCCCGTGGGTCGTAGCGTGATGGCAAATAGCTTATAGCATTCCTCGATAAATGGGCTATCTAATACTGAAAGAATTTTTCAAATCGGACCAGTAGTTCCAGAGATTACCCCCTACATACAAACTTATAAACCTACAAACTTACAAATTTTACCTCTTTAGAACATTAGTATAGACGTAGGTAGTTCTATTTACGTACGCTTGTTAGCTACAATCGCAAAATAACTTTGGTGGCGGGGATTTTTATTTTTTTTTGTTTACGCTTGTTAATAACTCGAAATAACAGTATTCTAGCACAGATTAATAAATAGTTACTACGTAACAGATACTTCACTCCAATACAAAAACCAAAATACCTACGCTATAATAGCCTACAAAATCATAATAATAATACCAGTTGTTTGCAGCAAGGAGAAATGTACCATAAGTACGCACAAAGAGAGTTGAGATTCTTTTGCCCGCCGCGCGACTTACGTTTGTGCGTGTCGTCCAGCAAATCTGCTAGGGTTATACGTATGATGATAATGGTAATAAAACGAATATTTTAGGAAAACAATTATTTTTTTATTTATTGATCAAATATTTTTTAGTTTGATAAATTGACTGATGCATATTTTTCGTTCCTTGAATTCCCGACTAATATATTTTAGTGTCGAAAATATCCAAAACCGCGTGAATAATTTTAATAAATAATCAAAAGGGAAACAGGAGAATTAGGAAACAGGGGAATTGGACAATAATCACGCAATATTTACGTGGTTTCGGCATTTTGATAGTCAGCGCTGTACCCGTGACGCGCGAGCACTCAGGCGGGCGCGCGACAGCCCGGTGTTCGTTGTATCGTCGACGATACGCGAAGCGGTAGGCATAAAACGCGTGGCCTTGAGCGAGTGACGGACGACTGATTCTAGACAGGTTTTAAGTAATTAAAAACTATGCTGAGGATAGAATAAAGGATAATTATTATATTTTATCATCATCATAGCCTAGGTCATGTTTTAACCTTATAATGTTTTATTGTACCTATTTTATGAGGCGACATTGTATTCTACATAGAATGATAGATAATGCTAGTACCTATTTACTAAGCCACACAAAAGCAAAAAGCAGCTCTAAATGTATTATTTTTATAACTAGCAAACAGTCGTTACATGTTGCGGAATGTTTATAATAGTTACCGTGACCCCGGAACATAAAGGGCAACCGAAGGAACATGAGTGGGTTTTAGTCAGTTGTCTGACACGCCCTCCCGCCGCGCCCAGGACGGGAGACGTCATTTGAAGATTTCCCACTCCCCAAAAAAAAACAGTCATTACATACCGTTATTAGTTTTATAATGTTAATGATGTTGAAGATTCTTTATCGAGTTTGGCGGAACCAGGTTTGAGTTTGTAATTATTCAGTTTTTCGTATTTCCAACGTTACCTATTTAGAACTTTAGTTCTTTGGCAGAGAAGGGATGGGTTCTTTAAGCTCTTAGTTGCAATAAAATATGTATGTTAAGACAACTCGTACGGGCGCGTTGTCGTAAGTAGTCATCTAAATATATTGTGTACTAGCTTCTGCCCGCGACTTCGTCCGCGTGGATTTTTTCTGAATTTTCTTTGCTATAAACCTTACGGAACCCGAGACCTTTACAACGAATGCAAAACCGTGGAAATCGGTTCGTGCGTTCTGGAGTTATAGCGTCAGGAAGGAAAACCCGACTTATTATTATATAGTAGATTACTTTAAAGCATGTGAAGTCAATAAAAAAATACTTATTTTGTTATAAAAATTAACATCTCCGAAACATCGTAGCTGTGGTCCGTTTAGAAGAAACCATTTTTGAGATAACAACGCATGTCTAAATGCGGCAGTGACCACCAGGTCATGAACACTAGGTGGAACGACAGTTTAAATCCGTACTAATATTATAAATGCGAAAGCAACTGTCTGTCTGTCTCTTCTTCACGCCTAAACCACTGAACCGATTTGAATAAAATTCGGTACAGGCTGGGACCCGAGAAAGGACATAGGATAGTTTTCATCCCGGAAATCCCCCGGGAAGAACTATTATTCCACGTGGATGAAGTCGCGGGCAAAAGCTACACAAAAAAAAAGATTAAAAATAAGATCCTAGACAAAAAACCAACAATGACTAATTTCGCAAATCGACCAAAGGTTTTCCTCATAAATTCCAAAGGCAAGAAAATCAATTAAGAATTCAAGATCAAAACTTATAAATAGCAAAGTTTGTTCAGCACATATCCTTTGTTGATACTAGGCTATGCTTAGCCAAGTTCAATGTTAATTGACCTGTAAATATTATAGTATTCGTTTAATTTTATAGCCTGCGGTACGATTTTTCCGGGTCCCTCCTCCTCCTTGTATCGGTTTCCTTAATGCTGAGGGTCGTGAGCATTTGTGATTCATTTTTTAGAAGCTTCTGGTACACAATTACTGACTCACACACCTTTAGCTACCGCTGCACACTCGCTACAGCTTTTTATTTGGGGAGTGGGAAATCATCAAATAACTTCTCCCGTCCTGGGCGCGGCGGGAGGGCGTGTTAGACTTTTACTGACTAAAACCCACGCATGTTTCTTCGGTTGCCCTTCATGTTCCGGGGTCACGGTAACTATTATAAACACCTGACACACCACATTCACTACATCACACTCTAGACAAACTGCCTTCTACAAACTTTGTTAAACCATAAATGGAAAAATTTAGAAAAATAAAAGCTCTATTGTTTTTGTTCTCTGTTTCTCTTTGTTTTGTAACACAGAGAATCATAGTGTGGGGGTTTAGAGCTTCAATACGCTTGTTTAGTATAAGACAATAAACCATTTTTTTTTAATTGCACTGTCAGACCTCCACAACCCTGTTACCGGACGACACTATGCATAGTTAGACACATTGCCTAGTTAACTATCCTCGATAAATGGGTTATCAACAACTTTTTTTCAATTCGGACCAGTTGCGCCAGAGGTTAACGCTTTCAACAAATCAAGCAAAATCTCCATCTGTATAATATTAGTATAGAAGCAAAGTTTACCACAAAAGTCGCTCTTTATACAACAATAGCTTTCGCTCGCGGCATCGCCCGTGTGAATTTCAAAACTTCCATCCCCAATTTTATCTTTTTAGGGTTGGAATATCCAAAAATTTTTTCTTAGCGGATGCCTACGTCATAACATCTACCTGCATGCTAAATTTCAGCCCGACCACTTTGTCAGTTAGTCACCCTTGAATTATATATAAAGACTAGCTTTTGCCCGCGGCTTCGCTTGCGTTAGAAAGAGACAAAAAGTAGCCTATATTACTCTCCATCCCTTCAACTATCTCCACTCAAAAAATCACGTCAATTCATCGCTCCGTTTTGCCGTGGAAGAAAGACAAACAGACAGACACACTTTCCCATTTATAATATTAGTAAGTATGGATAGATAAAGATTAACATAAACCAAAACAGTTGTCTAAAAACTATATATCAGCTAATTATACTTATTAACAAAGATCTATTAAACAGCAGCAACGACACATCTATCTCGTACGAGTCGGTCGAAGCTGAGGGCAAAACTAACAATATTTATCATGAATGGAAGTAGTGCAAAGGTTACAATTTACTTGTAACAGGGTTCAACGATAATTGAGTACAAGCGCACTGGCAATAACAGTATATTGAAAACATTTGTTTACGTCTAGCATGCGATACATAACCACACTTTACATAAATATTAAAAAAAAAATTGACAGGCATCAAAGGCCCATAGTGTGTTAGTACTTACAGATAACTTTTATACTTGCAGATAACTTTTATTATGTTGATAACTTTTATGGTAAAAAAGGCAACACACGTACAAAAACCCTATTAACAACAGTATCCTAATAATCGGTATATGATGAATCTAATCGTTTGATAAATCTAACCATGAATTTACGAAAAAAATAACAACTTGAGGAAAAGAAACAAAGACGAACATAATAATAAAACTCCAAGTATATCCGAAGAAATACTTGCATAACGTCAAAACGTTAAGTATGTTAACAGAGATTAATAAACCAATGTGGATAATAATGTAAATAATGTTGAATAATACATATTAGGTCCCAAATACAGACGTTTAGGAAAATTCCTTTCTCTTGTAATCGATAGCTGAGTTATATTTAGAACGGATCGCCCCGCTGTAGCAGGTCAGGGTACAATGATATAGAGGATACGTTTGGGAAAAAAGAAATATATTTAGATTATTGAGACGAGACCACTTACATATTCATAATGTCTATTTTGGAACTCCAAAAAACTAGTCTAGACTTTGAATTGAGCAACTCCATAAATAGAAAAGATAAAGATAAAATAAGGTCTCAAATTTGAGTTAGCGCATGATTGAGCAACTAAGATTTAAATTTTAACTAACATATAATTTACTGTTGTAACATAACTGCATAAAATTAAAATTTAGAAGTCACGTTACTCACGTGTTTTCTAATAACAGACCTCTATTAATAGAACCAGGCATTACAACTTCAACTTAAACTTTTGTATTTATTATGGCAATCCACCGAATTTTCGGTGATTTCTGTCAATGTCCAGTTTGAACATAATATTTCAGTCTAAATGACAATTTGCACGGTTATTAAATTATAGTATCATACACGTGTTCTTATATCAAAGAACACGAGATGACTCCCGGCATTACAAAAAAATCCCTGAGAATATTGACATAATTAACATGACAAGATGGCAAATGTGCCGTTTTTGGCAAATGGCAATAAGTAGATAGATAGATAGTTAAGTATGAATGTGGAAGGAAGGAGGGAGAGAGGAAAGCCAAAGAAAAGATAGGTGGAATCTGTGAAGAATGATATGAAGGAGAAAGGAATGAGTGAAACTCATTCCTTGCCTCCGCATGTCGGTTGACAGCAGGAGCTGGCATAGGAAAACGAAACTACCTTGCGTCGTTCAATGGAATAGAGCAAGATTCCTTTAGATAAAGATTGTGTATTTGTCAAGTTGTTAAAGACTTAAACTTTTCCATGTATGAACAATAATGATACTTCATAAATTTTAAATATAAATCTGCAAACACGATCAGATATGGATGAACAAAATTCTAGAATCACTTCATTCCACCTTAACTTGATAAAGGTTCTTTAATTTACTTTCAAAACCGCAAACCGAGTACCCAATTGACAGAAACAGCACACTTGGCATTCATATCGATCCTAAGTAAGATACTGAAGAGAAACTTAAGAGAGAGGTGCTAATAAGTGTTTAACCACCGCCATTTCTACTAGAAAGTTTCCACGGAGCCGGTTCTGCAGGTCTGCTTCGCGGCCTTGAGATTACGGATTATTAAAATTACTCAATATAAGTAGTAAGTTATTCTTCATAATCACATTTGCATGAAACCCAACCTGATGATCTGTTACAAATGCCGTATGTAGACGATGCACGAAATGTTGTGTGTTTGCAAATTGAAAGTTAAATATCAGGATGTTATTTAGTCTGTGATGAACTTTCGGGATTTACATGTCATTAATCAACCTGATTAGATGATTGCACTTTTGATTAAAGTCTATCATTAGTTGCCTCACCGCGTCTGTTTTTTCAATTATTAACTCAACCTTTAAACATTCTTTGTTTCATCATTATCATCTATCGTTGCCTTATTTTGACTAGTGTGTTCAGAAAAGCTTCTTTCTTTGTTCTCTTTTTAGTATGTTTTTTAACAGTCCGGATATTGGCCTCATTAACTTTATTTAAAAGCAGTAAGCCTCTTTGCCTGTATTATCATAATGTTCACAAACCGTATTTAGATGTCTAATTAATTCTAAAATAAAACAAAAATTGCTCACAACAAGCATTACGTCTATTATTTGCATTTTTTTTTCACGAATTTTGAATATTCTCCGATAACTTGTATTTTTGGATCGACGATCGAAAAATCTCGAAGTTTCCATGGTCATCGCACTTTACTGCAATTTTTATTAGGACCAGTTCGTCTTGATTTCTATATCGGTACTTTATTAATATCTATACTAGTTTTCTTCGCTTAGCATTCTAGTGCTTTCTTAAGCTTCGATTTCAACACGATATTGACGAAGGGGTTTTTAGTTCGCTGGTACCTATTGAGGAAAACTAGTAACTTTATCAAACTGTTTTTCAAGGACAAAATAACTATTAAGTATACAAATCTGTTCTACCATTAGCAGTTTAATACTATAATTCATCGCTTATCGTAATAGGTTAATTGCCTAATGGATTATGCCCACGTGTCTATTGTAACATAAGGCAAAAACAGGGTAAAGCCTTGTTTTTAGGTCGAGATTAAGAAACTCTATCTTCAACTTCTTCCAGCATAGCTCAGTCTCCCTAGCAAAGGCTACTTTTTCAATTAAGTTAGGGATGTCTTCTAATCTATTTGTAGATGCAGTGCTTTATACGGAAGGACTGTCTATCAAACGTCATACACAACCCACTTAACCTTTCAACGACCAAGCGACAGCCGGCTGTCGAACTGCTATTGTCTTTCTATTGTGTCTGGAATCACGTGTGTTTAAAGGTTTAATAAGTAACAAGATACTCTAATTAGACCCATTGTGAGACTTTCTGACTACCCGTAACCACCGCCAAAGACATAAGAATGAGAACCGGGAACAACGAATTTACCTGCCACCCGAGGTAAGGGGAATGAATGACGTCCTTTTTATTTATTTATATTCACACAACACTATGCAGATTAATTCTCAAAGTTCACTGGATTCTCATGACGTTACAAAAAAAATACTAATACAAAAACCTAGATAGAATTAATTAAGATGTAAAATAAAAGCCCGGATCTAAAGCAGCAAGGTCAAACCTAACCTACGTTAATAAATCTGCGGAAATCAACCAGTTTTAGTGGACAAGTCAAATATTACGAAAGTGTAGTAACCGGCTGCTTTATGACCGTTCTAACTGCACAGAGGTACGTTGACTTTGAATAGTTTATTTCCTATTTACTAACTGGAGGAGTCCTATCTATACTGTTTGCTTTTGTTGAAAACCAAAATGAGGCTTTTAAAAATTAGACTGACGCCATTAATCCCTTCAATCCCAATAATTACCCGAAAGACGGAACTTGCAATGTTGAAACTCTACTTCTACAAAAGCTACATATTATTATGCCGGTTGCCCCGGTTGCCAGAGGCTAAAGCTACATTTTGCCGGTTGCCAGAGGCTAAAGCTACATTAGACCGGTTGCCAGAGGCAAAAGCTACATTATGCCGGTTGCCAGAGGCTAAAGCTACATTATGCCGGTTGCCAGAGGCTAAAGCTACATTATGCCGGTTGCCAGAGGCTAAAGCTACATTATGCCGGTTGCCAGAGGCTAAAGCTACATTATGCCGGTTGCCAGAGGCTAAAGCTACATTATGCCGGTTGCCAGAGGCTAAAGCTACATTATGCCGGTTGCCAGAGGCAAGCTCGTCATATGTATTAGGCATACAAAGCTTGCCCAAACGCTGACTAGTTCAAAAGGTTTTTTTGAACTGGACTTATTGGGCCAGCTGTGGGGAACTCTATGATATTATTATTTACTTATATTTATGAACTTCACCATAGAAACCTACTACATTGGAACAAGCAAATATCTTCACCTTTTTGGCAAACTGACTTCTTGACAATTTAAAAGTACCTGGTAATTGTTTAATTGAACTGCAACTGCGCCTGTTGCAAAAGTGCCTGTTTACCTCACTGACTTTAAAATAAACATTTATTCTTTTTTTTTCTATCTATGTTACACAGAGCAAGTTATGTGCCAACTCCTGAACATTCGATCTTACTTACTTCTTGTTAAACCCAAGTAAACAGGGAAACCTTCACTGCTGGTACAAACATAAGGAAAGCGGTAACTGCTAACTGTTAATGGCTTTTAACTGTAGTTTGTCATTACGCGTACAACACTTGTTAGTTACCTCCGGACAGACTGACCGTGTGAAGCATTATTTGTGTTTGTTTTTCAAACACATGTTTGATACTTATTTAAGTGTGGCTTAGATGTTAAGATTTCTATGGAGTGATGTTTGGAGTTCCATACGTTTGACTATAAAACAGAACCTTAGAGGAACGTTTGAATGTAAAAAGTAACTTTTATAGGAACTCGTGCCTGCCTCTGTCCAATGTTTCATCTCCAAAATTGCAGTCCTAAATTTTTAAACAAACAGTAGCATAGACCTTTACTTATATATAACAGGAAATCCTTTAAGATCTGAACTCTTTGAATATGACAGAGGGTTTTTTTTTAAATAACAAAATGACCATTCACACTGGTGAGGATTTGACGGTGATTTTCTAGAATTTTTTAAGTGGCCCACATTTACCAGGGTCGTACAACACCAGGTCTAATCATGTCACCACATAAAACTGTGTCTCCATAAAGAACAGTAATTTTAAAACTACACATTATGCAGGGATGAGTAATATAATAAATACTTACATCCGTTACGCTACGATGTTGAAGTGCAGTATCACACGCAACTATTTGCATAATACTTCAACTGTAGTGGTTACGATTCTATGATTCTTCTCTCTATGATTTTTTTAATCTAACCAAAACTAAAAAAAAAACAGGTAGTGGGTTATATTCTCAGGTCGTGATGTGCTTTTGAGATTTCCATGTGAAACGTAGTTTTAAAGTTGACGGCCCGTCTCAGACGGCCTCAACACGTCGTGTTTCAGAAAGCTCGTTAAGCAGTTGGGCATGCACCTGAGCTCTCTCCAGAGGTGTGGGATTGCCGTCCTATCAGATTATAAGAATGAGGAAAGGGAGGGTGCATCAGTCTAAATATACAATTGTGGAATACAATAATTCATCTGCGTGCTTGGCTAATCTAAATCACGAAGGCCACCGTGACTGGAATTCGGTCTGGACAGTATTATGACGCAATTTGCTCTGAGGGATGAGTATTGTTTTATTTTTATTATTTTACTAGCTTCTGCCCGCGGCTTCGCTCGCGTTAGAAAGAGACAAAAAGTAGCCTATGTTACTCTCCATCCCTTCAACTACTTATCTCCACTTTAAAAATCACGTCAATCCGTCGCTCCGTTTTGCCGTGAAAGAAAGACAAACAGACAGACAGACAGACAGACAGACAGACAGACAGACACACTTTCCCATTTATAATATTAGTATGGATTCATGCGAAGCCGCGATATACACACATCACATATTTTCTTTTATCTACTGCCAATATTTTAACCCCATCAAATGATAAAAGTCTAACAATTCTAATAAATATAAGGCCGACAAAATTAAATGGTACTTAGCGCGTACTTTGAGTTAGCTGTTTCATCTCAATGTTGTTGGCGTTTGAAGTCATGCAACAGAGTACAGTTAAGTGTCGTTAGATAGGTCGACACGAGAAAAAAAAACATGGCTGCCCAATCACGGCAGATTTATTTATCCCTCCCTGATCGAAATACTTTGTATACAAACTATATGATTACGCACACAATTGACTAATAGCAAACCCTACTGTTTGTACATAATTAGCTCTTGCACTTAGCTTTATGACCCTTCAGCCATTCGCAACACTTGCAACATAAGCGCAGGAGTGCAAGCCAATTAAGTACGTTTAAATAGGACATTGGTGCCGATTCTCTTGTTCACAAACTAACGTAAATTTAAGTGCATCTTTCTCTTTCCATTTCATTAAGAAAAGGACAGAAGATAAAATATTAGTTAAGTCCTGTCAAATTTAGACACTCCATAGATAATTTAGACGCAATTTAAAAACATGGCGTCTAAGTCAATTTTCTTTAGGCGCTGTCATCGGGCGCTGTCTAATTTGACAGAATTAAACTAAAATGTATCTTCTGTCCTTTTCTTTAAGAAATGGAAAGAGAAAGATGCATCTTGCTTAAATTTAGTTAAGTTTGTGAACAAGAGAATCGGCACCATTGTTAGTTTATCACTTGCTACTTTGGTAGATCAACCGGTCTAATGGAGGGAGGTTTGAAAATCTCGATGAATTTAGGTGTGGTGAACTTAAACGGTAGCCGGAGATTGCGGAATTCGCACGATCCTAAGCGTAGATAGGAGAAGGAACATGGTGGTATTTTCACTCAGTACAAGTCTGACACACTCCTCCGCCCTGCCCAACCCCCTTGACAAGTGGCATCGTAGAACAGATAGCGAAAACGAATAGATTGTCAATTGTATGGAGATGTCAAATTGTTTAGCGAAAGCTTATGTCAATTCCATACATTTGACAATCTGAATCTATTCGTTTTCGTTTTCTATTCTACAATGCCATTTGACTAGGCCCTCAGGGCGTAAAATAGGTGAAAAGGAACCTTCGCCTACTTTCTTTTAATGAATTTTACTTAAACTCGGTTGTAACATTTAAAGAGTTCTATTGTCTAACCCTAGACTCCATCATCCTCGTCGCAAAGTTGACGGATTAATCTTGATAGAACCATTAAATATAAAGCGTTAAAACGAAAATCATTCAACTTTTCGAAGCAATTATAATAGCTCGAGATATTTGTTCTGTTAGTACTAGAAAGGCATTTGATATTATCTATTAACCTTTCAACGACCAACCGACAGCCGGCTGCTATTGTCGGGTCGGGCTGCTATTGTCTTTCTATTGTGACTCGAATCACGTGTGTTCGAAGTTCGAAGGTTTAACGAACTTAATTCTTGAGAGACATTGGTGCCGATTCTCTTGTGCACAAACTATCGTAAATTTAAGTTAAGTGCATCTTTCTCTTTCCATTTCTTAAAGAAAAGGACAGAAGATACATTTTAGTTTAATCCTGTCAAATTAGACAGCGCCTGATGAAAATTGACGTATATTTAAACGCCATGTTTTTAAATTGCGTCTAAATTATCTATGGAGTGTCTAAATTTGACAGGACTTAACTAATATTTGATCTTCTGTCCTTTTCTTAATTAAAAGGAAAGAGAAAGATGCACTTAACTTAAATTTACGATAGTTTGTGCACAAGAGAATCGGCACCATTGGTTCGTTTTAACAGAACTAAGTTTAATTGCCTAACATTTTCGGTTCTCGATCGTACTTACCATAACATGATAATGAGATAAGCAGCTTATCTAATTGAATTATTCAAAGGAAAACTTTAAAAATCACAATATTTGATTAGGTGCGTCCGGCCTTATGCAGGCAGCCTTGGTAGTAACCTTTTAAGCAAAGCTTTCCACGACGATGGTATGGTTACACTAGAACCTTGGAACTACCTCGCTGACTGACTGACTGACTGGGTGATAATTATATCATCACACAGCCCAAACCCTATAACAATATGAGAACATTGTAAAGTCGGTTGCAGAATGTTTATAACAGTTACCGTGACCCCGGAATATAAAGGGCAACCGAAGGAACATGAGTCCCCCCCAAAAAAAAACATAGGTAAGTTCATTTTGGACATCACACACACCGGTAAGGAAAAAACGTGACTGATTGTTGACATATCAACGCACAGCAAAAACCGCTGGTCCAAGAGACATAAAAACTTGGGGGGTGTGTTCTTTGTGAAGAGCATTCTTTGAGAAAGGATTTTAGGAAATTCCAACCTTAAAGAGGTACTTAAATCCCCTATGAAAGCATCGAAACGCGGGCGGAGCCGCGGGTGAATGCTAGAATTATTACATACTAGCTGTCCCCTGCGGTTTCACCCGCATTTTTCGTTACTGCTTCGCTCCCGTGGGGCGTAGCTATGGTATATAGCCTATAGCATTCCTCGATAAATGGCGCTATCTAACACTGAAAGAATTTTTCAAATTGTACCAGTAGTTCCAGAGATTACCCCCTACATACAAACTTACAAATATTACCTCTTTATAATATTAGTATAGAAAATGGTAAACTGACTGACTGTGTGATATACCAAGGCACAGCTTTGGGGGTTCTCCTTGAGACAAGAAAAGGAGGGTGTGCTCTTTGTGAAGAGTAACTGATGAGTAGGTATCCACTAAGAAAGGTTTTTGGATATTCGAGACATAGGGGTAAAATAGTGAATGGAAGTTCGATATCCATGCGGGTGAAGCTACGAGAAAAAGCTAGTTTATTTATAACACTGCGCTACATCGCTTCTTTGGACTATGCCGTGAAATATTAAATCTGAGCGCCCCGTACAATACAATAAGGATGAATTAATACCGTATCTCGTGCCGGCACGAGACAAAGTACGAGATAATGTATCGATAGCATGAGATAGCGTGCAGCTCATCATGTTCCATGGCGATAAAAACTATATTATACAGCGCCAGTCCATCACATAATACACGGCGATTTGCACGCCATTGGTATAGTCATTCATAACATGTTTAAAAGTTATCTAGGACATGCAAAATATTAATCCTTCGAAACACAATAGAAAGACTTTAGCAGCGCGACAGCCGGATGTCGGTTAGTCGTCAAGAGGACATCTCCTTCACCATAAATGGACCAAGACCCTCGGTTTCGGTACCTAGTAAATAAATATAAATAACTTTGACATGTCTTGTTATCTAAAAATTTCGCATTTCAACATTTTTCCATTTAGTTTCTAAGGCTGAGGCTACAGTAGGGAGCGATTTGCGATGCGACTGGAAGAGCGAAACTAGAAAAACATGGTATGGGTACATTACAAGCGAAATTCCGGCGTATATTCGGCGATGACATGGCTACAGTACACATGCTCAACAACGAATTAGCAAGAGCGATTCATGCGGCTTACTATCCATCGCGGTTTACTATACGCATAATGTAGCCACACGCATATTTAGCAGCACTATTGAACTAGTCGTGCAAGTGAGAAATTTTATTTTTAATGTTTTACGTCAAGCTAAAATCAAGCTAAAACAATATTGACGTGTAAACGTGTTATGCATTATTTAACCATTTACAACTAAGATCTAGACCTAGACAACCTAGATTTCAGCATGAGTCATCCATTGCAATACAAAAATGGGACTTTACGTAAAATAATAATTAAGTATATTCAATTGTACGCCATTGATACAGGCACCACGCGCCAAAGAGTTTTTAGGACACGCATGATAAATTGAAATACGTACTAAATAAAGGTATTTTAAGGATCTGGATGATTGTTGGTCGTATTTATTGATTTTTAATGTAGTCTTTAATAATTTAATAGTCAATAGAAAAAATCCTGCACGATAACGATGATGATGATGATTTATTAATGATACGAATTAACATTACAAAGTTTTCAAAAGTGTCTCCCAAAACCGTCTAGACGGTTTGGACTGGGAGAATAAGTTGAATTAGAATGGATTAGTTTGAAACTTTACAATAAGTCTTGTGCAAGCGTGGTGACCAATGTTTTCTGCAGTGAGGCAATATCAGACTGGTATAGTTAGTTATGTAAATTCCCATCGGTTTAAAAATAAAAACATTGCAAAAATATTTTATACAAACCTTGGAACTTACAACTTAAATCACCATAAATCCGTTAATTTTATAAACCATGGTTACTCTACACTAATTGTATTGTACTTCCATTATTTGTTAGTAGGTAGTAATGTACATTTAATAAACATTATTTATGCATTCTGCCGGCACGCCATCAATATATATGTTAATTGTATCGATCAATATTCCGCCAAATTATTCCTGCGATTTGTATTCGTATGAATGGAGGCTTAGGCAAAGAATTTTACCTACCTTAAACCTTCCTAACTAAATTATATCTAAGTATATTAACGATTTGCCTTCTCGAGGTAAGCTTGATTTACTCGAGTTTTGTACATTTGTTTTGTGAGATGTCCCTGGACACCCATTTGGTGCAACCTTGAGACACGCACTGCTTGGCAGGCCACATTGAATTTGTAATGTTGTTTTTTTTTTTGTTAATTTCATGTATTTAGTGTTTTGCACCAAATAAATGTTTTTATCTATCTATCATTTCAAATCGAGTACATCGAGTAATCGAGTTGAAATGTACAAAACTCGATTCAACTCGAGTTGACAAGACAGAAAAAGTTTTCTGTCGCGACATCTATCGCATTACATGTGAAACTACAACTGACATTTCCTAACCTGAACTGGGGGCCTTACCTATTATGACATCTTAAAACCAGAGTAGTTCCGCTGAGGGAAAGAGACAGAGCTATACAAGTCGCCTAGCGCCATCTCGTTCCCCCAGCGGAACTACTCTGGCTTTAAGATGTCATAGTAGGCCCCGTGGTGTTAATTTAAATTGCCCTGAGTTTGCAATCGCAATTTTAAGTCTCTTTGTTTCGACGTGTCGCCTTAGCAACTATGGCCTGTGCCCTTGCGTAGCAGAGGGCCGCTAATTCTATTCGCAAACAGAGAAATGTAGTATGAAACCACAGTATGGCTCGAGAAGTATGACCTGCCTCGGTCCCTCCCCTCCGCGAAAACTGTGCAAATTTGACGCAAATTCAAAATTAAATCCGGAATACGTTCCTGGACAAATAATAAAACTCAATACAACAAGTTATTCTAGAGACGTCAAGAGGGGAGGGGCGTGTATACTAACTAGAATTGGACATGAATATACATTACTTGACATTAACCATTGTAATATTAAAGGCATCGTAGAATGTAGCGCCATAGAACTAATTGAACATGAACTCATAATAGTTTGTATATACAGAGTGCCAAATTCATGTATAAATCTATTTTACAATAATTTAGAGAAACTATTACGCCAGATATGTGACAATTCTAACAAGAAAATTGTTCTTTGCGGAGATTTTAACATAAATATACTCAAACGAAACCGCCATGCTCTAGACTTTGAATATCTTTTGGAAAGTCACAATTTAAAATTAGAAATTAGAAATCCCACGAGGCTCAGCAGCATGTCTTGTATTGACAATTTTGCACACAACATTCGTAGATGCAAAAGTGAAATAATTGAGTTTGGCATGTCCGATCACACTGCTCAACTGTTACAATGCCCCGTGAAAAAAACTTGCGTTATAAAATCGTGGCGTATTAGAAGACGGGACTATAGTACTGAAAACTTAATCAAATTTAAAAAATGCATAAACAGCCTATCATTTAGTGACATCTACAATACAAATGATGCGAATGAAACTTATAATTATTTCCTAGACCTTTTAGTATGTTTTTATAATCTATGTTTCCCTTACAAAATTATAACAAAATCGATAACTAAACATTCTAAATGGTTATCTAAGGGACTTAAAGCTTGTAGTAAAATGAAAAGGAAAATGCTATGGCAGTATAGAACACACCCAACACAAATAAATAAAAATAAATTCAAGCAATACGCAGCTAGATTTAAGAAAGTAATATCACTAACACAAAAGTCACAGAACAACTACTACATAAATACATCACAAAACAAAGCAAAAGCCACATGGTCAATTATAAACAAGTCTAAACTTAACTTTCCCAAAGAGCCTATTACAGAAATATTTAAATATGACATAAAAATTACAGATCCTAAATCCATTGCGAATAATTTTAACGATTTCTTCATTAACCAAGCTTCAGAATCAGATCAAATAAATAATAGAAGAGATGATAGACAAAACAAAACCCAACCTTGCAATCATAAAATCTACACTAAAACTAATTCAATTTATCTTACTCCCACAACACCTTTAGAAGTAGACAGAGAAATAATGCAATTGAAAAATACCCATAGCGTCGGCCATGATGGTGTCTGTACCAAAGTTATAAAATATGTATCCACGGATATTTCTGCTCATTTATGTTACATAATTAACCTATGCATTTCTAACGGAATATACCCAGAAAAACTTAAAACGTCCATTGTCATTCCACTACACAAAAAAGAAGATAAACGGAAAATGGGAAACTATAGGCCCATAGCATTGATTCCCATATTTTCAAAAATATTTGAAAAAATTATATATAGTCGACTCTATAGCTATTTAGAAAAATTTAATATTTTGGTAGACGAACAGAAAGGCTTTCGTAAAGGGAAATCAATAAATATGGCCCTTTATGACCTACTGAAAACAATTTTGGTAGCTATGGACAAAAAAATACCAACATGTGCCATCTTTATGGACATGAGTAAAGCATTTGACCGAGTCGATCATAAGATACTTTTACAAAAATAAAGCATGTATGGCATAAGGGGCAAAGCGTTAGATCTCATTTCTTCATACCTGCACAATAGAAAACAAATAGTAGAAATAACACAAATATGTCAGAAAACACGAACCGAGATTAAGCATAAATCGGACACGAAAACAATAAAATTTGGAGTCCCACAAGGAAGTGTTCTCGGGCCTTTATTGTTCTTGATATATATCAATGATCTTCCAAACCATATAAATCAACCAATGGTTTTGTTTGCAGATGACAGTACGGTCATAATAAAGGGTGAAAAGGAGAAAGATTATGAGCATGTAGTTAACCAAACATTAAATACGATTATACATTGGTTAAACGTAAATAATCTAAAAATAAATATGGAAAAAACTAAAATTATTCACTTTCACCAAAGAACAAAACCGTTAAAAATAAACGTCGGCTACCAAGGCAAAACTGTACATCCCGTGACAGATACAAAGTTTCTGGGAATAACAATTGACAATAAACTGTCATGGAAAACACATGCAGAAAATGTATGCAAAAGAATTAATAAATCCTCATTTGCTCTTTACAAACTGTCAAAAATTGTCAATAAATAAGCTGTATTAGCTGCATATCATGGACTTGTTGCACCTATTCTAAGATATGGTATTGTATCTTGGGGTAACTCAGTAGATAAGGAATATGTATTTAAAGCTCAAAAGAGATGCATAAGAGCTATGTGTAATGTGGACAATACTACCAGCTGTCAACCCTATTTTAAAACATTAAAAATTCTGACATTCCCTTCGTTATACATTTATGAACTTAATGTGTTTGTAAAATCAAATCCCAACTATTTTAGGACTGCTTTTAAAAGCAACTATAGACAATTACGTGACAAAAAAAGACTAGAAATTGATATACCTTATGGGAAAACAGCACTAATTAATAAAAGTATTCTTTGCATGGCATCCTTAATTTACAACAAGCTGCCCGATTCTGTCAAAACTTTACCTGTTCACCAATTCAAGTCGAAGATACACAAACTCCTAATAAATAAATGTTATTATAGTGTCAAGGAGTACTTACAGGATAAAGATATAGATATATAATTGTTATATTAACTAATATTTTCAATGTATTTATGATTAATTAATGTATGACCACGACATGAATAATTATAACTCTCTTGACATTCTATATTATTTTTTGTACCAAATGTTTATGTTAACTAATATTTTTAATGTATTTAATTTAATTTATTGACCACGACATGAAAAATCTTGACATTCTGCATATTTTTTTTTTAATCTTTTGACATTTTACTGACACTGAATTTGTAATAATTAGCTTTTGTTTTCGAGCAGGATAATTCTGTAATTATGTAATATTATTGTGAGAATTAAGTAATGTTATTAGAAAAACTAGATTGCTTAAAGATTATATAAATATTTGCACATCTAATTAGGTAATGATACAGTGCACTCTATATCAATTTGTAACATCTTTTATACCTGTATTATGCAAATAAATGATTTGATTGATTGATTGATTGATTGAATACTAATGGTAAACTATGTATACTTACAGGAAAATCTGGCACAGGTAGCTAAACACTTTGCGTAAGAACACAAAGTGAAAGGAAGGATAACCATATCTTAAGTTTATTGGGATTTCAAAGCACAAACAAATAAAAAAATGTTTCTTTACTAAGATAAGCAAACACGCATGAAGGATTTAATAAATGCAAGTCTGCGGCGATGCATGTCAGAAACCTACAAAAAATAAGGCCGAAATAAATATACGCTACATTACACGTATATTACTTCCTTCAACCTCCTTGATCACGCTTTACGTAAACCAGCTAAATTCCAGCTAAATCCGGTTAGGCTGGAAGCCGACCCGACCCCAACATACTTGGGAAAAAAGGCTAGGGAGATGATGATGAGCCCTCTTGATCTGTATTTTACGACTTTTTAATGTTTTTTCGTCTTTTTTTATAGGTAATCGCACCAGTATACTGTGCCAGTTCTCAAATTCTTATTTTTTTTAAAGAATTTGGCAGATTCCTCGATTGCTCCCAGTCTTCCAGCTTCCTTGTACCATTTCAATTTCAAATAATGCGCCATTTGTGTAAAATAGATAGAATTGGATGAATGGACTGTGCCAGTCACAACTAGCATCTTTATAATCCATTTATCTTGAATAAGGTTGTCAAACAATGAATAACGGCATGATAAAATATCATTTACGACCGACACACACAGTGAAGGACCGAACGATCAAAGGTCTGATGGAAGGTACCAGGATAGTTACAACACCTTTGCACGTTCTGCAATGCAAAAATGTATATTATCTTTATTTAACCGCAAAACGATTAACTGGTGAAAGGACAGGGTTTTGTTCATGGTCAAAAAATAGACAGATTACCTAGTTTATTTCAAAACATATGACTTAAAATAGATGTCATAAACATAACCTCCATTATGAAATTAAATCATCTCAAGGCCTTGAGTCTGACACCAGAGACAAGTGACCCTTGTTTTTGCATTTTTAAGATGGTGTTACGACACCCATCAATCAATTCATAATTTATTTGCAAAAAATATATACTAGCTTAAGCCCCCGAGCCTATGACCTTCCTTGAGATTTAAGCTTTCTACGAATCTACCAAAGTTCATAAAAAACTGTTTATCTTGGACACCACAGGGACACCACAGACATCAGAGAAGCAAAACATCGGCATCGTAAGGGTATATATAGAATGATCAAAAATCGCCATTTTATCTTGACCAAGCGTGGTGATCCAATTTTCGTGTCTTCTCTGGATATTTTGCCTTGCAGCGCGACAGTAATTGGTTTCCAAGTCTATTGAAGTACAGTAAAGTTTATTATCTTCAAAAAACCGTGTGACAACAAAATAATAACCGCTTACAAATCATATCTAAGTGATATATTTTTGAAAAACCCTTAAACTTTGGACTATACGATTGAACTTCGATCTTAAATTATGTAGATTTATTAGTCATAATAGATTAACTAATTAGGTGTATGATAACAAACGTAGTCGTCTGGATTTAGTAATAATTGATTAGAATATTAGTGATCATCAACTTATATCTGAGGGTTGGTTCGAGGATTCAAGACTCCTCGAAGGAGGGAGAGAAAGGGCTTTGCCTAGCAGTGGAGCAGTATAGGGTAGGAAAAGACCATTAACCAAACAACCACACAAACCCGCCACACTAAATTATTCCGAACCACAAGACCACAACTATTCCTGAGAGCCAGAATGAACAATACCGTCCAGAAAAGCGCCGAGCGATGAAGCTCGACTAGTCTAGTAGTGATACAATAAAGGCTAGGCAAAAAACAACTATTTACATTAAACCATTGTCTTGAGTAGAGCAAATACCCGGAACTGTAAACGCAGTTGCTTCAGGCTGGGTCTGATGCTGTTCACAGATAAGATTATCATCCGTCTATTGGGGTTGTTATATGCGATTAATGTATGGTTGCAATATTTTTTTTGCATTAAGACAAAGGTCTTGGTACACTTGTTAAGTATTTGGAGTTTTTGCTTGTTCTTCTCTATAGAGATCAACCTTTTTGGAGCAATTACCTTCAACTTTCTTTCTGACTAACCGACCGACTCTTTGACAGTTCATAAGTGCCTGTTAATGGCCTGAGTGAAATAAATGCTTTGATTTAGATTTTGGCCTAGAGTGAAATCATTCGGGAGGCAATCGGAACCACTCCTAAGGGGGGAGAGGTTAAAGTTCTCTTCTGCCGCGTTGTAATTTATCCAGGCGAAAATAAGGTTATCATCCGCCAGGATAAAGAACAATTTTTGACAAAATAATGATGCGAAGTCATGCTAGTATATGACCTGTATAACATCACGCAATGTCCTACGCGAGCGGATCAGTAAGCAAACATTAACTGAAAATTAACAGTAACTGAGCGCGTGTGATAACCACGGTGACTTTTGACAAGACTAACATTTGTTCTCATTTAATTTAAATCTGACGTGTTCCTTGTGTTTTTTTTTTTGTTTACTGTCTTGGTACTGACAAATAAAAGTCAAACAACTCATTTCCGCCCTGTGATGACTAGCGGGCTACTTTAGCTCTTGTTGGCTGCTTCGGTAAGTGTCAGGTCCGATTCCCGTACTTAACAAATACTTATTTGCATTACCTACAGAAATTGGTTCCGCGTATGGTTGTTTGTGTATATGTTACCGGCCAAACCCGATTTCAGGACAAACTAGTTTTGCCTAGGCTAAACTAGTTCTTCCTTGCCTTGACTCAGGGCACCCCGATGCGGACAGGTTAGGTTAGAAGGCTACCCCGCCTTAGCCTTATTGATTATTTTTTTAAACCATCCGGAAATAGGAGGCTCCGTCGACCTATCTTAGACTAGTTTAACCTAGGTAAAACTAGTTTGTCCTGAAATCGGGTATGGGCGGTAACATATATAATAGTCATGAAGCAGCAAACCAGTGGCACAGTTTAACGATCCATACAGTTGTAAAACGAATGTACTTGCATAGAGCAACGGCGGGGATCTCGAGGGGAAGTGGGCGGCGCGGATCGCTGCCCGCGAGAGCGCGTAGTTGGCGGGCCAAACTCTGTGGGGCTAACGCATCCGTGTAAATCGCGAGCGAGTTTTCAAGAATCATTGAATAAACTAATTATAATGGTGCACACTTCTTGTTCTGTGTACGGATGTAGCTCGACAACGAGACACAATAAGGATTTAAGATTTCATAGATTTCCCCGTGACGCGAGGTAAGTTTATTCTTATAAATTCGTATTAAACAAGTGGGTACCTACTAATATTTATTTTGTATAAACTAATAATACCCGTCGTGTTTATAGTTACGTATATAATTATAGTAGGTACGAGTAAAGTTAAGTTATACACGTATTCGTATACGTTATATTATTACAATCGGAAAAACATTTCAATCGGCATCATTTATATTTCGTATTGTAGGTATATACGCTTTGCGAACGGGCTATCTCAGGCACTTGGACAGTTAGGTTATTTATTTATACAAAAGTAAAAAAAAACTAAAACCTGACTACGAAAAAACCCGGATAAAACAATAAGCAAAGGTACCTAACAGTCTGTTTCCAGGTTATGACCGTAGTCGCATGCCGCTGTGACCTGTCTTTTTTTCTTCTAAAGCTTGTATCTCGAAAACGGTGTGTCCTATCGCAAAAATAATGAAAAATTTGCCCCCCTTTATAAAACCGTCAGCCGCGTAATTCTCACATGTAGGTAATATTCAATTATGAAAAAAATAAAGTTTGTCTTTTTTGACAACCCTTGCACATTTGCACGCGGTAGCGTAAATACCTACACGGGCGGCGGTGTCGTCCGACATCAAAGGCGTTTTCCAACTGTATGGATCGTAAAACTGTGCCAGTGGAGTGCGTAGCATGTTTTTGTTCTAAATCAAAGTCACCAGATAACGAAGGGGTGGAGCTAAGCTTCGCCCGCTGTGATTGGTCGATGAATTTGACAACTGATTTTTTAGGGATTGCAAAAGGGTGATTAAAAAAATATCGATATCGATAATTATTCAAATTATTAGTTGTATAAGACCCGATTTTGTAATAAAACAGGGTTTTATAAAAATAAGGTTATATTAAAAAAGGTTTCGCAATCAAGCAGTAGCTTAAATCAATTAATAAAAAAATAATACACTTGATTATTTTATAATCAAGTGTATTATTTTTTAGGAATAGTTAAATAAAAAACGAAAAGATCTATTACCAAAAAACCTATTTTAAGGTTTTTTATTGTTTTTTCTTTTCGTTTCGTGTTATGTTTTACCGACTTCGGAAAATGGATGAATGAATAGGCTCAAAAGCTACTGGACCGATTTTAAAAATTATTTCACCATTCGAAAGCTACATTGTCAACGAGTAACATAGGCGATATAATATCACGCTATGTCCAATGGGAGCGAAGCAGTAACCAAAAACTTAATGTAACGTGGGTGAAACCGCGAGGAACAACTAGTGCTTACATAATAAAATCATCGGCCACATAAACTTTTTCAAGCTTTGCGAAAATATATAAAGTTACCTATACTGGTTAGCGGAACGCCCTCTGTTAGTTTACATACTGTTAAATCATACGAAACGATAGTATACAGGGTGGAAAGTTTTAATGGACCCTGAAAGAAAACTACCTTAAATCTTTGAGATAGATTATTTTACTTAAAGGAAACATTCATTTATTTTATAAAAGGACTAAATCTTTCTAAGAAACATGGTAAATTAAATTAGAGGAAAACCATGAAATTTCAACATTTCAAATCAAAGGACGACTTTAACTTTCGAAATTTTCGTTCAATTAAAATAAATTTCTAAAGATTTATGGTTTTCCTTTTATTTAAATAACCATGTTTGTTAGAGAGATTAAGTCCTTATGAAATGCCCTAACGTTTGACACCATTAAAATAGAAAGTGTAACTTTTTTGGAGTTTAACCGGTTCGATTCCCGGGAGTGGGAATGGGATTTTCGAAAATCTTTGAATGCAGTTTTATTTGTTGTAAAAAATAAAGGAATGTTTTCTTTAAGTAAAATAATCTATCTTAATGATTTAAGGTAGTTTTCTTCCAGGGCTCATTGAAACCTTTCACCCTGTATATAAAACAATTCTTACCAAAACAGGCAAAAATAGGGTCGGCGTTGCCGAACTAAACAAACGGCCTTTAAAACTTCAAAGCAATCAGCTGTAAAATGCCTTGAACAAATGACGCTATAATATTTTGGAAGCCAGTTTTCCCTGTTAGTGGCATTAACCCATTTCTCTTTAACTTCCGGAATATTTGGAAATCTAAAATGAAAACATTAAAACGAAACATTATTTTAATTTTACCATTAAAAATTATCGATAAAATAATTTATCTACTGTGTTTTGTGAAGTCACATCACTTCAGGACACAGTACGAAGTACTTACGAATAGAAAGGGATAGACTTATCTAATATTCTAGTGAAAGTAAAGGACTTTTTCAAAAGACATCAACGCGGTTTGACTTTTTTCGAAACCAACCAGTTTAGCTTGAGCTCTCTAATTACCAAAAATGTAGATAAATATAATCATATTTTACTTACCGATGAAAACTTATGCCATCTTTTTTATAACTAGATGTTTTAGAACATTTTCCGCACCATTTTATTGCACATGTACTCATTTTTGCTTCGGTTTTATACGATAAATGTATTTTTAGGTACCGAAATTAGGAAGTGTGCACAGATCCAACAACTGGTCAGTACTAAAAATTGCACTCATACCTGCGTCTCTTATAAGTGATATTCCATTTAAGTGTCGTGAGCCCGAATCACCCGTATGAGCGGTCAAGTGGTTGTATAGTCTTTGATAATAGTATTCCTTGTATGTTTTAGTATTGTGAATGTATATGTTTGTGAACGCATCAAAGACAGAAAAAACGTTAAAAAAATGATGAAACATTTATTTTTTGTGCTGATTCAGGCATAATAAATAAACGCATTGAAGACAGTACACTCAGTACATGTGCACTAGTAAACCAAGCCTAAAATGTACCTTATAATTGAATGACTAACACCACTTACAGTCAATAGAAAATGTTTCGCATTGCTATTCAAACAAAGTCCAGATTAGCTTGCACGTTGAAAGCGAAACAAACTTTGTTCATACAAAGCAACAAAGGAAACGCATTATTATCTTATCATTTCAAAACAAAAGAAATTAAAACGTTTGTAAGAGTTTGCTTAATTAACTATCGTATAGTCGTTTTGTGTCAATTTTTGGAATCCCTTAGAAATATCTTCGCTTCATTGTTTTGCGATTTTGACAATATGGTGGTTTCATCATAGTGTCAAAATAGCGTCACTTCGTTTTGATGATTATTTCGTGCTATTGTCATGATAAACAATTTTGTGATATACTTACTTCCTGACTTCTTTGGTTTCCAAATTACACAATAAACTTTGTAAGACCTACTTGTATGGTTTTTCTTTGTTTGTGATAATATTTGGAACTACCAGTAGTATTTTGTAATGTGTGTAACGATTTTGTATTTACATGATAGCTAGATTTTTAGGAATAGTATAGGACGTGTACTATTATATCGATACTATAGATAACCAAGGTTATAACTGAATAGGACTAAAACCACGGTACGAATGGTCTTCTGATACAGAAGAGACGCCTTTACGCTGGGATGGAACAATAGCAGGCTGGTATTATTAACTTAGGTACCTAATTGCATTGGTCTTGGGTACTATTTTTAGAGGTCAAAATGGAAGGCCCCCTGTCATACATCCCGGTAAGCATCGTAACTGCTTCTGTGTATGTTTACATATTTTTCGCTACCGTACAATGCATGGTAAGGGCCTGCAAAGACGATCGATATCGGCGGACAAAATGTCTGCAGCGCGCATTTATTAGTACTACAATAAGGTTGCACTTGTTTCTGAAACGATTCACCCACACCACAGACGATTGTTCCATGAACGGTTAGGCAACAGAATCTTTTAACCATAAACTTTTCACCCAAAGAACGTTTGGCCTATGAACTGTTCGCCATATCAGTAGTGAGTGACAGTTCGATATATCAGTAAATGTTTAACCAACAGAATCTTTTGACGGAGAACGTTTCGCCCATGAACTTTTTCCTATACAGCTGCCACCCAACGTTCTCTGGGTGAAAAACAAATGGTTGAAAGGTTCTGTTGCTCAACCGTTCATGGAACAATCGACTGTGGGTGAATCGTTTCAGAATCGTTGCACTTGATCCGTGCAATATCGCACCTCGCCTGGCTGGCGGACTGCAAACTTAATAACAGTAATGATAAGAGCGCATGGCGGACATTTTCTCCGCCATTGTCCCTCGTCTGCGCAGGCCCTAAGGGTCAGAAAGGACGTGTTGACTACCTACCTATAGATATATATGTACCTATATCCAACAGGCGTTACACAGGAGGGAGTTCCAAGGACGGGCTTTAAAGAGGACTTGTTGGTCCATCTATGGCTATGCTCTGCCGATGGTAAAGCGCCATCTATCGCACTGTATTGTAACTACATCTGATGTTTCTTGCATCGCACTATCAAAGTTTTGCGTAACATTTGCATTATAATCCGTACTAATATTATAAATGCGAAAGTAACTCTGTCTGTCTGTCTCTTCTTCACGCCTAAACCATTGAACCAAACGGGAACTAATAATCCACGCGGACTAAGTCGCGGGCAAAAGCTAGATTGTATAAAAATCCCGACAACAGGGGTCGGGTAGTAACCCACCAGACAACACGTTTGATTGGAGGCTCATTCTTTTCCAATGGAATAATGGAAAATGAGGAACTTTACACCTTGTTCCTCATATCGTTATGGTTTTTTGTGAGGGAGAAATTACATTCTCTAACCCTCCAGAATAGCCTGCAAATAAGCTCGGCTTCCACTTGCAGATTATAACATGAGCCTATCAGCAAATAAATTAAAAATATTTCTGACTTGGGCCTATCTGCCTGACCAACCTGACATAGTCCTTATATAAGTACTAGATAAATGGTTGTGGAATGTTTATAATAGTTACCGTGACCCTGGAACACCCAGGACGGGAGCAGTCATTTGATGATTTCCCACCCATTAAATTCAAAGAGATTTTGCATGAATTTATCTGCCAGATATTTTAATTAGAACTTATTAGAAGAATGTGAAACTGGTGCTCACTGTTTTTATTGAAAGATCTTGGTCATGCCTTAATTTTGACCCACTGGCACCACGCCATTATCGCCCGGGCACATTACTTAGGTTTTTCTCTGAATTTCGTAAAATCAATCTATACTTAGTTTAAAAATTGTTGAAGTGACAATGATGTGTATCAAAAAGCGTTTGTCGCCTTTATTTCTGTGTTCTATATCCTATATTTTCCTGGTCCTATCACTAATATCAGATCTATTATATTGCTGAAAAATACTGTGTAATATTAATATTTAAGGGGTTGATTAACCCAATGTGTATGAGAAAAGCATCTACTTAGTGTATTGTTGGTCCTGAACAAACACGCTAGAAGAGGATTCTACCCATGAAAACAAACAACTTTTATTATGGAACCAACTCTAAAATCGCGAAAAAAATATCAGCTGTTTCTAACAAAAGTTCAATGCCCTCCCTACCATAATGTATGAAACAGCCAATATTTTTTTCGAGATTCCATAAAAAAAGTTGTTTGTTTTCATGGGTAGAATCAGCTCCTAGCAGGTTGTGCAAGATCACAAAAATTCACTTAGTATAATTTTAAACAGAAAATACCCGGTAGTCAAAATAATTATTCCAATCCTCACATTACCCAATAACACTTTAAAAGTTTTATTAAGAGAAATAACAAATGTTACTGTAAATTAAGTGATATCACAATTAATGAGATAAAAATAATATGTTGTGTTAATTACACACGATTCATCACTGTCCTCCGTATCATTGAATTTGAAGGACAAAACATTATAATGAGTTTATCTAATCTAGCAGAGTATTTAAAACATGAATAATTAACTTTTTTTGATGGTGACAGAAATCTGGATCACTTTGAGTACTTATATTGAGATATATCAAAGAAACAATAGATTATAATAGGTTCTAAAACTGAATTTTAAAATCATTCCATTTAAGCCCCAAGATAATAACACTAATAATAGTAACTATTTAGTAATCTGTGATAATAGTCTTGTTTTTACGCCTAAATAGAATCTTATAAGTGACAACTTGTAATTGGCTTTATTTTCCACATTGCTTCATTCTACTTCTCTGTATAAGCTGTAAGTTTTCCTAAAATCAATAAAATAAAAATAAAATAGCATTGGGGCTGAAGTATGGCTACATAAACTTGTATATTCACTTTACACAAGTAAATATACATACAAGTTGTTAAATTTTACTTTTGTTTACACTACTAATCCTGTTTGGTGCATGCAAGAGATACTATTGAACCTGAGAATTATTTCCAGTGGAAACATAGAGCTATTTCATACTTACAGAAATACAGATTTGATCTGGTTTCCATGCAATCTTTTTGGAATTTATACCAACTGACACCCTAAGCTGTTGTTCTCACATCTCTAAGGCCCATACATCATTCTACCTCTATAGAACTTTTATGCTACTGTCAATGTTTTTTAAGATGAATCAGTACCATTAAACAATAACTAAAAATTTTAGTAAGTAAAACTAATAAGGCAATGCATCAGCAGTAATTACTAAGCAACCCATTGTAAAAACAACTATACTATAAAAATAAATAAATGCAATCAATTGTCATGTTTTTATTCAAAATAATTTACTAACTACCCTAAAATTTGTTGTTACAGAAAATATTTCAGAATTTAAAATATTCTACAAAAAACATTTTTCTATCAATTTCATTTCGAAACACAGTAAAACAGAGTTTTATTGGCTGTATGTAATCGAATACAATTAAGTAACTTACGTACAATAACATTAAACTTTATCATAAACTTTTTAGAAAGGAATACAGCAATGCGTAATAAATAATACGTAACATAAAAGAATCAGATTCTTGTAAGAAACACAGTTTTAACCGTTCGAAAAATAACTTTAAAGAACTTTGTTATTCCTTAAAAGAAGCAGAACATGTTCATAAAGTAATACAGCATTTTATTACTTACCGATTAACAGATCGCGAGCTACTGCAATACCAATACGCACCAAATTTAAATGATTACACTTCAACAAAATCCTATCTCTAGGATTCAGCGAATATTTTAAACAAAATATTACTGTGCTATCACGTTACACGACACTCGCGCACGGTTTAAATGCGTCTTGTATTTATTATTTTACAATAACAAACAATACAGCTGACCATGCAATGATGTTCAGTCACTGATAATGACAAATTGACAACTAAGGGTGCGTTCCTAAAAGGGTAAGAATTACACGGAGTAGTGTGAAAGTTACTCTAGAGCGTTCCGAAATGAGCCGAGTGAAACCGATGGTAACCGAACAGTTACTCGACAGCTACCCGAGCAGTATTTTGGAACGCTTTCGGTAGAGTAATTTTCGCACTGACAAGTGCGATTTCTCACCCTTGGCTGAGCGTCGTTAAAAATTACCTGACATATGTCAAAATCATATATGATGCTTCAACATTGGCATGTTGAAGTTTGATGTTGAAGAATGGATTTACTAAAGTAGAAACGAACAGGTAGTACTTATTTATTTGCAAAATATGCTTAAAAACACAATTTTCCTTCTTTGCAATAGAGATAAAAGGTTATGTTGACAGTGTCATCATACGATCCTAACCATCATGACCCTAACCCGTTCCAAAACAGTAAATCACTCTGTAGCGTTCAAAAACAGTATAGCCGTTCTCTTTCTTTCGTTGTTTCTATCTCTTTTTAATTTTCGAGTGAATTATTCGCACGTTTTGGAACGCACCCTAACTTGACAAGAAAACATAAAGGCAGCAGATGCAATTTGCGCATGCACCAATGTTGACGAATCAGGAAGTAGAAGTATTGTTTCCACCAATCACAACTTTACTCACTACTGACGTTAAGTAGAGTTGCAATAGGAAAATATGTAAGGTAGTTTATACACCATAGCAGTGGTAAATCTCCCTGCAAGAATCTTTGCAACTTTATTTTAGAAATTAAAACAAATAAAATGTTTAAATGATTTAGAAAACTACATTTAATCATCAAAACGCCGAAAACATATCAAGAGAAGCAAATATTTTCTTTAAGCTAAGCTATTAATCTTTATTTTCTTTTGACTATAACTCACAGCTACAGGGAATAATCAATTTATTATTATATCTAGAAGTCTAGAGGTAAAGGTTGACGAAGGGCAATCAAAAGAAAGAAAATAATAATATTTATTTATTATGAAATTATAAGAAAGGACCTCAATTATAATGTGCTTGTGCTTACATTATGTTTGAACTAAATAAAATTAAATTCTTTATCGAAAAAATTGGACAGACTTAATTTTTCATGAATTTATAATAAAAAGTTACACCCGTTATTTTTAGAATATTAGTATTTTTGTATTTACATTACATTCAATTCTATAATGTTTTCTGCTTACTTTGGAACGAGAACCTCGGATCGAAGAAATCTCGATTCATTTTCGTCCCAGTCTGTGTTTTTAATGACCGTTAATGTGCGAGTTTTACTAGAATATTAAGTACCCCATTGCCATAACATTTACTTGGTAATATTATTATGTATTTGATTGAATTTTGCCTTTGCTTTGTAATGCTTACTATTTGAAATAATATTAATACTGGGCTTATTCGTATTGGTATTTTAAAACTCCCGCATTTTGATTCTCACGCCCAGTTTGACGTCATGCTACGGGGTTCTCGTATGAACCGTACCGCACCCTATTTCGTGCCATTACAAAGGTCGCAAGTCCAACAAACTCATACGCTAGTAGATCTTCCACAGTATACGGACGGCTCTATTTTGTATGGCAAAATTTTAGTGATTATTTTTTATCAACAGATGGCGTTGTTGGATCAAACTACACTAGCGCAGTGAACACCAATCACGTTCTAGGAACTTTGACGCAATTTGCAAATGGCCGTGAAAAGGACTGAACTCGAGAATCGAGGGTGTATGAAAGGCTAATGGTGGATTGTACCGTGATAAAAACTTGTGTATAATTCTATATTCAGTGTGGTGCTGTGTAAGAAACAAAATGTGCCAAAAAGTGAGAATCCAGTCTTAATGTTCGTATAGGACGCGCCCGAAAACCGCTGGAGCGACGATCGAAGGGACATTGCTGACAGAAGGGTAAAATCCTGCTATCATTTTTGCTTATTCGTACAAATTTTCTTTGCTTTTGATCTGTGTTCTCGATGCGCAATAGTAATGTCGTTATTTGGTGTGTTTATTAGTTGGAAATTGTAGACCAAAGTCGTTATTCGAATAGGGTGTATGCGCGTAGCTTCGCCGGTGTAAAACTGCTCGTGAATCGCGCATTAGCGGTGATAAGTGAGTGTTATAGGGTTTATAGTGTCACGTACGCCGCCTGTAGAGCGCTAGGACTCCGGTAAATGTTACCGGATGAAAGAATATCGAACATTTATTGGGAAAAGTGGGGTGTGTACATAGTTATAGGTATGTATGAGAGGCCATGTAGAGCCACAGCCCTGTTGCTAGACGAAACGACATCGATTCGCACTATAATCCGCCTTTTAGGCTTTTTACCATAGATTACCGCCAATATGCCGTTATTTAAGTGTTACAATCGCGATCCATGAATATTTTTTATGTATTTTGGGTTTTTTCGATGAACTTAGTCTATAGATAAGACTGTTTTCTTACCAATACCTAATATAATAATTAATTTTAATCGGTCGAATCTCATGAGTGTTTCGAATTCGGTAGTAACATACTTTTGTATCTTTTTGCATATTTTTGCCGATAAGTTGCGATCTATAGATGATAACCAGTTTTCCAGTGTACTCTTCATAAATAAGTAGTCTGGTCAGTGGGTAGTCTTACTTGATTACAACGCAACGCGATTACACTGAATTAATAAACTAAGTGTATACTGGTGTGAATAATCAATGGTACCACACCCAATGAGTCTAGTGACCTGTGTTCTGCCATGTAATTTAAAAACAAAACTAGTACTCTATGCCTATGGGAGAGGTTAGACCTCGGGAGAAAAAAAAAAAAAAAAAAAGAGGTTAGACCTGTGATCTACTTCCTGTCAAAATTTATTATGTTTTACAAAACTGATGTTAAAAACATGCTATCCAATATATTGTCATCATAACCTAACTATAGACATTAAAAAGGAAAATTATGAATGCTAGGTATAAAAATTTACCACATTCAACCAGCTAATCAACCTTCATGGTTACTTACACTTTTAAAACCAAGGCACCTGTTCACCAACCTAGCAAATGACATCTGTTGGTATCTGGAAATGTTACGGCCTTTCCACACTGATGTTTTTACAGCTGCTGAATCTACCAATTTACTTTCTCAGTTGCACTAGTCATGGGTATTTCCAAATATAATTCTGATACTTAAAACTTTATGATTATTTGCGTGTGCTTTTTATTTTATTTACTGTCTAAAAGTACTTATTTTGTGAATGTTTTAACATAAACATCCATATATTGGCAACACCTGGATCATTGACTCATTATTTCTTCCTCATTGATATAATAAAGTTGTATTTTCCTCACATATATGACTAAAGTCGCAAAGTCCCTTTATGATTTGCTGTGTGTATTATATGCATTACCTTTCAGCCCTTGTCCTGTTGCTAGGGGTGTTGACACAACTTTCTATTTCCATAGAAATGTTTTAGTCTCATGCATTTATTCTTTCTCTTCAAATGCCCATAATCATCCCATTATCACAAGAGAACAAATATCTAAACAGTATAAAATATCAACAGCACAATAACAAAACTAATTTCTAAAAAGAAACAAGCAAGTCATGAATTTTTACATAAATTTCTAATTTCTTTTTACTGTACTGATATGCTTATAAACATGTAGCATTATAGAACAGAAATATGATTGTATGTGCAAGTACATTCATGCATTCAATCATTTATTAATAATCTTAAGATTTTAAATCCCTTATCACATGATTAGCTACATTTAACCAATTTATTTTATGTTATTTTTAATTCTTTGGGAACGACAAGCAATTAGGAATAGCATTATACATAGTTAACATAAATCCTTTTTGTGTATTATAGGTAACTGTGCCTGTAAACAGGTATAAATCATGAGTGGTTTGATTGCCAATACTTTAATCAAATAAAGAAATTTTAATCAAGAATTTTATGTCCATAAACAATTGTGCATTTAATTTAAATTATATAGGTAGTTGGTGGGAAATCTTATCTTATTCTAACAAATTGTACTCCACAATCATAAATATGTTACATAAATGCAAAACTTTAAATGTGCTGGTCTTGTGAAATAACAATATTCAATAATTGTTAGAAAAGAACTTTTTCCCACATAGGTTGGAACTTGCTATTTTCTATAAATTAATAATCAATACTTAATGGAGTTCCCTTTTGAATTATACATAGTTAAATTAACATTTACCCTTGTGACTATTGCTATATGAGTTACCAAGTTAAATAGAAAGTGTTTTAGTAATCCTAAATAATGTGTAGTGAAAGTTTTATGTGCTGTTCCTGCTAAAATAATAGCCCAACTTGTTGACTAAAGGGGTCCTAGATATAATAAGTTCCATTCTTTTTCTCTAAACTTAAACTTTTAGTTTTGACTCCTATTTTTTTTATCCAAACATCTTATTTGGCTGTTGTGCTTTTATTGTTGGATAGTAACATAATAATGACATGTTAGATATAAAAACTTGAATTTAATCTTTGGAACACACATGATTTGAGGTACAATATGAAGACAATAGCAGCTAACAGCCGGCTGTCACTTGGTTTGGAAAGGTTAAGACAGTGGGTAGCACTTTCAGCAGCACTAAGTTCTAACTTCAATTTGCTAAGTATAATGTCCTATTCATTGTTTTTTGCAATTAACCTCTAGTATAGAATAGGCTTAGATATAGGTAGGTACATATGGTTTACATAGTAATTAGGCCATTTTCCTTTTGATAGGAAGTCACTGAATTCGCTCCAGGTAAGTGTCAGTGTGTCATAATTTTGTGTTTTAAATTTGTGTACCTATGTATTTAATTGCATTTATACTTTTTATGTTATTTATGTTTACAGTGACTGTTGTTGTTTGTAGATAGAATGTTGTCAAAATTTTGATTATTGTAAAGCTGTGAATTTATAATTTGAACTCAGTGTATTTATAAAATAGTACTGTTTTGTGAAATATCCACCAAAACTGTATATCTGGTCTACTATTTCATGGACTATTGGTCTATCAACTAATATCTTAATATATTTTTTTTAACTATCTGGTTAGTTTAGGCTCACAGGATTATTTCTAGGTACTGTAGATTCCCTGAACATGTGATATAAATATTTTGCAGATGGAGTGAGTTTCAGTTGAGTGTCGAGCATTGGTATTTGTCAGACACTGCATTGGTCGAGCATAATGACAACACTTTTTTGTAAGCTTATTGTCTGATCTTACTAATAAAATGTTTCTATCCCTTTGGTATCTTCAGCTTTGAACTCACTGCACCTAAAATTATCAGGGACTGGCTGTCCCTGCGGACACCCGCATTTTTCGTTACTGCTCCGCTCCCGTGGGTCGTAGCGTGATGGTATATAGCCTATAGCATTCCTCGATAAATGGGCTATCTAACACTGAAAGAATTTTTCAAATCAAACTAGTAGTTCCAGAAATTACCCCCTACATACAAACTTACAAACCTACAAACTTACAAATTTTACCCTCTTTATAATATTATCAGAGATAAAACACATAAGCGAACTGTTGGTAGATACATAATAATATCTGCTTTTGATGACTACTATTAAACATTCAAACACACGTGATTTGAGACACAATAGCACTGCGACAGCCGGCTGTCGCTTAGTCGTCTAAGGTTAATTAGTGTCTCTTGAATTTAATTTGTGTAATTTTATGTAAAATAATTCAATCTGCAGTCTGGTTTAACTCTGTGAAAGGGTCATATAAAAGTCAAATGATAACACAGTTCTTATCACATTTTCTAGTTCAAAGGTACCATAATTAAAATTGAATTAATCATTAACTTTTCTTAAATAATTGTTGTGTTCGTTCAACCTTGGTTTCTTGAAGAGTTGAAGATAGGTGATTCGTTTATTTTAAAATGAAGACATTTGAATAGGAAGTAAATTAAACTAAGTACCTAAGTATAGTGCTTGGTTATATGTATTATGTTAGCGGGAATAATGTTTAATCTTACCATTTACATAATTAGTACTGTAGACCTTTTCTTTTCCTATTGTGTTTTACTACTTATAATGATAAATAAGTGCTCATAATCAATTACAAATTCATATTTATAAAAACCGTACTTAAAAGATCTCGGATAAAAATTATAAAAATTGTTCTGAAAGAACTAGGTACTTATAATTGTAAATATTATTTTATTAACATCAATGAATAGAACATTCCAAAGATCAAAATAATTAGTAATTGCCAAACAACCTTGCTTATTTACTAGAATAAAAGGTGCAATACATAATAAATCATATTTAGTATGAATACATAAGTATTTATGTAGCGTGTTGTGTGACCTTTAGGCAAGAAAAAAATATTAATTTATTATAATTACCCACCTATATGAGATTTATGATTCTGGCATAATTACTTGCTCTATTGCTAATAGTTTTCCATTTTGTGAACAATCATGGCAAAATTATTGTGGATATTGCTCCCTGAAAATGGAGGTTTATTGGGAGACATGGATAGTCTTTTGCTGTCACATGTCTTTCAAGTATAACAATAAGGATATAATATAACATTAGCCTTTTGAACTTAATACTGGTTGAGGATATGTCCACAAAGCATCGTCATCATCTCCCTAGCCTGTTCCCAACTACGTTGGGGTCGGCTTCCAGCCTAACCGAATTCAGCTGGATACCAGTGTTTTACGTGAAGCGACTGCCTATCAGACCTCCACAACCCAGTAACTGGGCGACACAATACCCTTTGGTTAGACTGGTCAGACTTTCTGGCTGACCCGTAACGACTGTCAAAGTTCTAAGAACCGGGACCAACGGCTTTACGTGCTTTCCGAGGCACGGGATGTCAGTGATGTCCAAGATAAACTTATGAGTTGAAAAAGTCACATTGGTACTTGCCCGGACTCGAACTCGTAACCTCTTACACGAGAGGCGGGCGCCTTATCCACTGGGCCATCACGACATTTTGACTATGTCCACAAAGCATGGCTGATGTGAGGAGTAAAGGCCCAATCCGCCTTATTATAAAACAAGGTTTTTCTCTAAGCCAGGTTTAAACCATTGAGCCAGGTTTTGTAATTTGAATCTTATTCTGACACGATCAGGATTCGAAATACAAAACCTAGCTCAATGGTTTAAACCTGGTTTAGAGAAAAACCTTGTTTTGTAATAAGGCGGAATGTGTTTAAGTATAGCTGTTGATTTTACACCTGTATAAATAAATAGTGTTAACTTCAATATACTAGATAAGATGTTAAACTTGATGGTTCTGATGATCCCTTACACTTTCTCTTAATGAACCATACATAAAACTAAATAACAGATTGCCTAGAAAAGTCAATGTTAAAACAAAACAACACTATCTTGATAAATACAGTGAAATTGCAAACATAATTAAGTATGAAACGCAAGCTTATTATGTATGTTGGTAAATAATTCAATTATATACCAACTTCCTACTTAGCAGCTAATTGCTTCTTGTTCACTATATGTTTTACTAAATTCATTCCGGTCTGAGCACACGGTAAAATGCTTGAGGATTTTTAAATTAACAATTGATAATTAAGTCACAAAAATATAGTTGTTTATTGCAAGTTAATAAATGCCGCGTGGAGTTACTACTATTGTGAATTAGTTTTTTAATAATAGAATACGAAAGCAACTCTATCTGTTTTTTACGCATAACATAGAAAGAATTTTGATGTAATTCAGAAAGGACATAAGCTACTTTTAACCTTCGACGACCAAGCGACAGCCGGCTATTGCGCTGCTATTGTGTCTTGAATCACATTAGTTCGAAGGTTTAAGTCCTACGTGTATAAATAATTAAATAGATATCCAGGTATAACTAACACACGGTCTTCCTGATCCCAAGCGACAACTGATAAACATAATATAACTAGCTTCTGCCCGCGACTTCGTCCGCGTAAATTTTTCCTGAATTTTCTTAGCTATAAACCTCACGGAGCCCGAGACCTTTCCAACGAATGCAAAACCGTGGAAATCGGTTCGTGCGTTCTGGAGTTATAGCGTCAGGAAGGAAAACCCGACTTATTTTTATATAGTAGATTATCGACCAATATATCGACTAAATTGTCTTGCTACTTAAAAAACCTGTTATTGAAAATGGCCGTTGATCTAAAAGCAGGACAGTTACAGTAGGTATATACTTGATCTAGATTTTGACAGCGACTATCAATGATTTGAATTAGGTTATGTATGATAGATATTTGACATAATTATGATCGAATACTCAAACTCAAATCTGTTGCAGTCTTTGTCACTCTAAAGGGATAAAGGGGGGACAGCAACAGATTTGAGAGCGTCTTAAAAATAATTGATATTTGAGTATTCCAATCTTATGTCAACGTTCTATCTCCAGTAGCCAAATGTTACGGATAGTTTTTCGGAAATTGTCATTCTTTCTTCTGAATGAATTAGTCCATTCTAGAAGCACTTATTCACGTAACATGTACGTACAAAGATACAAAGTGCAGAATCATTCTTATCATGAGAAAATAACATACTAAACATATAATTTTGGTCATTACACTATATTACGTATCAAATGACCCGCTTGTTAGTTTTCCTTTTATTAACGTGAGTCGGTATTCTGTGCCTGTTTTCCGTGATTTGGGTCGTTTGAAAACCTTTATTCCTAAAGGGAAAAATTACTAAAAATCTTCTAACATTCTATACTGTGGATCGTATTCCCTTGGTCCTTGTTTAAGAAGCATACCTTATTTATTACATGCTATGGCTTTATTGAGGAAATGATATAAGGACTTGTTAAATTAACTTTCTTTTTAAAAATGAAATATAAACCAACTAGCTTCTGCCCGCGGCTTCGCTCGCGTTAGAAAGAGACAAAAAGTAGCCTGTGTTACTCTCCATCCCTTCAACTATCTCCACTTAAAAAATCACGTCAATCCGTCGCTCCGTTTTGCCGTGAAAGAAAGACAAACAGACAGACAGACACACTTTCCCATTTATAATATTAGTATGGATTCAAGGTCGATATAAATAGACGTTACTTAGCATATACTTTGGCATAAATATGTGCCGTCGCAGTTTTACAGTTTAGCGACAAGGACAGTAATACAAAACACCTGCTAAGTAAGTTTTAATAAATTACTGTAGTTTTGTAGCAAACAGCAAAAACCTCCACAAAAAAAACAGGCGTCAAAATAACACACTTTTATTTTATTTAAAAAGTTTAAAAAGTTGAATCCTATTTGCACTAAACCTAACTTGCACGACTTGCACTTTACAAAATTCTTTCCGCCATCTTTGTTTATACACTAAAGTACTTCTCCCACTTGTCAGCTTTTGCTAGGAAGTCCTCCTAAGTACGTGCTTCCAACGTGGCATTCAGTTTCCTGGGAATATCGAGCCACGTCTGTCGGTAACAGCTTACAATTTCCTGCCAGAAAACTCGCGGTAGTTTTCTTTTCCACCTTCGTATCGATCGTCGAGCTCGCCTGTCGCTTATGTTGCTACGAGGTTGCAATAAATTTTACATGTAGCTAGCCACTTACGTTATAAGAACGCTAGTTTTGAACCAACCTACCAAAGCCCGACCTTGCCACGTCAACGTTTGAAAAGGTATAGAAAATCACCGACTGACGGCCAGATTCTGTTGAAATTCAAATCCAAAATGGCGGTAGTCAGTGTATAAATAAAATGGAAGTAGCCGTTTGTTATTTAAGAACACTGGAACCCCATTTGCTTATTTATATGCCTTTTCAACGTAAACAGGTGGTTCGAGGTGTTCCGGCTGATCTCGGAAACGTATGGACAGGTTACAAATGCGCCTAGATTGTTCTAGATGTTGAGAATTTGGAAAATAAATAAACCTTATCAAAGTTTCTGAGATTTACTTCACGTGAGATTTTTGATCTCTGTAGAAACAATACATTTCTATGGATACAATGATTTCTGGAAAACGATACATAAAGATTTCAGCGAAAAATTGCGTAATCTTGATTTTCCTTTAAAATTATGCCATGCGTCTTAAAGTTATATTTTAACCATTCAGTATACATACATAACAGAAGCGAGACGCCCCAGACAGGTAAAACATCTCCATAGTATTTACCTGGCGAAATAAATAAGAATTGTTAACCAAATCACTGATTTGGTTAACAATTCTTATTCTGAAACTGTAACGTTATAATAGTGTTTATTTGTTGATCGAACTTAATGTTACGTAAGGATATAACACGTTGAATAACACTAAGTTGTTACAGCGAAAACACATTTAATATATTGCACTTTTGTAGTGTGGATGACTAATTTTATTTTGTTTTCTTGGATGCATCTTTGGCTATGTATTTTGCATGACTTGTTCATTCTGCAAACAAGTCCCAATAAATTTGTTCTGTGACTCATCGAGAGATTTGTCGTTTTCCACTTAGTATTAGGTGTACCTCTTTTGCCCGTATATCTTGGTTTTCTTCATCTGTAGCATAAGGGCCATATTTTAATTAGGATTCCAGGTTGCACAACTTGGTGGTGCCACCATAAAACAGTATGGCGGATGTCCCACTTGTTGGTGCTAACAGTGGCGTAGTACACCAAGAATTGCATACATTTTTGTTAGTGGCGCCACCAGAGTTGTGCAACATGGTGTATGATATATGTAGCTATAATATATTTTAACTTAAAGTGTGTGACTTCACCTTTTCTCCTTTCTCCAGACCAATAATGAAAGAAATTCAACAAAAAAAAAACACACACAAATATTTTCCTCAGACATTCAACTCTTAGATCAAGTAACAATGATTCAAAACAGGTGCATTATCGCATTGTATGGGTTTGTATGGATGCTTATGAATGGCCCTATTGTTCCCATTATGGGACAGGTGGAATTAGATGTTAATAATTCTCTATTTTGTGCGAGGTGTAGGCTCGTTATAATATTGATTGAGAATATTTTGAGTTGGTGATCAATTATTATCCTTTTGGAAATTATTTTTGAGAGGATCCTGTACGACTGAATGAAAAATATCACCCTTTTAGGATCACTTGTGTTTTGCCGATGTTTACCTTGTTCAGGCGATTCCATTATTCATATTTGTGCTAAAATGACGTTGCATTCCTTAATAAATTTTGGATTCATTAATTAATGTCTAAATAAATTGTTGCTTTGCTTTCGAAGGATCAAAAGATCCTTGTGATGAATATTCGCGAGAACATTCATCACAACATATTGTAGCTACCAGACTTCTGACCAATGACGACCTTAACCCCATATTACTTCAATGTGCGTCAAAACTTTTTCAAACCCGACAAAAAACCGTCAGATTTAATCGATTTGCGTGTACAGATAAAAAAATGGTGACAAACACTATAACTGAGACCTTTAAAACAAACAAACAACATGGTTGACAGTGGAACTTACCCAATTGGTTAACAAAAAGAATAAAGAATACGTCACGGATAATTAGTGTCTCTTAAAATACATATGTACTCAGTTTACCTCGCGGGTTTAACTGCGTTGTGTCTTTGCTTACTGTTTTGGTCCCATAACTACAAAAAACGTTATGATAGAATAAACCTTCCGTATATTCGGCTTAATAATCGTCGTCGACTCGTCGACGGCGATTACTCGTTAGTCACGTCGTTACTGGTTAGCCAGAAACTCTGACCAGTCTAACCAAGAGGTATCGTGTCGCCCAGTTACTGGGTTGTGGTTGTGGAGGTCAGATAGGCAGTCGCTCCTCGTAAAACACCGGTATCCAGCTGAATCCGGTTAGGCTGGCAGCCGACCCTAACACGGTTGGGAAAAGGCTAGGGAGATGATGATGATATTCGGCTTAATAATATTAATGTGTTCTAACAATTTTCAGCATTATCACATAAGTACAGATTCAGATCCAATAACCTCATTACATTCGCAAAGCAAATATCCTTAATTGTCCACATAATACATCATTACGCCAAAAATATATTGAACGAATTTTTCGTACAAAATCTGAAGCACCGAGTAAATCCTTCGTTAACCTAATTGTTCAGAAACGGTCGATCAGAGCTGCCCTACAAAACTGTACAGACAGACGTACCTTAAGAGTGAGGCTACAGTAGGCAGCGAATTGCGACTGGAAGAGAGAAATGAGATAACAACATGGTATGGCGACGACGTCAAAAGCAAAAATCTACCGTATAAAATAACGTATAGCGTAAAAATTTCGCTAAAGCATTGAGCCAATGCAGTGATTACAGTAATGTTGATATCGCAAAAAGTAATCAAAGATCGCCAGAAAAATTTGATGAACGGTGTAGCCACAGCCCTCATTTATTTGCTTTAATCGCTAATGTCGCACTCGCAAGTCGCGTAGCGAACTAATGTAACATCAGCCAAACCGGGAGCTCGAACCCGTAATGTCGATATACTCCGTAGATACGGTGCGGTGTTACGCGGCTGGATCAACTAGTGGGTCGTTAACTTGCACCTGCCTCGTTCAACAGGCCACTGGCATCGGCCGGATTCAACCAATATGGTTGGCCATTGTAACTGCTTTTCTTCCTGCGCTGTTTCGTAATATGGCTAGAACTGGTGTCGGTGTTTTGGTGCATTTAACAGGTTGTAGACTAGTGTAACAATATAATTTCGTTGCCCGGTTCAAGACAGTTCCAGTTCGGTCTCCGGTACTCCTCGATAGTTTTCTGGTGGAGCGTTGGCAATAGTTTGGCGGGATTATACGTATCAAGTATATTTTCTGCCCACGGCGATGACATTGTGATTGACGGAAATGCCAAACCCAATAAGCATTAGTTATTCCTGACTTATATTGTCTACGTTTTATTGTATGTTGAGCAGGCGACAGAAGCTCGTATGATTATAAAAGTATGAGATAACTAGGAAAGGACACTAACAGGAAGTCATACGAATTAGACGATTTACCAAGAAAACTTATTAAGCAATCACGGCAGCTGCAATCAGCCCAAGAATTACATTGACAAGTTTATTTTTTGCCACAGTATGCCCATTAATTATTGTTTAGATCGTTGACGTATAAGCAAAAGAAGTAATTATTCATTCTACACAATATTCTCATGATCATCCGTTTGTTTTCCAATCTGTCGAATGTGTCACTCAGTGCAGTGACAATTCGATAATGTTTTGATTCAAACAATAACAGATTCGGTGTTATAAGTAGGCGAAGCCCCTGTTAACCTAATTGATGAAATCCGGTCGATATGCCGGGTGCCCTATTGAACGCGTGACGGGCCTAACGGGCTTGTAACATCGGTTTTTTGAACTGTCAGTAACAGAAGTGGAAACTGGCTAACATAAGTAAGGTACACGGTATTTGGAATTCCAAAATTTTCGGTACTTATGTTTGGGATTTCACCGGGTATTTAGAAATGTCGGCCAATACTCCGATTGGCATTCTGTTAACAATAATGTGAATTACAGTTTTTTGAGAGAGGTGATTAGAATTTTTGGAATATTCCCGTTTGAGCACAAATATTAAGCAATTAAAGTTGAAATTTGGTGCTCAATGCATAGGTGCTCAAACGGCGAGTGGTTAAAATTATGCTCCTGTGGTTGCAGGTATTCGTTATGTTTCGATGGCTGCTCATAAAAACATGGGTACAAAAAATAGGACACACATGTGAAAGGAATATGTTATCGTTATGTTCTGCCATTTTCTAATGTATTTAATACAAACTGCTGGTCGATTGTTTCAAATATCTTTTGAATGTAATCTAATCTTATCAATTATCAGTGGTTGTGGCATGTTTTATACCTTCGCCTTTCTTCGTTGTCATGGCGTAACCAAAATTTTTAACCATTTTTTCTTAAGCCTGGTTTACGTTTTCCAACTGACTGAGATTGATTTTATTAATAAGCTTGGATGCATCTCAATAACGTTTCTAGTTATATATTTTCTTTGATCAGATTCCGTCAAACGTAATCCTCAGGCGTCTTTTACCCATAACAATCTTCTGCACCAAGAGCTATAACAAAGAGTTTTTACTAAATAAAACAACAATAACAACAATCGGTAGTATTACGCTACGCCTGCACAATCGATTAAAACGATTGCAATCGATATTTGAGACAGAGGAAATGCTAAATGATACTCATTCCGATAACAATTGAAATTCCATGACTCAATTATTCCAAGTAACGTGAAACTCTGATATAGTTTTTTATAAACACTGTCAGCTATTTACAATCACCGATTTGATTAATATTTAGGTCAGTCTGGATTGTGGTTCTAGATTTTTTTATTATATACGGCTAATAACCTATCGATCGAAACGATAGATTAGGTTACTGCTACTAGAGATAGATATTTGACAACAACTCCATCAGCAAGATGTCAAAATTCTAAAAAGTTGCCAATTCCTCCGAAGTATAAAATATTGAGCTTGGCCATAAGATGACGAAAAGTAGAAGTTAAATACCAGCTAATTAGCTCCACAAATAATATAGGTAGGTATGAGTGTGCACGTTATGTCTTGCCTACATAGGATAAACACCGAAACATTTGTTAAAGTCACTACCAATTTCAGAAGTGGTAGAAATACAAAATGCCAGTTCTCACGCGACGCTACTTTAGACAACTCACGAAGTTTTAAGTGTCAGTTGGAGTGAACAGGTTATTATGGTGCACGAAGGTTGTAGCTGTCAACTGGATGTGATCCAACCTCATTACTAACTGTCATTGGAGCTCTGATTTCTAATTGGACAAAAATAAACCAAGTGGACGTAGCTTTCGGATTGGTTTGCTTGCTAATGTCAACCTCAATAACGACCATGTTAATCCCAATTGGTCTTTAGTTTAATTGCTAGGGTCATCAGTTAAGTGAGGGTTCATTACAAACTAGGGTTTAAACTACCCCCAATTGATAAATTGAGTTATCAAAGTTCTTGCTACTTGAATGAGAGTGATAAACTATTAATGTAGTCATAAATTTAATGCTTCTATTTGATACGTTTGATCTAGTTCACTGTATTGATCACATTAAAGTGTCGTTTCTAGAACCCTTAACCAGCGTATTGCTAAATTATTAAATTCTTCTACAAAAACATTTCCCTAGTGTGCTAGAATTTTTTGAACTATTTTATCGGAGACATTGAAACGCCCAATACAAATCTGCTATCAATCTCCGCGTCTCCCACGCTCTATCAATCTATCTATAACGTTTGGATGCTGCAGGACCATCCTCTAATCTGATCGCCCCCTTATCTGGGTCAGCCAGCTTAATCCTGTTATCTGTTGTCTTTCTAATTTTGAATCTGTTCCGGATTTTGTGCGGTTGGGATATCAATAATGGAGCGTCGGATGGGATTTTATTTTATGTGGATGTTTGGTCCTGCTCTAGTTTGTAGTACTTGTTTAATTTGAAAGTGTCTGTCTTGTGGTTACGTTTGCTCTGATATCTCTTGGGCATGTGTCATCCCTTATCATATCTTGGTGACTTTTAGATTGATTGACAGATATTATTGAGAAGTTTGGGGTTGCTGTCAATTAATAAATTTTGATACACCTGGATGATAAAATCCTCACAATAAAATTAAACGTAATAGGTATCCATTATTCCAATAGAAAATATTTGTTTGTTCGCCGTTAAGGTAAAACATAACTGTGCTGAATGTAATTATCTTAACATCTTGCATGCTATGTGTGTATACTTATGTTTAACAAATAAATGATTCTTATTCTTATGATTTTTGGAAAATGTTGCTTCTCATAAGGTGTTTTTCGTTATCTTGGAAAATGTATTAATTCTTTAAAATTTTAGCTGGCATTGAACTACGAATGACAATATCGAAGGAGATTTCATATACCTGACAGTTTGTCTAAATAATTAGCGTACGGTCGACAATATGTCCAATACGCAAATCGAGTTATTCTGTAACTAGTTTTGCTCATTTCCTTCGATGCCCATTTACAATGGAAATGTTTAGAAAGTAGCTTCACGCACTAACAAATACGCTCAATGTCAAGTAAGACAGTAATTGTATATCAGCATAACATCAAAGAGGCGTAAACACTTTTTGCCATATTGCGTCATAGACAAGATCTCATGTTAAGTTGACAGTTAAGAGGGCGACCATGTCAGAGTGGTTCAAACCTTGGGATCTCGCATATTTCTTTTGCCAGGGATGGCGATTGTCATCATTATCACAGTCTATTGGTAAACCTAGACCTTCGTCAAAGAGAGGCATTATGGTCTTGGACAGCTCACATCGAGATGCCGATAATGAGGGTTCATTTGTCTTCAACCTGCTATTGCAAAATTAGATAGATATGGGATCTTTATACATTTAGGGGCGGTTATATTTTTCATACACTGAGGCACGCTTAAGCCTGAGGCTACAGTAGGCAGCGATTTGCAATGCAATTGGGAGAGCGAAACAAATTATTGAGAGGAAACATGGTTTGGCGAAATTAGAAGCGAAAATCTTTCTCAACTATTTCGCTCGACAGTCATTGATCAGTTTCGTCGACGTTAGCCGACTTTGCTGACCACTTACAACTAAACTTATTTAACACATGCTTCCCTAATCTATAAACTTAATCCTTTTAGCTTCCATTAATTTGCCCACATACATAACTGCATTCGAGTCAACAACCTCAACACGAATAACGAATAGTTACATGCGCACGCCTTCCATTTCAGTTGCGTTTCCTGCCCGAGCGTTGATTGCTTAAATAACTCCGTTAAAACCGTTGTTTACGCGCAACGTTGCACGGTCTACTGGGCTAGTTAATCTTAAGATGTGCGCAATATCGGATATTGTGGAGTTAATTAGGTAAGGTGCTGATTGATGCATGTATTGGTTAATTGTGACGGAATTGCTGTGACGACCTTTGGCTTATGTTGTCTCAGGGGCTTTGTGCTTGATGCCGATTTTGAATTGTGGCTAAAATGGTCCGTTTTATTACAATAACTAGTAAGTTAATTAATTAATTTATTTACACTTTATGTAAAGGTGCAAAAAGGATATGCCCTAGGCTTTCTCTGTCAGTGCAATCATGGGTAGCGATATTTATTTTTCTAGTTTGTGTCACTGCAGTTGCTGACACACTGTCCTATGGCATTGTACTCTTTCTAATTCTAATTCTCTTTTTAATCTGCCACGGATGTCTAAGTTGTTCTAAGTTTCTTTGGCGACCATGTTCGCCAATCAGCAGTGGTATTAGAGCTAAGTGCGAGGTGCCCTGGCGCAGTCTTAGAAACCATTTGGACTTGACACACCCATGATAAATTTAAATCGACTAATATTTATCGATTACCTACTTAAGATAATTTTATCTATTAAAGATATGATTAACCTGTTATCTATGACAATTTGACAGGACGCTAATCAATTAATGTTTTGTTAAATTGTTTTTATCAATTTGTTTGTATTCTTTGCATAGATAGAAGTTTTTAATCGGCTACCGATTATGAAACACTTCATAGGTAATTTAATTGTATTTATTAAGTAACATGCATACCTGTTCCTGGACGTTAATAAAAATAGCTAAAGCAAAACTAGTTTTGACAGGTGAATGTCTAGACTAGAATATTTAATATAGAATTTCAATAATCTTATAATGGAGTACCTGTTTAAAAAATAATATATTGCACTCACATACCTACATCCCAATACTGGTTTGGGGCTTAAATCGGTTACCTAAGACTTCATGATTCCAAAAACATTTATTTTTTCATTAATCAGGTTTTGCTATGGTCGGTTGTCAAACGTCTACGAATGACAACGGCTTTTCTTGTTTTACGAAGCATGGGGTATGGCATCGACAACTTACTTGTCTTGGAATGTACTGAAAAAATCAAGAAAAAACCCAATAACACTTAATCGATCCCAGAGTCGTATCTATGACCACGGTCAGCTGTCGTGCTTGCGATTACAAAGTCTGTATGAAATTTTAAGAGTATTTTTTGAGCCACGTAATTTACATGTGCATCTCTTGTCGTCACTTGGCACAAATGAATTTATCATTAGTTCAAACAAAATTACGTCACTACACGTGAAATTACATTAGGGACTACGCACATTTATTCAGCTCCATTCAGCTTATGCCCATATAAAACAACGATTTTGTACGGAAGCTGAACGGACGCGGAAAGCTGAACGGACGCGTACGCGTCTTCATACAAAATCGTTGTTTTCTACGGACATAAGCTGAATAGAGCTGAATAAGTGTGCGTAGTCCCTTAATTTACTGTCACTTTCACCGCCTCAACACGACGCACTCCCACTATCTACCAATTCGTCGACTACCCTCGCTTTAAACCATTTCAAAACTCCTATATCAATTTGAATATTGGCAGTTCTATTTCCACCAGTGACGTCATAACGCGAGTCCCTCGACCAGCTCGTCATAGGACGTTATAAACACAACCACAAGATGGAGTTAACCACGTCATGTTTCTACGACTGCAAAACGTAATGAAAAATGCTCATAAAATTTGTTTAGCTTTTTTCAGATGTTTACGTGAGTGTCTTGCGTTTCCATGGATTTTAGCCCATATTGAATCTCATCTGAAAGCTTCGTAAATTACATGTTTTATATTCTATTGCAAGATTTTTTAGATTTTAAATGTACGACGATAATTTCCCAATTCTTTCATCGTGCATTCTAATGAGTTGTTTGCATCATTTTGAATTGGTATTTCTGAGATGGCATGTCCTCTAGTTTTCGGAACAGTGTACACTTCAAAGTGTACGCGTTTGTTTTCCTTCGTGAAATCGCCAATGATCGCAAGCACCACAATAAACTATCTTTCGATAATCGTATTTAGTTATTTACCTTACATTTTGGCGCATCGTTCGAGCTTCCACGTACTATCAAAATATATTTTTAGTAATTCCGACTAGTCCCGGGTTTTCTCGTCTTTTTCCTTACAAGCTGTATAAATTGTTTGTTTATCTCCACCGAAAAATATACGTCGTTTACTTATCTTCATGCTTTTCTCCTATCATCAACTGAGCTTGGAAACGTCCATCGATAAATGGACTTTTCTTCTAACTGCTTAGATTTATTCAATAGAATTAACTACAATAAGCGTAGATAATATTGAATTCATTATTGAACGTTTGTATATCTGGATGACATCAACATGGTATCTACGCAATCCTATTAGATTAATACTTTCTAATTAATCACTTGTTAATACATGTCGTATATTACCAATCATAATGTTGAAAGGTGGACTTAGGTAATCTGTAATTCAGTGTTTAAGATTATTAAGATCACACTCAGCAAAATGTAACCCACTTCAGAGAGATGTGTCGAAAATCATTGACCGGTTATAATCATACCAAATTAGATGCTAAAAGAACGATTCGTCTCAGATTAAACTAAAACTTTTCCTTTATAGATTTCACATAAAAACAACTTCACACTAACTCCCAACCTACAGCGCATTATTACATAAAAATGTATTTTCAGTAGTTACCAAATATCAGTAGTGTTGTCGGTATGTCGGGTACTCGGATGTTTATTGCAGTCTATTTGCTCTTTTATAATAAATGGGTTGATAGCAATAAGTTACAGAGCGCTAAGGCGGATTCACATGGATCGTCACCGACGATCCCATGTTTTTGTCCCCAAGTCCTTATTACCGGAATAGGGCATATGTTATAAATATTCTTGCTAAAATTTATAACATAATGGATGTCCTACTGATATTTGGCAAATTCGTGTCTAAACTAAGTCCTTTATCCACACCAGAAACCGCAGTAAGATGACATGTCACCATTTTCCTGGATCTATCAAAGAAAAGTCATAGTCATGACGCATAATCTTTAAACTGCATTAGTGAGCGCTTTGCTTTTAAATCTGCGGTTCCTCCTAACTAGAATTCTAGATTTTGGTAGATCGATCAACCAGTTCAGTAAACTTCAGTCCGATTTAATTAAAATGATTGATTGACAGAACTCACAACATCCAATCTATCGTTTAACAAAACAAAATGTTAACTAGGACATGTAAATGGAGAAAGCTTGCCGAATTCGCGAATAACACATGAATTTTGCCTTAAATCTGCTGTTTAAATATGGGCGACGTCAGAAGGAGCGCTAATAGCTGGCGCTTGGGTCGTTCACCCTATCGATCGTCTGCTTCATAAACAACACTCGACAGTAAAGCCTGCTTAGCGCATAGGCCTTCCCCCATGGACATACAGACAGACTTATCGATCCTGGGAAGCCCTAGCGCACGCAAGATGCTATCAATGGCTGTTTCGACATGCGTGAGTTATACGCCTTTCCTTAGTAATGAATTGATCAGAAAAGCTCTGGTTTCTAACAAATGTGGCCAGGAAACGTTAATACGTTCCAGTTTCTGAATAGTGACGCCAAAGATTACGATTTCGGTTGAATTGTATTACTCAATATTTTTTTTTCTGGGACAACTCACTCTCGGTCATCTGATCCCAAGTTAAGCTCTGCTTAGAGCTTGTGTTATGGTAACCAGACTACTGATATACATACTTATATAATTTATAAATACATACATATATATTATAGATAAATTACACTCAGACACAGAACAAACAATCATGCTCATCACACAAAATTTGGGGGTTCTGGATGGGTATCGAACCCACGACCTTCGGCTTAGGAGTCAGGGCTACTTACCACTACACCAACAGGCCTGTCAAATGACGGATATGACTGCTAAGCTGTCCTGAGTCTGATAAATATCCTGGATTAAATCTGTCCTTAAACTTTACTTTGCATTTTGGTTCCTGTGAAAGCTACTCCTAGTGATCATAAACTTCACCACCAGGTCCTGTCAATCAGCATCGGATGCCCAGTAACTGGGACATATGACGGACACTCACAAGCCCTGCCCTTCGCACAAACAAAGGGAGTGAATCTAATCCTCATCTTTACGACTTCTGCTAATGTCCTTTTCCTGTCTTTCGCTGTTCCGAGGATAAATAATAAATAATATCACTATTGATGAATTGCTGTCGAGGAAAAAGTTTTTTCATGGAGGCCAAATCGACTTTCGTGTTTACTATGATTCTTCGTAATGTTTTATGACGTTAATTGAATTGCAATAGGTGTCATATCTTTTATTAGATGTGCTCACAAATTATTGTGTTTTATACCTGTCAATATTTTAAGGAAAACGGAAGGCCTTTTTCCTGTTTTTAACACGAGCAGTTATCCAAATTGGATGACATATTTTTGACAGCTTAGAGCTGTGCAAATGCGATTCTGCCATTGATTAATGACAATAGCAAATTGTGATGACAACAAGTTGCCAACTCAATCGATTAGCTATTTAATGACGATCATGCAACAAAAAATCTAATTTGTATTTAATTGATGTGTCGTGATGGCTCAGTGGATAAGGCGCCCGCCTCGTGTGTAAGAGGTTGTGGGTTCGAATCCGGGCAAGTACCAATGTGACTTTTTTAATTCATATGTACTTTCTAAAGTTTATCTTAGACATCACTGACATCCCGTGCCTCGGAAAGCACGTAAAGCAGTTGGTCCCAGTTGTCATTCGTAGAACTTTGACAGTCGTTACTGGTTAGCCAGAAACTCTGACCAGTCTAACCAAGAGGTATCGGGTCGCCCAGTTACTGGGTTGTGGAGGTCAGATAGGCAGTCGCTCCACGTAAAACACCGGTATCCAGCTAAATCCGGTTAGGCTGGCAGCCGACCCCAATACGGTTGGGAAAAAAGGCTAGGGAGATGATGATTTAATTGATGGTTAATTGGGTTTTCGAGCTTAAAATAAAGTGTTTTTTTTTTGAGAAGTTTATCTTGGAATTACTTATTAGTAGATCTTTGAACTAATGATGTGTTTTTTGTTGTCCATCATAATTTACAGGACACCTTTCACATTTATTAACATTGCCAGTATTTGATTTTTTCTACCCTTTCTACCAGAAACAAACTACATAATAAACGCGTTTACTGGCATGTTAATTTGGATGACGTCATAGTGTTGTTCACCGCGTACGTTAGCACGTAACCGCAACGCATTAGTGGCTCTAAACGAAGCGGAAATCTGCGACCAAGTCGGGTTTTATTTCAATCGGGGATGTTAGGGATGTGAAATTTCGGATATGGACATTTTAATTTTATGTCGGTTGCAGAAACGGTCGGTCCTAAAGTAAATGCGGATTTTCCTATAGTTTTGAGTAGTTATGGATTTTTAAGTAATTGTAAAAGGAAGCTCAAATATGTAATGACTTGACTTTATTTCTTCGATACCAAACAGTTGAAGCCATAGAAGAAAACCATAAATAGTGTGCCAGATCAGAACATCCCCCTGTAAATAGTGATCAGATTCAAAGAAAAATCGAAAATTTCGGATAAGGGTGTATCTGAAATTTTTGCATTGAATCTGATCGGATAGGTTTTTATTTCGGATATTCGATAGTGACGGTAACTGCCTGGATCTCAACCACTCACTTACATCAAGAAAAAAAAATGTCTGCTTCGCTATCAGTTTGTTTTTGTTGTGATTCGTCTGGAGATTTATGTGTTTTGTGCACGGAATAGACACGTATTTAGGGGTTATCGTATTATCGTCATTCTGTGTCATCTACATTTAGAATTTAATTATGATGATGTTTATTTTTGCCCAGACTTCGAGTGTCTATGCTCAGTGGTTAAGCCCTCTCCTGCAAGAAGCAATTTTACGGGGCTATTGTGACTTTACAGAGCTTTTTACATGTATTTAAGATATCATAGATATAGGTAACGGAAAACATTGTAGAGAAATATGCCATAATATGTCTTTAGCCAAAATTGCTCATGAATTTTTTCCATGACAGAAAGCCTAAGCTTGAGTGAGGCCTTTGCGCTTGAAAGTGACATTTATAGGTCGATTGATATTGGCAATTACGATATATTTTTTTATGTACAGTTCGTATTGACACAATATAAGTAATAATATTCAATAATAACACTAACAGCTATAAAACATACTCCAACTAAAATGTTCAGTAACAATATTCTACCCCAGACGTGGGTGTTGTATAAGAAATTTTAATTATGCATGCAGTGTAGCTCAAAATAGACATCCACTAGAACTGTCTAGGGTGGTTTTTCATCCCATTAGTTACATTAAGGGACATATCATGCTATTTAATGGAAATACATAGTGAGGTTAATGTAAAATATACTATTTTATCCATGTAGGGAAACATGGCTTTTATTTAGCACTAGCGATCCGCCCCAGCTTCGCACTGGTTTTACAAACCTTTGGAAATCATTTTCTCTACTATTATATGCATGTATTATACATTTCTCCTTCCCCTTAAATCACTCTATCTATTAACATTACGACGACCAAGCAACAGCCGGCTGTCGCGCTGCTATTGTATTTAAAAACACGCCTGATCGAATGATTAAAAGGACAGACAGACAGCGAGTTATTATGTAGTGACTATTCTGCATTGCTCAACATAAAAATCTTTGACTAGGTGAAGTGAGATAGGATGACAGTTCATATTATCTCAATTATTCATCGAGTGAGATTTCCACAATAGACTGCTAATTTAGACATACCGTCTAAATTTACACAGTTGTCTAAATTAAAACAGAATAAAACACCACAAAATACGATAACATCACACATCAGATTTCATTGTTAATTTTAGCAACACAAGCTAAATTCAGCTAATCCCAAATTGCCTACATTCCTATTTTAGAAATTAATCCGAGGTCACTCCATTATGGTCCAATAACAATTATACTATGTAGTACCTACCTATTGTTAGTCTGATATGCCATCTTTATGTATCTTTTCCCCGTTTAGCAAAATTACCATGAAAATGTTGGTCCCAATTGTTTTCAGTGCATCTCTGTGGGTATACCTCGTTGTCGTTATATTTTATTTTGTGGTTATGGTGTGGACCGTCCTTTTATGAAATTGCCAGGGCTGTGCGGTTTTTGGTGTAATCGTATTTAGATTGGGTTGATGGCAAATTGATTGGTAACCACTGCTTTTCAGAAGGTGGTTTGTTTGGCCGGGTGTAATTTGGATGTGAATAGAGGATGATGTCCTCTAATGAGGGTGTAACTTTACTTAAACAAAGTTTGTTTCTAATAATTATACTGATATCTATGTTAACGTAGCTTCAAATCAATAAAGTTAGAGAAGAATTTTCAGGGACGGTCCGGTAGTTTTAGAGATCGTATTGCAATTCAAATATCTTTTTCTGTATTAGTATTTAGTACTTATAGGTAATTTATAAGAAGTACCTATTTTCGTCTCAAAGTAGTGTCTGCCACTTTGGTTTTGACTTTTGGAAATTCGACCTCTAAAAGACCCCTTTTAGAGGGGTCAGAGAGGGGGAAAATAGGGAATGGAAGCTCGACTTCCACTCACTAGTTTATTATAATACCTATCTGTTATTATATAAATTAATTATATCAATTTCACTGACTCACAACGAAATATCGTAACAGTTTTCGTGTCCACAAAGACGGTTTTACAAAGCAACTCCAGATTTCTCCAGAAACGACTACAGTCACTAGATACATAATTTTCTTGTAACAAAACGTCGGTAACCCTAAATTCGTAGCGTAAACACTGAACGGGAACACTTATAACAATAACACGCTACTAATTTTAGACACTCGCTGAATGGTTACAAAACTACTTGATTTATGTACTGTGGAAATACGAAGATAGTTTCTGTTCCTCGCTTACTTGTTATCAAAGATTGTTTTGAACTTAGTTTTATGAGTTAAAGGAGAGCTTGATTGGACAGAAGACCAATTCATGCTAAACTTTCATCTTCATATCGGTAGTCTCAATCTGAGATAATGAATGAACGACTTTTCTGCAATAAGCGCGATTTACAGACTCCCTCTAATATACTCATTTTTCCCTTTAGCCACTGAGGTCATTCCACACATCCATGGTGCCCTTGGAATAAATTCACAGTACATATTACAAATCTCCCTTATCAGTATAAACGGACAACACTCTATTCAGCTATGTCTATTGAAAACAACAATTTTATACAAAAGCTAAACAGACGCAGATATCTGAACGGACGCGTACGCGCTTTTTCTATCGACTTAGGCTGTATACAGAAAGAAAGCTGGAAAGTTATAAGCGCTTACGCGCTGGTCAGCGCTGATCGCTGCCATTTATAACTAACTAGCTTCTGCCCGCGGCTTCGCTCGCGTTAGAAAGAGACAAAAAGTAGCCTATGTTACTCTCCATCCCTTCAACTACCTCCACTTAAAAAATCACGTCAATCCGTCGCTCCGTTTTGCTGTGAAGGAAAGACAAACCGACAGACAGACAGACACACTTTCCCATTTATAATATTAGTATGGATAAACAACTGCAACCAAATCATCGTCCGTTGAGTCCGACATTTTGCTTGGTCTGCTTTAACCTGCTTCCTTTGTGTAGAACGGACCAGCGCTGTCAACCGCCGGTAAGCGCTTATTAGTTTCCAGCTTTCTTTCTGTATACAGCCTTAAGCTGAAAAAATGTGTGTAGTTTTTAACTCCATAACATTCCACTTAATAAAAAAAAAACAGAAAATTATTCAGTCGTCTGTTAATCTGTTTTTGCGGCTCGTCATGAACCCATGTAAACGTCAACTGCACATACTGCTGGCCCGTTAGTCGCCCGAGGACGTTTCAACTTGTTTTAGTTCATACGAGTTTGTTATCAAACAGTGTGCTCATCCGTGCTTTTCTGCTTGTGATTGTACTTGTCTGCTTATGATTGAATGAGTGAGGAGGTTTACGCTAGTAGTAATTTCAGAATAAAAATCTGAAATTTATGTTCCACCTCAGAAATTGCTGGTCTTTACTATAATAATACTTGAAAAATAACTATATGTTTACAATTTAGCCAATGGTAACAAGATTTTCCATAAAATTAAGGCGCCTAAGAATAAACTAAAAACTAAGATAATTAATACTAACAGAGTACATTAACAGTGGTCCGGGATTACAATGTCCAAAAGCGATAGTGGATGACACTTTAACCTTTATGAATCACTCTTTTGTGTCTATTGCTATAAACAGCGTGAAAATCTTGTCGTTCTTTTAAATGTCACAAATAAACGTGAATTAATTGTAATGAAATTAACCTCAGAAGGCAAAAGATACAGAAGTTTATGGCGATTTGATAAACAGACATACAACACGAAAAGACAGAAAGGCAGAATCGTTTCATAAATGTCGTTTAGCTTTAGATGAACTGACAGAAACGTATACAGCATCATCATTAGCCCTTCGGCTAGGCGTTTGAACTCAAAGGCAGCTGCGACTTTTGAGTTCAATGCAACGGCTTGTAGACAAAAGTGCCAGTTTGCAGCACAAATGTGGTGCTGTTTTAAAAGAGGCACCTGTTACCATGTTCTGAACGCGTCTAACTCTTTGCCCCCCTTAGAAAAATACCTGTCACAAAAAAACGTTGTCAATGTCATTAGCTACGAAAAATCACGTAGCCTTATCTGATTCTGATGACGGTAAACTTGACCTGGAGTTGTCAATGATGTCTAAGCAAAATTTGGTAAATCGGTATGACAATAGCCGCGTACCCACCTAGCTGCTCACTGAGGCACCTTTGAGCGCGTCAAGTTTACCGACAACAGATGGCTCGGGGCCGAGCCGTGCTCGGTCGAGCAAACGCGCGCCCGAGGCAGGCCGAGGCACGTCCACACCAGCCGAGGCATATGGCTCGCGAGGCTACCGCGCGAGCCTGTGCGCTAGGTGGGTACGCGGCTAATGAATTGAAAAAGTCACATTGGCTGCCTGAATTTGAGGCCACAACTTTGTATCATAGAGATGGATCTAAAAGAGCTAAACTACGCTCAGACCTTCGGAAACCTTACTACAAATCTGGCAAAGTATAATAAGGCGCAAATGCGATACTAAACATATAATATTTCATAGAAACTGTTCAAGTACACACATAATGACACCGGCACGAACGTCTCGTTCGCACCGTTGTGCAACTCTGACGCAACGCGGGACAATCGCAGACGAACAATAGCTAGATAATAACACCGCTGAGATACAAAGCGTTAGTCTTTAGCATTTTTTTCTATTACTAGATGTTATTGGAATGTTTCTTTAATAAGTAATTGTTGTAGAATCTTTCTGACGTTAATTGTCAAGGTCAATTTGTCTTCGAAAAATTTTGATCGGGTTACATGTGTTCAAATTGTTCAAAACATTGGACCAAATGCTTGAGTGCAAGTTAATTTATCAGTTTTCGTCTACTGTCTCAAGAAGTTACATTCAAAAGAAATTCTGTTTCAAAGAAAAAGGTAAAAATGCTTTGAAAAATAAGGCGAATGAACTTTGACCTGACAGCTGGTCCTAAATGTCTCTTAAAGAAAAGGACACTTGACATTCCTTGGAGGACCTTCTATATAAAGAGATTTGTGACTGGATGTATATGAAGCAGATTTTTTTACTCATCCGACTTCTTCTTCTTCCTGCCCTTATCCCATTTTACTTGGGGTCGGCGCAACATGTCTTTTTCTTCCATACCAACCTGTCACCCGTCATGCTATCACTTACTCCTTTCTCCTTCATATCATTCTTCACACATTCCATCCATTTTATCTTCGGTCTTCCTCTCCTCTTCCAACCTTCTACATTCATACTCATAACTGTCTTAACTATATGCGTCTCATCCCTACTCTTTACTCATCCGACTTGCAATGTGTTTTTTATTGTAAGCACAGTTTACCTTCAGTTCCTCAAATATAAAAAAAAATTGCTGCCAATTTCCATAGAGAATTGCTGCATCCGCGGCTTTGCGCGCGTAGTTGTCGAATTTCTATCCTCTATTTTACCCCGAGTTTCTAAAAATTCTTTCCTAAACTTGACAAAAAACTCCCTCCAAGTTTCATATCTCTAAGACCAGCTGTTTGGGATGTGCGATGACATATTACCCTGTATGTCATCCAGTTTAACATTTTGTATATTGGTTATCAAGCACCATTTTCATATTATTTTCAAAAACAACCAACAATGACAAACTCCAAATAATAACTTTATAATCCCCCGAAATACCACTTCTATTATTCAAAACAATTTAACAATACAACAGAGTACAATGTAACTGGTATTACTACGTTTGTTCGGCGCCATCGTGCCAAAAACCGATTCTGAGTAATAAACCAATATTGACCAAGGAAAACGTGATTTTACGCTTTTTTCACTAGAAAGTGTTGGTTTTAGATTTAGAAAGTTTATGTTCGGTGCAAGTAACAATTGATTTTAAAAAGCTTAGGACTTACAAACATCAATACATGCTTTTTGCAGATATACATATGTGTATTTTGTCTGCCATTAATTTTATCTACTTAATTTTCGTAAAAATATATATATTATCTTAATTCTAAAAGCTTTATAATGAACAAGAACATTTGAAGAATACGATATCAGACAATAGTCCCGCTAAAGGCACAGGTAATCGATGTTCTATTAATTATACACGCCCACTTTCACCTAGGCTACACCCTGATTTAATAATACTGCGAAAATGCTTGCGAACCGAATTCTAGGCAAACAGAAATTGATGTAACTACCAGGAATACATATTCCGCAGTATGCAGATCGATGGGGAGACTACACTAGCGAAATATACTTTTCGATAATTAGGACTCGCCCGGTTAACCTCCCTTTGGCGTGCATCCCTACGCATGCGTACCAGCGTCAGGCTTCTGTCAAGTTGACGCATGCGCGGGACAGCTCCCCACGACCGGCCTGGTTGCTGTGTGCGTTGTTTGACGGAACTGCATATATTACAAGCGCTTGGAGATTCTTGACCCCATACACCCAGGATTCAACAGCTTTTAGAACAATCTAGAATATAGGAGGACAGAAGGTTACTTTTATCTTGATGTTAATGTTAACGTATGTAGATTGGATGTTTTTTGTTGTTGTAACAAACATGTCAGCTTATGTCTGGCCGCTTTTATGTATGTATGTCTATCGACCAAAGAGATTAAATATACCTACTAATAGAGGGGCTATGCGAAGAAATGTCATAGAAAAACTGTGATCCCTTGTTTCAGTAACGCCATCTAGCATAATATAGCAAAATTAGAGCGGATATTGGGAACATCAAATGTCAGTAACGCCATCTAGCTTTGAATAGCATACTAGAAACTTTGTGTAGGGATGTTACCATTTAAATAACAAGGTATCGGTAATAATAATAATAAAAGTTACGAGATTATTTTTTTGTTCACATTTGAATAGATTGAACCAAATGCCAAATAATTAGGAAAACAATAAAACGATTAGTGGTTTCAATGTGTACAAGTTATTTAATTTGAATATGAAAGATATAGAAATGAATAAATAAATTATCATCAAAGATCATCAAAGAATTGTTTTGTGAAATAAAATTTATATATAAATTTTATTTTATAATTACAAGACTAAAGGTACTTCGAACTTGAATTGGGAACCTCTTCATCCGAACTGGGTGGTACCTTTATCTCGGAATACAAACCATCCCCTCTAATAGATTGGACAATTTAGAAGCCATTATTATGGTCTAATGATTCAAGGGTTCGAATCAATCAAGCTTTTTCTTCTTTACGGTCTACAAACCGTATCCACTTTTCACGTTCTACTTTATTTACACTCGGAAACCTGCAATAACAGAACCCTACTTGAACAAATAGTACTTGTTCCTTTATTGACATTTAAATTAAATGATATGATTATGTTCAAACAGTATTATATTCAAAGTGTTATTTATTATTTACCTCATAAAATATCGATAAACAACATCACATCTCTACTAGGCAGAGTAGTAAAGCTATTCAGCAATAGAGGGCGTTTATTACAAAATTAGCATATGTTCTAGAACTATTTATTAAAATAATTATTACTAAGTAAATATAACAAATACTTACGAAAATAAACCGAAGTTAGATCCAGTCGTTCTACCATAACGAGATTTACAGTACCTTAATGCGCAACTTGGCATATTTTCTTAGAAAATATTTTTCTTCTGTTTGACAGTTTGTCAAGAATACGACATATCATGCCGGCGTACAACACAAGACTGAGCGACTTTTGTCCACTAGGACAAATGTATCGGATTACGATTTTTTTCGCTATGTCCCGTCTATTGTGTAGTATAATTTAATGTCTTTGCTATCGACTGATACAATGATAAGTTGGCTCAGGATTTATGGTTTTTGGTTGATTAGCACTTGTCGTTATGTGTCTTTTTTAATTTTTAATGTCTGTTGCGAATAGTAAAGATGATTTGTTTTGATAATGATTGTTGTGTATAGTTGTAACTGGTTTACACGTAATAAATGTACGGTTAAACAAACGAACGTTCATGACATAACTTAACATAGCGGTTATTGGAAGAGGCGTAATATTCTGTAAACTATTCACTCGAGTTTTGAAGACTTCCAGGTTATTAAAAAGCCATATCGATGACTTTAAATTCATACTCACTTCGATTCGAAAGTTGGGAACAAGACTTGTTGCCATTGAAAAAGGGCACCTATACCAAAATTGGAATATTTGTTTTTTGCTTTTCCTTTTAAGGATATTGTTTCTTCTCCTCTGCAAGGTCTTTAGATCCTCATGTTTGAGGTGAACTTGGAAGACGTATCCTATAATAATAACCTTGCAATTACGAACACCCTATTTTTTTGTATTCCTATTTTCACCAGAATATAAATGAAACCTTGGATGCATCATCAGCTTCCCGCCCACAAAAATATGCAAAAGATACAGTAAATAAATATACATTACCTTTAGCATACTTTTATTAAATGCTGCACGTTGCTTGTTACAGAGGTCGTTGCGTTGCGTGATACAGGACGCACGCGCGGTTGTCGAGCGGTACACTTGAGAGGCAAGGGACAAGGCAGCGAACATGAATGAGTTAGACAGCCTGCGTCAGGAGGCGGAGACGCTCAAAAATGCTATTAGAGTGAGTATTCAATACCTTTAAAAATTTAAGAAACTGTAACGTATTCTACTGGTCTCTGGACTTCACTAAGTTAGTCGATTTTGATAAAAGGCGCGGGAGTCTGCTATGGTGTCGGTGGTAATGATTCGCAGTTGTGAAGTTATGACTGCCGAATCAGACATTGCGCAATCAAAGTTTTACGGGGCGTTACATTATATTTAAGTAATACAACAGCCATGAGGCAGTCCTATTTCAGTCTTATTTCATCAGACAGCTCCTATTTGGTTTGCGGGTCCTAGCTTTAACACTCGATTCTTTATTGCATCCCACAATGTAGGCTTAGGTGGTAAACATTTGAAAAAAGTAGCAATGGTGGTCCCTGTTGAGCACAGTAAAATAAATATATTGAGTCTCGGACTCCATTCTTATTTAAAATACATTATTAATTATTACATTGTTATCACATGCTATTTACATAAATATTTTTATAAGTATACCATACAGGTTTGTTATGCATGTTTGGTAAAATTTCCACCCTGGTTCTAACACCTAAATTTTTGTCGCTATTCAGGATGCGAGGAAGGCGGCCTGCGACACGTCGCTGGCGCAAGCGACGGCGAACCTCGAGCCCATCGGCCGCATACAGATGCGCACGCGCCGCACACTGCGGGGACATCTCGCCAAGATCTACGCGATGCACTGGGGCAGTGACTCCAGGTAAACATCTTTATAATTTCCTACTAATATCATAAACTAGCATTTGTTCTAGATCTCGTCCGTGTGGAGTAATAGTTCCCGTTCCCGGGGAATTTGCGGGATGAATACTATCTTAAGTCGTTTTTCGGGTCCCAGACTATATCTGTTTCATTCCAACTACTATTACAAATACTACCGAATTCCATTCAAATCGGTTCAGCGGTTCAGGCGTGAAGAAGAGACAGATAGACAGAGTTACTAGAGCATTTATAAGATTCGTATGGATGTAAAAGTTTGTATGTGTGTGTGGATGTGTCTTACTCTTTCGCGCAAAAACTTCTGAATGGCTATAATAGCGTATTATACATCAGAATAGGCTACATAACATCATGCTATGGCCGATGAGAACAGACTATTAACCAAAACCAAAAACCTAACACGACGCGGGTGAAACCGCGGGGGACAGTAGGTCATATTCACTCAAATATGTGATTGGTACAATAGCTGAGAGATTAGTTGCTGTAAAGCATGTTGCTAGTTTTAATCTCACGTGGAAAACATATGTGTCGCCTAGTTACTAGGCGGTGGAGGTCTCATAGGCAGTCGTTTCGCGCTAGTCACTGGTATCCAGCTGAATCCGGCTAGGGTGGAAGCCGACCCCAAGATAGTTGGGGAAAGGCTAGGGAGATGATGATGTGGAAGTCATACATATGTCTTTATAAAAGTATTTTTTAACCACTTTGATATCTTGAGGCGTTAAGGCTTTACGCCTCAAGATATCAAAGTGGTTGAGGCGTAAAGCCTTAACGCCTCAAGATATCAAAGTGGTTGTCGCCTGGAGGACACGGTCGAGCACACGGTGGAGGTGTGCCCCGCATGGGCGGACCATAGACGTGTCCTCGTAGAGGCGATCGGCGGCGGTGACCTCTCGCGCCCAGCGCTGGTTCAGGCCATGCTGCGGGGCGAGACGGAATGGGATGCCGTCGCCTCCTTCTGCGAAGCAGTTATGCTAGTGAAGGAGGCGGCGGCGCGCGAGAGGCAACGACAAGCCTCTCGCCCCGGACAAAGACCCAGGCGAAGACGTCGAGAGTCGCAAGACGACTACCGGCCGCCGTAGGCGCGGTTCTGCGGATGGCGAGCGATGGGTAGCTCGCCGCCCGGCTAGGACCAGGACCGCGTAGACGGCGCGTTTTGTTCCACGCGCGCCTCAAAGAGAAGGAGTCAGCACAGGAAGGGGCCCAACAGGGCCAACGCCTGCCGGGGTTGCGGAATGTTATGTTTATAACAGTTACCGTGACCCTGGAACATAAAAGGCAATCGAAGGAACATGAGTGGGTTTTAGTCAGTAAGAGTCTGACACGTCTCCCGCCGCACCCAGGACGGGAGTAGTCATTGGATGATTTCCCACTCACCAAAAAAAAAAAAAAAATGATATCAAAGTGGTTATAGGGACAATAACCCTTGTTACTGTCCCTATTTTTTTGTTGAGGCTTAGAAGATGGTTTAATAAAAATAAATTCCAAATCTTTCCAATTCCGTCACAGACATAATGATCCTCCTATAATAAGGACCTGCTAGGAATTGAGTTTCTATTTTAAAGAACTCCACAAATAAACGCCAATCAATAAAATACACATTTCTACAAAAGAAGCTAGCACCTGCTCCCAACATTAATTCCGAAGCAGTTAATATAACGTACAGTAAGCAAAATATATGAGTATGCAGGGCCGTTAGATATAATATTGTAAGTTTGCTTGAACACCGGATTAATATAAATTAATATTTTTTTACTTTAAAATAAAATTTACATTGGAATACTATATAACGGTTTTTGAAAAAAAAATATGTTATATCTGACGGCCCTACTTAGTTGTACCAGGGATACAATGTATACTGAATTCAACTACTTTTCTTTCAAGATTATTTACTTCCGCAATTATGATTATTAATGTTACTCTTATGATCTTTTAATATTTATTGCTACTGCTTGCAGCCTGCTGGGCTGTCAAGTCTGTTCTAAATATAGGTTTTACCTCTATCTATCAAAACATAAAATCGAAAGATATTTTAAGCAACAAAAAAATAGCCAGTGCCTACACTATTTTGCCGACTGTACAATGAATCAGCCTTCGCGATCGTGCCTTTCGTGCCTTCGTGACCAAAGTATTGAGATGTCATTGGGTTTTATGATCTGATGGTATCGTCTACTGACCTATTTGTTGAGGAAAACCTGTCATCGTTTCTACGGACATACGTCATGAGATACGGTTTATTCTGTTACCTTTACCCAATGATGTTACAGCTATAAATGTGACGTAGAAAAGTTGTCTACAAAGGAATCGAACTTGAAATGTGGTATACTATCGGACAATAACGTTATTGTTATGTCACTATGTCAGACTATCTGAAAATGTCATAGATTATTTATTTATTTGTTTAACAGGAACCATTTACATTGTGTTTGATGCAATAATTATAAATTCTTAAAATTAACTTGCCAAAATAATTCAATTGATTAACCTTTTAACGACCAAGCGACAGCCAGTATGTATGTTTTTTTTTTTTGGTGAGTGGGAAATCATCCAATGACTGCGTCCTGGGTGCGGCGGGAGGGCGTGTCAGACTCTTACTGACTAAAACCCACTCATGTTCCTTCAATTGCCCTTTATGTTCCAGGGTCACGGTAACTATTATAAACATTCCGCAACCCCGGAGCCAGTATGTCTTGAGAGATGTCTTGAGTTTGTCTTGTCAGTTTGTCTTGAGACATGACTCAAGGAAGGCTCTAGTTAGCTAAACTGGTGTAGGTTTTATTTGCTTCGAAATCAATAAATATTTGATCAATCAGTGTGTCAATTTTGTGACGTCATGATTGCTATTACGTATAAAATCTATCAAGATTTGCGTTTTGGTAACTCCTAATAAGTATCTGAAATGATTATATTCCAAACTTATGCTGGGTCTGGTAAGTTTGTTTTTCGGAGCCACTGAAAATTTCCTGGAACCCGAATAAGTGTACGGCTACCAACTTATCGTCATGTGGGCTGTCAGCTTGTTTATTACAATGACACAAAACGTCCAAAAACAGTATTTCCAAAGTCGACATATTATCAAAGTTCAGAAAATAAACTAGATTTAAAAGTTCAAGGTAAATCGGTCTATATTGAACGTATGTTTAAGTTTTACTCGAAAATTATATTTTAAATGTAAGTTAAAAAAAAAGAAATAATATTATGTTGTGATTATAGTAAAAGGTAAATGCCAGGAATTTAGTAATTAGTTTTATATTTAGTATAATTATACAAGGTGTATTTTTGGTCTTGCTCAACCCGCTAGGAGATGATTCTACTCATAAAAACAAACAACTTTCATTATGGAACCAACTCTGAAATCGCGAAAAAAATATCAGCTGGTTCATACATTATAGTCCGAGGGCATTGAACTTTACTTAGAAACAGCTGATATTTTTTTCGCGATTTCAGAGTTGGTTCCATAACAAGAGTTGTTTGTTTTTATGGGTAGAATCATCTCCTTTTCTCCAGACATTTGACGTTTATCTCTTTTTCACTCGCACTACTTTAATCATGCCATCCTACTTTGACGTGAAATATATGTGTGCGTTAGTGTGCCTTTTTGAAGATAGAATTTCGTTTGGGTAACCTATCTACACTTTTCTACTTATAACATCATTGAATATAACATATTACTTGAAAACTGCACTATCGCGTTAGGTTAAATTCTGTAAAGATACACATATATTATTATTACATTTTACATGAGGTTGCTCTGTCTTTCTGTCTGTCTGTTTTGGCGACTAAACTAGTAACTTGATTATCATGAAATATGGTACTAATTAGCTATTGAGGCTTCTAGGAGGAGAGAGGCTAATCACAATGAAATCACAAAATAACTAAACAGCACTATAACTCGATATTTAAAACAACCTTGATAACCTTCCCTCGACCTAGTAATATAACTTTTTACCTTAAAAATTCGTTCATTTCATCACAAATACTAACTCGTACGAAGAAACGTAGCCAGTCTTAAAATCTTATATTTGGCCATCTGTGACGCTCGGCCGCACCAGCCAACAATAATAAATTCTTAATTTATAATCATATCGTTTGTTTTGTCTTGAAAATTTAATCTATTTCTTATAAATACGTGAACTAGAATATTCTGTACTGTGGTATGTATTGATTTAGAGTATTTTGGAGAATAGGAAATGGTTAAGCGAGACGCTCCAGCTTTGCATGGGTTTAAAAGATCTTTGTAATAGGGAGGACGACAGCATAAAAAAATGGCATTCTGTTTAGTCCGTCTTGTAGATCGGCCAAAAATACGGGACACGTATTTTTTGCTTGATCAAAATAATAAAAAAATAAAAAGATAAAGAGCAACAAAGTTCCGGAGTGGGGGCTTTTGACGTCACCGTGCTGCAAAAATTGTATCTGATCGTGACGTCACGCGCAACTTCAACGCACTGTATCGTTGTCATTTTTCGTATACTATACACGAAAGCCTCGTCTCCACTAGGAACATTTGTCGAGCGACATGTGTCCCCGCCGCGACGTTCTTTTCATCGACTGTGCGCCAAGGAACAGTCTCAACAGTGTCGCGGCGATGTCATCCGACGTCGTCCGACATCGCCCGATGTCACCGGGGACACAAGTTTCTCGACAAATGTCCTTAGTGGGGACGAGGCTTTAACCTTTCAACGTCCAAGCGACATCCGGCTGTCGGGCTGCTGTTGTCTTTCCACTGCTTTCTAAGGTTTAAACCTCCGGCTTCTACATGAAGCACTACGAAATCCGCATGAAAATCCATTCAGTGGTTTTCACTCACTAGTTTTCAAATATCTTACCGGAATTTGTTTCCCTAAAGTCAATGCATGAAAGAACTCATGAAAACAAACAACTGTACAGTTTTAATTACATTTAGATGATAAATAATGAGTTTTTTTTTGTTACCGCGGGCTTAATGTGTTTAAGTAACGCTTTTTAATTATAAGTTACCCTATATTTTGACCTCTCATAAAATACTTTAAAAATCACGTTCCTCTTTTTTTGTAAAAGAGTGTTGAATTTTTCCCATTTTTATACCTAAGCCTAGCCACAAAGAGTAAATCCATAATTAATTATCCATACTAATAGTATAAATGCGAAAGGCCTTACATAAGAGGTAACTTAAACATTACTTATAATTATCGTCGGCTAGTACATTTCTACAATTTGTCCAAAAATATTTCAGTTTATTCCAAAGCTTGGTTCTAACAATTAACAGAATGTTGTATGTAGGTAATTGGTAAGCGCAATAATTTGTTTTTGGACGTAACCGTATTAATTAATTAATTTAACAGTAATTACATGACGAAACATATAAATGACGTAATAGGTATTTGTGGGGTGAAATGTAATCTATTTCTAGTAGTGTGACTATAACATAGTTATTGGTGCCGATTCTCTTGTGCACAAACTAAAGTAAATTTAAGCTAGTGCATCTTTCTCTTTCCATTTCTTAAAGAAAAGGACAGAAGATACATTTTAGTTTAATCCTGTCAAATTAGACAGCGCCTGATGAAAATTGACGTATACTTAGACGCCATGTTTTTAAATTGCGTCCAAATTATCTATGGAGTGTCTAAATTTGACAGGATTTAACTAATATTTGAGCTTCTGTCCTTTTCTTAATTAAAAGGAAAGAGAAAGATGCACTTAACTTAAATTTACGTTAGGTTGTGCACAAGAGAATCGGCACCATTGTCGATTTATTTGTATAATATGGATATTTTTAAGCCACTAAATAATGCGCTTGCTTATCATAATTATTGTTAAAACTTGATTCTCCTGTTTTTTGTTAGGTATAATTGATTGATTCTCCTAATATTATAAATGCGAAAGTAACTCTGTCTGTCTGTCTCTTCTTCATGCCTAAACCACTGAACCGATTTGAATGAAATGTGGTACAGATATTGTCTGGGACCCGAGAAAGGACATAGGATAGTATTTATCCAGGAATTCCCCCGGGAACGGGAACTATTTTTCCACGTGGATGAAGTAGCGGGCAAAAGCTAGTTTCTTGATAAATGTAAGTTATAAAAATATGTGCAGTTCTAGTTTTTTTTAAACATCACATTCTTCGATCAGTCTTGTTTATTTTAGATTTTTCGATGAGGTGAGTTTGCGGCTAGATTTTGAATATTTGTCATTACTAGAATTGGCATTTTGATGCCCATAAATATTATGAAACAAAGTCTGTCACGTTTGTCTCTGTTTGTTTATTTACGATGAACTCAAAAAATACTGAGCAGATTTTTTGCCAGTAGACAAAGTGATTCACGATGAGTAAGATTTAGGTGCCCGCATCAAAAGCCTTTGCTTAGTTTTAAAGATAAAGCATACATACAGCGACAGACAGCGTCGTTTTTTTAAACTACGTAGTGATAACTTCCAGTCGGTTTATTTGTCATTCATTGTCTTCAATACATGAAAACTGTCACAACGTAACAAAACAAACAATATTAATATCACGCTTATTGTTCACTTTTCCTCATCACGATAGAATACAAAAACTGTCAAGATTTTCCCTACGAATGACGTAAACCACCTCGATAAATTCAACCTTAGGGATCCGGCATAAGGTCTAAAATACAGCAAATGTTTGCTAAGTTTCTTTGAGTCACTTTAACTTTGGTAAAGAACATAATAGTCGTTGTGACGTCAATTGGTATTAATTGAAGAAATCCTAAATGGATTTTTATTTAATAAGTAATTAGAATTAGAGTCTTACGTATTTTATCTTCGATGATTCATAACAATTCGTTGATTTCGGTAATTATAATGATAATAATAACAAAAGGGTACTGACTTCTGAATTCTGATTAAAAATTGTGTTGACAAAACCTCGATTTCCTTATAAGTTTTAAAAGTGGTATTACCAGGAGGAAGAAGCTTTCGCCCGCGTGGATGACTAACTTCCATCCATTATTTTACTCCTATAGACGTCGAATATTCAAAAATCCTTTCTTAGTGGTTACTTACTCTTCACAAAGAACACACCCTCCATGTTTAAAGGCTGGTATTTTTTTATTTTTTATAAATAATTAGCTGTCCCCCCTTGGTTTCAACCGCACCTTTGGTCACTAATCCGTTCCCGTAGGTCGAAGCGTGATGCTATGCCTTCCTCCATCCATACTTCCATACTAATATTATAAATGGGCAAGTGTGTCTGTCTGTCTGTATGTTTGTCTTTCTTTCACGGCAAAACGGAGCGACGAATTGACGTGATTTTTTAAGTGGAGATAGTTGAAGGGATGGAGAGTAACATATGCTACTTTTTCTCTCTTTCTAACGCGAGCGAAGCCGCGGGCAAAAGCTAGTAAATAATGAATCCAACACAGTGTTTTTTTTTAATTTCGCATTTCCTGAGATTTAACCCTTTCAATCAAACAAACAAACTCTTCAACTTTATCCATACAATTTTTTTATGTATGGCAAATCATCAAATGACTTCTCCCGCCCTAGGCGGGGCGAGAGGCAGTGTCAGAATTTTACTGACTTAAACCCTCATGTTCCTTCGGTTGCCCTTTATGTTCCGGGACCGCGGTAACTATTACAACTATTCCGCGACTCCGGATCCATACAAATATTATAAATGGGAAAGTGTATGTTTGTTTGTCCGTCTTCGGCAACACAGAGCGACGATTTGACGTAATTTTTTAAGTGGAGATAGTTGCAAGTGTTAGAGAGTGCTTTACTTTTGTCTCTATATAATGCGAGCAAAGCCCCCGTGGCTTCGCAGAAGCTGGTAATAAATAAATAAATATCCTGGGACATCTTACACACGGTCATCTGATCCCAAGCTAAACAGAGCTTGTGTTATGGTAATCAGACAACTGATATACATACTTATATATATTTTTTTAAATACATACATGTTATAGATAAATATCACCCAGACAGAGAACAAAAAATTATGCTCATCACACCAAGTTTGTCCTGGGTGGGAATCGAACCCACGACCTCTGGCTTAGCAGTCAGGGTCACTGACCACTAGACCAACAGGCCCGTCAATAATAAATAAATAATATTATTAAAGATTGTAAATTAAAATAAATAAATAAATAAATAAATATCCTGGGACATCTTACACACGGCGATCTGATCCCAAGCTAAGCAGAGCTTGTGTTATGGTAATCAGACAACTGATATACATACTTATATAATTTTTAAATACATACAAATTATAGATAAATTATATTAATTTTATTTCATTTCCCCCACCAGGAACCTAGTATCGGCGAGTCAGGACGGCAAACTGATAGTGTGGGACAGTCACACGACGAACAAGGTGCACGCGATACCGCTGCGGTCCAGCTGGGTGATGACCTGCGCGTACGCACCCTCCGGCTCTTACGTCGCGTGCGGCGGCCTTGACAACATATGCTCTATTTACAGGTCAGTTTTAATGTTATCTTACGTTTTTATGGGTGGGAAATCATCAAATGTCTTCCGCCCTGGGCGATGTGGGAGAAATCATCAAATGACTTCTCCTTGCCCTGGGCGCTGTGGGAGAAATCATCAAATGACTTCTCCCGCCCTGGGCGCGGCGGGAGGGAGTGTCACTTTTACTGACTAAAACCCCCACCCTTTGGCCTTCGATTGCCCCTTATGTTCCGGGGCCGCAGTAACTATTCGAACTATTCCGCAACCCAGCGGACATACCTCCCGGCTCATATGAGGCGTGCGGCGGCCTCGATAACATGCTCTATTTACAGGTCAGTGCTAATCTTATTTTACTAGCTGTCACTACTGACTTTGTCTTGGTTCCACATTTAGAGTTCCTATAAAAAATTCTTCACCCTCCGGCTCATATCGGTGCTGCGGCCTTGAGAGCATAGTCTGTTCTATGTACAGGTTAGTCATTTCCAGGCACTGACTGGGGAATATTAGAAAATGCTAAAATAAAATAAATAAAATGAAATAAAAATAAATAAAATAAAATAGCAAAATAAAAGTTAAGAAAAGTGAAAAAAAATCCAGAAAAAATTAACTGCACAACGACATGAAGCAAAGAACTCTTTGGAGTCTACTTTAAACTCTCTTTGAACTTATTCAGCAAAAAAAGCTTATTATTTTATTGTTGTTTTTCATTATTAACTAGTCTACCATACCTTTTCAGTCTGAAGACGCGCGAGGGCAACGTGCGCGTGTCCCGCGAGCTGCCGGGCCACTCGGGCTACCTGTCGTGCTGCCGCTTCCTTGATGACAACCAGATCCTCACCAGCTCCGGGGACATGACATGGTAAGACATACCAGACTCGTTCTAAACACCATCCTCAAAAGAAAATACGTTTCTATGTCACAGTCTAAGTGGTACAATTTCGTTTCTCCAAGTTGTAATCATCCCTTTGTGCCAGTGGCCAGTTCTGTTTCCTGTTTGATATAAAGATCGTAAGATCCAAGACGGTAGAATCGTTTAATAGGATCTTTTTCGGGTGATCGCCACTGCTTATTTGTGATGTGACTTTAGGTTTGGGTAAATTTTATAGTTTGTTACACAAAAAGCACCCTAATGGTGTTTCTAAATCCAAATCTTGTAATACTTTACCATCAACTCCTTTCCTCACTTTCTCATCAGCCCTCATGGATATACTTGAGGATGCGCATTTTGTTGACTACCCGTTGCACCAGAGTGCTAAACCGATTCTGAGTATAATGCGTGTGTGGTTCAGAGTGGCCTTTATTGGTGACCTGCCCTTAACCAATGAGGGTTTTTGCGTATGAGAAATCCGCTAGATGACAATACGCAGGCGTCAGGTCCAACTGCAGCATGATTGTTGAATTTTTGACATATCTTTCAATGTAATGCCGTTTTATCGACAGATATGTCAAAATTCACCAATCATGCTGCAGTTGGACCTGACGCCTACGTGCTGCCAACAAAACCCTCCCATACCCCCTTAACTAAATTGGCAACGTTATTGCGTGTGCACAGCGCCCTGTGGGACATCGAGACGGGTCAGCAGTGCGGGCAGTTCACGGGCCACACGGGCGACGTCATGTCGCTGTCGCTGGCGCCCGACCAGCGCACCTTCGTGTCCGGCGCCTGCGACGCGTCCGCCAAGCTGTGGGACATCCGCGAGTGCCAGTGCAAGCAGACCTTCCCCGGACACGAGAGCGACATCAACGCGGTCACGGTATGTAGCCGGATAGAAACAATTAACAATAAGGACAATTTCTTACATATCCTTCCATTAACAGGACATTATTGCTATGCACAACATCTCTCTAAGAGAACGGAAAAAATAAGACGTTTTCGAAGGTCTAATTCTTGGACACGGAGTTCTACGAACGACCACCGTGACTGGCAGCTTTACGTGCTTTCGGAGCCACAGGAAGCAAAACAGCGATGTTAAACTTTAGATAGTACATGTGAATTGATACTGTATAAAGGACTACTTTATTAAGTCAGCCAATTAAACGCAATGGACGTTTAATCTCTTAATACAAAGAAGACATGTTGACAGAATGCTTGTCAATCACAGTAAAATACTGATTTTTCATTCTCGGTACTGTAACGTTACAGTACTATATATTTGACACGATAATAGGGACACGATAATATCTCATGGTAACAAACACGCAATGACACTGATTATTCAAGTTTGCAGAAATAGTGTTGTTTTTGCAGGGTTGTACTGTTACTGTACATCATGTGCTGCATTCATGTGTCACATATAGTGTTACATAACTTACATAAAATAGTGACTATGCAACATAATAAGAGTATAATAAAGATAATTTATTTAGGTTACACACACACAATACAAGGACGTTTAAAAATTCTACAATCTATCTTAGTAAAATCTACCTATTCTTAACCTGGTATGTATATCGGAATGCAAGTTAAACCAATTTAATGTGTTAAATGGAAAGAGTAATTGTAATTAATGCACCTATGGCTATGGTTATGGCACCTATGGTTATGCACCGCACTTATGGCTGGTTTCCATCAAAGTGGAGAGGAGTGGAGATATGTCGTGCAGCCATGGCTTGCATAATTTTCTTGGTCTCACTAATCTCTCAGCTTGTGGAAGGCGGCCCTTAGTCCTTTAGGCTGGATAATTTTTCATGTGTGTTAAGTTATCATCCTAATTTGCAGTTTTTTTTGTTTGGGTTTAAACGACAAGAGAGCTTTGAACCACATCTATCTCGCAAATAAACTACCCTCTTATCTAGTGCTAAGTGTTGAATCACGGATGATATTAATATCAATATGCCTCTTAAATTCCAGTTCTTCCCATCCGGGTTCGCGTTCGCGACCGGCTCGGACGACGCGACGTGCCGCATGTTCGACATCCGCGCCGACCAGGAGCTGGCGATGTACTCGCACGACAACATCATCTGCGGCATCACGTCCGTCGCCTTCAGCAAGTCGGGCCGGCTGCTGCTGGCCGGCTACGACGACTTCAACTGCAACGTGTGGGACTCCATGAAGAGCGAGCGAGCCGGTCAGTACTATCGTCTTAACTTCTATGGTGTTGCTAAACGGGGCAAGGACGAATCTAGTCTTCAATTCAGGGGAAGAGTCAAGTCTAATAAGACATTGGACTAAGACCCAGGCGAAGACGTCGAGAGTCGCAAGACGACTACCGGCCACCGTAGGCGCGGTTCTGCGGATGGCGAGCGATGGGTAGCTCGCCGCCCGGCTAGGACCAGGACCGCGTCGACAAGCGTTAGTGTTCCACGCGCGCCTCAAAGAGAAGGAGTCAGCACAGGAAGGGGCCCAACAGGGCCAACGCCTGCCGGGGTTGCGGAATGTTTATAATAGTTACCGTGACCCTGGAACATAAAGGGCAATCGAAGGAACATGAGTGGGTTTTAGTCAGTAAGAGTCTGACACGCCCTCCCGCCGCACCCAGGACGGGAGCAGTCATTGGAAGATTTCCCACTCCCCCCAAAAAAAAAAAGGAAGAGTAAAGTCTAATAAGACATAGTTGAAGACCTTTGAGTCAGAGGGAGGAGCAACAGTCGAAGTTGCGAGTCGATTCGCAATGATCAGTGGTCGACTTTTACCGGGCCAGAGGGAGAGTCAAGTAGTCATTGACTGACCACAGCCGAAATATACATTGAATCTGGCAATATTTTTACTGCAATAGCTGTCTGACAACCTACTTTACCTCAATGTAAATGATGTATCATTGTATGATCCAATAGGGATGACGACAGCATAAAAAAAATGGCATTCTGTTTAGTCTGTCTTGTAGATCGTCCAAAAATACGAGACACGTATTTTTTTGCTTGATCAAAAAAATAAAAAGTACAAAGATAAAGGGCAACAAAGTTTCGGAGTGGGGGCTTTTGACGTCACCATCTTGTAAAAATTGTATAAGATCGTGACGCTACGAAACTTCAACGCACTTTATCTTCGTCATTTTACGTTTACGAGAAAAAAGAAAAAATACGCGTCCAAAAGTTTTTGATAATCTAACTGACGGACTTATTACTTTTTTTTCGTCGTCTCGCCTATTCTAACCAAACATTAATCTCTTGCAGGTATCCTCGCCGGTCACGACAACCGCGTGTCCTGCCTGGGCGTCACCGAGAACGGCATGGCCGTCGCCACCGGCTCCTGGGACTCCTTCCTGCGCATCTGGAACTAAACACACACCCCCCGCACTCGCACACACCCCCCACACACCCTCCCGCACCCACACGATGTACAGTCAGCAAAAGAGATATGTTACCTGGGCCGTCAGATACATGTAAAGTTTTTTCATTAACTGGTTTCAGTAATTGGTTCTTCAATCCATTTCAATTTCATTTGGATACATCAATCGATGTTCAAGAAAACCTTAATTGTATCTTATGGCCAGGAAACATATCGCTTTTGCTGACGGTACCATCTACTGAAACGTCATAAAGTCTTGCTAAGATTGTCGTGTTCCAACTGGGTAGAGATCAGGGCTACCAATATTCGGAAGCCATAAGGATAGTTCAGTATTCGCCCGTAACTTATGCGTCGTGTTCTAGAACGTTCGCTGTAGCGGCGTCTCTGTCTGTCTGTCGGTCTCTGTCTAACACAGTTCTCTCCCCAGTGGCTCAGTAGTGCGGATGGTACTTGTATGGATTGTAAAAGATGGTTAGCCCCAGTTCAGCAGGTGACTGCAGTTTCTAGTTTTATATTCGAATATCAAATGCGGTGTGTGAATGTGTTAGCTTCTAATTTTGATATCTTACTCACTGACGATGGTCCATGTATTTCCCTTCGGTTCGACCATCGCAGGCATTGAGCGAGCTCAATGAGTTAAATTCGAATGACCTGAAGAACGCAGGTCCTATATTCTAAAGGGGCGGCTCTTACAGTTATTAAAATAAAACCTAAATCTGTATAAAGTCCAGTCATCTCATAGTTGTCATTACGTAATAATTTCTGATCTGATGCACAAATGACTTCGTGTATATAATGTCGTATTGTGTTGTAAACTTTTAATATCGAAATCGGATAGAAATTGTACTGTATATCAGATCTATGCGCACGATAAGCACAAATTGTACAAGTGCGCATAAACGCACTAATATTTGTATCACATGCGACTAAGCGCAAGTTTACGCACAAAACGCGAAAACTAAGCACGCAAAACGCGCAACAATTGATACAATACGACTCGGCCGCGTCTAACGGGAGAAAACCCGTAGAAAACTCGCTTTATTTATTTATAATTATAATTTCTAACAATATTAAAAGCATTTAAACAACTTTTAGGGAGGTATGTAGTTTACATGTGTGTTTGTGCTGAATGCGCGCGTGGTATGTGAGTCATCACGATCCATTGTTCACTTATAACCATTGAGTTATAATGTACTACGTACTAGAGGAGCTATTTCAAACAAAATATGGCGCGTAATTTGGTGACAGCGGAGCATGCGCAGTGCAAGCGGGTGCCATAGATAACACCAATACGCGCAGATGCGACATATTTTTGAAGTTGACTTCTATATGCTTCTTTAATATTATGTGCATTATGGGTATCGTTATAAAAATAGTTATAATTAAAATAAGAAATGTATAACATAAAATTATGTGGAAAATAATAATTTAACAAAATAAAAAAAATATTGAAAGGGTAATGAGGAAGTGTAGTGTCGATTGTGTGAGATAGAGTATCAGTGTCAGTCAGTGTATACGTGGAACTTAGCAGAGGCAAAATTAGTCGGGAAGTCGTGATTTTAGAAGATACATAGTATTTTCAGTTGCCTCACAATAATTATCTTGTATGATAGTATACAGGGTGTCCCACGGCTATGCCACATGGAGGGAAAGTACCTTAAATATTGTAAATAGAACATTTTACTGAAAGAAGACATTATATGAATTTTGAAAAAATTTTAAACTGCATTCATAGATATTTAAATAATTACATAGTTGAACCGGGAATCGAACCTGTTACTCGAGAAAATTAATCAGCCTGTAGTTTTATCCTACCGATCGAAAGGCTTCATCGCAAGGATTATTTTTTGCTAAATAACATAGTGTCAAAAATAAAAGAAAGACCATGAATTTTAACATTTTTAATTCAAAATTAGTCAATTTTTCAAATGCTCAGAATGAGTCCCTTCTTCTGAATACAAAGTGATAACTTTTGATTATTTCGTTCCCTGACGATTTTTTGGGCTTGTTGTGGTGGATATTTATTTATTTAAATGATGCGTATAACTCAAGTGGGTAGATTAATTAGTAATAAGTAGTTATGATTGTCAATTGTATGTCCTTACGGCAATGTAAGCTTTTAACTTTTCAGAACAAAATTTTACATCAAATGTTAAAATTCACGGTCTTCCTTTTATTTGTGACACTATGTTATTTAGCAAAAAATAATCCTCATAATGAAACCTTTCGATCGGTATGATAAAACTACAGGATGATAATTTTTTCTCGTGGAACAAGTTCGATTCCCGGCAATAAATAATTAAATGGTTAGGCCATTTAATTATATAAAATCTATGAATGCAGTTTAAAATGTTTTAAAAATTCATATAATGTCTTCTTTCAGTAAAATGTTCTATCTACAATATTTAATGTACTTTCCCTCCATGTGGCATAGCCGTGGGACACCCTGTTTAAATGAAACGAATTTAAACTGTAAACAATTTAATTCCCATGAAATAATATAAGTACTCTTCTTGACTTTGTGGTGTATTTCTCGTTTTCCTTGAAATGAACGGAACATATTCGTGAATATTCTATTGGCAATCACGTGACTTTGCTGCGATTCTTCTGAATAAATTTAATCCAAAATAATTCTCTAGTACTAGGACACGGCCGACGAAACCTTAAAAAAATATATATAATTAATAAATAAAAAATATTAATATTACTTAATAATTTTTTTCTCATGATTATTAATAACATTTTCTTGTTCGTAATTGTTTAACGTTACCCGACGTTAGTGTCCATTCTGCGCATGCAACAAATATTTTACTCTTTGATATTAACATCAACATGGCCGCCGTCGAGGTGACTAGTCATACATAATTACAAATAATAAAATTAGGCATGTTTTAAAGATAATATTTTGAACTTACTGGTAAAAAATCACTCCTTGAATTTTATTTATATTTCTCAAGCTGTTTGAACAGTATCTAAATGCACACGAAGGCATATTTTTTGAATAAAACTTTGCACTCGAAATAGTCTAGCTGCTGCAAGCGCTCGACATAGACTAAGCGAGTTAGGGTGCATGCACCCTAACTCGTGTTACAAAAAATTTAGTTGAGGTGACTCCTCTAGTACGAAGTACATTATAACTCAATGCTTATAACGTATATAATTATGTATAATTGTAATGATATATTTAACTACACGCTGGTGACCTTTCCGCGGAGGGGTTATGGCTGCCGGATTCATTTTCTGTTTATTGGTAAGTAGATTATAGATGATCACTTTGTTTGGAATATTTTTGCAACATTTGGCTTACCACAAACCGGGCTCTTATTTAATGCGTGTCTAATGTTTGTCACTACATTATGCCGTGTTCAGTGGTTGTTTAGCTTAAACTGCAGATAAATACAATTGTATGGTAGTAAAATAAGCGTCTTTTTGTATGGAAAAACTAGAACAAATGCTAATTATTCTACACTAAGCATCCACGTTGATGAATCTGTTACTGGCTACAGTTCTCAAATTCATTTGTCAAGACATTCATAACAAAATGTGTCAGGATTTTAATAAAATAATACACTTCGAAAAGATACCTGAAGTGGCTATACAACTTGTAGATAAATAATGTTGTATAAATTGTCACTGAATCAGCAAAAGTGATTTCATATTGTTGCAAAAATATTACACACTTGTGTTAGTTAGTAGTTGATGTAAAGTAGATTCTATTCTTTTAAACCTATTTTATTTAAGCATCAAATCAGTGGTAAAAACTATCTCACAACTGTCACAAGTTTTTTAATCAACCTGATGAGTTTTACTGCAAAATGTAATTTATGTAGCAGACTGTTCTAAACGTCACATTTATGCGATTAATATTTCAGTAGAAAAACTGTAAGTTAGCATCTACATTGCTACAGGGAACCTTTCAAAGGACTTTATGCTACATAATATTGATTGCTGATTTAGAACAAGTAAAGGAAAAATAGAGCCATATAAATTTAAATAAATATAATTGTAAATTTTAAGTGTTTGGCACTTTAATGTATGACACGTAACTCTTTACGTTTCAGGTGACAACATCGCACAACAGAAATTATACTATCTATAAAAAAACTATAATTAAAGAACCAAATATTAATTATAAATGTATCTATGCATAACTTATTGAATGAGAACATTATTTTCGTTTCTCGTCACTCTAATGTAATCCTAACGTGGTTGAACTATTATGTATTTAATATATGTTTTTAGATTAGTCAACACACCGGTTTGTTATAAGAAAAAAGAGATTTTACTGATCTCCATTGACGAAAAAAAAAGCATTTTTTGTACCTACATAAAGGCGTTTACACACGAACTTTATGCGTGAAATCGCGCCACTAAGTTTTCACAACACGCCGCAAAGTAAAGCTCGCCACTGCCGCACTGTTCATGAGTAAACGTCTTTACACTGACGATCACGAATTGTAAAATGATATCTATCTTAATCTAGGCTTTAAGCGTACAATTACAATGATTTATACTTGACATGCAATATAATTTATCTATATCCAATAATAATTCGTATCATTATCCCTTACTTGCACTCGAATAGGGCACTTTTTGGAATGCTACAAATTTTGTAGATTGCAGTGTTTATACGTATATTTATGACGCGTTGTATGTGCGCTTAATTGTCGCCGGTGCAACTTCACAAGTCCTAAATAACTACGTTTGTATCATTCCATCCAGTATCCTTTTAATCGATTACGTTCAAACTGACTTCAGCAAATGGACAAAGTCAAATTTGCTGAGATTCCTATAAAAAGCGCATATTACATTTGTGTGCAGTATCGTGAAATATGCATTTCTTTTCTCTCCATTCCTTATTTGGCGTAGTGAATATTTATTTCTTGTGTAAAAATTGTTTATAAAACGTATGTCTAAATGTCTCAGCCCTTAGCGTGGCGATGAACGAGCCATTACGGGCTGTATGATAACCATTAAAATATTTAAAATGGATATTCGCGAACCTATGATAAAGTCATCGTTTATTTGCGCGAGACTAACTCTACTCAGGAATTCAAATAAAAGCAGTCTTTATAGACTATTAAAGCTTCAAGACAGTGTATTCTAGTCTAAAAAAAAGTAAAAAGTATAACTTTGGGAGAACGGATGAGATGAAGAGATTTTATATCTTTATGGGTATGACGTCAGTAGGACGTCTATGTATTGTTAGTCCTCGCGGAAGCAAGCAGAAATTCACCATTATCATTGCGCACTATTTTATATGTTTATACCGCTTTCACTATGATTATAAGTTAAAACATATTTGATTTACATTGTATTATAAAGTACCCACAGATTTATGAAGTAAAACATACTGAGATTACGTCTCATGATGAGTAAGCACGTGGTTTTACAATTATAGTCTGTCAAGGTACATAATGTAAACTAAATATGTTTTTAACAGTTCATATAGTACTTAGTCCGTCTTACATCTTAAACGTTAACCTTGAAACATTTTCAATCATAGATGGTTAATTTTAAAATAAGCATAACGATAAACGTTTTTAATGTCCTGTAAGGGTTACCATGTTAAATGTTTCGTACAAGATTCGCTCGTATTCACATGCAGATATGATATCCCTTAACAACCATTAAATGTTGGACGAAACAAGATCAATCGTCGTCCTATAAGTTCATTTTACTAGAATAAGCTAGCTTTAGGTACGTAAGAATTAATATACATGAATAAAAAATAGGCATTTGTAACTCGAACGTTCTGTGTTGCTAACTGCAAAAATTCGATGCCAATATTTTCTTTGTATCACTTAGTTTATATTCGTTGCAGTATTTGTTGGGATTTTAAGCACAAAATATTTTATAATTATTGTTTGTCGGCTTTTTAATTATACAATCGATGGATGGTTGTCGCGCTATTGTTTTTTTTTGTTTAAATTAAGCCTTTTTGTCTTAGATAGGTTATAATATAGATGTTTGTATTAGGCAGACGAAGTCAGACGTGGCGACTGTGAGAGCTAATAGTATGATTTGCTTTCGACAACAAAATATAATCAATTTCATTTCTATAGTTTGTCGTGCTCAATTATCATAATATTTATATTGCACAAAGGCGGCGAAAAACTATAATCAGATTTAATATTTTAACAAAACAAGCTCTAAAGACAAACAGGTGAATGTATTTGAAAAAAAAAATGGCATATCAAACAAATGCTCCGCCATTTTGTATCGCAAAATGATCATCGAGGTATAATCATATTGTGTGTGAATTATTATGTTGATTAAACACGTTTTGGAGATAATATATGTTCACGCATGCATCTATTTGTCTATACGTAAGGTAATTTTGCATTATGGGGTTATTTGTCCAACGGACAAGATGGCCGCTGTCGTGTTGGCGGGAAGGCGAGGCACGGGCGGCGCGAACAGCCATAGAGCCGACGTTGGACAAATAAATAAGATGTAATCTGAAGTTAGCTCCGGTCTGCTAGTTTTACGCCTAGGATAAGACTCTTTTTTAAATAATAATAAAAAATTGTTTTCTACTGTAATGGCTTCTTTTCAGATCAATGTACGATAACTATAATAATATTATAGCATTATATGATATGTATGATATTTAATGGATAGTTTTGATGGCTCATATTCGGTTCTTGTCTATTCAGACCAATTTTTCTCACTTTTACATCATATTATTGAATGGACTGCCATATTTTAACCTGTAAACTACTATATTATACTTAATAGGACGAGGGATTACAGATGGTATAGTTATCAGGGATTTAAATGCCTAAAATTGGATGACAAGCCACTAGTAAAGCAAGCTCCTCGAATTTGTTAAAGAACTTAATAATATCCCTGGCATCTTGTATCATACTCCTTACAAACTGAAAGGATTCGTATACCTTAGTTAACTTTTATTTGCTAGTCCGCGGTCTTTAATATATTTTTTAAAATAATATAGTGGTATAATACTAATTATAATGTATTGTGTAAAATATTTTTTTTAGTTATTATATCAATAAATTAAAATTTGTTTATTTTAATTGCCTCTTTTATTCCTGTTTTTGGAAAAGGGTTACTAACATTTGAAAATTGTATTCTACCCATGGTTAGACTTAAAATCATTGAACCAAAGTGTACTTTGAAGGTGATTCAACTATAAACATCCTCATCAAAACAAAACAAAAACTAGTTACTTTTTATATTGATAAACTCTGACTAAAGATAGATACATCTAAACACCACACTACATTTATTAATAAGATAGAATACAAACATGAAATTGTCAACACAATCACACAACAAACACAGTAAAGCTTACATTTCACAGCTTAACACTATTATCAACGGATGCAGTAAAGTTGGCACGCACTCATGTAATATAAAGGATATACTATAAACATTTGGGCGCTCAACCTTGTGATTTGTAACGACCTATTAAAATAACTGCGTTTATGCCACTACAAAGACACGGTCAGAACGTAAAGTATGTGCGTCGTTCAGGGAGTACTATCTTTTGAAAAGGACACTCGCGGGAATGTTTTGAAAAGGACGGATTTTGAAGCCCGACATAGACACCCCTTTTTGGGTCGGGGTTATTATAACCTATAATAAGTTTCACTGCTGTATGCGCGCCCATGCGTGAGTGTCGGTCTGTTTGTGGCACCATAGGTATTAAGTGGGGGGTGAACTGTATTGGTTGATGTTTTTTTTATTTTACAAGTAGATTTACAGAGGTGTTTAAGGTGTTTTATCATAATTGGTTAAGCCGTTTCGAAGTTATCAACGCCTTTGTTAGCAGCAGTCGCAATATGATTAAATCCAGGGTTGGGATTTTTTTTTTAATGTTGATCTCAAGCTAATTTTGTCCAAATCAGTTGTAACGCCTGCCAAAGAAGGTCGTCACTGTACCGAGTACTGGCAGCCAGAAAACCATAGCCGCCGCCGCCGCCGCCGCCGTAACGCTACGATCCATGTGACAGTTACCGTCAAGCCAGCCAAGCCAGGCCAGCAAGCCAGCCAGGCCGCCAGCCAGCAAGCCAGCCAGCAAGCCAGCCAGGCCGCCAGCCAGCCTAGCCAGCCAGCCCGCCAGCAAGCCAAGCCGGCCAGCTAGCCAGCCAGCCCGCCAGCCAGCCAAACCATGAGCCATGATAAAAAGCAGTAGCCATTGCATGTCGTTCATTACTATTTTGCAAATAAAAAGATACATCGATGGCTGTAACCTATTCTTTTATTTAAGCCACGCTTACATAAGCTTTATACAGTTCACTAGTTTTAGTAGCCGTTAAAGCGGAACAGATAGACAAAAAGGGTCAAATTCTTTTTGTGTTGATGAAAAACCGAATATCTTTTATTAACTTACAGTTTATAATAAGTACCTTCTTTATCTCACTACTGCGTACGCGCACACTTCTTGGCATCAACAGCGCATTTACTGCGTGTTTACGTGCGTATCGCTGGACAACTAACTAGGTTATTTTACACGTAGTTTAGTTACATTTATAAAGTTTATTATGAACATTTTATTGCATTCTGTTTCGCTGCTACGACTCATCAAACATTAGCGTTTGTATTACCGAAATGCTCCACAATTCTACTCTTAAGTGGATTAGTGACGGCAGGCGACACGCATCTCGGAGGCGAGGACTTCGACAACAGACTGGTGACACCCCGCGGACGAGTTCCAGCTAGGGTTGCCAGAAAACCCCAAAACGAAATAGGTCATATTACACCATGCCAATAATCCCTTATTGGCATGGTGTAATATGACCTATTTCATTTCGTTTCGACAGGGACAAAACGATTTCGAAATCCGGGACACAACTTAACATTCCGACAATCTCTGATTTCCCGGCCATTTGGCTGGCCTAGTTCCAGCGCAAGTACAAGGACATGCGCACGAACCCGCGCGCACTGCCTACGTTCACAACACTGCTTGCCCTGAGCATCTAATCTAGGACCGCAAGACTGCGTCTTTCTTAGTTACTCTTTCGACTATCAAACTAAAACATGGTCAAATGTGAGGTTCACGATCGAGTCCTTCGACGTAATACCGTCCATCTGAGGAAAAGCTTCTTGACAGAGAGACAGACAATAAAGTGAGCTTGTGAAGCCGCAGACTTCTTTTCAAAGGTACGAAATCCTAAAAACCTGGCAGACTAATCGACCATCATCTATCTCACTAGCCTTCTTCCAATTATGTTGAGGTCGGCTTCCAGCCTAGCCATTCAGCTAGATACCAGTGTTTTACAATCCAGTAACTAGGCGACATGATACCCCTTGGCTAGACTTGGTCAGACTTTCTGGCTTCTTTTTTTTTTTTTTTTTTTTTTTTTTAAATGGGACAATCCCACCACACTATTCCCAACCACTGCAACTCCTGAAAGCCAGAATCAACAGTGGAGTCCGCCAGAAAAGCGCCGAGCAATGAAGCTTGACGAGTCCCGGAGAAACGATTCAACTGTCTTGGATCCCGCAACGAAATTAATCAGAAAAGAACATCGGAGGAGTAAGAAAAATATATTTTTTCCACTTCCCTCCATAACAAGCAGGAGACAGAACAGAACTAGGCCGATAGGCACAAAGGGGCAATTACAACTGGGAGAAGCCCAGATTGCCTAGCACCACGGAATATGATTTGTTAAAAATTAATGGGTCCTAAATTGTGAGCTGTTACGAATGATTCCAATAGTAGGTATGGCAAAAACGCTTGAACGCACGGAAATTGGTTCTTTCTGGCTTCTGACTACCCGTAACGACTGTCCGTCAAAGTTCTACGAATAACCCTCTATATACCCAAGTCAATAAATCTCCTCCTGCTTTGCCCTACCCATACTTCTGATTTTGTTCATTCTTCTTTTAACATTCGGGCCATTCTTCTCTGGAATGCGCTTCCTCTTGATATTAGGACACAGCGACCAGTCGATATGCATTTAAGCGGAAATTGAACATTCATTTACAGCATTAAGTATTAAGCAGAGTTCTTTCATACATTACTTTCACTTAATTTTTTATAGATATATGTATTTATTTACTTATGTATGTAGTTATTATTATTTAGTTTTATTTATCTATTATACTTTTTAGTTTTACCACCATAAATGCACCTACCATGCTATTTCTTCACCACCCTAGGTTGACTGGGAGAAAATGACTGCGGCATTAAGTCCGCATGTGTACCGTTGTGCATATAGTGTAAATAAATAAATAACAACCGGGACCAACGGCTTTCCGTGCTTTCCGTAAGTGATGTCCAAGATAAACTTGAACATATGAACTGAAAAAGTCACATATGGTACTTGCCCGGATTCGAACCCACAACCTCTAATATGAGAGGCAGGTGCCTTATCCACTGGGCGATTACAACATAGACAGACTAATCGATCGTAAGACAAAAATATGCCCTAGAAAGAAAGGCCTAGCATTGAAAATATTTATGCTGATCTTGGTAACGAAGTATTCTTAAAAAAGTTTTACGTGACAACGACTTACTGACGTTGACTGAGGCACGCGTGCCTTTCACTTTTTATGTCTGTCTCTCTCGCTCTTAGGCGGGCTAACCATGCCCGAGTGGAAGGGACGCCTGCCTCTCACTCGCTCTCATTGTAAGCGCATAACGTGAGCGGAGCGTAACGCAGTTTCTTGAAGTGTCACCCGGCAAACCAATTTATAAGACGTTGTCACGTCAAAAATCACCAAATTCAAAAGACCCCGATCCGGTAACACCGGCCGATCTCGGACAAGTAATACGTGCGCGAATGCACGTGTAATTTATCACTCGTACCGTTAAGGCAATAGAGTTAACTGTTCGGTATAAATAAGACAGGCGTTGAGAGCTCACGAATAAGGATTTGTAGTTACATTAGTCATGAATTCATGATGTTGTGAGGACAAAAGAGTTTAGATAAGACTGCAGGTGGCTGCCTACGTCTGGGTAGCTGGTCTATATTGACGTAAGTATTCGTCTTTGTTCAACAGACCCATGCGTCTAGCATGGAATTGTGTTGTTCGGTTTTGGCAATGACTTAGTAGCAGCCAATACCTCATCGGTTTAGGATTAAACTACATAACATAACATGTGTTTTTATTAAATCTGGTCTATTTTTTTTTAACATTTTATTTTTCAGACAAAATAAGTAGTTACTCAAAAGTTGGTCGTTTATTTTTCAGATAAAATAGGTACTCAAAAGTTGGTCGTGATTTATTTTAATGCCTGAAAACGGTTCTCTGTGTTGACGCAGGAACAAAGGAATGAGTAGGGAGTTTTGTGTAGAAAGGCTAATTTTTGGGAAACTGTCGAAAGGTAAAAAGCAAATACGATAATTTTATTTATGTATTTAAGGACCCGTTTCACGACCTCACAATAGACGCCATTTCCAGATATAATAAATGGATCAGAACTGGAATGGTATGCTAGATAGATTAACCAGAACTTATTAGATTTTGAGACTTTGACCTCTGAGTTTCTTACTTATTTTTAACCAATTTACAAATTAATATCACGTAGGTATTAACTGACTGCCAAAAGGAGAAAATTATTTAGAACAATTTGCAACAGGCCCTTAGTAAACAAACAAATCCTCAAGCTTTTAGAATATTTCCTTTCTGATCTGAGCCTATTTCGTACTAAGTAATTGTTGATCGTACGGTATCATGATATTCCTTTTTCTTTATAATTCAATCAATCAATCAATAAGTCATTTATTCTCTCTTCACAAACGGTTGCCTTAAAAATAGCATACAGTAGGAACTGAACTAAATTATACCTTAGTGAGAGACTGGTGCCTGAAGTAGGTTTTTGGGAAAAAATCTGTATTACAGGTCATCAACGCTCATTAACGCTCATTTACATCTCAAGGACCCCCAGTTTGTTTCAGACATCCAGTTTTCAACAAGACGTTTTCATTCACAATCCCATCAAGTCTGGGCATAAACCGCTAAGGATATCGGAAATATCCCTGCATCTAAACATTATAGATTTACAGTAAAACTGTAGCTGCATGAATTGAATTCATGTTTGAATTGTAAATAATGCTAACGCGTATGTTGAAACTGCGGCGCGACGTTCGACGGACCAAATTAGATGCTGGCAGGCAACTGGTCCAACTCGGGTGGCCGACATCTTGTAGCTTTTTGAGACTGTCCTGGGATAATGTAGATGGCTTTTGAAAACAAAGGAAGAATAAAAATGCGAGAAGAAATAAAGGTAAAGGAATGAAAATATATTTATCTCTTGATTGAATGGTAGATGTAATAAGATATAGCAATCTATGTATATCTGTGCATGTAACACAATATTTGACTTACTTATTGATTGACCTATCCAAAAGAACAAAATCACAAAAAAAACAAAAGTAGTTTATTTTATTTGAATTATGGTGCCTACTCTGCGGTATTTTTGTGGATCACTCAACTATCCTGTGGCTGACAAACCATAGCATGGCCAGAGGTGTAGTATCTATGGCACTTAAATACCGTGACTTTATTTAGCTTTAGCCTGTCAAAAGTATACCAGGCTCCCGACTCGTTCGTTAATAACCACCGTTTTCTTTTGTCGGAAAGTTTCCTTTAAGGTTTTCCCAACTCATTTAAAATCAACGTTGTTACAATTTTAATTACTACTTCGGTTGACCTTAGGTACCCTTTTGAATTAAAAAAATCTAATACAATTTTTAATCTCAAAACCTCATTTCATTTTCATTGCATTGTAAAATTAGAATTTAGTTAAAAGTGACGTCACAATGCAATGTGACAAAATCTTCAAGAGAATCGCGTTTTGACAGCTTATAAAAGAATGTCAATTTGATTGGTGTTGTCAAATAGCCTACTTCACAATTCACATACTTATTAATATACCCAGATCTGCTTTCTTTAGAGAATATCCGTGAAAACCTGCGCGTCATGGGCACTGCTCCCTGGAGCTTTTCTGCGTATTATGCAATGATGTTTCAGTACTTATTTTAGTTTGTGAGAAATCTCAGCGCGAAGCACACACCGCGCCCCAAATACGTACAAATACGGTCTTTATCCAACTAATAATAAGATTTAAAATAGCGGCCATTCAATAATCAGTGATAATTAAGTGCATTTTGGTATTGCAAGTGCATCTTTATTTTAATTTTCCCGCGTAGGTGTTGACAAGCGGCCATGTTGTTTTTTTAATTGTTTTGTTGAGTGGGCAGTATTTTGTTCCGGGGTGACACATTTTAGTGACAGCTATTTATTAGTGTATTCCTATCACTAAAGAATAAAAAAAAAATACGGAAGACACTTTTTGTCGTAAATATTTTCTTTTAAAACTATAGTTTCGTTTTCTTAATATTTTATTGCAAAATTGAATACTAAAAAGTTAAAACAACTATACAAATTGCAAGTTTTTTTTTAAATTATTTATTTGTTATTTCTAGAACCTTATTTTATTTGTGTGTTTTGACCAGGTCCACGAAAATTAGTTCTTTATCTAGCACAAACATAAAGAAAGATAGTTTGTCTGTTATTTGTGTCTGACCTGGACTGACTGGAATTATTTTGGACTCTAAATACCTTTTATTACCCACTTAGTACACTGCTGCGTGTGTTTGAATCGGCCTGGGTTTTCCCGCAACTACAAAACCGTGACGTAAACTTCTAAACGCAGACTTTGCACTTTATTTTATTTTATTTTTTATTTTATTTTATTTTATTTTATTATCTATACTAATATTATAAATGGGAAAGTGTGTCTGTCTGTCTGTCTGTTTGTCTTTCTTTCACGGCAATACGGAGCGACGGATTGACGTGATTTTTTAAGTGGAGATAGTTGAAGGGATGGAGAGTAACGTACATAGGCTACTTTTTGTCTCTTTCTAACGCGAGCGAAGCCGCGGGCAGAAGCTAGTTTCTTTATAAACCACAAATATTTATCCCATTTCATTGTTTTCATTTCGTAAGAGTAATAGGTAATAGGTTACAATATTTACTAAGCCTCTGTCCGCAAGTCCGAGGCCGTATTCTACAGTATCCCAATTAGGTTTTTTCATCAGGAATTCACAACCTGAATTCCATGCTCAGGAAATTTTCGTTTGTAGTTGTTAATCCATCATTTCGGTTGTCTATTGTTTGCCCGAAGATTATTATGCCATAATCATCATTTTCCCGAATTTCATTTACCCGAATTTCATTTGCCCGAATGTTTCATTTGCCCTAAAAGACATATGACATACTTTCAATTGCCCGAATTTTAGATACCATAAGAATACGAATGCCATAAGTATTGTTTGCCTTATTTTTATGTGCCATAATATAATTATTAGACATAATATTTAAATGGCATAATATTTAAATTTAAAACTTATTTATTCTGTGCATGGGTTTTTTTTCTGTGCATGGTTAATGGTGGGCTAGGTCGACGGAGCCCCGCTTCGCGGGGCTCCTACTTCTGTGTGGTTTATAAAAAAATAACCACGAAGGGGATGGCGGGGTCTATTCGCTCGCTACGCTCGAGTCCCTAGCTGTCCGAGTCAAGGTGCCCTAAAGTCCCAATTGCATCCAATTTCTCTTGATATAAACAACCGTTACACACCCGATGTCGATGGCAAATTTATTATGTTATGGCATATCATAATTATGGCATGTGATAATTAGGGCATGTGATAATTAGGGCTTACAATGATTATGACAAATGATGTTATGGTAAGTGACTTTATGGGAAACAATGATTCTGGCACGTGACTAATATGGCAAATGAGAGTAGGGCAAATGAGTATTATGACGTATAATATTATGGCTGTTGACTATTATGGCAAATGATATTAGGGCAAATAAAATTCGGGTAAACGGCGGTATACCCATCATTTCATCTGCGTTAAGCTAGGTCTTTCGATATCATTACCTACTGCTCCGCTCATGCCTATGTATTTTTCTGATAAGCTATGAGCCCGTCAAAGGCGTAATCAGCTTTTGATCAGATCTTTTAGACCAGGTCTTGGAAAAAGTAATGGAGTCTTTTCATTTACAATTTTCTGGCAATTGCAGTTAAAGAGTTTGTTTGATATGAAAGGGTAGCATACATCCATACAATAACACTTGCACGTTTTTTTAAATGGAAATATTGGGCATCATCCTACTGTACCGGAACTTCGTTTGTAAATTATAATAATAACATATTATAGTTTCATATGCAACTGGTCGGCTGTCAAATCTTTTTAAAATACTAATGTTTTATTTCATAGCTACACCACAACATAACCTATCAAAGTAAGGTTTAAATCTGGCAAAAGTAGTCTCTTGCATAGACAGAGTGTCTTTACTTTTATTTATGTTGCCTGGTATTGCCAACTCAGCATAGACAACGGTTGACATATTTCATTGCCACATACAAAATTCTTGACAGTGTAATGACTTACTAGAAGCAAAACACATTCTAGAAGCAAATGATTCATTTGTTTCCTAGCCAAACGATTTCTACTGAAGTTTCACTTTTAATTAGAGGTGTTAAGATTTATTGTAGCTAGGTACAGTTAGTTGCAGAGAAAACTCATCCCCACGCTGTCGCTCGAGAGACAAAACTCTAAAACGGCTGAACCGATTCTAACGAGACTTTCAGTGGCAAATCGCGGATTGGACTTGGTACATTAAAATTCAGCGTCAGAGAAAAGTCATCCCCACGCGGTCTCTCGAGCGACAAAGGGGCGGTGGTTGGGGCATCTCTGCTGTTGACTGTACTTGCATTCTAATAAACGTATGCATTTACATCTTGATGTTCTTTGAACAGTTTGAACCCATTGATAACATTAGAAAAATTAAGTACGTAACGCTATCGCAATTTCAAAGTTAAGCGTATAATAAGTTCCGTTATTTTATATAGTGTATGTTGCAAACAAACTGACGGTCTATCTGATAAGTGGTTATCGATGCCTATAGACATTTGTAATACCAGAGGACTCGCAAATGCGTTGTCATCCCAAAAACAAAGATGATATGTCTTATATGCAGTAGTCGTAATAAGTTTGCTAGACCTACGTTACAAAAGACGCGTGGCTAAAACGAGAAGAAAACGGTCATTCTCCAATTCGGCGTTATTTGCCTAATTACCGTAACCATTTTTATTTTTCACTAATTTTACTTAAACTCATTAAAATATGAAACTAATAAAAAATACGAATTCAATAATCAATGAGGCATGTTTTAATTATTGGTAGTTTTCTAGTTATTGAGACTTAAAAAAATTATGGGTACGGTAATTAGAAAAGTTTAATATCTAATGCCACGGTAATTAGAAAATGCCGTCAAATCTATGTAAAATATGATTTAATATAATAAAAATAACACACATTAATAATTTGTATACATCTATTTATATAAAAATAAATCCCTATTTCTCTTTGTCATCTTTGGACCGATTTCACTAATTCTTTGTTGTGTTTGCTATTGTTTGGAGGAGGTTCCTATGATAAAAAAAAGTGAAAATTAGGGTAGTAGAGTAGAATAGAGTAGGGTAGAGTGGGATAGAGTAGGATAGGCTAGAGTAGGTTAGAATAGGGTATAGTAGGAGTGAAGTCGCTGGAAAAAGCTAGTATATTTTTTCCATTTATTTATTTTCATACACATTATTTACATTTTTATTTTTAAATACTGATGTTAAAAAACATAAACATGTAAAAATATACCTCGCACCCGACATCAGGAACAGGGTCCCAGCTACCGGTGATCAGAGCTCCAGAGGGAGGAACTTCCTAATGATGCGAGCCATGTCCAAAAGCTTCTGAAAGAAGCTCTTGATCCAGCCATCTAACGACAGCCTCCGAGAGAGAGGTGTTGGTCGAGACTCTTGGCTATTAAACCATTGGCAGAAACAACTATCGGCACATGACCGCTGAGTCCACATTCCACATGTCAACAATCTCGCAAGCCAAGTTGATATATATACTTTTTTTTATCTTTCTCGGTCTTTATAAAGTTCCCGTCACGCGGGACCGTCACGACAACGAGCATTTCGCGCCGTTTCAATTGATCCACCATCACTATATCAGGCTTGTTTGCTACAACAGTCCTGTCAGTGATGATGAATCGACCCCAGTACAATGTGACATTGCCATCTTCAGTTTCTACGAGGCCGTATCCCAGAGCAAGTTGCTTATTGATAATCCTGGCTACTAGGTTATGGCCATTCAAGTACTCTTCGTTAGCAAGACGAAAACAACCAGTGATAATGTGTCCAATCGTTCTCCCGGCAGGTGACACGCCCGACATAAGTCAACCGTAGCATCTTTCACAATAAATCTCCGATAATTCTTCGTTATGATGACTTCATCTATATTGTACAGACGAAACCTTCGGTTTCCCAAATAAGTTACCAAATCGTAGCCACTAAACGGACGCTAAACAGTCTACATCGGGCCCATGCAGGGCCCGGAAAACCGTTCGTGTAACGTCTTACTCTGCCATACTTCCTTACGATCCTTCGTCTCAAGCACTACAGGTTTGCGCCAGTTCTCTTTAGCTAAGGAGAGCGGAGTGAGGTCCTTGTCCACAGTGACCACATCTCGGTTCATCCCCACGTCAGCTTTAAGGAAATATTCCCGGAGGTTGTATGCCTCGCGGTTGTGGAGAGACTTAGCATTGAAAAAAAAAGCCTTGTCCTCCACATTTCCGCGGGATATATACAGCCTCATCAACTCATCACTGATGATTGCGGGTGATGCTCGAGCGCGCTTTGTATGTAGATTGACTTCTGTACCCATCTATTTTGAGGCTACAGTTAGTAAATAAGAATTAATTTTTCATACGACGGTAATTATAAACATATGGTAATTAGTATACGGTAATTAGAAAACGACAGATTTTCCTAAAAATTTCGGAAACCAACAAAATATGGAAATACTAGCTTATTACAACGTACGGAGGCCAAAGTACTGTCTCGATTTACTTGATCAACTTGGGTCTAACTTAAAAGATCAAATATAATTTATGTAAAACGGTAATTAGAAAAGTTTTCAACCAAGGTTACGGTAATTATATACTAGCGTGCTTAATTCGCGGTACACTAACGTTAAAGACGTGCAACTGCTGTTTTGCTGCGGTACCCATTGAGGAGAAGAGACGCGCGCGGTTGTGGTGTGCCAAATACTGTTTTTTAGGGATGTGCACTCGAGAACAGAATATGTCACGGTAATTATAACTTTCGCTCGGACATCCGATAATTTAATGATAATTATTTATAGACTGGTTCTAGTGAGTCGATATTTTACTATGCGATACACGTTGTTTAACACTATTTAAAATGTTAAATGGATCAAAGTAAATCTGTAAGTCATAAAAATTACAAGTAAGTTTTAACATTAAGTCAGTGTGCGGACACGTTACGGTAATTAGAGAACAGAGGTTTTTGAACTTAGGTTAAATTAATTTAGTCTTAACTAGTTAAAACAGACGCCTGTGTTTTTGTTTATGGCTAGATAGGGATGCTATCTTACATATAAAAAATATTGGATGATTGAATATGATACAAGTGCGAATTATTCAAGCGCGGACACATAAAATTTGCTTATCGGAGAATGGCCGAAAAGCGTTCTTTGTTTATCTATTCACACGCATCACGCACTATGGCTTAGCTTTTTCTCGTTTCTATCTTGCTTTTGTATTTTAACAATTGTGTGACAGCGGTGTCGATTCCCGTGTGCACAAACAAACTTAATTTAAGTTCAGTGCATCTTTCTTTTTCCATTTTATTAAGAAAAGGACAGAAGATTAAATCTCAGTTTAGTGAGTAATCTGTGGTTTAGTTCTGTCAAATTAAGATACTCTATAGACAATTTAGACGCGATTAAAAACATGGCCACCAATAATGCGTTGATTTACTTCAGACGCTGTTTTATTTGACAGGACTAGATAATTAATATGTATCTTATGTCATTTTTTAAATGAAATGGAAAGAGAAAGATACACTGAACTAAATTTAGTATAGTTTGTGAACAAGGAAATCATCACCATTGACAATAATATTCCTAAGCTGAACCAATAGCTAAGTAACGTTACTTTATATTATATCTCGTTCCCACGGGATCTCCGGGATGAAAACTATCCTTCTGTCTGGGACCCGTTCTTTCTCGGGTCCCAGACTATATCTGTACCAAATTTCATTCAAATCGGTTCAGTAGTTTAAGCGGGAAAGCGTAACAGACAAAGAGACAGACAGACAGAGTTACTTTCGCATTTATAATATTAGTATGGATCTTCGAAGTTTCAGCCATACCTAAATTGCGCAATACGCTAGATATGGCTTCATGCCTCAAGCTCAGTTCAAAAGAAAGATCACAGATGCATCTTCTAAATAAATCAGAATTAAAATAAATGCTTCCTCCATACGACCTACATCCAAGTTAAAACTATTTCATCAGTTTAAACAAATTGTTACAATGTTTATTCATATCTACCTACAATGTTTTAAAACCCGAGTTTGTGATGATTCAAGCTGACTCACGTGTTTATGAGCAAAATTGTACAAATAAATATTACTTATAATGGATTTCGTAAACTATAACTGGCCTAGATTTGTTTGGATTCTGAGATATCTTGGTCGCTTACATGATTTACAAATTAAATATAATATAATATTTCGTGTTAATTTACTAGTTAAAATCTTAACTAATAATTTCAAAACAAAACTACTTTAAAATGCTTTATTTGCTTTTTTTTTAAAAATGCCCAATTAATTTGCAATTAACAATATTTCATATTTTTAGTTGGTCTGTAAAATTAATAAAAGCATTGTCACTTTTGAGTATCAGTATACCGTCAAATCATTCTATAACCACAATTTACTGTCTTAAAAATATATTTAAAAAAAGATATAATGTCAACTATGAAAGTAGATTTTTAAAAATTGTATTTGTCTTAAATCCAATTTAAAGTTGATCAATTGAGCTGGCACATTTAATGACGTCACTGTACCATATTATCCCACAAAATGACGGAACCGCGCTTCGTCAACTCATACAAAAACAACAAACTATTGCGGTGTCTATTCAAAATTCGTGTCTTGTAATGTTTCTTCCAAGAAACATGGAATTGGAAAACAATTACAAATATATACAGCTGTAGTCGTAAACAGTACCGAAAAACATCTCGCGGCCAGAAGCTGAATTTTTCACAAAATTATTTCGGTATTCTCTTTACATACGTCAAAACTATTGTTCAGACGAATTTGAACGTTATGTTATTGCAATAAGAGCTTGTGGGTGTTCTGTGGTGTTTGGCCTGAATTTAAGGTGGGTTTTGTGTTTAGATCTCGCGCAGTTGCGAGGTTGTTGCGTTGCACTGATGGAATGATGAATCGTGTGTATTTTCTGTTCAAAAACCTTGATACGAAAAATTCTAGAACACATTCCAGTAGGGGAGAAAACAAACTTCTTAACTAAAGATTCCATAAAAGTCCAGGGTAGATTGAAAGTGTGGTGGTAAAGAATGAAAAGCGTTGACTTGAAGTTGAGCAGGACCAAAACAGACTAAGCCTCCTTACCATGACGTTTAAAGTAGGATTGTTTTATTCCTGTTTCAGAGTGTGCAAGTGGCAGCGTTAGACACGTTGTCTAGCGCCGTCTCTTTCCCACTCAAAGTAATATCGAAGTAATACTGCTATAAGGGCTTGTGGTAGGCCCCCTGGCCTGTGATTTCGACATCTTTGATCTTTTGCCTGTTACTCTCTCCCCTTGTAACGTTAAAGTTGAAGAAGGTGGATAAAATTGTAAGTTGAAAGGAATTTTAGTCTTGGTGCTTAGGAAAGAAATGCGTTTGGCTGAGAGAACTTTGAGAAGGGCTAAACAAAAGATGAACGGCATGTATGAAGGAGAAAGGAGTAAATGAATGACAGTTGATATCGAAGATGAAAACGCGTTTCGCAGACCCAAATAAAATGGGATAAAACCAAAAACTAGAAAAGAGAAACTGCTAGTCTGCCGGAGGCATACTCTACCAGTCAACCAAGCGTAATTAAGTTTTAATAGGTAATAAAACTTGGCGAGTAACCTAATAAATCTTAGCATATGTTTTTGAAGCTGACGCGTAGAGTTGGAAAATCGCATTCATGTAAATATAGCTAGAAGTTTTCCAGGTCATACTAGAAGTAAATCAAATAGGAGCACTTTGTTCAATCGGCTGTTTCATCTAAGGCTGTCTAAAGCTGGGTCCAGACTTTAATGTAACGCTTGTTATACAGAGAAGCAAGTCTGCACTTTCGGGTCGGCATTTTCAATACAACACATATAACCCAATACAATATATATATATATATATATACAATGCATATAACCCGGATGTATTCAAGAGACGAGTGCATAGGCATCTTTTGGGTGAGCTCGCTCCGTCGTAGGCCCCGTCTATGCCCTCGGGCTAGTCTGGGACCAAGAGCAAGCCCATATGTAATAAAAATAAATTTAAAAAAAAAACACATCGAAGGTGGAGTGCCAAACTGATAAAATTATACTTGTTTTGTAAAATAATAATATTGGTTCAGACCGGTCACAGACAGACTTACTGTAGTAGTCGTCATTTCTTATTATAGGGATTACTACTACATAAAAAAATGGCTTTCTGTTTAATCCGTCCAAATCATCGTCAGAGAAACAAGAAACCATATTCGTGCAAAAATTTTTGATAGTCTACCTGATGGATTAATTCGTTTTTTGCCGTCTCGCCTATTACTTGGGTAATCCATACTTATATTATAAATGGGAAAGTGTGTCTGTCTGTCTGTCTGTATGTTTGTCTTTCTTTCACAGCAAAACGGAGCGACGAATTGACGTGATTTTTTAAGTGGAGATAATTGAAGGGATGGAGAGTAACATAGGCTACTTTTTGTCGCTTTCTAACGCGAGCGAAGCCGCCGGCAAAAGCTAGTATTAAATAATAAGTCTTTATGAAACGTAATTAAATTGGGGTCTATCTTTTAGTCAACTAACAAATCTAAATATGGCAGATGGGCTGCTAGACAAATAAGTTTGAGAACCTCCGCATTACTCGTAACAAAAGTCTGAACTCGGCTTTAGATTAGGTATTAAACATCTGGTGTACTTATAAATAGTTTGATAGATTCATAAAACGTTGAACACGGATAAACTCTTCTGATAGATTAAAATGTAGAAGTTTTTGAGTGGTAGTAGTAATAAATCAATTTCATTTTTAAACCAGTAGGAAGTTACAAATACGCTCTGAAACGCTGAAACGCTAACTAACTGTTACTATTTGTTTTCGTACTAAATCTACAATACGCCGTGTTAACGTTTGGTTAATCCTTAACCTTTCAACGACCAAGCGACAGCCGGCTGTCGGACTGCTATTGTCTTTCTATTGTGTCTAGAATCACGTGTGTTTGAAGGCTTAAAGCCTTTTCTCGGTACCTAGTCCAAAGGAAGATCCTTTATTCGGGCCTGTCACAAGCCTTGATGCTGACTTTTGTAAGGAATCAATATCATGCACAATTAAATTTTGTTGTGATATAACGGAGCTTATTATACGCTAACTGATGCAACGAGGTTATAACCAAATTTTCTTATATACCCAACCAACAATTTTGCCCTATAACCAAACCATTTATCTCAAAAAAGCTGGGTAAACGATGTATAAAGGTTTTGGTGATGACTGATTGTTGTGTAAAAGCGTTTGACAACACAGTATGGCTCTATAAGTTTATATAGCAAAAACGACCTATTAAGAGTTGATGTAAAGGTTTACTTTACGACTTTATATAGTTGTTATAGTCAGGCGTTATAGCAACCTCCATTGTGACTAGTATGCAACGATAAAACTTCATAAAAGTGTTTACTATCACTCTAATGCGCCTGATTTGCGCAATAAAGGTTCGAAACGAACTCTTATGTGTCGTTTGTTAAAGTAGAGATGACAACTCAGGAATAGGACGGTATTGCGATATTGAGGGTTTTAAGATCATCGTTACAGTACACAGTACTATAGTGGGCACAAAAAGTCTACAACAGTGTGATTTGGTGATACAGCTGAGTTTCAAATTATATTTAGATAGCTTAATTGTCGTATAAAGGGTTGTTAATGCTCGTGATAGTTGTAGTGATAAACTTATCACAAATACACTTTTTTAGAAGAGGATTGTTTTTTTATAACTATTATAGTCCCCTTATTACACAACAGTACTATAACGGAGATCTTATGTGTTTAAAAACATTATTATTGCGTATAAAGGTAGGCTAGCAATGCTTTTAAATGATAATTCAGTTTTGTAAAGGCACTTCTATCGCTCTTCTACAACAATATTGACATTTTGATTCAGTGTAATTAATGCGACAGTATTTTATAAATTACAAGAGAAATGGATTTAGAAGCTTGGCAACGATTCAAACGCAGCGGGACTTATAGACGAGAAGTGAAAAGACAATATGAGGAATCAACAAGAAGCATTCAAATCAGTAATTATAGTGAACACCAAGTTGAAGACCCAATTATAGAAAATGGTTCCGTACAAAATACAGTTCACGACAGTGATGAAATGGAGAATAATTCATTTGTGGACAACGATTCCAGGTGTGACAGTTTTTCAGATTGTTTTATTGATTCAACTGAAGAAAGAAACCAGCAACTACGAGATGGTTTGAAGCGTTGGGCTATTAATTATAATATTTCACACGAAGCAATAAAAAGTTTGATTGTACTAATAAACGATCGAATACCAAATACATTGCGTGCAGATCCACGAACGCTTTTTAATACAGAAAAATCTGTCACTACTCATCCCGTGGGAAGTCTATCTAGAAGTTATTGATAGAAGTCTGTCTTTAATTTCACTCAATATAAACATAGATGGTATGTGATGGTGGTGGGTCTTATTTATAAACATAAATTTTACTTAAGTATCTTACAAATCAACTTAAAATCAACAAATATGTAACACAGCTCTCATTATAGTAAAGTTTTATCGTACTTCAGTGTTTTGCACCACTTTGACAGTAGTGGCGCCTGTGGTGGAAAATAAAACTACTAATCTTAACCCGTTTATTTACACTAGTCATACTTAAATTACACTTATTTCTAAATTATATTCTATATTTCTTTTAATATGTACATGATTACTGCTCGGCGTCCACTACAATTACACTGAAAAAGAAAAAAACAACTATAATAAGTTTAATAAAAAGTATTTATCATATTTATGGAATAAGAACAAACAATAACATAAAAATAACAAACAAGCTCAAAAGGAACCCTAATTTGATATAATGGTGGATGTAATCTGTCATAACGAGTACTATAGTAGAGTTGAGGAAGCTGGAACTATGTTTATAACTTAAAATACGTAATTGTTTTAGTAAAAGCTCATTAATTCGAAGGGGGCATTCAAATTATGTCGTAAACCCATACATAGTTTATCAGTAAAATTACAGTCGCACAACATTTTCCTCGTAAAAGACGAATAATTCGATTAAGTACAAAATAATATCTTACTCACCACGATACTTCGTCTCCTTTTCTTAATCTTTTATTTCTCTTCTAAAACACTGAGACACTACAGCGGCGTGAACGAATGTAAAATGAATGAATGATGAATTTTAGTGATGTAATGGAATAATGAACTCTTTTACAGTACCCAAAAACACTTTAGTAGTGTTGCGGTGGCTTATATATCTCCAAATAGAGATTGTGTTACTGTAACATCAACTGCAATGGGCCAAAATTGTCATGCCTGATACCGTTATAGTTCTACTCTAAGACTGAATGGAGATATAATTGCGCCACTTTCTTTGTAGATGCACCTTCTTTGGCCTTTTATTTGACCACCGATTAGTTTTTACAAAACGTTCTATGGCCTTCTATAAAACTAACTTTTGTTGGTTGGGTAGGTATATAGAAACCTGTAGTCTACACAAGACAAGAAGTATATACAAGAAAATATGCTAAGATTACTCTAGCACAAGCTTATGAATAGGCAGTGTATTCGTCCTGTACTGAGGGTTTTACAAATTAACTATATTGTTGACACATGAAATGATTACGCACATCAGTTTTTTCAGCTTACGTCGATAGAAAACTCTACGATTTTGAACAAAAGTTAAACACACGAGAAACTTACGCGTCTTCATTAAAACCATTATTTCCTATGGCAATAAGCTGAGTGGACCTGAATAAATGTGCGTAGTCCCTAAAGCTCCTCCTAATTGGTATTATCACTATTATCTATATAAATAAAAATGAATTGATGTTCGTTAGTCTGATTAAAACCCGAGAACGGCTGGGCCGATTGAGCTGATTTTGGGCTTAAAATGTTTGTCGTAGTCCAGGGTAGGTCTAAACGGTGAGCAAATAAGAAAAAAATGCGAGAAAGATAGAGTGAAATAACAATTCCATTTTCCCACAATGATATTTTAAGTATTTTTACTTAAAATATCATTGTTTTCCCATATAAAAGTTGACCATGTTCTGTGGAATGTCGTTGTCATAGTAACCGGAAAATCAAGTGTTACAGTTACAACCATAGAGGTTACAACCCGTCAACCTGACACAAATAAGTAATGTTTAATTGTTTTCAAAATACGAATGGAATCATTTTCATAAATCCAAATCATGCAAATAATTAGGTAGTTGGTTTTATTTTAAAGCCATTTAATACGGTTTGAAATAACAGAAAGGCGTGTAATATGCTATAAAAAATAATATATACTGTAACAGCTTTTCTTATTTCCAACGTACAAAAATAATATTACGATAAAAAAATTAGAGATTTAAAATATTTACTAGCTTTCGCCCGCGTGGATGTCGAACTTCTACCTACTATTTTAACCCTTTAGGGCTATTTTTTATATTATTCACAAAGAATAAACCCTCCAAGTTTAATGTATTTAGTTAGTTATTGTTATATATTAACAAACACGTTGATATCAGTCGATATAGTCAGTGAGTTTACTATTATATACATATAAGACATATATCAAATGACTTCTCTCGGCCTCAGCGTCAGACTTTTACTGACTTTTATGATCCGCAACTCAGGCAGGCATTGGCCCTAGAGGGCTCCGTCACGTGCTGACTGCTCTGTCAGGCGCGAGTGGAACAAACGCATCGACGACACGGGCCTGGTCCTAATCGGGCGGCGAGCTACCTATCGCTCGCAGTCCGCAAGGACACGGCGGTAGCCCGCCCAAGCGGGGCATACCTCCACCGTGTCCTCCAGGCAACCTTTGCCGCAGTGGTGACACCCAGGCAGCGCTTCCGCCCGAATCTAACACAGGAACCTCCTGAAATCTCCGTGTCCGGTGAGAACCTAGGCTGTGTCCGGCGATACGTGAGAGCGCCGTGGCGCCTCTCCAGCCACTCCTCAAACAATGATGAATATATCTCTCCAATGACTCCACCCACATACAAAAGAAGACTGAGACCGGGTATTTAATTTTGCTTCACGACGCACTCTCATAAGCATACGAAACGACACCCCACGTACAAATCGAATCAGGGATAGAACCAAACAATTGTTAAATTTACTGAATTAATTGATTACTTTTTGTTTTTGACCAAACGACCCAATATTTATCACGAACGCATCGACAACCAAACACATTTTACAAAAGGGATAGAACCTGCACGAAGGAAAGCTGCCGGATGATGATTATTTTCACTTTGAAACAAAACAAAGACCCCAGCAAACCGCAACGCATTAGTGAAACCGCATTCAATTGGTATACCGCCGTTTACCCGAATTTTATTTGCCCTAATATCATTTGCCATAATAGTCAACAGCCATAATATCATACGACATAATACTCATTTGCCCTACTCTCATTTGCCATATTAGTCACGTGCCAGAATCATTGTTTCCCATAAAGTCACTTACCATAACATCATTTGTCATAATCATTGTAAGCCCTAATTATCACATGCCCTAATTATCACATGCCATAATTATGATATGCCATAACATAATTTGCCATCGACATCGGGTGTGTAACGGTTGTTTATATCAAGAGAAATTGGATGCAATTGGGACTTTAGGGCACCCCGACTCGGACAGGTTAGGTTAGAAGGGGATGGCGGGGTCGTGTGAGCGAGCGAAGCGAGCGAATAGACCCCTCCATCCCCCTTCGTGGTTATTTTTTTATAAACCACACAGAAGTAGGAGCCCCGAGGAGCGGGGCTCCGTCGACCTAGCCCACCATCAACCATGCACAGAAAAAAAAAACCACGGGGCTATATTTGTCTAATACTTGTTATGCCATTTAAATATTATGTCTAATAATTATTATGGCACATAAAAATAAGGCAAACAATACTTATGGCATTCGTATCTTATGGTTTCCAAAATTCGGGCAATTAAAAGTATGTCATATGTCTGTTAGGGCAAATGAAACATTCGGGCAAATGAAATTCGGGTAAATGAAATTCGGGAAAATGATGATTATGGCATATAATCTTCGGGCAAACAATAGACAACCCATTCAATTAGGTTAAGCCGTTTTTGAGATTAGCCCGAACAAACGTATATAGACAAACAGACAAAAAATCTTAAAATAAATTTTGTTTATATTAATAGGTAAGTGATACGAAGTTCACCGGGTCATCTAGTGGTAAATAAATATCACAAAAGTGTCGTAGCACTGACGTAGCTCACGTAGCCACGCTACGAGTATTACCTATTTCAATCCTGCGCTGCTTTCCTCTCATTTACTCACTAGCTGTCGGACACAGACGTCGTCGCGTCGTCAAAATAAAACACTTACCCGCTACCAAAGTACACTCAACGTCATAAACATCATATTCTTTCCAGAAACGTGGTACCCAGTAAAAAAATAAAGTGAACAGTGAAGTGTAAAAAACTTTAACAAAATGATGACAATTAGCGAAAGTCAGTTTTCTTCAAACAAAATGTCGAGTATCCACAAGATTAATGACAGGATCGTGCATCGCGACAGCTTCGATGACACCAAGAGTTCTTCGAGTGTCAACAGTACCCTGATCACGAAGAGAGGATTTAAGCCCTCCGATATGTACGACCCTCAGAAGAAGGAGTTTCTTACGAACCTCAGTTATAAGTTGTTCCCTGTAAGTTGGGTAAGTCGTTTTTTGTCCGATTAGTCGTTGGTGCTGCTAACTCACGCGTATTGGATTGTACACTATGGAGCAATAGTTTATTATTTAAATTATTTATTTTGTTGTGGGTTAGTGTTGTCAATGTTATTTAAACTGGAAGCGCAGATCTTTGCGTGACAGTACTTTTTAATGGTTTTATTTATTTACGGCACATAATAAATAAATGCCCGGTTTTATCTCTACTTGATTTATGATTTAGTTACACACCTTATGGTTTACACACCACAGTAAAAAAATGTTAGTGATGAAAGTGTAAACATTTACGACGCTAACTGTACTTATTACTGGTTACAGAATTGTGTAAACGTACTGAATTCTGTTTAAAAAATAAGAATATAGTTTTATTATTGACGATTTCTTAAAATATTCACATAAGGTTAACGAGTATTAGGCGAAAGCTTTCTAGTGGCGCAAAGTGTACCTTACCGTGTGTATTATTTTTCTAAGAAGTCGCCAGATGCATATTTACCTTTGTAATTAGTACTTACTGATAACTACTGTGAATCAGCATTGAATCATCATTTTCGTAGAAATGTGCTGAAACATAGAAGAATGCATTAAAAAACTCTATGGTTTACGTGTTACAGTTTATTTGCCAAGATTTTTGTCTACACATGAAAGCTACAACTGTTAACATATTTATTAAATTTTAAATATTATGGTTACAGATCCCAAAGTTTTTTTTTTTATTATCAGTAAACTTTCTAGAGTATTTATTACTTTACTGTTACGTTATATGCTTGAACAAATAAATGCAGATTGTTATCAAAGAATTTCATAATTTCCGAAACAATTAATATAAAATTACACAATTCTGTATCCACTGCTCTTACATTATTATGTCTATTATTTATTTATTTTATATTATTATTTTTTTTTCAGTAGATAGAGTACTGACGTAACTAACTTTTAAATAATACAAATTAAACAGTTCAAAAATTTAATTAAAAAACCCTTTAAATCATCGTTGTAAACTTTAATAAAAATGCAGCGATTCTGCAACCGGTTACAAGGCAGAAAAATAACGTTAAAATATTTTTAAAACTGTATACAAGAATTTTGAAGTACCAGTTACTTTTGCCAAAGAAGAGCATTGACCCGTGTCAGGATGAATGTTACTAATGAGGTTCAGTTACCAAAAAATAAAAGAATACTTTAATAAATTGGGATAACTCACGCACTAAATTACTTTATCTGATCCCAAACTAAGCAAAATACTATAGTAACCAGACTATAAATACATACTTATTCAGACTATAGGGATGTTGACTACATCAAAAGAATGACATTCTATTTAGTCCGTCTGTTAGACAGTCCAAAAATACTGGACACATATTTTTTGCTTGATCAAATTAATAACAAAATACAAAGATAAAGAGCATCAAAGTTCCGGAGAGGGGGCTTATGACGTCACTCCTCAGTAAAAATTATACAAAGGTGTGACGTTTCACGAAACTTCAACGCATTGTGTTGTCGTCATTTTCTGTTTACGAAAAAAAAGAAAAAATACGTGCCCCAAATTTTTTGATTATCTAACTGACGGACTAATTACTTTTTTTTGTCATCTCGCCTATTATACTATTAAGAGATTTAAACTACATATTATAAATGTTTTCGATTAGATACCAATAATTGAAAAAGAGAATTACCTATAGTCTGTTTTCTCAAGAAAAACAAACAACGCATTTTGCAGAATAAAAATAAAGTGCAACATTTATTTCTTTTATCCGTGTTTTAGCCACTGATTATAAATAATTAAATTTATTTGAGACAGATAAAACTGTTTCATGCTTAAAGTAATACAATAAATTATTAAAGAAAAATAATAAACATGTAACTCTCGCCTTAATTAAAAATATTAAACTAATTAATGAACTGTACCAAAACCTCGTGACAATATAAAAGAGTTACGAAACTGTTAACGAGCTATTTTGAAGACGGACAGACAAACAGATTAACCTATATTAGTTTCCACATGTTTCCCGCTAAATATAATAGTAGCTGGCAACACAGGGCATTAGACTATCAAGTTTCTTGTTCAAATGTAGAAGTCAAAGTCAAATTATTATTTATCTCTTTTTATGCCTTTAAAAATTCTCGTTTGAATTACATTTACGAAATAAGGGATCTTACCTCAGTTGATCCTTTTGAAGAAAAAGATTGTTTTGTATGGAGAAGAGTTAGAGAAAAACTGCATAAATTAAATAATGAAGCAACATTTTGTGCAAGATATATTATGAATATGCAGTTCAAAGAATATGAATATGCAGTTACATTGCTTCAAGGTTAGGTCATTGAGAAACACATATTGGAAAACAGTTTACCTCTTTCACTTCGAATAAAACAAATAAACAAACAATGAGAAGGAAACTTGTATATTCTGTAAACACAACACACATTAAAACCACAAACTTATACCTATTACATTTTACCTACATGTGTAAGTAAAATGAGTGATTAATTGGAAAAACACATTAACACATTAAACAAACATTTCACTTTTACTTTTTACCTCCTTGTTTTACAAAACAACACTGCATTTAAAAATATTGACCTATAAAACTGTTTACTACTACCAAGACCAACACAATTCGTTTTGTGTCTCTTTTTCCTTATATATAAAGTCTAAAATTTTATGACCAAACTCATGTCGATATTAAAATAAAATGACAGTACCGCTACCGTTTCTTTGATCTGCTCTATCTAAAAATAATAGTGATTAAAATGCCACTTCAATTAATGCCAATATTCTCTGCAGTACAAACTATCCCTGCCTTGAAAAAGGCCAAATAGTTACAATATTAAAATGAATCCACTTGACCCAAACTCGTGCACATCGGCCTTATGTTTATACATATATTTAGATTCAGTGAATAAACATTATAATTCGCTTTTGTTTGATGTTAGCTCTTCTAGTGTTATTTATTTTAAGGGACAGGCTTAAAAACTACTGAAATCTTGGCTCCCGCGTTTTGTAATATATTTATTGATGCTAAAAGAGTGTTCAGGGAGTTTCTTGCTCGTTCTTCTCCATGGAACCTACTGTTTGGAACGAGCAACTAGCTTCAATTGCTGTGATGATAGTTGTACATGGTAAAACATAAATAAGTATTTTCTTCTGACAGGCTGGCCCCTTGACAATTGAAAAGTATCAGCAATCGTTTTGAGTTTGAGTTAGAAACATAACTCTCGCACAGTAGTTTTCTTTATTATAAGAATAAGAAACACAGAAATAAACGATTTTCACAAAAAACAAAAGTAAATGAATATGGGTGGGTAAAACCACGTGAACCAGCTAGTTAGTAAATAGATTCAGAGCGATGAACTCCGCAGGGAAGCTGTCTGTATGTAGCTAAACATGGATTAGGTGTCGCGCCTTAGGCCTTGTTGATACATACATTTTCTATAGCCACGTGTCCACCGCACGTCACGGCACCTCATACTAAATCGGCAAGCCGTCATATCGTTCTCGTTTACGTGACGATGACGGCGGCGGTGGACAGACGGACTTAAGAATGTGTCCAGAGGACTAACGCAGAATAATGAGAACTGAAAACAGCACCACTTTTGCAAAAAGTTGTAAACAGCTTTCTTAAAGCAGATAATGTTTTTAGCAGACTTTACTTTTGTTTAAAGTAAACTTGCTTTTACATGGTTGCACAAAAGTTTATGCTACATAAGCCATAATTTTTTCCATCATATAAAAATTATAAGTATAACAGTTTACCCAGCAATCGAACTCAAATGTAGGTACTCATCGTGGCAGCTGTCGAGAACACTGCACTACATAAATCTATTACTAATAACACTATTAAAAATCTAGCAGACGATCGGAATCAGTCACAAATAACCGTGATCCGAATTTGTTTCAGTCGGGCATCGAACCCGCGTCACTCTACACCTCTGGTCTTGGCCTCCGCGTTATTTAGGGCCCATTTACACATCACCGTCGCAGGCGCAGTTAAAAGACTGTTGGTGTGACTTCAGTTTAAAGACCGACTTAAAAATGAAAGTCTGTAGTCGGTTCTACGGTGTCTGGCTTAGTTTAAAGATGTTTTAAACTTTATTACTCAAGACTTCAAAGGGTTTTGAGTCAAAACGTGAGGATAATTTAGTTATTTTGGCCATGATTTATTAGCAACTGTTTTTACAAAACATCTGTTTCTTAATAAGAATGGGAAACTCTAATTCAAGGAAACTATAAGAGTTTATAACTTTTTCTGAAATAATTCTCCAGACCGTCAGCTAATTGTAAACAACTGTTGAGCGAAACAAAAACACTTTAATTTTCTGACTAACTGACGCCTTGATATTTCATTAGTCAATGTAAATAGTTTATCTGAATAAATGATTTGACTTTGAGATTATTGAAATTGAGGTTGTGTCAAATTGAGACATTATATTATAAAAAAAACATCAAATTACTTTTTATGCAGATTTTATGCACAATTTAAATAACACAACAAAAATGTACAATAGAAAATATACAAAACATACATGATTGAACAGCTGTTTTTTTATATTTTTAGGGTTCTAAAGTAAAATATGAGTGGTTGTTCCTACTTTCTTCCACGCCATATAAACTATAAATCCGCACACTATCAAAATTTACTTTTATTAACAACCTTCAAAGTTCCACAAATACGTCACAAGAAAACATTAAATAGTTTCCAAAGTACTGCACTAAACTTGTTTACATTAATACATTTACATTTTACACAGAATTCACACAGCAATGTTGCATATAACCGCGCCTTAACAGTAAGGGTTGCCAAAAATATTACAATCATTGTCATACAGAAATATAATACGTTTGACGTGACATTGTCGTGCCATTATTTATTACAAACGAATGTCCGACTGAGATTAGAAGACAGACGTATTTTCATGAAGACTATCCAAGTATCTAGTATTCATTTGTGCTGGTAATAAAAATAACAAGATATTAAAAAGAGAAGTTGAAAGTGAATTTAATAACGGAACCACGTATTATGTGAGTTGAAATGATTCATCATGTCAATTGCTTTCTTTAATGTTTAGAAGTAATAATTTATTGCTATTATAACAGGAAGAAAACTTTTCATATCATTTTCGTAAAGTGACATTTATTTCTAAGGTCATTTTTGACGTAGAAAGTCGTGATCGTGATCTGTCATAGTTGTAGGCAGTGGCGACAGATTTATTATTTTGTTGATAAATAAAATACATTTGAATGTAAAACTCCTTGTTTTCCGGTTGTGAATAGAGAAGTCAAGGTCGTTTCAAGGTCTGAAGTAATAAAAAAATTAGCTAAAAAATTATATTGAAAACCTTCCGCGATAATAAATTTGCAAACGTCTAATCGGATCAATATTTCATGAAATATGTTGTATAACAACATTGTTTGAACAACCCATAAAACTTTGAACCAATCATTAAACCATTATTCTAACTCTTTATAAAATCATTGGCCTCGTTTCTTTGTGGAAATCAGTCTATTATAAATTTCATAGCCAGTTCTAGTTGCCAGCGCAATTTGGAATTGTGCCAAACCTGACTTCAGTCACTTTAAACTACAAAACGTCAAAATGTCGAAACCAATCGAGTTTACACTTTACTGGTATTCCTAATGAGTGTAAAATTGGATGAGGAAAATAATAAAAATTATAAAAAGGTCGATATTTGCGTTGCGGAAGTCTATTTTTCGATAATTTTAACTTGAGCTGCTATTATTGTTTCTTTTAATGAAAACTAAAGAAAAACAGTTACTTAAATTTTATTTCAATGCAAAGTATTTTGCGACTGCACGAGAATAACTAAATTAAAATAAAACATTCTTGGTCATAATATTAAATGCTTTAGTATTATTTATATGTTTATCTACTATACTTAATGACAAAAGTGTAACTCCAGTTTAATGCTATCATTGAACTACTGCAGAAACCTCTTTATTACGTTTTACATTTGTATATTGCCAAAAAGTCATAAAAATAACTTTTTATCTTGTTGACATTTGGACGCATTTATGGAAATTGTGATGAAACCTGTCTCATTAATAAGGCCAATATTTTTGCCAATATTATTTATACAGTAACTTGAACTCAAAAATATAGTAGTCTGTTTGTCTTTCCGTGTAGAAGTATGTAGTTGAAATAACTACTCAGTTATCTATTATTACTTACATACAAGAGACAGTTGGCATGATTGCCGCGTTCTTTACCCGAATTTATTTCTAGAAATATTGTCTCAATCTTAAAGAAGAACAAAAAACTATTTTTTCTGAGTAATACAAGATTTTAAGCAAAATAATCTGTTCAGAACTTCAGACCTTGTCGCTAAAATAACATTACTCGAATACTAATGCAAAAAGAAATACATAAATGATGTAAAACTATTTTAAATACTCCTAAAGCTACAATTAATTATTTGCAGAGTAAAAATATGGTACTGTAAATCAAGTTTGTTCTTACAATAAATTAATACAAATAAATATGCTAATTACACAGAATGATGGAGACTATACCCGAGAGCCTGAGCTATTGGAGCCATTGGACTGTCTCACTGTAAGACTGAAATTGTAACAAAATATAGACACATCACAAATGTTGCCAGTGTAAATAAAAACCATTCTCATTCGAAAACATTCAAAATAACGGCTGGTTTTGAAGCCATTTTTTCATAATCCGGAGAAACATTTTGATTGCATTTTTATGCATTTTGAAACTTTTTAATTTACTAACTTATGATTTATTTTTTGTTTATTTATTAACTTTATTCGTTATTCTGCTTCCGCTTTGAAATTAATATTTCTTCTATTATTATTAATCTTTTATGGTATAGATTACTATTTCTTGAATAACTTTCTAGCCGAAATAGTCAATTAACAATTTGAAAACAGAAAATACAGCTTTTCAATGTCAATAAACCTATAAAATATTAAAATTAAAAACTGCAAGATGAAGTTTCTTTATTTTGAGAATGCTCCTTTAGCCAGTTTTTCGACCGCCAACATGCAAAAAAAGATTATATTATATTAGGTGCATTTTTATTTACATTCGTTTAGACTGAATTATGAGTATGAATCCCCAACATAGTTCGGTTTTACCTGGTTTCGGTAGAACCAAGTAGATAAAAATTACCAGCCTAAAAAATATATTCTTAGTCCCACTGCAGAGCAATAACCAAAGGGTTCTTTTTAGCGATGGGTCAACCCGGTTTGCCAAACCGAATCAATTCGGTTTGAGGGCAACTCGCATCAAACCGAGCTACAGTCTATCCAACCCGGTTCAGTTTGAAACCGCAATCGCGTCAACTCGTGTCCAGTTCGGGCGAGTACGAATGCGATGCGAATGCGAATAAGCTGATGCGGGTTGAACGGGCTGAACCGAACCGAATGAATAACGAACGGAACCGAGTTTAGGCCAGTCATCTAAGACATAAAAATCGCGTTAGGTCGCAATAAATTGCAAGGTCCTGATTTTTTGTGATGTTGTTAGGATAGATACCAATGGTGTAAATCTAGATTTGCAACCTCGAAAGACCTGTGCTAACTTCGTGGTGCTCGAAAAACCTCGAAATTTTCGAACTTTTTTCAGTTTTTGGCTTACAACTTCTAAAATATGCATTTTGCAGCAAAGCCATCTATGAAACTTTTAAATAAGACAAAATAAGCAACAAAATGAGTGTAATCCCAGCTCTGTATGTTTAATAGATCTCAAGATATGACATTTCGAAAATGGGCAATTTTTACCAAATTTTATCAAATTTGTAGTTGGCTAGACTTTAGATCGAAATACTGTCTAAAATACTCATCCTACAAGGAAAGTCAATAGAAGTTAAGTTGTAGAGCAGTTATTTACCTTTAATTTAAGTGTAAAAGGAACTGTTCAGGACCAATAGTTCTCATATTATGAGGTAAAAAGTAATAATAAGGATCGAATTTCCCAAGAAATAGTTATTTTTTCTTATACATTGTTGAATGGAATTTACAATACTAGCAGTCCGCCCCGGCTTTATCCGTGGTACATACATAGCCTATGTCACTCACGGATAACATACCTATCCAACGGGGAAAGAATTTTTAAAATCGGCCCCGTTGTTTTTGAGTTTATCCATTACAAAACAAACAAATAAACAAATCTTTTCTCTTTATATTAAGTATAAGTATATAAGTATGATTGATGGCGTCATAAGTTCTGTCAAAACCTTGTTATTTTAACTTTCGAGTACTGGCCAGATATACTTTGACTAATTTTAAAATAGAACATTTGTACTTGCCGAAATTAAAAAAGAAAATATTAAATATAGAGTGGTCGAAGAAGGAAGATAGAGTCGCGGTTATCGCGTTGCACCGCTATGGTTACGCGCCAATAGAGATTTTCAAAATTCTGCAAAAGTTGAAAATAACACTACGGTTTGTTTATCGCACTATTAAACGATACATTGAAGTTCAAGCTTCAAAGATCGTGAGAGGAGCGGCCGACCTCGCACAGTTAGGATACCAGCGGTCATCAAAGCAGTGAAGGCGCGAATTCAACGAAATCTCTCGCGTAAACAAAAAATCTTAGCTCTTCACATGGGGCTAAGCAGAACCACCCACGGTTAGAAGAGTGATAAACGAAGACCTGGGACTACGAGCTTATCGTAAAAAGCCGGACATTATTTGAACGAGCGTTTGTAAAAAATTAGGCTGGAAAGATCCCGCGCTTTGTTACGGCGGTACGCGGGAAAAAAACATCGCAAAATTTTATTTTCAGATGAAAAAATAATTACTTTTGAAGAAAGTTATAACAAACAAAAGGATAAGGTATTCCGATGGTCCAGCGTTAGCATTATCCTTCCTCACTCATGGTTTGGCTTGGAGTCTCATATTCAGGCTTAACTGAGGTGTTTTTCTGTGAAAAAGGTGTGAAAACCAGTGCCGTTGTGTACCAAAATACCGTCCTATCGAATATAGTGGAACCTCTTTCTCAAACAATGTTCAAAAACAGACATTGGATACTCTGACAAGATTCTGCACCAGCTCATTGGGCACGAAGCACGCAAAACTGGTTGACCGCCCATGGAATTGACTTCATCGGGCATAAAGACTGGCCCTCTTCTAGTCTAGATTTAAACCCCCTGGACTACAAGATATGGCAATATTTGGAGGAAAAAGTCTGCGCTAATCCTCATAGGAATTTGGAGTCTCTCTGAGTATCTCTGGTTAAAGAAGCGGCAGAAATAGATATAAATGTGGTGCGTGCTGCGATCGATGACTGGCCGCGTCGGTTAAAGGCATGTATTAAAAATGGAGGGGGGCATTTCGAATAATGTAAATTAATTTGTATTGTACATTTAATTATCTTTCATTTCATATATAATTTTCAAATAATTATCAAAAATTATATCGTTAATTACATTAAAAGTTTTTGCCAGAATTTATGACTTGACTAGAATATATATATATATATATATATATATATATAATATATATGTATTTTCAACATACGCATTGTGGTAGCGCCTTCTATTATTTCTTAATATTAATAATTAGACCTCTTTTTGATTCTGTCTTGACCGACCTTCACGCTCTCGCACGCCTGACGGCTGTCAGAAGCCATAAGAAAAGGGAAGAAAACTCCGCCATGGAAGATCCGCACGTGAAAATGCAGTTTTTTCACGTTCCTGATATTATTTAACGCGCCTAGTTAATTCCTACCGTATTACAACAAATATTAACCGCTGTGATCGACCGCCCGCGGGTGTGATTGTTTGTGGACACAGAGACAGAGAATTCCAGTGTTGTGCTTCAAAAGCCTCCAAAAGGCGAAGAAACATCAGGCGCCATTTTGTTGAACCTATACACGAGGCAAGGAGACAGCCAGGTAAGGCGCACCAGCGTGCAGCGTACTTTCTCTCTAATCCCACAACTTACATCCCGGTTTGTTATCACCATTTAATTCTTTATTTTCTTGGCGATTATCAGCCATCCTTCTTACAGTCAGATTTCGCAAATCGTCAAATATTGTGGTTTTCTTTATCCACCACATTGAAAACATTAAAAATCTCTCTACATTCAGTGGACGCCGCAGGGTGGTAGATTGTAAAGACGCAAGAAATCCTTCGCGATTTATATATATATAAATCTATATTATATATAGTTTTCAATTTTATTTTCTTCAATAAACAGTTTTTACTGAATTGTCTGTTTTATTTTATTTTTAAAGTAATATTTATATTACTAGAGAAATTTCGAAAAAAATATGATTTCCTTATTTACCTCATAATATGAGAACTATTGGTCCTGAACAGTTCTTCTTACACTTAAATTAAAGCTAAATAACTGCTCTACAACTTAACTTCTATTGACTTTCCTTGTAGGACGAGTATTTTAGACAGTATTTCGATCTAAAGTCTAGCCAACTACAAATTTGATAAAATTTGGTAAAAATTGCCCATTTTCGAAATGTCATATCTTGAGATCTATTAAACATACAGAGCTGGGATTACACTCATTTTGTTGCTTATTTTGTCTTATTTAAAAGTTTCATAGATGGCTTTGCTGCAAAATGCATATTTTAGAAGTTGTAAGCCAAAAACTGAAAAAAGTTCGAAAATTTCGAGGTTTTTCGAGCACCACGAAGTTAGCACAGGTCTTTCGAGGTTGCAAACCTAGATTTACACCATTGGTATCTATCCTAACAACATCACAAAAAATCAGGACCTTGCAATTTATTGCGACCTAACATGTCTTAGATGACTGGCCTAGTTATCCCGAATGAAGTTGCTGACGCCGACCGGTGACGCGACGCGACGAGTTGCATGTCAAATGGTGGCGCCAAATTTTCATTCCGTTTTATAATAGGCAGGCATTTGTTTGTTATCGTATATAATTATATTTTAATTAACATCGTTTTTTCAGAAAGTATCCAATTTTATTATTTTAGTATAATAAGTATTTTTATCATACGGTTTATAATTTATAACGGGGTTCATGAACGAATGAATGACGTCACACAGTACTGGATGATTCGGTTTGGTTGATTCGGTTTGTAAGTCGGTTTGAGCAAAATTATGATTCGGTTCAACCGGTTTGAAAAAATTACGGTTTCACCCATCTATAGTTCTTTTCATAAATACAAACTAAGAAGAACCATTGAGCACAAACCTGATTTTGAAGGCGGATTGGCTAAATCAGATGTACATTAAATTCAGTTTTTAAGAATGTTTTACTCTTTTCTAATATTTCTTAACAAAATCAATGATTAATTCTTCTAGGTATAGTTGTGTTATTAGCCTATCATCAACACAACGGGTCTAATTCTTTTCGTCTAAATTTTGCGTGGCCTGCGCTGCTTCGTACGCGCAATCGCGCATAGAGTAAGGAGCCAAAACTGAATGTTGAGTAATGACAAACATACAAACAGCCACGCCACTCCCAAGGACGATGATGTGGTATATATTTTTGTTTTATTATCTCATCATTGGGAACTAAACCTTGAGTGACCTTAGCCCGGAAATAGAATATTGTTTATCTGTAAAGAATTCGTGGGTTTATGTTGGCAATACTGGAGCATTCTTGCCTTTATGAAGATTCTTCGTTTAAATGCAGTTTATAAAAGAATATTTAAAAGTTTTTTTTTCACAATGTTAACTGACCATTTTATTTTGTGTTGAGACATTTACTGATACCACCAACCTTATATACCTATTTAATGAGTAAGAATCGGAAATTGAATGCATTAGACTTAAATTAACCTTGTTAAATTTGGCTAAGGAAATCTTTATTTTGACTTGATTTGTTTGATACAAACGACCTTTACATATTAAACCAACACTTTTAAAATATATGCATTCTATTATCCGATTCCTAAATACAAGATTTAGAACGTTGAAAAGTCGTTTAAACATTTTTTTCCCACAAGCTCTGTCCAAGTGTCTACGTCATTGAATTCTTACTCTCGTTTTATTTCGATCTTTACTCGAGAAATAATGAGAATCATACTAGACTTACAATCAAGTTTAAAATTATAATCAAGGTTGGAAGATTTTATAACACTAACCTTGTTATAAAGGGTTTAAAAAGATAGATATGGCATAGGCTATGCATTCTGCCATCAAAGTAACTATTTTAATTTTCCGATGCTGTTTATGGCAGGTTGCAAAATAAAACCCAATGGGTATCTTAAATTTATTAAAGAATTATTTTTATTTATTTGGAGAACTAAACTTTAGTTTTATATTGGAAAAATTTCCATCAGTTTTTGGGTAATACTCTATTACATCTAACAGCCCTGAATACAAATTTAACTCCCGTTATATCTTTTTAAACCCCCCAATTACAGATCTTGTTTGTATAAATTGTAATTAAAATTTCATATTGTAAAAAGTTCACATACCTAGTTCACACCTCCCTGAATTTGTTTTTCATTTTTATCATATTTTACATGTATTTGTGATTGAAAAAAGTGTCCGTCGTCTTAACAATAAACATTAATCACAGTTATAATACCATGTCTTACACTGTAATCGGGCGGATCCATTATTTAAATCATGGGGGTCACATAGTCAAATTCTAGCCGCAATTAGATTACAAAATTGTCACCACGTGATCAACTTAGACCCCGGCTAGGGAGGGTTATGATTGTCTTGTCTGGGATTGCGGGATTGTTTGAAAGACGTACCCTGGCCCCAGTACGTAAAGGGTAAATGAAGAACATGGGTTTTGGTTTCCACCTTGTGAAAACTAAAACCAATTTCCGTGCGTTCAAGCGCTTTTGCCATACCTATTATTGGAATCAATTGTAACTAACAGCTCACAGTTTTAGGACCCAGTAATTTTACTACAAACTGTATTCCGTGGTGCTAGACAATCTGGGCTTCTCCCAGTTGTGATTGCCCCTTTGTGCCTATTGGCCTAGTTCTGTTCTGTCTCCTGCTTGTTATGGAGGGAAGTGGAAATATTTATTTTTCTTACTCCTCCGCAGTTCTTTCTGATTAATTTCGTTGCGGGATCCAAGACAGTTGAATCGTTTCTCCGGGACTCGTCGAGCTTCATTGCTTCGGCGCTTTTCTGGCGGACTCCACTGTTGATTCTGGCTTTCAGGAGTTGCAGTGGTTGGGAATAGTGTGGTGGGATTGTCCCAATTAAAAAAAAAAAAAAAAATGGGTTTTGGTTTCCCTCCCGATCCTCATAAAGCAGGATAAGTTATATCACGCTTTCTCACCCCTAAAAAAAGGTTTATGACTCTCAATCCCAATACCTTCCTTTGGATCCAATTTTGGCTATAATTGCAAAAATATCACCGCAAACCAATGGTGCCAGCACCAAACACAAAATTATCACCATCACCATAAATACGATGCTACATGACACTAATGCCACCACGCTGGTATTTCAGGAGGACATGGAAAACAAGCCAATCTTAGTGGGAGAGAAGGAAGTGGACCTGAACAAGATCTTTACGCCAGCGCCTGATGCTGAAGAGCATATCATCAAGAAGGATCGCAAGTTTGGTAAGTGCTTTAAATAATAATTAATAAAATAGCAATTTAAAAATACATATTTAAAACGTAACATTATATAGCACAGATTAGAAAACAGAAGATATTAGCTTTAGCTCGCGACTTTATCAAAGTAGCTTTCTGTCTGCGAAAAACATGTGCTATCGAACCAGGACAAAATACCGAAGACTAGGAAGAACCACTTGTCATTGAAATAAGTTTTTTGATTATCAACAAAACGAAACAATATCACAATCAATATCAACCAATCTTTTTACATAATTTAAAATCATAAAAAATAAAAAATCATAAAATCATATTTATTTTGTAAATAAGTTATATTTAAAACACTTTTACACGTCAATATTTTGTTTTTATTTTTTTTTATTTTAAGCGAACGATGGGGCCGATTTAAAATAGTAAACTGAATGACTTTTTTACTGACTTTGCCTTTGCCGCTCAGTCCCAATGACTGGTCATGATATTGCAGGGTGTCTTTGTGAATAGTTACAGTAGGTAAACACTAAGAAATATTTTTTTGGAAATTTCGATCTTAAAGGGGTAAAATAGGAGATGGAAGTTTCGACAACCACGCGGGCGAAGCCGCGGGCGAATGCTAGTTAAATATAAATAACTGTAGAAAGTCACACTTAACTTATTTCTTAATTAATTCTTGTCTCGTCCCACAATTATCCGTCATTGATATAATTAGACTCGCAGCTAGAAATCGTAAATTCAATGGGATTCAGAGGCTTAATTTAGGATAGCAATCGTAGCCTCAAAGAGCAATGAGCAATTGACGAGGCCCTCTAGAGTCAATAATGAAATGAACAGCGGTGGGTTTTAGTCTATAAAAGTCTGACACTCCCTCCCACCTCGCCCAGGGTGGAAAAAATAATTTGATGATTTCTCAACCTCAAAAAAAAATGGCAGTCATTACACGACTTTATTTTGTAAATAGGTAACAAATTACACTTTTACACGTCATTTTTAGGGTTCCGTACCTCAAAAGGTAAAAACGGAACCCTTATAGGATCCCTTTGTTGTCCGTCCGTCCGTCCGTCTGTCCGTCTGTCAAGACCCTTTTTCTCAGAAACGCGTCGAGATATCAAGCTGAAATTAATATCACATACTCAAGTCTGCTATCTCTTAAAGCAGTGAAAAACTCAAGTTTCTAAATCAACGCAATAAAAAGATACGGCGGTTTATATTGCATATTTAGACATTTTCAAGGGAACCAAAACTCAAAACCTACAGGGTACTTCCCATTGACCTAGAATCATAAAATTTGGCAAGAAGCAAGGTCATGTAGCACAAGTAAAGGGAAAACTCCGAAAACCGTAAATTTCGAAAATTTGTAGTAAGTACACATCCGTCCGTCATTACGTTCGTCCGTCTGTCAAGACCCTTTTTCTCAGAAACGCGTCGAGATATCAAGCTGAAATTAATATCCACACACTTAGGTTTGCCATCTCTCAAAGCAATGATAAAATCAAGTTTCTAAATTAACGCAACAAAAAGATACGGCGGTTTATATTGCATATTTAGACATTTGCAAGGGAATCAAAACTCAAAACCTATAGGGTACTTCCCATTGACCAAGAATCATGAAAAGCGGCAAGAAGCAAGGTCATGTAGCACAAGTAAAGGAAATACTCTGAAAACCATAAGATTTTAGTTAGTTCATATCCGTCCATCCTCCCGTTAGTCCGCCTGTCAAGACCCTTTTTCTCAGAAACGCGTCGAGATATCAAGCTGAAATTAATATCACATACTCAGGTCTGCTATCTCTTAAAGCAGTGAAAAACTCAAGTTTCTTAATCAACGCAATAAAAAGATACGGCGGTTTATATTGCATTTAGATATTTGCGAGGGATTCAAAACCTATAGGGTACTTTCCATTAACGGAACCCTCGTTGCGCGAGTCCAACTCGCACTTGACCGGTTTTTTTCTTATTTTAATCGAACGATAGGGCCGGTGTTTCCTAGCTGGAGTACTCTGAGAAGAAACATCCGAAACAACCTCAGAGGTCAAATCTCTTGTAAAATAATGTATTGGTCAAATTATGCGAGGACCATGAAGGTAAACTGAAGTGATCTTGATGAGAGAAGCACACAGATTTGAGTGGACCTGTCCAAACAGTGCAAGCATTTGTCAAAAGTCGTTTAGCTCAACTAAAAAAACGTAAGGAGCTCAATGTGAAGTATAACAACTACTCTTCCTAGAATGATTAGTATCTATGTATCTATACATGTATGGGTATCGGATACCTAGTTAGTAACTCGGAAGGACTAGGATGACACACAGCCGTTCTCATTAAACAAAAGGTCATCACTATAGTTAATTGTAATTTATGTCGAGTCGGTTAACCGCATCTCTTCCGTCAGATGACACACAGATGAACTAATAAATCTTAACCAGTTTTATATAGGGACTAGCTGGCTTCGCCCGCCTATGTTCGTACACACTTTTATTCCCTATTTCCTGTTAGACAGGGGCGCCAACTCCGTGGGTGTTTGGAGGCTCGAGCAAACATCTTAACCTCCTTCATGAATCACTCAGCTCATTATATACTTACCGTATAAAAATCCGTTTAGTCCTCTGTTCAGATATTTTAACTGACAGACATGGCGGAGGTCATCATCATCTCCCTAGCCTTTTCCCAACTGTATTGGAACATACATATGGCGGAGGTCTTTGTTTTAATTTATCTAGCTTATCTTAAAGTTGAAAAACCATCTAAAAGTAAAAAAAAATTATTAAACTGCAATTCTAAATTAAACATGACATTTATGGATCAGGCGCCCGCCTCTTGTGTAAGAGGTTGCGGGTTCGAATCCGGGAAAGTCCCAATGTGACTTTTTTATCATATGTACTTTCTAAAGTTTATCTTGGACTTCACTGACATTCCGTGCCTCGGAAAGCACGTAAAGCCGTTGGTCCCGGTTGTTATTCGTAGAACTTTGACAGCCGTGGTAAAGCCGGAAAGTCTGACCAGTCTAACCAAAGGATATCGTGTCGCCCAGTTAGAAAGAAAGAAAGAAGAAAGAAAGGAAGAAAAAACATTTATTTGTCACATTCAGTGGGGTCACAGACAGTTACTGGGTTGTGGAGGTCTGATAGGCAGTCGCTTCACATAAAACACTGGTATCCAGCTGAATCCAGTTAGGCTGGAAGCCGACCCCAACGTAGTTGGGAAAGGGCTAGGGAGATGATGAATTCTAAATTAAACATCTTACTAACCCGTTTTAATTCCAATCTCTATCCAAAAAAAAAAAAGTGTAAAAAGAAAAGATAAAAAAGGTCTGATTCGCCGTTCTTTATTCGTAGAACTTTGACTGTCGTTACGGGTTGTTAGAAGCCAGAAAGTCTGACCAGTGTAACCTTGGCTACTATTGTGTCGCCCTTTTACCTGTGAAGGTCTTATAGAAAGTCGCTTCACGTAAAACGCTGGTATTCAGCTGAATTAGGCTGGAAGCCGACCCCGGTATAGTTCGGAAAAGTCTAGGGAGATGATGAACAAACTGTTATGTAGGATAAAATCGTGCCGTCGAGAGACGTTATTAAAACGCGCAACAACAATAATAATGCTTATTTTTCTCGGCATGTGAATGAAAACTTTAATAAACTTATAATTCACTGAAAATCTGTGGACTTTTCAAGCTTTGGAAAAAAATAAACCAGACATAATTTTGTTAGGTTCTTTCCTCGCAGCTGTTTTATGTCAGCTGCGGCGGCCATGTTGGTTTCATAATTGGAATTAGGGTTGCCTGTAATAAGAAAGTGTGAGCATTAATTTCAGGGTGTTACAAATCTTTGAAAACCCCATGTTTTTTTCTATTACAATATGCACGTGTTACACATATACGAGTAACTTTATTATGATATTACATATAATCCGTTGCGTCGTTTTAAACATTTAAGCATACATAGGCACGGACAGACAGACAAAATAAAACGACTTTGTTTTATACTATGTAGTGATTATACTTACCTCGTACATTTTAAATTGTTAGGAAGTTCTATATCATCGTCTCCCTAGCCTTTTCTTAATTATGTTGGGGTCGGCTTCCAGTCTAACCGGATTCAGCTGGATACCCGTTACGACTGTCAAAGTCAAAGTTCTATGAATGACAAATGACAACCGGGATCAACGGCTTTACATGCTTACCGAGGGACGGAATGTTAAGTGTTGTTCAAGTTAAACTTTAGACAGTACACATGAATTTAAAAGTCACATTGGTACTTGCCCGGATTCGAACCCGCAACTACACGAGAGGCGGGCGCCTTATCCATTGGGCCATCACGACAATTCTATAAAGGGGAGTCCTATTTCTATTGTGTCAAAATTCTATCTCTGGTAGTCAAATCCGCCGATAGATAAATATTTGAGAATGGTCGTTAGTCTGAAAGTTGAAACTATAGTTTTTTCAAATCGGGTCACTTCCCGGTCATGCCTCCCTGACCCAGGTCTAGGTTGATTACTGAAAATCTGAAACCGAATAGCAAACTGTATTAAGACTTTTACTATGTGAGACCCCTTGACTTAAATACTTGACTTATTGATGAATACTGCACTAAAATCCGTTACATATATAGTTCGAAATAATATTCTGTAAATATTGAATACTCAGAGAATTCTCTTTAAATATTTTAGATGCTAGGCAACCCTACTCAATGAGCTATTCCTGGTTGGAGTCGTTCACGTGCTATATGCTATTGTTCACGGTTGACGCGTTCGCCAACTGTTTTTGGTAATAATGCATGTTTTGCGTCAGAAGAACGATGAGTCAGAGCTTTTCTGATCACTTCTTAGTTGTTTTCGTCATTATTTTGCAAGATTTTCAATAGATTGACCTAAATTAGGTTAGCCGGAAACTTAATAATGGGAGCCCTCTCCAGCGTTTGAGGTAAAGAACTCATTATATTGATATATAATGAATCATTATATTTGTGAGTTTTTAGAATTTCCATTCAATTCAAATAAATACATTGAATTGAATTGAATTGAATTGAAACTCTAAAAACTCGCAAATATTCATGAATGGAACACTAAGAATCACTTAAGTCCATGGTTGAGGTTATTTGGTTAGTTTATTAAGAATCTGTTTATTCCATTTTTTGGAATTTAGAAGATTCTATACAGCTAATATTGACTTAATTTCACAAAGAGTAATACTTCTCTCCTTTAGAGATGACTTTGCATTTTTCAAAGTTAGCCTATTTAGAAGACCTGGGCCGGGGTAAATAAAAGTAATTAGATTACTTAGCATGCACTTTGGCTTAGTTATTCCACATCTCATTCTCGTCATAGCAGTATGACAGGAGGTTAGTAAAGAAAAGACAACAGAGATAGTAATATACCTAGCTTAGCCGAAGCAACTGTATACAACGAGTATTTATTTCTGCCCTGATGTTTCTTCATAGATACTTTTTTAATTTCTTTTTCAATTGTCATTTGGAGACATAGAATGCAATTCGTCTGTTATCACCGTACTCAATAGCGGTTGAATGCTGCCCACTCACCTTAGCAAACTTATTTTTGAACAGATAGTAGACTGACCTATTCTATTGTCTATTCTTAGCCTACACATCACGCAGTGATCTTAATATGTCCATCTGTCGAGATTTAAAAAAGACGTGCATTTTCCCGCTGGATGCAGAATTGGAAAAAAAGCTACCTAACTATTGTCAAAAATAAAATCATTGTTCGGTGTCGACGATTCTTCTAAGTGTTGTACATGCAAAAGTTGATTCGATTTTAGGAGTTTTGGAGAATGAGAGGCGAGGAGGGTCCCCTCATATTTAAAAGAGTCTGTTTTGGATTCGGATGACGGAACAATTTTTGCTAGGTTTAATTAAAACTCATTTGGCTTAAATTTTGAATTAATTTGACCTAGAAAATATTGAATTATTGAGAGATTGTACTTTGGTACAATTTGGCACGACAAAAAAAAAACACTTTAGTCCTATCGCCACCCAATAGATGGCGCTAACCCCAACTTTCTCAATTCCAGAGAAGACATTCGCGTCATCAGCATTTTACGTGCCAGGAGTGCACCCGACAGTCAAAGAGCAGATGGACCTAGCCAGAGCCATCTCCAAGTCCCTGAGCGACTCCAGCAACCACATGAGCAGAGGCCAAAGCATGTATGTCAACAGGAAGAAGAGGTCTGTCAAGTGGGTGCATGAAGGACGAGGTAAGCAGCAATTTTGGCTTTCTTTCAATCCATTTTTGGTTGTACTTCTGGTTCTCAAGTTATCTGGGCAAGTAGTTTATATAGGCAAAGGTATGTGCATAGTAGTTGACATAGTTTAACGGTAAAGTGAGTTGTGGAGTATATTAGGGACAACCAATTGTAATTTACAGTGAACTAAGAGATTCCAAGCTACCACTGCGTGTTTCTTAATAGAATCCTTGAATAATTAGTAAAAGTCACTGGAAGTCGCTAGATCCATATGACTGATGAATGGGCAATTTAAAAAAGCGTAACAAAACCTATGATCAGCAGCCTGTGCAGGTCGTTCGATCGAAATGCCAATAAATAATAGAAGAAACTGAAGACGTTAAAGCTCCAGACATTGCAATTTGCTACTACAGCTAGGTAGTACGGCTTATGTGACCGATTCATCTCTTTCATGTATCAATAGAAGCATTAATTACTTGCCTTCCATGACGCAATAAAATATGTAATTATAATAATCCGTCGCTCGTCAGATATAAATGGCGGCAGCTGATATTGACAGATTGGTCGGCGGCCAGACCAGCGGCCTCGGGTATTTGAGCATTATTTATAGGATGCAGAATGTTAATTATTATACAGTGCTTGGCGATGTTGCGGGTATTAAAAGTTAGACGACAGAATTTTAGACATGTGACGTGACATATTTTTAAGAGGTTAATTAATTGCACTATAATTTTAATAAATAATATGAGTTTAGAAAATCAAAATTTTATTCTTAAGTCTCTGGCGCGACATTGCTAAAGAGACATTCTGCGAAAGAGACGTTTTGCGACCAGGTGACATTTTGCGAAAGAGACGTTTTGCGCCTGAGCCTTTAAAAAGACAGGCTAAGTGCAAAGCAAGGTGACACGAGAAGCTTGTTTTGATTTCATAATTTTTTGATCAGGCAAAAAACAGCGAAAAATATTTTTCTTAGATGTGGACATAGGTAGGTACACCCTTTCTATCCTTACTAAATTATAAACGGATTAAGTATGTTTGTAGTCATTGGTATGGATAGATGATTGTTAATCTCTTTCACGAAATACTTAACTACTAAATGGATTTTGACAAAATTTTGTGGAAGTATAGCTTTACAACATCACGCTGCAGAATTGAAAGATATAAGAAAACGCGGGCGAAACCGCGGGGGACAGCAGTAGAAAACAATGTAAAAAAAAAATTAAAACAACTGTCCGCAATGCCAGTGGTTTTAAAAAAGTTAGTTACAGAATTAAGAATACTCTTAATTTTAGGGTAAATACTTTGTGTAAACATTCAAACAAATGCGCACATGCCTGTTAGTGCAGCTGGGATGTTTATTTACTTTCTCTGCGTTTTTCTCCAAAAAATGTTATTTACTCAAATATTACTCCCCTACGAAATAAGAGAAATCCTTGTACAAAAGTTAATTAAGTTCCTAACCCTTAGTTTCGGCCCTGCGTCGATATGTTACTTAACCCTTAATTAGGCGCATGGGGTCACGAGACTTTCAAATTGAAAAAAATATGGGTTACAGTTCTGGGAATGTGACAACGCTCTTGCTAGCTTCTTATCTCTCCCCGGGGTACCTAAATCAGTCGCGGCCGGACACCCAACGCAAGCGCATACGTCGCTGCTCTCTTTGATGCTGACCCCATGCGCCCACTTACGTGATTTTTTTTGTCGGAAGGTATGTTTCTATGTTTTTGATTTTATGGTTTTCTATTGATATATTTTTGAATTTTTTTGTGTGCTTGACATATACATACCTATCTTTAGTTTTATCAAAACCTTTTTTATGAATATTTATTTCTTTAATGGTCAATATGGATCAAGAAAGTCAAATACAGCTGTGGCTGGCAGAGGGCTCTTCTTGCGGGTTCTTCTTCTAAACATGCGGACAATACACCTAATTCTTCGCTTTTTGGATTTCATAATCAAATGACTCTAGGATACAAGAGTCATTTGATTATGAAATCCAAAAATCATCAATAGGTTGCTAATCGCGGGCGCTGTTCATCGTGCCCTAGGGAGTGACAAAAAAGTGCCTAATAAATGCCAAAAAGGTGGTAAATTTATTTGTCAGCAGCATTCCAAAGTTTTCTGTATTGGTTGCAAACCAGATGAAGCTGCTAATGAAGCTCTATATTTTTTTTTTAAATTAACTTCAGCTATAAGCAAATTTTGGTTAATTTAAGACTAAAAAGAAGCTATGTCATATTTTTAGATTTATTGAAGCCAAAGTTATGTTATTTTTGTATGAGTCTATTAAAAATAAAGTATTTTAATATTTTTGATAATACGTACTTCGTTTTATTTATTTTTTCTAATCGAATTATCCTTTTATTTTTGGGGTCAGTAGTGACCCCATGCGCCTAGTTGCGGGATGTTCTTAATGCGCCTAACTAAGGGTTAATTAGTCAGCTGGTCTTTTTATACAAATACCTAGATGGTAAATTGATTGACTGACTGACTAACTGGTGATCTGAGCTGGTGATATATCAAGGCACAGCCCAATCCGCTGGTTCTAGAAACACGAAGCTTTAAGGGTGATTTTGTGAAAGGAAGGTATCCACTAAGATAAGATTTTTGGAAATACGGTCCCTAAAAGGGTAAAACAGGGAATGGAAGACCGACATCCACGCGGCCAAGGCCGGTTTGCTAGTCAGTATCAGTAATATAGAAATTATGATACTCAATTGTCGTTTTCTTTTCCCAGGTCGAAACACATCGAACGCCTGTTCCACTCCGACCCCCGTAGCGAACCACGACACGCCGTACCGCCCGCCATCTAGTTTGCGTAACCAGAAAACTTATCCCAAATCCGCGCTCAAACACTCGAGCAACTTGCCCAGAATGGAGCCGTTCCCCATCTCCCCTCCCACGATTACTGTACAAAACATTGATTTACCTGTCCCTATGGCACCCACTAAGCTTAATGATGTCTATGCTTCACCCAAAAGCCCACGATTGCCTCTAGTTTCTGGGCCGAACTTCAATGTGGCGCCACGAGGTTGGGGCGAGATGAAGGATTACTACCGGCCCGTCGTACTAGATGGCGCTGGCGCATCAACGCAATATACAGATTTTTAAAATTATTTAATTATCCTTTTTGTTAAATAATTTTAAGACTAAGATATTTTATGGATACGTGACATTTTTTTTTATTTCAGTTTTCTCTACGATTGTTAAGTTATTTGTTTTTAAATGTCGTGTTTGTGGGATTTGTTAGATAAAGATTTTATTATTTAATTAAATATAAATACAAGCGAAATGACTTTCCATTCATTGTGCTTAATAGACATCAGGAATATCGAAGATAATTATTTATTTATTTAACTTTATGTACAACACCGTACAGAGGCGGACTTAATGCCTTAGGCATTTTCTACCAGTCTACCTTAGGGTGATGCAGAGACAAAACATATTGATTAATGATTAGATAGCATTATGATTACTATAAACTAATTTAAAATAAGCATTTTAATGTTATCGATCTTGAATAATTTTATTATGACTATTTAATGACTAGTTTTTTTTTAATCTTACATTAATTAGGTATAGCTTTTAATAAATTTAATGAGAAAAATGTAGTCGAGTACTAGTCATATTTAAGATATTAATTAATATTTTAAGCAAATATTTAAACTCAATTGTGCCTTATAATATTGTAACGTAAAATATCTAAGTAACCAAAGATCTGTTGTATTTTATTGTTTATTAAAAAGGGAAAATAGATATATTAAAATATTTACATTAACACAACAGTGTTTTTTATCTTCAAAATCTATCTCTGACCACTTTTATAATTCGAAAAAAAAAAACATAATACATATTACTAAATGTAGATTGAAAAATTAATAAAATGGCTAGGTACTTAAAGTTGCTAGTCGAGAAAAATAATAATAATCTAAGATTATGTTAAATATAACAACATATTGATAGATATTGTAAAAAAACTTATTTTTATGGAAAGTTGTATTTATTTGATGTGAGTGAGGCAGTCTGTGCACGCTACATGAAGATCAATAAAGTACGATAAAAACTCAACCTCTTTATTTCTTCATTATCCCAGATTGTCGATGGTTTGTTTGAAGGAAAGAGAAGAAGGTGGTGACAGAGATACCTGATACAGGCTGTTTCGGGTGGGTAAGCTGTGGCCTATCCGCATTCAGCATTTTAGCAACTTCAGCATTAGTCGATAATGGGGTTGAATAAATCGATATAATAGGGACAGAGTCGAAAATTGGCCAAGTAATCAGCCATGGATACTGTAGGACACATGATAATTATTGTCAGTGTTATGTAATGTTCTGTTTGTATTTTGCATTCGAATCGTGATGCTTATGTATGTTTTCCCAACGCCCTGCGAGCCATTTTTTGTGACTTATGAGACGACTAGCTTTTGCCCGTGGCTTCGCTCGCGTTAGAAGGTGACAAAAAGTAGCCTATGTTACTCTCCATCCCTTCAACTATCTCCACTTAAAAAATCACGTCAATTCGTCGCTCCGTTTTGCCGTGAAAGAAAGACACACAGACAGACAGACACACTTTCCCATTTATAATATTAGTATGGATGTAAGTATTAATCAAGATAAAATAAAAAGTTACAAATACTCAACTCTTAAGTCTGCAGTGCCATTAGAAGTCTTAGCCGGTTATTGTTTCAGTATTAGTATTTTGCGTAAATTAATAGAACCTATTGAACTGTACTCAGTTCCGCGCCCAAGTCTGTAATCAATTAATTACGCATCACTGCCCGGAACCGAACCTGCTGTATTGATCACAATGTCTATTGTCTACTCTATATGGCATAAAAACTATGCATAATGACTAGTCGACAGAATCTTGGATAATAGATGTTCAATTTTACTTGTAAAAAATCTGCCTATTCAGATTTGGTCTTCAGTAGTTTTCGACTCATGGTATTTATGATAGTTTATTTCAGTTAGGATATTGATAGATTTAATTTTTTTTCCCGGAAGCGCTACGAACCATGATGCTAGACGCCACCATGGAAGACAGACAACCTGGTGAAAAAAAAACATTTTAAAAATAATTAGTACCAGGCAATGAAAAACGAGATCTAACCTTTCGACGGCCAAGCGACAGCCGGCTATTGCGCTGCTATTGTCTCAAATCACGTGTTTTGAATTCGCAGGTTGAAAAAAAAGTGCAGTAAAGGGCTAGAGACTTTAAGGTGGATGTTCAAGGTAGCCCGCGACCAACCGACGATTGCTATTGTATTTCTATTGTGTCTCGAATTTCGTGTGTTCGAAGGTTTAATTTGTCAATCTCACAACTATGACGAATTTAATGTCACCTCATAAGTCGAGTTGAGGCTGTAGGAGCGTGCCATAGCATGAGACATACAAAAATATACGAATAACAACCGGCACCAACGACTTTATTATTACAAGTACGTTCACACAATCAACACACAACTAGAAGTTAAGTAATACACTACAAACTGCTTTGTTAAATGACAAAGAAACTAACCTTAGAACGTACCTTAGAATATCATATAACTTCAAGTCACGAGGCTCGTTGCAGCAAGCGTGCAACGTTGCTTAACGTTGCGAAACTTCAAATTAACGTGAGTGTTTGGCATTGCACGATGCACGATCTCTGGTAGATAAACGCGTTTAAGTTTAAAACAAACGGTTTTAATGAAGGTTATTTAGAAGCTGGTTTTATAGTTCAACCTTATTATAAGAACTAAATGTAGTATTTCCTCGCTTTATTATTTTTTTCGAGAAGAATGCTACGAGGGCTTTTGCTCAACAGCTCAGAAGTCAAATACAGAAAGCCGTTGTGTCGGACACGGTACCATGGGCGTAGCCAGCTTTGGGCTCAGGGTGGGGCAGAAGTCAACCTACCTCCCCCCCCTCCCCACCAGAGATATAGAATAATAAAATCTTCTTGAAATACCTAAGTAAAGTATGTACAAATTTCACATAACGAGAGAGACAGAGAGAGATGGTTTGCTGGTAAGCGATCAAACTTTATGAAGACTGCATGAAGTCAACCTGCGTGCTCGTAGGCCACTTCGGGTACCAGCGCCAAGGAGAGGCAATCGAGGAAGAAGATTACAATGGGCTATTGCACACGAAAACTGGAACCATTCTCAATGGTCACTTGCGCCTTTTCACTGATGAAACCAGGTTTGGATTTCATCCTGATTCGCAAAGAGTACGCGTTTGGAGAGAACCTGGACGTTGGAATCGACTGCAGCATCCACAACAATACCAGTCCACATACGGCGCGTATTGTTACAAGTTGGTTACAACAGCATCCAAGCTTTAGACTGGCCTGCAGAATCCCCTGACTTAAATCCTATTCAGCATGCCAGGGATATGCTTCAGAAAAGAGCTCTTAGGAATTTCCCTGAAGATATTGATTGTGCATGAAAACAGAGAGTGATTGCGAGCCGTCTCGTCGAGTGGCTGATGCGGGTGGGGCCGGATCTGGCGGACGGCCAGTTCGGCTTCCACAGAGGACGCTCCACGGTGGACGCCATCATATGCGTACGGGCCCTCACGACAGGGGGTGCGGTGGCACAGGGCAGGGTCGATCGTCTTGGCGGTGTCTCTCGACATCGCTAACGCCTTTAATACCCTGCCTTGGGGGTGCATAGGGGCGGCACTCCGGTATCACCGGATGCCAGCCTACCTCTGCTGTCGTGTGGGCGAGGCCTAAGTGACGGACAGAGCCGTCATGTACCCCGGTCACGAGGGAGTGTGGAGTCGACGAGGGATGTCGTGCGGTGTTCCACAGGGATCGGTCCGGGGGCCGCTCCTGTGGGACATCGGGTACGACTGGGTGCTGCGCGCCGACCTTCCCGATGGTGTCAGCGTAGTGTGCTACGCTGACGATACGCTAGTCCTAGGGACGGGAGGGTCGTTCCAGGCGGCGGCCGACTTGATGTCAAGAGGTGTTGATGAATGAGGTGACAGTCGTGGACAGGATCCGGCAGCTGGGACTCGAGGTGGCCCTGCACAAGTCTGAGGCCATGTGTTTTCATGGCCCTCGGCACCGGCCACCTCCGGGGTCTCAGGTCTCAGATAACGGTGGGAAGGGTTCACATCGGTGTCGAGTCGACGATAAAGTACCTGGGACTTGTTCTCGACAACCGATAGAACTTCACGGAGCACTTCCGACGTTTGGGCCTCAAACTGGCGGAGGCTGGAGCTGCCCTCAAGCGGCTCCTGCCTAATCTCTGTGGCCCAAACGCCTCCTGCTGGAGGCTCTACACGGGGATCGTGCGGTCCATGGTCCTCTACGGGGCTCCGGTGTGGGCGCCCAATCTAGTCACGGCTCCGGCCCGGCTTCTGAGGGCGTCCCAGAGGGTCATGGCCATTCGCAAGGTGTGGGGATAACGCACGGTCTCCTGTGAGGCGGCATGCCTCCTTGCCGGCGTCCCGCCGTGGTACCTGGAGGCAACAGTCCTTGCACACACGTACCAGTGGCGCGTGGAAGTGCAACGCCGGGGCGAAGTCCCGCTGCCGCGGGTTATCGCGGCTCGGCTCACGGAGCTCCGCCGAGATCACATGGCGGAGTGGAGACAGCGACTGTCGCAACCTAGTGCTGGGCACGCCGTAATAGCGGCGGTAAGAACACTCTTTAAGGAGTGGCACCGGTCATGGTCAGTTCGGGAGGTTCCTGTGTAAGATTCAGGCGGAAGCGACGCCTGGGTGTCACCACTGCAGCAACGGTCACCTGGAGAACACGGTCGAGCACACGGTGGAGGTGTGCCGCGCATGGGCGGACCATCGACGTGTCCTCGTAGAGGCGATCGGCGGCGGTGACCTCTCGCGCCCTGCGCTGGTTCAGGTCATGCTTCGGGGCGAGACGGAATGGGATGCCGTCGCCTCATTCTGCGAAGCAGTTCTTTAATTTAATTTAATTTATGCTAGTGAAGGAAGCGGCGGCGCGCGAGAGGCAACGACGAGCCTCTCGCCCCGGACTAAGACTCAGGCGAAGACGTCGAGAGTTGCAAGACGACTACCGGCCACCCTAAGCGCGGTTCTGCGGATGGCTCACGATGGGTAGCTCGCCGCCCGGCTAGGACCAGGACCGCGTCGACGGCGCGTTAGTGTTCCACGCGCGCCTCAAAGAGAAGAAGTCAGCACAGGAGGGGGCCCAACAGGGCCAACGCCTGCCGGGGTTGCGGAATGTTTATAATAGTTACCGTGACCCTAGAACATAAAGGGCAATCAAAGGAACATGAGTGGGTTTTAGTCAGTAAAAGTCTGACACGCCCTCCCGCCGAACCCAGGACGGGAGCAGTCATTTGATGATTTCCCACTGCCCAAAAAAAAACTATAAAATTTTTTTTTTAGTTAGGTACCTTATGGGTTAGAGCCAGGGTGGGGCAAGCGCCCCAGCTTGCCCCAGTGTGGCTACGCCCATGCACGGTACGCATTGAGAGGAGCACAGAAGAGTAAATAATATCTGTCATGTGGTGCGGAGGTTCCTCAGTCTGGATCCCTTACCACGAGTTACAAATTCATAAAAGTGACGTTTGAGTATACGGGGACTAGAGTGACAAAGACAGTACTAACAGATTTGAGAGCGCCTTAAAATTAAGTGTAGTCTGAGTATTCGGGGGTTAGCCCGTAAGTTTTTTTGGTGTTGGTTTTGAAAACCTTTATTGTAACGACTTTTAGACTGTTTCCGCCTAATAATTCTTTAATTATATACCATTCAGGTAAAAACCGCGAATAAATGTAGAGTCGCCAACAAATTACTTGAAAATAACCGTAAAAATATGTTTGTCACGTTATAAACAACGTGTTTTCACGGTAATTTCATGATGTAATTTTCTTTCAAGAGACGGAAACGACCAACTACAGCCTAGATAGGTTTTATATCTATTTTTAGGAACCAGAGGTGTTAAATATTAAAAAAAAAGACAGATCACAACAAACTTAACTAGTTTTTATTACAAAACAACTTAAATAAACAATAATTCACTATAACCGAAAATAATTCAAAAATGTAAACAACACTAAACAACCGTTAATTCTCAAACACAAAATCAGCACAATAAATAGGCAAAATAAAGATAAGCAAAAAAGAACAGTCTTACAGTATCGACGCCAACCACCTTTCTCCTCGACGACCAAACAGCAAGTGAAACCGGACGCAACTGAGCGCTCGCTTTTATAGAAGGTAGTGGGGATCGAAACTGCTCACACAGAGTTTGGCTTATACGGCCTCTCCTGACCGTGCACCGTCCTCGGCTGCACCGGAGACGTCCTCTGGAGGACTGGAGAATCTTCGTTCTCCGTCTTCGCCCGAAGGATTTAAAGAAGCGTTAGCAGGACCCGCAGTAGCTGTACCTGAGGGCCCACCGGCATCGGCAAAGTCGTCATCGCAATCTGTGTAAGAAACCAGATATTAATAAATTTCGACAACATAGAGCGTTGCCTATTCTGACATACTTCACACAAACAAGGCCCTCATACAGAATGTAAGCATTCACACCAGAGACTAAATCACTTCTCTATCAGAAATAGACATACATCATCTTACAAAAGTCTCTTTCAGGCTCATACTTTGAACTTGCAAGTTCCCACGTTAAAAACGTGAACCAGGACTACGCCTGCCAGGACTGCGCCTGAACCGGGACAGTGCCCAAACCACGGTAATACGTGAACCAGGACTATGCCTGCCAGGACTGCGCCTGAACCGGGACAGTGCCCAAACCACGGTAATACGTGAACCAGGACTATGCCTGCCAGGACTGCGCCTGAACCGGGACAGTGCCCAAACCACGGTAATACGTGAACCAGGACTATGCCTGCCAGGACAGCGCCTGAATGTTGATAGCGTCAATTCCGCCACGAGGGCACACTCCTGCCGCAACTAGACACTCAGAGTGCACTGGCTTTCGTGACCTCGTGAGCCTGCCGACAGCAAGTCAGCAGCACGTCCTCAACCAGCGGGGCACACCGCCTCACACTCTCCATCGAGCACACACTTCAGTCACGCCAATACTGTAATTCAGAAACACTGTTTAGAAAATTCTTATCAAAACTTACTTTCAAAGAAAGCAGCACAGCTCTCAGGACACCACTCGCCTTTCCAGGGTACCATATATTGAGCGGCGGCTTGGGTTGTTTTGCCCCTGGCTCCGCTCAATAACTTTAGTTCGTAACGGTCACTTGGAAGGACCTTTATAACCCTATACGGGCCTCTCATGCCGGGATCGAGTTTTCCCACAGATTGCGAATATTTTATGACGAAAACTTGATCGTCCACCTGGAACTTTCTTGGCGGGTGTCTTTGGCAATTTACCCGTGCATCTTGGTTGTTGCGATTTTTATCGAGCGATGCCTTGGCGAGGTTCCTATTAAGTTCTCGCACAGCTTCAAGGTTGGGGCTGGGGTCTTCAACAGCAACATCACGGATCAGTGCACGGATAACAGGAGTTGTCGCATTGGTACCAATTAACAAATATAAAGCAGAGTATTGTGTGGATTTTTGTTTCGTTATATTTAAGATCAATTGTATTTTACATAAAGCATCGGACCAAGTAGATTTCTTATTACTGCTCTCTACGCGAAGTAAATTCAAAACGGTCCTTACATAACGTTCGGCTTGCCCATTAGAATGGTGCATTTCGGGCGTTATGTAATGAATAGCACTACCCATCTCAGATACCCAACTAGTAAAAGCTGACGCTTCAAACATACGACCACGGTCGCAAACTATGAGCTTAGGGGTTCCGAATAAAGATATTGCGTTGTGGAAAACACGTTTCAATTCATTCGTATCCTGTCTATACATTGGGTAGAGTAAGCAAAATTTAGTGAAGGAATCGACTAGGATGAGAACAAACTTATATCCGTTAGACTCTGGTAAGGGACCCAATACGTCGACATGAATTGTGTTAAACGGGATATCGGACTTTTCCCATGATGTGATAGGCTGTTGAGGGGCTCTCGGAACACGTTTTTTAGAAATGCAGATTAAACAGTGGGACGTATACTTTTTAACAAATTGTTTTAAACCGGGAAACCAAAAATATTTTAGAATAAGGTCATAAGTCTTATCAGCACCGATGTGCTCATGCTCATCGTGGAAGACACGCAACAGGCTTAGTCTGTGACCCTTAGGAATATAACATAATAAGCGTGACTCTTCTCCCACTGGTGAGTATCGATAGTAAAGTACATCATTTTGACATACGTAGCGTCGTGAATCTAAACGACCTTCCCTGAGTTTCTGGATGAGGTCCATTGTCTCAGAATCAGCTGACTGAGCCATTTGTGCCCAGTTAAGAGGTCTCTCAATGTTATTGACACGTGACGTTGGTGGATTTCTACTTAAGTAGTCTGCGTGACCCATCATGACGCCTTTACGGTATTCGATCTCAAAATTAAAATCTTGTAGGTAAATCCACCATCGTGCAACCCGTGGGAGAAGGTCTTTTTTGCGCTCTGTGGCTTTCAAGGCGTTGCAATCGGTGATGATCTTAAAATTTACACCGATTAGATAGTGACGAAAGTTTTGCAGCGCCTTGACGACCGCCAGCGTTTCTAATTCATAGGAATGGTACTTTGCTTCCGCGCCCTGAGTTACTCGGCTAAAATACGACACTACTCGTTTGCTGCCGTCAGCGTGAACCTGCATTAACACAGCACCGTACCCCGCACTACTGGCGTCAGTGTGCAGTTCGGTAGGAAGGCTCGGGTCGAAGATCGCAAGTATAGGCTCGCTAGTCAGACACTCAATAATATATTTGCGGACCTGGTCTTCATCAAGTCCCCATTCAAATTTTACGTCTTTCTTTGTGAGACGCGAGATACATGCGGTCTTCGTCGCGTAGCCTTTGATATACCGTCGAAAATATCCGGCAAGGCCTAAGAACTGGCGTACTTGCTTCACATTAGAGGGAATAGGCGCTTTGAGTAACGCTTCAACCTTATGGGGGCTCGGCCTAACCTGACCATGACTGATAACGCGGCCTAGGTACTCAATTTCAGTGGTCAGAAACGAACACTTTCGCAAATTAATAGAGAAACCAGCCTGAGTCAAAGTCTTTAAAACATCCCGTAACAAAGAAATACCTTCATCGATCGACATACTTATAATTAGTACGTCATCAATATAAACAAGTACGCTACCGGATTCTATGAATTTACGTAAAGTGTTATTGATGATCCGCTGATAAACAGTCGGAGAGTTACACAAACCATACGGCATCTTTAAGTACTCATAATGAGCCTCAGGAGTTACAAAACCTGTTTTATGTATGGAGCTTTCTTCGATAGGTATTTGGTGGAAGCCTGATGCCATATCGAGAGATGTGAACAGCTTTGCACCCCCAAGCCGATCAATCTGGTCATCAATCAAAGGTAGGGGATACCTATCCTTGACAGTGATACGGTTTAGCGCACGGAAATCTACGCACATTCGATCTGAACCGTCCTTTTTCTTAACCAAAATGATCGGGCTTGCGTACTCGGAATTTGATTCCCTAATGATCTCTTTGTCTAATAGATCCTGACAAATCTCCCGGACTTTAAGTTTTTCTTGATAGGATAAGCGGTACGGATGATATGCTACGGGTACTTCACTTGTCAAGCTGATGTGCATTTTACCAGTATTTACGGTAGTTGTGGCTGTACCGGATATTAAAAATGAAGAGAACTCTCTAAGAACAGCCATTAGCTTTGCAAGCTCTGCACCTTTAAGAGGCGTATTTACTTTGTCAGCCTCGCACTTTGCCACCGTATTTACTTTTAATACCTTATCAGGTGTACGGGTCAAATGCTGTCCATGTTTCGTGCGAATGAACGTAACACCATCACGATTAAGCACATCAGTCCCAACTATGATCGGAGTATTCATGTACAGCGCGGGTACAATAACAAAGTCGACCTCAAGTGCTATCTCACTAAATTCGACCGTAAGGGTAATGTATTCGCGAGCTACAAACCCCCTATCTCCTATTCCTTTGAGAGAACAGTTAATCGGTTTTCGAGAACCGGAGAAGTAATTTACCACCGCGGATGATATCAATGACACATTGAGTGCACCACTATCTATGAGAATATCAACTGGTACACCTTGAATCACAGCTGTACATATGTCATTGTTATCACTCGCCCTAGAAAGCTCACTACACAGGTTAACCTTATGCTGATTGTTGTTGTTACTGCTATTTCGAGCTTCAGACCGGGCTTTAGTAAAGCAATCGCTTTCCTTATGTCCTAACTTTTTGCAAAAAGAGCAAACGGGTCTGGAGCCGTTATCGTGCTTGTCGCGCTTATCGAGCGTGTCGCGCTTATTGAGCGTGTCGCGTCCATTGCGCTTATCCGAAAAATTACGTTTATTGGGGCATAGGTGTTTATAATGACCAGTCTGACCGCAAGTAAAACATTTGTTATCAGTCCGACCCGATCCATTAGGGTGGCGCTTTTTAGTCATATTAGAGCTAGACGGAATCGATTTGTCCGGGTTACGATTATTATCAGACCTGCGAGCGGGCTTAACATAGGTGGACAAGAATGAGACAAGGTTTTCGATTGTTAAATCAGCGTTGGTCGCTGCTGCGCGTACCTGCACATCACTAATGCCATGTATCACTATTTGAACCATGAGTTCCTCACTCAAACCTTTGATCACACGTAAGCGCAGCAACGAACGACGTGCGTATTCAGCATATGATAGGAATCTTTCGGAAGTTGTGTTTATGACTTCATGAAGAATCTGAGCATAGTTGATCTTTTGAGGACACAGAGATTTAAATTCCTTCACGAAGTTGGACCACGAACGATCATTCGTACTCCACTCATCTAACCAGACTTTTGCATCGCCCCTCAAGCACCGGGCTACGCGAGAAAAGCACTCGAAATCATCCCAACGGTTCGCTAACCTAGCCCTTTCCACCTCGTTGCACCATACCTCAAAATTATTTATAGCCGGGTCGAAATTTGACACATAATAATTATTGCTACGCTTACTAGTCACTAGCAAACCTATAGCATCAGCAAGTGTTCGCGTTGTAGGACTATTGTTTTTATCGAAAGGAGGTGTGCTGCCACGATGGGTAGATGGAATATGCGAACCACTGGCAGTATTTTCCTCTATCGCGGTCAGTCGCGACATTATTGCACCTAAGGTGTCTTTCATGGTACACTCTTGAGGGTAGGACCGTGATTTACTCCGGCGGTGACGCGAATAAACGGAACGTGACCTAGATCTTTCACGCGAACGGGATGCATCTCGAGCCCGCGAACGGTCACGATGAGTCTTATTATGGCGCGAGCGTGACCGGGAACGCGTTCTATCACGTTGTGCACGCAAGCGGTCCTCACCACCACGAGATCGTAAACGACTTCTACTACTGCCCGACCTAACACGAGATCTATCACTATGTGACCGCGAACGGTGCCTATCGCGTCGCGAAGATTCACTGCGACGGCTACGATTCACTTCGGTGCGATTCAGTGTTTCCACCAACCGTTCACGAGAAGCACGCGGCATAATTACGAAAATTAACGGTTGTTTTTATCTGACAAGGCTATTTGTGAGCGAAATTCTATCCCACTTCTGATTTTAGGAACCAGAGGTGTTAAATATTAAAAAAAAAGACAGATCACAACAAACTTAACTAGTTTTTATTACAAAACAACTTAAATAAACAATAATTCACTATAACCGAAAATAATTCAAAAATGTAAACAACACTAAACAACCGTTAATTCTCAAACACAAAATCAGCACAATAAATAGGCAAAATAAAGATAAGCAAAAAAGAACAGTCTTACAGTATCGACGCCAACCACCTTTCTCCTCGACGACCAAACAGCAAGTGAAACCGGACGCAACTGAGCGCTCGCTTTTATAGAAGGTAGTGGGGATCGAAACTGCTCACACAGAGTTTGGCTTATACTATATAATAGTGTTTTTACATATAGTGATGGTAAACTGACTGACTGATTGTTTAAATGGTGTTATCAACAATCTTCAAGACATGTTATGTGAGTATTAGATAGGTACTCAAATAAAATAAAATCCTTAAAACTATAATAATAGTATATTATATAATTTAATACGGTCCAAGTGCGTAGAAAATAAAATCATCGGCACTTAATTTAAGAAAATCATCCAGGCTAGGAACTTTAGTATTCATGTATTCAAAATCAGTTCTTCCACTCAAAAACCAGATACTTAGATTATTTAAAATGCCTAAATTTGCAAATATCGATATCATGAATAAAAATAAGGTATTTTTTTAAAAATTTTTTTACTGCTTTTATTTTGACAGGTGGTCGTAAAACAGAAAAGTTATACTCTAATCAACCTTTAATAAAAATGCGGTTTTTACATTAGGCAAGAATTTAAAACGATTTTTTAAAAACTTTAATTTTAAATATCTCAGATCCGATATAACTTAAGACAAAAATAATTGGCCGTATGTGCATTTGATACAGCTTATCAAGGCATTCATAAAATTATTGGTGGCCTCTAAAAAATAACTGACTCTCTAGTCCTTACAAAGTTACCCAAACCCCTTTTCACCAAAAACTGATTCTATGGTGCTGATTCTCTTGTTCACAAACTTAACAAAATTTAAGATAAATGCATCTTTCTCTTTCCATTTCTTAAAGAAAAGAACAGAAGATACATTTTAGTTTAATCCTGTCAAATTAGACAGCGCCTGAAGAAAATTGACGCATATTTAGACTCCATGTTTTTAAATCGCGTCTAAATTATCTATGGAGTGTCTAAATTTGACAGAACTAAACTAATATTTCATCTTCTGTCCTTTTCTTAATTAAATGGAAAGAGAAAGATGCACTTAACTTAAATTTACGTTAGTGTGTGAATAATGATAATTGGCACCAATAGCTCAAAAAAAAAGCTGACTGTAATAAATATTAATATAAAATATAGACCTTTAAAAATATAAAAATTGTAGCCCGCCGGCATTGGGAACGGTTTCGAAGCTACAAGTGGTTAGGGCTCCACTCCAGCGAGAGGAACTTTCGGACAATGCGCGCCGTGTCCAGGAGTACCGCCTTCTGTATCAGGCCCTTGATCCAGCTGCTAAGTGAGAGCCTCCTCAGGTCGAGGCTCTTTCCTATTACGCCATTGGCCATCACGAACTCCGACTATCGGCAGAATGACTGCTGAATTCACATCCAACCATCCACCTTGCGACCCAAGTCAAGATATTTGTGTTTATTAGTCTCATTGTTCTCACATATAAATTATGTAAAAAACCTGGGACAACTCACACACGGTCCCATATAATCCCATCAATAATAATCACAAACTAAGCAGAGCTTTTACTATGGTAGCCAGAAGAGAAAGAAAAAAATATGGAAGCAAAAAATGTAAAGAACTAACATTTTGCAAAACTCAATATTTTGAAAAGAGAGAGAGAGAGTGGAGTTTCCTTCTCGTTCTTCTTCATAGAGATCAACCTTTTTGGAACAAGCAACTAGTTAACTTCTTTTATCTGACTAACCGACCGACTCCTCATAATGTGCCTGTAAATGGTCTAAGTGAAATAAATGCTTTGATTTTGATTTATATTTTACTTCAGAGTTACCATTACCACGCAAATCCATTAAAACAGTTTTCCCCAAGATCTTCCCGGCTGTCCTTCTAATTCCTAGTTCCTATAAATACCAAATACATGATTAGTTAATTGTTTGTAGTGACGACTTCATGAGGAATGACGCTAGTCGTTGAGTCGATCAATTGTCGATAATTACAAGTATGGATCAGATTACAGAGAGACTGACTTACCAAGAACAAATGGTTAGTTTTTAAATGCTGAAAAACACCGATTATTGGCGTAGTTCTAAAGGCTGTCAGGCTAAAATCGGACTGGGTTGGACATGTCTGCCGGATGTCGAACGACCAGTAAGTCCGTGAAGCCCAAGATGGGTGCCCCGAAATGACGAGACGGGGACACGGCAGACCTGAAGGAGATGGTCGGCCTAGTCTAAGGATTGGCAAGACGTAGAGTAAATTGTGAAAAACGGAAGGAATGGAGGTAGGCCTTTGCCCAGCTGTGGGACAGTATGGGCTAGTTAATAAATAATAACAAACGCTTGCCCAAATGTGACAAATGGTCTTCTGTTATACTAGAGCCCCCAGACTATAAGTGGAAATGTCTCCAGTTTTACACCAGCTTGCACGACAGAACACTCAACACAGCACACTAGGTTGACGGGTAGAGAATGCCTAATTAAAGCATTAAGTCTCACCGGGCCAGATGGGATACACCCTGACTTTGTGCCTTTGTGCATGAAGTTTAAATCCATACTAATATTATAAATGCGAAAGTAACTCTGTCTGCCTGTCTCTTCTTCACGCCTAAACCACAAAACCGATTTGAATGAAATTGGTACGTAAGTCTGGGACCCGAGAAAGGACATTGGATAGATTTCATCCCGGAAATCCCTCGGGAACGGGAACTATTATTCCACGCGGACGAAGTCGCGGGCAAAAGCTAGTAAAATATAAATAAATAGTACTGGGTACGGTCTACGGTGGTAGTTTTTTATTTGTATAAGTAGATATATGTGTATATATTTCAATATATATATATAATTAGGTAATTATGTCTATTCTTTTTTAAATTTAAAATGTGTTCTTCTTTTCGTTTTCTTTTTTTAACCGACTTCAAAAAAGGAGGAGGTTCTCAATTCGTCTGTATGTTATTTTTTTTTTGTGTGTTTGTTACGCGATATCTCCGTCAATTGTAAACGGATTTTGATGGTTCTTTTTTTGTTTGATAAGTCATGATTCAGGGGTGGTCCCATATAAATTTTGTGGCGATCGGTTTAGTGCTTCTTGAAAAATTTACCAAGAACAAAAAAAATTGACGAAATATTCATAGACGATGTGTGCTTTTTCTTCAAGTTTCTATTTTCGTTTTATAAGATTGTAAGTAGTTTTATTTTGAAAATAAATTACTTTGAAAGATACTATACACAGTGAAACATTTGGAGTCGACACTAAAAAGTAATAAATAAAAAACTTTTTTCAAAAAAATTGAAGGCAATTATTATTTTTTTGAAAAAAGTTTTTTTTCTTTTTATTAGTGCACCTACCATGTAATCTCTGGACCACCCTGGGTAGACTGGTAGAGAATGCCTAAGGCATTAAGTCCGCCATTGTTTAAATAAATAAATAAATACATGCAGTCATGCATATTATGTAGAATTGTAGAGAAAAGCATAGATTAAAAAAAAGTTGTGTAGCGGTTTTTCAAAAATTTGCTAGTTAAATACGTACAACATATTATTATGTATTTAATTTGAATAGCTGATTACGAGCGATACATCATTCTCGTTGTTTATGTGTTAAAGTAATTCGATTCGTCTAATTATTCATGGACATGAAATACTGAAAAAAATTACGTAGTCAGTGTCAATATTGACTCAGTTTTACTTTGAACATTAATTAATTCGGAATTTATGAAAATATTTAAAGAAACCATCTGTTGTGTAACTTACACCTGAACTTGTATTTTATCTCCTGGCCTTTTTTTAATGATATAAATAAATAAATAAATATCTTAGGACAACTCACACACGGTCATCCCAGACTAAGCAGAGCTTGTGTTATGGTAACCAGACAACTGATATACATACTTATATACTTTATAAATACATACATATTATAGACTAGCTTTTGCCCGCGACTTCGTCCGCGTGGATTAAGATTTTCCCGCTTTTCTGTAGAAATTTTTCTGAATTTTCTTTGCTATAAACCTCACGGAGCCCGAGACCTTTCCAACGAATGCAAAACCGTAGATAGGTTAGGATAGGTACTGGAGTTATAGCGTCAGGAATGAAAACCCGACTTATTTTTATATGTATAGTAGATAAATTACACCCAGACACAGAAAAAACTATCATGCTCATCACACAAAGTTTGTCCTGGGTGGGAGTCGAACCCACGACCTTCGGCTTAGCAGTCAGGGTCACTAACCACTGGACTAACTGGCCCGTCAAAATATGGTAAGAAAACGATTCACTGAAACACCAATATCACAATCCTGGTTTAAATAATTATTTCGTTAAAGAAAACGTGGTAATTTACGAAGGTTGGTTTGAAGAGATGCAGGAAAAGACCACCTGGAATGACTCAGAAGGAGACTCAACAGTTAAGGCTACAAAAATAACAATATGAGGAAATCTGGAGCTGAATGCGCCAATCCGCTGTGTGAGAAATGGCCATTCCCTGCACTGGATATTTTATTATACGCCAGTATTTTATTAAAGGTCGCATTTATTAAAATCTATGATCTGTTTATTAGAATTCGTTTCGAAATCTTTTTGTGATGGATAGCCCGTATCGAGGATTGCAACCTAGGAGCAGATCAGTAACCAAAAAACGCAAAAAGACAAACTATTTTGATACTTACTTAATTAATTTTCACAATCGCGTTACTTTTTACTCAGGTTAATTAAAAACATAGCAAAAAATAAAACACGCGCAATCTCTCCAGACTCCGGAAGGGCTTGCGATCTTGTCCCAGGGACCGGTCCCATGTCCCACGCAACAATAAACACAAAGCAGCTGGGAGCTGGGATCTACATCTACCAATTATATCGCACATATGTGTCCCACGTTTCAAGTTAGTTCAACTTAGTTCAGTTATCCAGTAGCAACTCCGCCGTCGAGAACGTCGCGTGTGTTTTACATCGCGTCAAAATTTCGCCATCAAATATTTACGTATAAAAGTGCCAGTGTACATTTATGAATTAAAAAGTCACGTTTAAGATTCAAAATAAAAAATGTAAGTGTTGTTGATTATTATTTTTTGTATATTTAAATGTTCTTTGCAGTGTTTTTGTTAGTGAAAGAAATTTTTATGCATCAGCTGATTTGAGTTACCGGTTCGTGAACAATGGATTTAGTTCGGTTTATTTAAATAGTAATGTGTACTTGATATTTAATGTATGTATAGTTTTTATATGTAAGTAATGCGTAATGAAAGTGAACCTTTGGTTTAAGTTTTATATTATTAAAAGATTAACGCAGAAACTAAGTGACCTAGGCTAATATAAATTTTACATTTGATTTGCATTTGAGATTTTTGAAATACATGTAATGCAGTAATGCTGATTAATGACTTTTATGCTAAAAAATAATTTTCTAGATCAGTTTCTTATTACTGAACAGTATTATTATTATTGTGTGTTAGTGGGTTGGTTCATTTTTACAGAACTAAGCGTTATTGTTACGATAATTTGAATTCTGAATACGTACGATTCGCACATGTAATTTGAATTTGTATTTCTAGATAAGTACATAAAGTTATCGTGAAATAAGTAATGTAAACGTTTTATGGTCTTTTTGAAGTGCTTATCTATAATATTTAACCTCGAATTAGTTTTATATTTCCATTAATAATAATTGAGCGCATTAATACGTCCTTTAATATGGTTCAAATTCTCGAAGACAAAAATGAGCCTACGACGTAAGCCTTTCTTAAAAAATTTGGTTGTTTTACATGGAACAACTGGCCTATCAGACCTCCACAACCCAGGTACTGGCTAATACGATACCCTTTGGTTAGACTGGTCAGACTTTTTGACTTTTGAATACCCAAAAAGATTATCAAAGATCTACAATAAAAAAACATTATCAAGCGTTTAAAAAAAATAAACTTAAAAATTACATAGGTATCAATTGAAAGAGTCACATTGGTTTCAAACCCGCAACCTCAAGTACGTGTGGCGGACGACCAATCGACCAAAAATCCATTGAACATAACTTAATTATTAAACTCTTGATACCAAGTGTGGCAAACATAATACTAATTCAAGTTAAGTAATTACTTAATATTGCTAAGTTCGTAATTAAGCAATATAAGATCTCAATTATTTTGACGTCGAAAATATACTCGTATTTAAAATAGTAAACTGACTGATTGATTGCTCATAAATCATATAAGGAATAATAATTATACTAGGTGTATTTTTGGTCTTGCACAACCCGCTAGGAGATGATTCTACTCATGAAAGCAAACAACTTTTATTATGGAACAAACTTTGAAATTGCGAAATATACCTAATATCCTATAATCCATCGCAGTCACAAATGTTAACATTAATTATTAATTAACAACAAAAACATAGCTGGATATTGTTGTCAATTTTACTATCTTGAGGAATCTTGATTACTTAATACTATGTTATAGTGTAGACTGTACTTTGAATAACACTCGTGGACTCGTTGAAAAGTTTTTTTTGTTACTTATTTATTAAGGACTTTTAAAAATGTCTATAAGGATAATATCTTAACTAACACACACTCACACTTCAATTACAGCTTTATTAATTACTAGCTTTTGCCCGCAACTTCGGCCGCGTGGAATAGTTCCTTCCCGTTCCCAGAGAATTTTCGGGATGAAAATTATCCTATGTCCTTTCTCGGGTCCCAGACCAAATTTTATTCAAATCGGTTCAGCGGTTTAGGCGTGATGAAGAGACAGACAGACAGACAGAGTTACTTTCGCATTTATAATATTAGTACGGATTCCTATTATAGAAAGCTAGCTCATAAAGCTTGAAAGCCCGCTCCGATGCTCCGAAAATTTGAAATAGGCATTTGAAAATTTTTAATCTTCTTTTTATTTATCTTATTGTGGGAATTGAAGAACAATAGAATCGTGGACATTTGGGAATAACCTAATAAACCCGTTTTGGTTGCAAAAAAGAGCTATTTAAAAGCAAATAAAAAGTCAAAAAGCTCGACTTTAAGATAGGAAAAAAATAGGTATGTTAAGAGTTAATGAGCACCTAATTAGTTAGCTAATTCTTAGTTTTTGACATTTCCGGACACATAGCTTATAACAAAAGAATTGCAAAAACATGTACAGGTATTACTATATACTTAATTTTGAAACCCAAGGCCAATATGGCAAATAAAGCAAGTTTAACCCATAGCAAAAAAACTAATTCCATGTTTATATAATAATATGATTGTTTTCCTTATACGAGTAGTCCGACCATGTCACTCATCCAAAAGGCATGACAATCAAATTTTTTACTAACATAGCATTGTCATATCATCATCATGATTGCCTTGGGACGGAAAAAAAATCTTGAATTGTGTTTAAGAATGAATGGATAAAATAAGAGACATCAATCAACATACCATTTATTTCAAATAAGCTACTATTATTGCATCTAGAAACCATTTTGGAAACCAATTTATAGTTTACTAGCTAGCCCCCGCGGTTTCACCCGCGTTATATCAGATTTTTGGTTACTAAAAAAAGAAAATAAAAAGTATTCTATGTGTTTCCCCTGGGTCCTAAGCTACCTCCCCAACAATTTTCAGACAAATCTGTTCTGCCGTTCTTGAGTTCTAAAATGTGTAACTAACACGACTTTCTTTTATATATATGTATAGATTGATATCATGGGGAAATAAAGTGCTACGTCGGCGATAGAACCAATTCCTGAACCTACTGCTACTTCAATAAAGTCATCAAAATTTATCGTTTAGTAAGGTTTACGACGCATTAACCTAGATCAAGAGTTAGGTCATTGTTTTTTTTATGTCATTAGAGGAGAAACAACACGAGACCGTAACCGATTATTCCGATCTGTCACCCCGTTTTGTCCCCACTTGTCCCTCAGATAACAATGTGTGGAACACATTTTCTATTAACCTATTCACGCTAATGCGCGCCTAGTACTTTTGATTGATTTAAATACTAAGTATCTCAGTATTTTACCAACCAAATTATGGGTACAAAACGGGGTGACAGATCGGAATAACCCAACAAGTCGACGGCCATTGCAATATCATTTGCAATAAAGTGATAGTCCCTTATGCCTGTAATTATACCATACCATTTCCCTACCGGGGTTGCGGAATAGTTATAATAGTTACCGTAGCCCGGAACATAAAGAGCAACGGAAGGAACATGAGTGGGCTTTAGTCAGTAAAAGTCTGACACGGCCTCCCGCCACGCCAAGGACGGGAGCCATCATTTGATGATTTCCTACTACTCAAAAAAAATATATATTTAATTAGCCTTCCTTGATAAATAGGATGTTCAGCACTACACAGTAGTTCCAGTGATTAACGCCTTCAACGAAACAAACATAGTTTTTAGATTTTATTATAATAGTACAGACAGACTTGACTTTTACCCGAGTGAAGACGCGAGCAAAAGCTAGTCGTGTTTGGTCACATTTTAGACATGATTCCGGTTATTCGTCGTTTTGACCTCTGTATTTATTTTGCTGTTATTGAACCTTTTTGTATTTGCATAATAAACTTCAGTCGATTAAAATATAATGGACAAAAAATAAAAAATAAAACCTGACTACTTAAAAAACCCAGGCGATTATGGGATTCAAAATTATCATATTTTAAACGTTTCTTAATTGCATACACTAAAAATGCTGTAAATCTTCGAACACACGTGATTCGAGACACAATAGACGGACAAAGCCGGCTGTCGCTTAGTCGTCGATAGGTTAAGAGTTATAGTTTAGCTTAGTTATGTAATGATTAACCTACTAACTGATTGACTGACTGTTATATCAACGCACAGTCCAAACCGCTGGTTCTAGAGACATGAAACTTACAGGATGTGTTCTATGTAAAAAGTAGGCAACCGCTAAGAAAGCTTTTTTGATTAATTCCAGCCCTAAATGGGTAAAATAGGGGGGATGGAAGTGGAAGAAGAAGAACATTGGGGTATTCCTCGGAGCGCTCCTGTTTTGAAGCCCTCCTAAAGTCTATCGATATCGTTTCTTACAAATCCTTCATGCTCTGCCATATGGTATCGTCACGTCATAGGAGCGCTTCGAAGAATGAAATAACAATATTTTTAGTTTGATTTTCTTAGCGCTCCCAACAGGAGCGCTTCGTTAGGAGCGCTTAAAAACAGGAGCGCTCCGAGGAATACCCCTCTACATTTACCCAAACAAAGTGCGACTGTACTTGAGCCAAATTCGATAAAGAATACAGGTAAATAAACCAATATAGGGTATCGCAACTCACTTTATACAAATCTTCTATTATTTACATAATTATCGCCTTTTTCACGCTAACTATTTATTAGGAAATCCTACTGCAGCATATTTCACTAGAATCATTCAAATAACATGCATATTATCTCGTTATTTCGAAAAACCAATCAACGGTTTGTTTACCTCTATACTTTATCGAATTTGGCCGAACTATAGCTAGTACTAGACGTCATTTACAGAATCCAGGAAATGTCATTTCCTATACGCTACCTATTTCCTATACACTGGTAAGGAATACGACTGTTTAAATAAGGAATACAACTTTTCCAATTAACTTGATGTATGACTTTTGTTACAATATAAGCAAGCCTTGCGTTTAGAGGTCGGGCAGAGATACAGCTCCATATCTGTTGTATTTACAAAAATATATCACGGAAGAGATCGTTAATTGTCTAGGAAGTCACGAGATTGATATGTCCATAAAGACAGGCAGATCAAAAGGTATGTCACGTTACAATGTACTATCGGCCAAATTGAATCATGACCCATTTCGACGACAAATCGTTTGAAGCTGTCAAAAACTTTTTACAAAAAAATATTAACCGCCTTCAAAACTAAAAACATAAAAATAACTAAAATTTCGGAAGTCGGTGGCTTATATTTTATGCCCGTCAATTTGTGTTGCCACCGACTTCCGAAATTTTAGTTATTTTTATGTTTTTAGTTTTGAAGGCGGTTAATATTTTTTTGTGAAAAGTTTTTTATTTTTTGCTTTTTAGTGTCGATTCCCAATGTCTTACTAAAGTATCCAGGCTGCCATGTCCATACCAAGTTTCATACCAATAGTTTCATCCAAGCGTAAAAAAGCATCAAATCGTTTAACAACGCAGACAATATACAATTAAACTTCTTCTTCTGAATGTGCTCCATTTAATAAATCATCGATTTAAAACGACAAATCATAACCAATTTATAAAATATTAGGTATTTTATTACACTTGATCTACAAAATACCCTTATCATTCTTTAGTGGGCCATTATGTTAATATATCGACAACCTTGAATAAAGCAAACATCAGTCATAGTTTGATAAATTTATCTGCTGGCTGACTCTCCGTCCATCCGTCTGTATATTTAAGGTATCTTTTAAATCATAATAGATAGATAACTTGTGTTATTATTTCTGCTTATGAAGGCCCAAGTATGTAATTTTTATGCGTGATTCGTGTTATTTTCATAAAATACTGTCCAGTTACATGTCGATCTATAGGACAAGATTCGTGCGTTTTTACTGTTTTTTACTCGATCTCTTATAGTGCGTTAGTACGGGATCCTACGTGGGTCCGACAAAAGGAACCATGTCCAAACGGTTTTTTTTTTTTGGTGAGTGGGAAATCATCCAATGACTGCTCCCGTCCTGGGTGCGGCGGGAGGGCGTGTCAGACTCTTACTGACTAAACCCACTCATGTTCCTTCGATTGCCCTTTATGTTCCAGGGTCACGGCGACTACTATATACATTCCGCAACCATGTCCAAACGGTTAGTGCTAGAAATATGAACACACACAAGTATGTGTATTTTTTTTCTGGAGTGTACCCCTTAATGTGGTGTATCATTAGAAAGGTCTCTTAAAAACATCGAAAATAGTTGCTAAGACGATTTTTAGATTTAGACTTCCTATAACTTTAAGCACATTTTTTTCTCAAATCAGCCCCTACCCCGCCTTTTAAAAATTAAACTGCTTGTTCGAAAATTAAAAAAATGCATTTCTCAAATGATGGCAAACGCAGAAAATCCAAAATCTCAACTCAATATGATAATTAATAATACATAACCGGCATAATGCGAAATGGTTGTTAAAATAGTGGTTAAGCTGCTGTAATACAAACTGATTCATTACGGAACCCTATTCTATGAGTGGCCTGACACGCACTTAGTAAATTTTTTCATTATCGAGTTTCCAATTTACTTGTAGAAAAACTACATATTCTTGAAAAGCTTTTAGGCCAAAAGGGAATATTTATTAAGAATAATGTTCATTTTCTTCTCCTTACTACCCGATTTAGAGCACAAAATATAAAAAGAACACTTTCAGTAATTCGGTCATTCTCCGATTCGGCGTTATTTGCCTAATTACCGTAACCATTTTTATTTTTCACTGATTTACCTTAAACTTATTAAAATATGAAACTAGTAAAAAATACGAATTCAATAATAAATGAGGCATGTTTTAATTACTGGTAGTTTTCTAGTTATTGAGACTTAAAAAAATTATGAGTACGGTAATTAGAAAAGTTTAATATCTTATGCCACGGTAATTAGAAAACACTGTCAATTTTAAGTAAAATGTAATATAATATAATAAAAATAACACACATTAATAATTTGTATACATCTATTTATATAAAATGAATCCCTATTTCCTTTTATCATCTTTGGACCGATTTCACTAATTCTTTGTTGTGTTTGTTATTGTTTGGAGAAGGTTCTTATGGAAAAAAAAAATTGAAAATTAAAAGGGTACTTTAGAGTAGTGTAGGTTAGAGTAGAGTAGGGTAGAGTGGGATATAGTAGGGTAGGCTAGAGCAGGCTACAGTGGGATATAGTAGGGTAGGCTAGAGTAGGCTAGAGTAGGGTATAGTAGGAGTGAAGCCGCGGGTTCGTTTTCGCGTTATTTTCATACAAATTATTTACATTTTTAAATATTGATATAAAAAAACAAAAACATGTAAGAATATAAAAAACAGTAGCCCAACGGCATCGGGAACAGGGTCCCAGCTACCGGTGATCAGGGCTTCAGAGAGAAGAAGTTCCTAACGATGCGAGCCGTGTCCAAAAGTTTCTGAATGAAGCCCTAGATCCAGCCATCTGACGAGAGCCTCCTTAGGTGTTGGTCGAGACTCTTGGCTATTAAACCATTGGCAGAAACAACTATCGGCACATGACCGTTGAGTCCTGTTGGGGAATTAGTAGAGTAAACACAGTGATGCAGTAGAATAATATAATGATAAATAGTTAGGAAATAATACAAGACATACAACAAGCAGACATTATCGTGAGTATCCACCGAGTAACACACTGACACATCAATCGTATATAGAACATACAGATATTATAGTCAGCCAGCTTTATATCTAAGCATGAGGTGATATATCCAACACACCCCCTCAACTCATGGCTTAAACACTGCACAACCCTAAAGCGGCGGACAGTAGCTCGTGTCTCGCGCGAGGCAAAGGTTTGGTGAGTATATCTGCCAACATTTCATTAGATGCCAAATGTTTTAACGTTATTGCCTTATTGTTACATAACACATCCCGTATAAAGAAATACCTAATATCGATGTGTTTACTTTTTGCGTGATATACGCCATAGTCTTCTGCTAAATAAATAGCACTTAAGTTATCAGCATGCATTCTTACCTCAGAATATCTTAGAAGATCTAATTCCTTCAATAAGTTATTTAAATATACTGCCTCCTTCATAGCTTCCGCCAAACTCACGAACTCAGCCTCACATGTTGAAGTCGCAACAATGCGCTGCTTTCGTGAACTCCAAGAGATCGCTGCACCCCCTAGTACAAAAGCATAACCAGAGAATGAACGTCTGTCAATAGTACAGTTACCCCAATCTGCATCTGAGTAACCTTGAATACACAAACCGGTCGGTTGGAATAATAAACCATGGTTTGCCGTACCTTTTAAATATCGCAGAATACGTTTCGCTGCCTTCCAATGAGCATTCTCCGGGTTCTCAACAAATTGAGCCAGTTTTGACGTAGCATTGGCTATGTCTGGCCTTGTCGCTACACTTAAATAATTCAGAGCTCCAATCAGCTCTCTATAGGGAAAGGATTTTCTTTCTCTCTCTTCATCATCCATATCTTCGCCTATTACAGGCTTCCCTATCTCCATTGGAGTCTGGACAGGATTACAATTTTCCATTACAAATCTTTTCAGAATATCTCTAATATATTTTTCTTGTGACAAGTGGTATCCTTTGTCAACTTTCTTAATATCAATCCCGAGACAAAAAATCGCTGGACCAAAGTCCTTCAAGTCAAATTTCTTCGCCAAATCATGCTTGAACTTCTCCATTACTTCCCTTTTCTGACATGCAATTAGTATATCATCAACGTAGATAACAACGAATAGATCCACTCCATCCTTTTTGTGTTTGTGATATATACAAGGTTCACTCAAAGTTGGTTTCAAACCCATTTCTTTCAACTTTGTGTCTAATTTTATATACCACTGTCTACCAGCTTGCTTCAGACCGTAAAGAGATTTCTTTAAAAGACAAGCATTTCCACCTGCTTTTAAATCATCAAGCATTTTGGCTGCGTTTTTGCCTGTGGTACTTTTAACACCATCAACTTTTATTAGTTTTTCCAAACTTTCCTTTAAAAGTTCTGGGATTTTCATATAAATACTTTCATTCAAATCTCCATTTAAGTATGCGGTATTAATGTCAATTTGATCGATGTCCATGTTCATTTCCGAAGCTAAAGCAACTAACAATCGTACAGACGCAATTCTCGCAACAGGAGAAAAGGTTTTGTCATAGTCCAAATTCCGTTGCTGACTATAGCCCTTGGCAACCAATCTAGCTTTCTTTTTTTCTGTCTTGTCTACGTTTAGCTTTGTAGTTAGCACATATCGACATCCGACAACATTTCTTTCTGGAGGTTTCTTTACTATCTCCCACGTTTTATTCTTCACTAGGCTTCTAATTTCAGACAAAATAGCTTCTTCCCATTTTTCTTTTTCTGAACTTTCTAAGGCCTGTTTTACAGTAACTTCAATAGCACCGGCGAAATCATCAGCATCCATAAACTCATGCGACGATGATTCATTTTCACTATTTTCCGTTACCATATTATAAATTTTTCGAGGACGTCCAACGTGACCTCTTTCAATTCTTGGTCTTCCAGGGCCTCTCTTCAAAGTCACATTTCTATCAATAGGTAACGAGCCTAATTCAGTACTAGTATTCGTACTAGTACCCTCGACGGGAGGTATCCTCGCTTCTGTGGGTTCTACACTCGATTCATCGAGTGGCACAGGGATTTGACTCTGTAGTGGTGATTCGACATTCGAAGGTTGTACCGTTGAGTAATCTGACTGTTCACTAGGTATAAAATCAATCTCGATGGTTTTTCGAACATTGCTGTCATCACTCTGCGGTTCCTTTGAAAGTTTATTTTCAATTTCAGTAATTTTACCTTCTTGAAAACGAATGTCTCTCGATACCAATACTTTTCTCTTCTCAGGTATCCACACTCTATATCCAACGGCGTCACTAGGATATCCAACGAAAATTCCTGATAAACTTCTGGGTTCAAATTTATCTTTATTCGGTTCTTTATTCAATACATACACCTTTGCACCGAATGTTTTGAAATTCTCGACATTTACAGGTTTTCCGAACCATTTTTCATAGGGAATCTCACCTTTTAAGCTGCTGGTAGGGCATCTGTTGCGAGTAAAACAAGCTGTATTGACAGCTTCAGCCCAAAAGCTTGCTGGTAATTCCGACGACAATAACAAACATCTTGCCATTTCAAGCAACGAGCGGTTCATGCGTTCGGCAATACCATTACTCTGCGGCGAGCGCGGCGCTGAAAGCCGCCTTTTTATCCCTACATTTTGTAAAAAAATATCAAAAGAATTATTTACATATTCACCACCGTTGTCAGAATGCAAAAATTTGATTTTTTTACCTGTCAAGTTTTCAACTTGACTTTTATATATTTTAAACTTTGACAATACGTCACTTTTATTTTTCAGCATGAAGACTTCACACCACCGTGTACAGTCGTCAATAAAAGTAACAAAGTACTTACATCCACCGTTCGATTGAACTCTCATGGGACCTACGACGTCAGAATAAACTATTCTTAACTTCTCATTACATGGACCGCTGGATTTCTTAAAAGGCAAAGACACCATTTTCCCCTTAGCGCATATGTCACAATTGCGCAAGTCATTTTCTGGTTCCGGATTAATTTGAATACCAGTCCTCTTCAAAACCTTGAAGAGGTCCCTAGCATTTAGATGTCCCATACGCTCATGCCATCTATAAAGATCGACATCCTTACCCCCTGATATTGCAGACGCCGACGCATCCGCTTCCCTCAAGTAATATAAATCCCCTCGCCTATCAGCAGTCAGCTTTACCTTACCATCTTTCACTGCGTAAGCTACATTCCGCTCAAAGATCACTTCACAGCCTCGTTCAGTGAGTTTAGCGATTGAAATTAAATTACTACGTAGGTCAGGAACTAAAAGGGTATCATCGAAATTAATTCTACGCGTACCTTCATCATTGCATGCTAATACCTTAACGGAACCCTTACCTTGCACTGTCGTAACCGAATCTGTCGCTAATTTTAATTTTTGAAATGAAGGCAATATCTCACCAAACCTCGAAGCGTCATTACACATATGAGAACTACACCCGCTGTCAAACAACCATTCACGACGACGATTGGTATCAACTGCCATGTTGCCAGCGGCGTCATCAGCTTGTAAGCTCTCTTCAAATGGATGATTTTCTTCCATTCTTTCGACACATCTGGTTTCTGAGCTTTTTCCTTCCTTCTTCTTCTTACATTCCGATGCCTTATGTCCAAATGTGTGACATTTAAAACATTTGTATTTAAAATTTGTTCCAGCTCCACCTTCTTTGGTTTTTTGTGTGCGCTTGTTTACGAACATAGCACCTTCTACCTTTTCGGCATCTATGTTCCCCCTGGAACAGTATTCCTCTATAATCTTGATCCTGAGCTGTTCCGGCTTGGGTAGCTCATCTCTAGTTTCGATGGCGCATCGAAAGTTTTCATAGCTGCTGGGCAGACTGTATAACAACATAATGGACAAGAGATCGTCATGAATATTAATATTCATTTCCCCCAGTCTATCTACTGCCTCAAAAAATGAGTCCAAATGTCGGTCTAAATCTTGATCTTCGCCCATTTTGTGCAGCATCAGCCTCTTTAAGAGCGTTGCCTTCTTAGCAGGGCCTCGAGATGCAAACAAGCTTTCTAGTTTCAACCATACCTCTCGTGAAGTAGACACGTTTTTAATATGTCGCACCACACTGGGATCTAATGCTAACACGAGTTCCGACTTCGCTTTTCTATCAGCCTTCTTCCACACTGACAGCGCATCATCATTCCCTACAGGTTTCGGTTTTTCTCCACTCACATATTCCCACACATCGTTTTTAATCAACAATGCTTCCACCTGCACCTTCCAACTATCATAATTGTCCTTTTTCAATAATTCTATTCGTATTGTTGATGCCATTTTGAACACGACTATACTTCCATTTTTGAATTATATTTCACGAACAATTATTTATTTATTCACACTGCTCTGCGTGGCTCTGGGCCCATAACCCTTGTTGGGGAATTAGTAGAGTAAACACAGTGATGCAGTAGAATAATATAATGATAAATAGTTAGGAAATAATACAAGACATACAACAAGCAGACATTATCGTGAGTATCCACCGAGTAACACACTGACACATCAATCGTATATAGAACATACAGATATTATAGTCAGCCAGCTTTATATCTAAGCATGAGGTGATATATCCAACAAGTCCACATTCAACATGTCAACAATCTCGCGAGCCAAGTCGATACTTAATTTTTATTATCTTTCTCGGTCTTCACAAGGTTCTTGTCACGCGGGACCGTTACGTCAACGAGCATTGCGCGCCGCTCCAATCGATCCACCACCACTATTTCAGGCTTGTTTGCTACAACAGTCCTTTCAGTGATGATGTATCGACCCCAGTACAATGTGACATTGCCGTCTTCAGATTCTACGAGACCGTATCTCAGAGCAAGTTGCTGATTAATAATCCTGGCTACTAGGTTGTGCCCATTCAAGTCCTCTTTGTTAGCAAGACGAGAATAATCAGAGATAGTGTGTCGAATCGTTCTCTCGGCAAGTGACACGCCCGAAATAAGTCAACCGTACCATCTTTCACAATAAATTCCCGATAATTCTTCGTCATGATAACCTGATCCATAATTGTACAGAAAAAACCTTCGGTTTCCCCAAATAGGTCACCAAATTGTAGCTACTAAACTGACACTAAAAAGTCTACATCGGGCCCATGCAGGGCCCGGAAAAACCGCCCGTGTAGCGCCTTACTCTACCATACTTCCTCACGATCCTTTGCCTCAAGCACTACAAGTTTGCGCCAGTTCTCTTTAGTTAAGGAGAGCGGAGTGAGGTTCTTGACCACAGTGACCACATCTCGGATTCTCGGTGCTGACGCGGGGAACCACGTCAGCTTTAAGGAAATATTCCCGGAGATACAACCTCCGGGTCTCGCGGTTGAGGAGAGACTTAGCATTAAGAAAGCCTCGTCCTCCACATATCCGCGGGATTATATATATATCCCGCGGATATGCCTCATCAACTTATCACTTATGATCGCTGGTGATGCTCAAGCGCGCTTTGCATGTAGATTGACTTCTGTACCCATCTATTTTGAGGCTACAGTTAGTAAATAAGAATTAATTTTTCATACAACGGTAATTATAAACATACGGTAATTAGTATACGGTAATTAGAAAACGATAGATTTTCTTAAAAATTTCGGAAACCAACAAAATATGCAAATACTAGCTTATTACAACGTACGGAGGCCAAAGTACTGCCTCGATTTACATGATCAACTTAGGTCTAACTTAAAAAATCAAATTTATATAATGTGAAACGGTAATTAGAAAAGTTTGTAACCAAGGTTACGGTAATTATATACAAGAGCGCTTTATTAGCTGTACACTAACGTTAGAGACGTGCAACTGCTGATGTTTCGCGGTACACATGGAGGAGACGAGACGCGTTCGGAAGTGGTGTGCCAAATACTGTTTTTTAGGGGTGTGCACTCGAGAACAGAATATGTCACGGTAATTATAACTTTCCATCGGACATCCGATAATTTAATGATAATTATTTATAGACTGGTTCTAGTGAGTCAATATTTTACTATGCGATACACGTTGTTTAACACCATTTAAAATGTTGAATAGATCAAAGTAAACCTGTAAGTCATAAAAATTACAAGTAAGTTTTAACATTAAGACAGTGTGCGGACACGTTACGGTAATTAGAGAACAGAGGTTTTTGAACTTAGATTAAATTAATTTAGTCTTAAATACTTTAAACAGAAGCCTGTGTTTTTGTTTATGGCTAGATAGGGATGCTATCTAACATATAAAAAATATTGGATGATTGAATATGATAAAAGTACGGATTATTCAAGCCCGGACACGTAAAATTTGCTTATCGGAGAATGGCCGAATTGGTTTACAGGTTAAGTGGTGTTGAATATTTTAAAGATTACATCCAGTGTCGTTTATTATACGGACCTTGTGGAAACCAGAACCTTTCCGTGCGTTCAAGCGTTTTTGCCATACTACCATTGGAATCAATCGTAACAGCTCACATTTTAGGACCCATTAATTTTAACAAATTCTATTCAATCAATCTGGGCTTCTCCCAGTTGTAATCGCCCCTTTGAGCATATCGGCCTAGTTCTGTTCTGTCTCCTGCTTGTTATGGAAGAACGGGAAAATATATTTTTCTTACTCCTCCGCTGTTCTTTTCTTATTTATTTTGTTGCGGGATCCAAGACAGTTTGAATCGTTTCTCTGGGACTCATCGAGCTTCATTACACGGCGCTTTTCTGGCGGACTCCACTGTTGATTCTGGCTTTCAGGAGTTGCAGTGGTTGGGAAAAGTGTAGTGGGATTGCCATTTAAAAAAAAGGTTATGGAAAAAATCATAGTAATATTGATTTAGTACAAATGATTTATTAGTCTACATTTTTTTCTTTTGGTACTAATTACAGACCTACTCTGAAACGCTTGACAAAACGAATCAACTGTAACTACTTAATAAGAAAGAAATATAAAACACCACACTGATATGGTTACACGTGCCTACGTGTGACACATACACATGCGTTTTATGGAAAAGTGTAAAACATTTCAAGGTTAAGCATAGCAAAAATTCATTCAGAATTTATTGCGTATTTCCGTTTTGTAACTGAATGTAATTTCGGGCTTACAATAAACGTTTTTAATATTATATTTTTTTCTGTGAAATTTTGATTGGCTCAAAAGGCATTTTTATTAAAATTCAAAATAGAATTCCAGCTTCATTTCAGAGTAAATCTATGTTGAAAACTTGAAAAAGCTTCATTCACAGATATAGATTGTCAGCTTCACTACACACAGAGCTAGGCTATTTATTATCTACACTAATATTATAAAAAAAAATGTTTTTTCATCCCACCTATTCGAAAAAGACGACTTTGTTCCCCTTTAAATACGCCCAAAGTTGGTGTTTTCTATAAGAAACTTTCAGCGGGCAATAATGACGCTCCAAATTCAAAAAGTGCGCCTAAAAGTAACTTTTATTCGCACTTTTTGAATTTGGAGCGTCTCGCGTCTGCATGTTTTACGCCCTGTTATAAGTGCGCCTAAAAATTGGAACGTCTTAATGCTGAGCGCCAAAGAATTGAACGCAAATAATGAATGGCTGGTACGACGGCCAATACCATAGTCAGGCCGCGGCTGAATAAAAAAAAACTTGAATAGAAATAAAACGCACAAACTAGTTACAGCCCGAGTTTTCGTAAAAATTTTCACGGATCGTTTTGCAGCAAATTATTAATGTAGCTGCTATTATTATCAAGCTATGATAATTATAGCGGCTACAATAATAATTTTACAATAAAGTATGAAGCGCCTTGTATTTTCTCATAGGGGGTGATGAAAAGTAGAGTGTATCACTTGGGCGCAAAATATATAAATTTGGCTCGGGCGACGTACTTTGAAACCCTCGCTACGTTCGGGATTCCATTTAAGAATCCCTCGCAAAGCTCGGGATTCTACTCTAGAATCCCTCACTTCGCTCTGGATTCAAAAAACGCCCTCGACGTAAAAATATAACTTTGCGCCCTTGTAATACAATCTACTATTTTTTGTCTGTAGAAGAACAACTCCTGAAATCTCTGGAACGATGAGAGATGAAAGCTACTTGAGTCTTAAGCACTATAAAAAAAATGACATAGAAAACAACTAGTCGAAAAGACAAAGAAATAGTAATGAAATTGCCGCACTTAGCACCTCTAAGTGCCGCAGTAAAAATTAAATGCACGTTTAATCATCCATGCAAATACTCTAGAGTGGTCAATTCTGACTTGTTATAAAGCAATCTTTTTAATCGTTGTTTCTTTATAAATACGGGAATTACCTCACTGTACATTTATCATTAAATATTGTACGAGTTACGTCAGAGCAAACACAGATAGCCGATAAGCTTGAGGAAACCACAGTCCTTTTGAAGTGGATTGAACAGGATAAAATAACAGGTAAATGTGTTGATTTTTAGGGCTTACTACGTATAATATAGAAGTTATGGTGCTTCTTGCGTTTTTTTAGTTGAGCTTAACGACTTTGGACAAATGCTTGCACTGTTTGGACAGGTCCACTCAAATCTGTGTGCTTCTCTCATCAAGAGATCACTTCAGTTTACCTTCATGGTCCTCGCATAATTTGACCAATACATTATTGTACGGGCTTTAAAAGAGACTTTGACCTCTGACTTTGTTTCTTCTCAGAGTAGTGTCAGGAGTGCCAGAAAACACTGGCTCAATCGTTAGATTAAAATAAGAAAAAAAAAAGGACGTGTATAAGTGTATTTTTTTACCTATTTACAAAATAAAGTCGTTTAATTCGTTTACTGTTCTTTCTATTTAACCTCAGCACCTCTAGACAAGTAGCATTGTCGAATAGATGGTAGAATTTAATAAATTGTTAATTGTATGGAACTTACAAAAGCTTACACTACATAAGTAATTTGACATATCGTATCAAACTCTTTTTTACAATGCCACTTATTTAGCCTCGCTGTTTTATGGTTGGTATTGTTATAAATAAGTACCTATGTATAATGCCAAACTATTAGTTCAAAATGGATGGTATTTAAAAGTACTTCAATTTATTCCCATTTCATTTACCTAATTTTGCCTGTGTTCCACCAAATATACTGAATGTGCACCAAAATATGTTAATTAAAATATGTCATAACGAGCATCTATTTAACAACTGTTGCAAATTTGTAAAAATAGTAATACACCTAATTTTAAAAACAAGCATTTATTTTTTTAGTTTTACTTCAGATAATGCACTGCAAAAACTAACTTAAGATAGGTCGACGGAGCCGGCTATTTTTGGGTGGTTTAAAAAATAACCACGAAGGCTAAGGCGGGGAGCTCCGCTCCGCTTCGCCCCCGCCATAGCCTTCTAACCTAACCTGTCCGAGTCGGGGTGCTCTGAGTCGGAGTGTCAAAACTAGTTTGTCCTAAAAAAATTGTGTAACATTCAGGAATATTTGGTGCACGATCAGTATTAACGGGATTAATATCAATATTTTAGAAATGCATACATAGATGCACCTTAAGATTTTTGATGAACACAAAAATATTATCCTTAAAATTATAATGGCATGCATCTTTAAATACGGTAGTTTCCACCATTATCAATTGACGTACTTTTTATGAGCTGTCAAAACGCCATTCTCCAATAGATTTTGTATGGCAATGGCGACTTATGACGTCACTAAAATAACAACTCAGTTGACTATCTATTTATTGATTTCAAAACAACTAAAAATCAAATTATATAGTAAATTGAAAATGAACCGAATTTATTAGGCTGAAATTAATAGAGGCTTTATAGGAATTGTGTCTAACATTTATTGGTTAATGGTGGAAACTACCCAATTACCATCTTTGAAAGTACGTGTATGTAGATTTATGTCATAAAATAATGTTTTCCTTTTTTCGGTGTTTTTATCTGGGAAACAAGAATTTGTGTCTAGACAAAATCAATTGGTTGCTTATTTAATTCAGTATTTAATAATTATTTTTATTTTCTGACATTAACCCAATATTTTTCCATACAGTCATAAATTTATGAAATATCTCACATTTACACACACTCACTCACATACACACGCACACACACTTTCTCACACATGCGCGAACACCTTCATTTTTATCCCTACGTGCTCAGTTCAATACATTATTTATTATACGTTCTTCAATGTATTTTATTACTGGTTAGTTATTATCTTGCAGTACTTTTTAGTTTGTGGTTTTTGTTTTTTTCCTTATATCTGTAAATTTCTCGACAGAAGATGAGTTCACTAAATATTGTTTACATGTGGGGGTGGGGGCCTGATGTCCTAAGATACAGGCCTCGGCTTAGTTTAGGCATCAGTCTCCCACAAATTATTGTATTGTATAACCAAACTTTATGTTGTAAACTGCTGTGTAATAATTTGTGGAAGAGAAATAAATACATTTTTATTATTTTATTATTATTATATTATTAGATGATTGTTGCTAAGGCTCACAAACTTCAAAATGAAAATTTTCACATAAAAATGTGATCATCACCTATATAAACTGTGAATTGTGATATAATTCAGTAATGTATTTTAATGTCCAATGCGGTTTTGCAGTAGCAGTTGGTCATTGTTAAACAAATTATTAAAATTAATATATAGTTTTTTACCCCCTCTTCACACAAAACTACATTTTGAAAAGGCGATTGGATTCAATAATTTTACTTGTAAATGATGTGGCAAAATGCCTCGAAGATTCGAGGCATTTTGCCACATCATTTACAAGACTATCTAGTCTACTGAAAAAAATACTTTGACTTAGATTTTGAGGGAGGCTGGAACAAGCCTTGAGGCCGATATTTCGTTAGGACTCCAGGCTGCGCTGACTGTCTCACTTAGGGCAATCAATAGCGCCACCAAGCGACACCTAAAATGGTACATAAATACATTTAGTTGGTGGTGAAATCCGAGTTGCGCCACCTGGTGACCTAATCCGATATGGCCCTAAGGGTCAACTCACACCGAAAGAGCGGCGAAGGGTAGCGAAGCGGAACGCAGTTTCAGTGTCATTTATTTTATTTATTTTTATTTATTTTTCTTGGGAAAACAAACAACTGTACAATATATCTTACATCTAAGTATTCATAAAATATGCTAAAGTACAGTTCACAACGTTTCCACATATTACCTTATAATAAAATTACAAAAAATGAACGTGCTAAGGCAAATCTTATTAGAAATTATTTAAGCTTGAACGTAATGCAGCATTTTAACAATCGTTTTTTTAAAATCATTCTGACTTAAGGCAAAAATGTCAACCTTTTCAAAGTGGTCATTATATATTTTGGCTAACCTATGAAGAGGAGCCCGCTCACCCGCGTTTGTGCGACTGATAGACGTAGCAAAAGTCGGATAAGCGCGCACCTCTCGCCTTATTATAGTTCTGGGCACGACTAGGGGTTGCAAAAATTCGATAATTTTAATTTTCGAATATTCGAATATTTTTTCAGTGCTATTCGAATTTTATTCGAATATTCGAATATTTAAGAAAAAATTATAAAACACAGAATATCAGCGTTTTTTGGTTTAGGAATTTTATTTTTATGCAGATAAGTAAACCAAGCACAATAATTATTTACTTATTCAACAAAATTTTAAAACAATTAGGTGTACATGAAAATGTTAATCAAAACAATCATAATTTTTTTAAACAAATTTAAAAGTCTCTCTTTCGGTAATAATAAAAACAAAACAAATGTCTTTTTTTTTTGGTAAGTGGGAAATCATCAAATGGCTACTCCCGTCCTGGGTGCGGCGAGAGAGCGTGTCAGACTTTTACTGACTAAAACCCACTCATGTTCCTGTTCCTTCGATTGCCCTTTATGTCCAGGGTCACGGTAACTATTATAAACATTCCGCAACCCTGGCAGGCGTGGCGCTGTTGGGCCCCTTCTTGTGCTGACTTCTTCTCTATGAGGCGCGCGTGGAACAAAACGCGCCGTCGACGCGGTCCTGGTCCTAGCCGGGCGGCGAGCTACCCATCGCTCGCCATCCGCAGAACCGCGCCTACGGTGGCCGGTAGTCGTCTTGCGACTCTCGACGTCTTCGCCTGGGTCTTAGTCCGGGGCGAGAGGCTCGTCGTTGCCTCTCGCGCGCCGCCGCTTCCTTCACTAGCATAACTGCTTCGCAGAAGGAGGCGACGGCATCCCATTCCGTCTCGCCCCGAAGCATGGCCTGAACCAGCGCCGGGCGCGAGAGGTCACCGCCGCCGATCGCCTCTACGAGGACACGATCGCCATTACGAGAAATAAATGTCTTTCTCTCTTGTTAATAATAAAACAAAAAGTATCACATACATACGTAAATGTGTCGTAAAAACGTTACAGTATTATTTTCATAAAGCAATATTACACTGAAAAATCAGATTCATCAATTATAATTCGGAAATAAATCAGATTTACCTATTATAACATTTTTAAACAAATGCAACTCTTCTGTTAATAATAAGAACAAAATAAACATCTCTCTTTCGCTCGTTAATAATAAAAAGAAAAACTGTCACATGTCACTAATAAATCAAATTCGTCAATATTAATTAGGAAAAAAAAACAGATTTACATATTAAGTATAAAATTCTTAGATAAATTTTAAAGTCGTTCTCTCTCTTTAATAAAAACAAAATAAAAGCATCTAAAATCACTTCAAAAAAGAAAATGCACCACTTTACACATAAATAACAACGTGTTCTGTAAGTGACAAAATGGCGTCGAGTCAAGCAGTGTTGCCAACAACAATTTTCATGCTCTATCGACATAGACTTTAAACTGATATTTTTTTTGGTAATATTCGAATATTCGAATAAATATTTATTTACTATTCGAATATAAATTAGGAAAGAGTATTCGAATAATTCGAATATTCGAATATTCGATTGCAACCTCTAGGCACGACATACGATATGTTGTTGACCAATTCAGAGCAGTCGAACCTATTGTGTACCAATCCATATAGCATCCATACCATACCATAGTCATATGGGTTTTAACTTTATTTTCATAACTATAATACTTGTTATCGCATGAGAAACTCGAACGAGTCGCTCGGATGCCCGCGACGCAGCGGGAATTCCGGCAGGTTTCATAAACTGAGCGCGGAACTCCGCGCTTTGCTGCTCTTCGCCACTCTTTCGGTGTGAATTGACCCTAAGGCTGAGGCTACACTAGGCTGCGACGCGAACTGCGACGCACGAGCGATTGAAACAAATACATGGATTCTCACTGAATGGCTACACCATTCATCAAATATTACTAGCGATCTTTGATTTATTTATGCGACAGGAGCTACAATACTGTAATCACGGCACCGGCTACATCGACGTATCAGCGGAATTGAATCGAATATACGCCAGATTTTCGCTTATAATGTAGCCAATCCACGTTTATTTCGTTTCGCTCTTCCCGTCGCATCGCAAATCGCTGCCTACTGTAGCCTCAGCCTAAGAATCAGTAGCTTTATGTTATTTTCTACAATCGAGAATAACCTTTCACTTTCCGAATACGTTGATTGAATTTCTGATAAGTGTTGTTTTGTTATAATAGTATCAGAATACTTAGTTAGCACGTCGTAACCTTGACTATTCAATCAAAAATTATTTTTATTTGCGAGTCTTAGAATTTGTCTGTTGTAATCTTGTGGTAATACTATACAGGGTGTATTTTTGGTCTTGCTCAACCCGCTAGGAGATGATTCTACTCATAAAAACAAACAACTTTCATTATGGAACCAACTCTGAAATCGCGAAAAAAAATATCAGCTGGTTCATACATTATAGTCCGAGGGCATTGAACTTTTCTTCGAAACAACTGATATTTTTTTCGCGATTTTAGTGTTGGTTCCATAACAAAAGTTGTTTGTTTTCATGGGTAGAATCATCTCCTAGCGGGTTGAGCAAGACCAAAAATACACCTTGTAAGTATTTACTTTACGTAGGTACTATAATGAATCAAGGCGAAGTGTGACGGGAGTTTGTAAAAAGTTACACAACATTTTACTTGACACGACCAATTGAAGTTAAACAAGATTGAAGTTTTTTAACTTCAATATATTGGCTGGCTTTGAGTATTCGGCGGTCATTTACGGACTAAATGACCGAAGTGCAGAAGTCAATAACGTAAAATACACTTATACCCATAACTATGAATTATTTATAAAATATAAAAAATCTATGATTGCGATGAATTTTGAGAAAATTGTATCCAAAATTGGAAATAAAATATGATTAAGCCACTATATTTTATTGTGCAACTAAATTATAATTTATTTCCAATTTTTTTAGGGCATAGAGCAGCATGATTTACTACTTTTTGCCTCAACATCCTAAAGTATTCCGAAATACAGTATCAATGATAAAAAAATGGACATTTCCAGAAAACAACTCCATTTATTGTGTACGATCATAGAAATGTACGATCTATTAGATTTTTATAGTTTTATTCGTGAACACGAACCCGCTTCATTGTTCTGCATTTTGTTTTTGGTTAGTGGGAAATCATCAAATTACTGCTCCCATCCTAGGTGCGACGTGTCAGAGTTTTACTGACTAAAACCCACTCATGTTCCTTCGGTTGCCCTTTATGTTCCGCGGTCACGGTAACTATAATAAACATTCCGCCGCAACTCATTGTTCTGTATCACGTGCCTACCAAGGTATGTTCAATTCAGAGGATAATGCAAACAATTCCATACAAACGTGGATTACTTCGTGGTTAATCTCATCGCATACACAAACGTAATCTGGTCCATTATGGTCAATAAATATTACAATAAGCGTAAGTACTAGATTATTATCGTGTAATGCGTCTAAAAAACGGCCTGCCTAGAGACATTTATTATGAATAGCTAATTTAATTAAAAAACTGATTGGTTAAATCGTAAGTATTACAGCTTTCGATTTTTTGGTTTAGGATCGCTTCAAAAGAGACTGTCATCAGAAACTGTTTGTTTGTTTGTATGATCTTTACATTTCTTCTGTCTGTCATTGACTGAATGTACTCTGGCAGCTGGGAGTTTGTCATGCTCACTCAAATGTCTCACTGACGGTGGCGTGTGTGTTGGATCATTTGGTTCCCTTCAAATGAAATGGTTGAGCTATTTGGTGCCGATCTACACGTCATGTTCGGGAACGGGCGCTGTCTGCTGAGATTGGTCATCTCTTAGCTGCCACAGTTATTTTAAATTTTGTTTTGATTCCTTAAATTTACAATATCTCTTCTTACGTTATGACTTGTTACGTTGTTCTCACATAGTACTTTCAATTCTACAATAAATGATGTAACCAATTTTTTGTAATCTATTGATTTTAAAAGAGTGCCCATGGAGTTTCTTGCTCGCTCTTCTCCATGGAACCTACTTTTTGGAACGAGCACCTAGCTTCATTTTTCTGACAGATTGACACCTTGACGATTCAAAAGTACCTGTAAATGGTTTATTTGAATAAAATAGTTTTAAGTTTGAGTTTCGTTGAGTTTCTATAAATTGTAATCGGCTAGGAACAGCTAGAAACACTAGCCTTATCTGTAAAAGGTTTTTTTATGAATGGGAAATCATCAAACGACTTCTCCCGGCCCTTAGTGTCAGACTTTTACTGACCCACCCATGTTCCTTCGGTTGCCCTTTATGTTCCGGGTCCGCGGTAACTATCAGAACTATTCCGCACCCCAGCAGGAGACATGTTATCTTTGTATTTTTTTATTAATTCAATCAAACAAAAATTACGTGTCCCGTATTTTCGGCCGGTCTATCAGACGATCTAAACAGAATGCCATTTTTCTAATGTAATGCTTTCGTCATCCCTATTGTGAATGTCAACAACATGTTAAGAGTGAAAGTGAGAGAAAATAAACATGCAAATTGCAAAAACCATTACATTCTAACTAGAAGGATTAACCTTCGAACACACATGATTTGAGACACAATAGAAGGAAAATAGCAGCCCGACAGCCGGCTGTCGCTTGGTCGAGGCCGCATATCGGACAAACATGTGCATCTCGGACAATGAGGCGCCACATTTGCAACGCGACACATTTACATATACGGAATATGTACGCGGACACGCACAACAAGGACACATTTGTTGCGGGCGTACACAATACATTTGTAGCAAACAATTGCGGTGCAACAATTGTGGCTAGGAAGTAATTGTGCGATGCGTGGCAGTGGCGCCCGTGTACGGTCTCATTTACACCTTATTGTTATGTAAATAAACAGTGAGTCTCTCCTTCAATCATTTTTCAAATTTCAACTCCTGAAATACTTTATGATAATAACAAATCCACAGGGCAACTCGTGGCGAGCTGTTGGGCAGTAACGACAAGCGAACAACGATAGCCCTGTATTATTAAATGAATAACAGCATAGTTGTTGCCATTTAAAAAAAAAACTTGAACAATGATCAACCACACCAACTCTTATAATGATTACTATGCGGAAATAAAACAAACATGAGCATGTGTATAAAATTGCACAATAAATGAGGGGTCAATTGTGGACGTCAACTGAATTAAAATGATTGCAGAGTGGATAGAAAATGAGCTTGAGACACGCGAGCTATAAAAGTTCTATTAAATCAGTGTGTTACGTCCGTGTTCTGTTAGAACTTAGTTTATTAGACTTTTTATTAGGCTACTTATTACTTCAGTCTGCACGCGACATCGTTCACTTAGAATTCGCCGCTGATAAAAGCACTTTTGTGTTTAAACTTGTGATATATCGCACTTGTGACGTAAGATTTTGGTAAATTCCAGGGCGGGTGGGGCGCGGGCGCTACGATCGGCTGTGATTTTAATTTTCGGCTCAAAGCTGCTGCGTTATTAAATGTTTACATTAAGACACTAGAAAAAGTACAGTACTTGACATAAAATATTTAGTGATTTGTTGATACTTTCTAAAGTTTATCTAAGATATGGTTGTCATTCGTAGAAAATAGTTACGGGTAGTCAAAAGACAGAAAGTCTGACCAGTCTAACTAAGACATACCTATCGTGTTGCCCAATTACTGGGTTATGGAGGTTTGATAGGCAATTAGGCAGTAGCTTCACGTAAAACACTGGTATTCAGCTGAATCCGGCTAGACTGGAAGCCGAGACGGCGACGCGTTTGACATAGTTGTCACATGGTTAGGCAGATGATAGTATTATAACGTGTCACTTATTTTATTTTCATAATTCAATTAGTCCGTCGACAGTTATACGTTATACGACTATGTTCTTGTGTGCTTAATAATACCTAGACTATTTTTGTCTCTGTCTTTCTTATCAATTTAGTGTATTGTCTTTTTCTTTCACTGGGTAACCACTCAACTCTCTCTATGTACTACTTACTTAACCCACTAGACTAGAATGCTACCTGGATAGACTATCGAACTATCTTCAACATTATTACGAATTAATAAATTCAAACACCAACATCATTTAAATTATGACCAACAATTTATGATGTATGGTACGGTACATACATCATAATTATGTAAAAAAATCACATATGACATATTTTTGTTGCTGCTACATCTACAAATACTAAAAAACAGATTTAATTAAATATTTGAGAGGGTTCTATACAACAAACATGATTGTTTGCCGATAAAGGTACGGAACAATTTATGCACGCATCCGACTCACACTTAACCGGTTTTTTTTTTAATTTCATGGCAAAGTCAAAGTCAAAGTATCTTTATTGTGGGCATATGTAGCAGATCTTAACAATATATTAAGTTTCAATTTGTCCTGCCTAATAGGCATACAATAATTATATGGGTAGGTATTAGCAGTGGAATTAATTAATAACAATTCAGCAAACAGGTCAACAATTCAGGAAATCTTGGATCGTGTAGTATGCTTTATCAATTAAAAATGTTCGTAATTTATTTTTAACAAATAAGTGGACGGCCTGACAGACTAAATTCCCCGGACGAACTTCTTCAAAGAGAGTTCAATTACTTACTTACTTATAATGGTATAATTTGCGATTTTATGCAATCACCGTCATCATAATATATCAGCCACCTCTAGACATAATTATTTATTTATTTATTAAAAACTTTATGCACAAAGAAAAACATTGCACAATATGGCGGACTTAATGCCATAGGCATTTTCTACAGAAAATGAAAACGAACAATTTTATGTAATAAATTGAGTCAATTTACCTTTTAACGACCAACCGACAACCGGCTGTCGGGCTATGCTATAACAATGCTATAAATATTTTGAGATATATTGAAAAAAAACCTTCTCCTTTAAAATAAGCAAAATGGCGGTTGCGATCTTCTTACTGAAAAGGCTCGAAATGATTTCTCCCGATCTTAGTATCAGACTTTTACTGACTAAAACCTACTCATGTTCCTTCGGTTGCCCTTTATGTTCCAGGGTCACGGTAACTATTATAACTATTCCGCAACCCCGGCAAAAGGGAGTTCACCTCTGTTTTGCTCACATACGTTTGCTTTAAAATATCACTTAATTGGCGAATCTTTTCTGCGATAAGTCGCCCACAGTGACAGAAGTCGAAAAGCCCGGCTTTCACTAATAAGTTCATATTTTGAGTCTAAAAGTAAACAAACATTATATTAGTATAAAAAAAAAAACATAACTAACTGCTGAGGGATCTAAAGGGGCGTGTTGATTTTCTTTTCATAATGTAGAGATTATGTATAACGTCCTTAATTTTGATCCAGTAAGGAAATTATTAGGGTATTCAGAAGCCAGAAAGACTGACCAGTCGAACCGAGGGGTATCGTGTCGCCCAGTTACTGGGTTGTGGAGGTCTGATAGGCAGTCGCTCCACGTAAAACACTGGTATCCAGCTGAATCCGGTTAGGCTGGAAACCGACACCGACATAGTTGGGAAAAGGCTAGGGAGATGATGATGATGAAGGAAATTATTATTGTAACTGTTAAATAACTATGCCTAGTTTTATTGTTATGTCATGACTAGTAATGTATATGTTCAATACGGATATAGAACGTTGTTAAATAAATGTGAATTGTTTTTCAACTTTGCTGTTACATACCAGACAGCGCATAAATGAATTGTAATAACGGTTGAAAACAGTGAAAATGCTCATTTAATGTAGATTAATAACTTTCGAAGTATTCTTTTATGTCTTTACTAATAAGGATGACGACTAAATTAAAAAAATGACAATCTGTTTATATTTTTTTAGTTTAGGCTGATTTTAGTCTCACGCTCACCGTCACCGCTGATAAGCTCAGCGCGTAGTTTGTCAGCGCCGAGGCTACCACCGTGCGCGCTGATAGCTACGCATCATTCAAAAACGCTTCCTAGAAGTTCATAAATATCTCGGCCATCAGCGCTGACGGTGCGCGTGCCGTCGGCGTTAGACTAAAACCAGGTGTATAGCCATAGCTTACTGCATTGACCAAATAATGCGAGGATCAGGTCCATACTAATATTATAAATGCGAAAGTAACTCTGTCTGTCTGTCTCTTCTTCACGCCTAAACCACTCAACAGATTTGAATGAAATTTGGTACAGTTATAGTCGAGAAAGGACATAGGATAGTTTTCATCTCGGAAATCCCCTGGGAACAGGAACTATTATTCCACACGGACGAAGTCGCGCCCAAAAGCTATTTATTTATATGTATATTAAATCACTTCTTCATATATCTAAAACTCTACTAAAACTTGTTTAATTTTTGTCCGCAGATGTCCTTATCATAAAGAAGACAGAAGTAGACCTTAGATATTGCTCTAGAAGAGTGTCCCAACTCCAGCATCATGACAGAAGGGACGTATGACAGAGTGTCTCCATTTCTGAGACAGGTTTGTGTCTTTTATTAAATTAATAAAACTAGCTTTCGACCGCAACCTTTTCCCCGTAGAAGTATGCCATTAACCCCTCAGCCATTACGCAATAAACAAAATGGCGGCGGAAATTTCACAACTACCCCAAAAAGAAAAACGTACGAACATAGATTATAAAAATTTACTTTTTTAAATTGTAGGAAATTTATCCAAGAACGTAAATAACCTGTTGACAAAAATAACTTGTTGTTACAAAAGTAGTCTGTAAGTAATAAAAATAAGGACTACAATGAAATGGGATACCCCGACAGCAAGCTGTCGGTTGGGTGTTGAGAGGTAGAAGGATTCATCCTGGGCCACTTATTACTGTTTATCGTGAGTGATATTTTTTTAACGTAAATTAGATCGGTTTTGACCCGACTACGATTGTGTGATTATAGGCATGGTCGACTTAAACTCATTATTAAAACAAAATAAAAAAGTGTTACTTAATTATTAATAGTCTTTTCAGTCATAATCTTTACTTTCCTTTAATGCTTCCCCATATTCGGGTAAAAAAGAACCTTCCACTGTTATTCCTATAGTGTTCAATAATTTTCATTTAAACAATACATAAATATCCTGGGACAACTCACACAGAGAAGGCACGAGCATTGATCACCACACTTGCTCATTCGGGTTGGCGATTTCGGACTTAGATTCACTACAAGTCCAGGTTTCCTCACGATGTTTTCCTTCCCCGATGTCTGCGATGTTCAAGATAAACTTTTGAAAGTAATGATTTGCAATAGTCACATTGGTACTTGCCGGATTCGATCTCGCAACCTCTTGAATGAGAGGCGGGCGCCTTAACTTAGGCCGTCGAGTTGTAGTTCACATATGTCGCGCTAGATATTACCACAGCCACAGACCCGGCGATACAAATACTGTTGTTGCATTTTATTGCACCCGCGCTTGCAATTTCCTTGTATCGACATTTTAATTTGTATGCACACAGAAATTTAGATCTGTACTGTGCTGACGTCATATCCCGCACTGGAGACAGCGGGTTGCTGACCGAGGTGTCCTTTTCCACAAAGGCCATTCATTAAGCGCCTTACTAATAAACGCTGCATAAAGTCATAACAGGTTTATACGTCCAAAAATGTATGGTTACACAGGCTTTATTCATTGCATAACTTTACACAGTCATTATTAGTAAGGGCATAAGAGTTGAAGTTGAAGTTGACCGAGGTGTCAAATATTAAACATGTCATCATGTCACCCACAATTTGTCCGCTCCACTGTGGCCGTACCTTTAGTAATTATTAAAACTTTTTACATGTATAAACAAACAAGTTTGGTGAAAACGATGTGCATAACAGTGCTTGCAAAAACAGCATCACATGACTTCGGATGATGTAGGTCAATGACCATATTTATGTCTCTTACGTAGTGGAACATTCAGCCTTAGGCCTTTCTTCATTGAGTGCTGGTAAATTTCAAGCTTTGACTCGTTTCGTAAACTTAAATGACTTGATTAGTGGCCTGTAGGTCTTGTGGTTGGTGATGGTGACCCTGACTCCATAACCCGAAGGTCGTGGGTTTGAATCCCATCTGGAACAAATATTTGAGTGATAAGCGTGCATAAAGTTTATGAATAATTGTATGTGTGTATGTATTTATAAATTACATAGTGGTTACTGGTTACACAATGGTGCCGATTCTCTTGTTCACAAACTAACGTAAATTTAAGTTAAGTGCATCTTTCTCTTTCCATTTAATTAAGAAAAGGACAGAAGATAAAATATTAGTTAAGTCCTGTCAAATATAGACACTCCATAGATAATTTAGACGCGTATTAAAAACATGCACGTCAATTTTATTCCGGCGCTGTCTAATTTGACAGGATTAAACTAAATTGTATCTTCTGTCCTTTTCTTTAAGAAATGGAAAGAGAAAGATGCATTTAATTTAAAATTAGTCTAGTTTGTGACCAACGGAATCGGCACCAGTGGTTTGCTTACCGTAGTACATGACCATGTTCCATCTAATTTGGAATCAGAAAGAAGAAAACAAGGTTTTTGAGAAAATGTATATTCTTTTTAACCGACTTCAAAAAGGAGGAGGTTCTCAATTCGTCTGTATGTTTTTTCTTTTGTATGTTTGTTACGCGATATCTCCGTCAATTGTAAACGGATTTTGATAGTTCTTTTTTTTTTGGATAAGTCATGATTCAGGGGTGGTCCCATATAAATTTTGTGGCGATCGGTTCACTGCTTCTCGAAAAATTCACCAAGAACAAAAAAAATTGACGAAATATTCATAGATGATGTGTGCTTCGGCATCGGTTGTAGAACACGTCAGAGTCGACACTAAAAAGTAATAAATAAAAACTTTTTCAAAAAAATAATAACCGCCTTAAAAGTAAAAGTAAAAGTCATTTATTTGCCAGAATGTAGGTGTACACAGTATGGTCTTAAATCTAGATTGGCCCATTTACATTCTACCATTACACTGGTATGCAAATATTTCCTTCAAAAACTAAAAACCAAAAAATAACAAAAATTTCGGAAGTCGGTGGCTTCTCTTCTGCCAATTAATTTGTGTCGCCACAGACTTCCCAAATTTTTGTTATTTTTTGGTTTTTAGTTTTTGAAGGCTGTTACGTATGTAAAATAAATGTGTGTTTTTGTAAAGAAAAATAAATGACATCGAGAAATATTGTATGTTGAATCGCTGGCATTGCCACGGCAAAGTTTCAACGTCGCAACCTCCGGCTACAACACCGCAATTATCCCTACATTATTTATTCAAATGCACAGGAGTGCAAGTCAGTCGTCTTTGAGAACTCTTTGGGAGCGGTCGCACGCGATTCGACGTACAAGGCTCTCGAAACTGATCTATATATCGTCTATTCACTTTTTAATATATTCCCAACTAAAACGCGCAACGCGTGCTGTGCGCAACATTAGTGGTCCTTCAACCGGATTTTTGGGTCACGACCCACGCGCGTATTTAGCGGGAAATAGAACTGTTGTGTTACAGGATGTCACTGCTTCGCACACCCCCGGGGGTTGCTACGCGCAGTAAAACGCGCACCGCGGAGCAGTTGACTAACAAAAGTGAACAATTAAATATAAAGTCAGTGAAAAGTGATAAAACCACGTGCTCGTCGGCGGCGACGCGCAAGAGGATAGAATACGAAGCGGCTCAACAACAAGCTCAAATTGACCTCGACTTAATGGAAAAGAAAGCACAAATAGAGGAAAAAAGAGCACAAATAGAAAAAGAATTACTTCAAAAAAAGTTGGAAGTCGATTTAGCCGAAGTGGAAGATGATCGCGGTTCGACATCGAAAAGTTCGAGAATAGTCGAATCGTGGTTTGAAAGACAAGACAGCATTGCGTCATGTACTCAAAGAAATGGCGCACAAGATGTCTGCTGTCCTCCATACTCGATACCAGAAAATAAACTTCGACAGGGCAACATGTGCACTGAATTCACGAACCACATCGAGAAGGAACAAGAGTTCGTCAGCGAACGCCCACCGCACACCGACAGCATTACACAGCTGACCGAGGCGTTGCACCAGGTAATTAATAGAAGTAATACCCGTGATAATAATAAGGAACTCCTCACACGCCTAGCGACATCCAAAGATTTACCAGTGTTCGACGGAGACCCTATGCAGTGGCTACAATTCAAGGAATCATACAGAGAGTCGTCCCAGTTATGTAATTATAGCGATGCTGAAAACATCTGGCGGTTACGAAAGTGTCTTCGTGGTGACGCGAAAGAATCTGTGTCATCACTCCTAATAGGCAACACGACACCGCAAACTATAATAGATACCTTAGAATTACGATTTGGCAGACCGGAATGTATAATAAATAAAATATTCATGCAACTAAAGAAGATTCCACCACTTCCAACGTCATACCACACGGACATCGTAAACTTCGCAATAAAAATAAAAAACTACGTCACTACTGTAAAAGCCATCCAACAACCAGAATACCTACAGAGCCCGGACACGACGGCAATAATACTCGCAAAACTCCCGCCAACTCTTATAAATAAATGGGCCGAATATAACTACGAAAAACGGGACAGTTGCGATATACCTAAACTGGAACTATTGTCCGAATTCTTATACAGAGAAGCTACCATAGTTGCGACGTCGGGAGTCAGTTACATCCAAGGTCAGATCGATCGAAAGAAAGAATCTTACAATAATAAACATCAATCAGTGTTTACATTTACCGACAACACTGATAATAATAATAGATGCATATTTTGCCGAGTCTCTCCATCGCATACACTAATAAAATGTGGTAAATTCCGACGCGCTATGAGACGCGACCGATGGAGATTCGTACGAGCTAAACATCTGTGTTACAAGTGCCTAGGCGAGCGGCACAAAGAACCCGCCGTGTGTGGCGCACCTAACTGTAGTGAGTGCGGACATCCACACCACTTCCTTCTTCACTGGACAAAACCGGCCGCCCCTGCGACGGCGCCAGTAGCCATCGCGCAGCCCGACATTGCGCGCCCTTCAGCGGATGCAGCCTGCGTAATCCAGTCGACGGCCAGTGAACAGCAGACCGACCACACGGTCGGCCACACCCACACCGGACCGCCCAATAGTGTCAGTGTATCAGTGCCTAAAGTGTTGTTAAAAGTAGTGCCGGTTACTATCCATGGACCTAAAGACAATATCCACACGCACGCATTGTTGGACGACGGCGCCACCGTGACGCTCATCGCAGCCGACGTCGCCGACCAAGTCGGGCTCCACGGTAAGACCACAACAATGCGCGCGCGCAGCGCCTGGGACTCCGGCGAGCTCGTATGTCAAACGGAAAATGTAAGTTTTTCAATTTCTAATAAAGTAGGAGAACGTTTTAATTTGAGTGCTCGCAAAATGAAAGAACTTAATTTACCTACTCAACGTGTATCATGTGTAGACTTTAGTGATTATTCGGATTATATAAACTACGACTTATGTAAATGTGATACGCAACCTAAACTGTTAATCGGACAAGACAATTACGACCTTATCGCCCCTATAATGTGTTTAAAGGGTAATAAGAATAGTGGACCTTATGTCACAAAAACATCACTAGGCTGGTGTGTACACGGTGTCGTTAATAATATACATATTTTGAACATGTCAGCTGATAACAATGCAAGTGATAGCAGCGCGCAATCGTGTCGCGATTCTGAGTTACATGAAATTGTAAGAAAATCATTCGAGTTAGATTCAATAGGTATTTCAGACAAACCTCGACAGAACGCGGACGATTTGCGTGCTGTTACTATATTAAATAACTCATGCGAATTAATAGATAACCAATGGTTTGTAGAATTGCCTTGGAAACATGATAACTTTGTTATGCCGAATTCTTATCAAAATGCCCTTAATCGATTAAAATCTGTTGAGAGGAAAATGTTAACCGACAACACTTACGCGTCACGTTATCAGGAACGCATTCAGCATTTGTTTACAAACAATTACGCCAGGAGGTTAGACGAGGGGGAGACTAGCGAACACGTGTGGTACCTACCACATTTCGGGGTCGATAACCCCAACAAAAGAAAATTACGTTTAGTTTTTGACGCGGCTGCAAAAACACAGGGATATTCTCTCAACGATTATTTATTAACCGGTCCGGACTTGTTACAATCCTTATTTGGAATTATGTTTAGATTCAGAGAAAATCAGATCGGAATTATTGCAGATATTAAAGACATGTTTTTACGTATAAAAATTAAAAACAAGGATCAACATGCACTTAGGTTTTTATTTAGAGATAACGCCACGAAAGAAATTAATAAATATGCTATGACGTCATTAATATTCGGTGCGAACTGCTCACCTTTCATCGCGCAACATATTAAAAATAAAAACGCGCTAAATTTCAAAAATAAATACCCGACAGCTGTTGACGTTATATGCAAGCAGCACTACATGGATGATTACATCGATAGTTTACCGGAAGTCGACCTTACAAAACAGGTCATACAGGATGTTTCATTTATCCATAAACAGGGTGGTTTCGAAATTCGAAACTGGGCAAGCAACGTGCCAGACGTATTGGAGAACGTGCCAAAGGAAGCGCTAAGTGATAGCGTCTGCTGCGCTCTAGACAAAGATCGACCGGAGAGGACGCTAGGGCTGTTATGGTACCCTGCCAGCGACGAGTTGGGGTTCGATTTATCTTTAAAGCGTATCCCAGAAGATGTCAGAAATCTCACAAGGAGACCCACTAAACGTGAATTATTATGTATTGTTATGTCAATTTTTGATATACACGGCTACCTTATTCCGTTTACAATTAAAGGTAAAATAATGATGCGAGAAACGTGGAAAAATGCTATGAAATGGGATGACGAATTGAGCGACGAATTAAATAACTTATTTCAAAATTGGATTAATCAGGTTAAACAAATAAATAACGTCAGAATACCACGGTGGTATTTTTATCATACTGAGTCGAACGCAAGTGTTGTGAGTTTGGACTTACATATATTCTGTGACGCGTCTCCGACCGCGTATGCGACCGTTGCGTATTGGCGTAGGGAAATGAGTAACGGACGTATTAGCGTAGCATTCATCGCCAGTAAAAGTAAAGTTACACCTACGAAGTCAGTCTCCATACCACGATTAGAACTACAGGGTGCTCTATTAGGATGTAAATTAGCCAGCAGCATAAAAAAGGAACATCGATTTGAACCAAATTCAGTTTATTATTGGACAGATTCAACCACTGTCTTACATTGGATAAGAAATAATTGTAGGACATATAAAGTCTTTATAGCTAACCGATTAGGCGAAATAGATGAGCTAAGTAAAGCAGCAGAGTGGCACTATGTGCCGACGGATCTCAACGTCGCGGACCTTGGCACTAAAAGTACCGAATACGTACTAAGCAGCGACTCGTCGTGGTTTACTGGTCCGTCGTTTTTACATCAACCGCGCTCTGACTGGCCTCGGGAACCCGAAAATAAAACAAAAATTGACGAAGATTTATTAGAAAAAATTAATTTAATACATGAAAATAATAGAATAAATAGTTTACCTGTACCAGAACCGACCCGTTTCTCTAGTTGGTTACGGTTGCTTCGAGCCACCGCAAGCGTTTTGCTGTTTATAGACAAGTGTAAGAAGATAAAAACGGTTGGACTTACCCACGAACTAATGAAACGGGCTGAAATTTTATTGCTTAAACACTCGCAAAACACAACCTTCTTCAATGACATTTTGCTGTTGAAACAAAATAAAGAACTAAAACGCGATAGCAGACTTCGTAATTTGACACCGGTAGTGGATGAAATTGGGCTGCTTCGTGTTGGTGGAAGAATCGGAGTAGCCAGAGACGTCACTATGGACACCAAATCACCTGTGATCCTGGACGGGCACGACCACGTAGCGCGACTCATTGTCAAGCACTATCACGTTCGCGCAAACCATGCCTGCAATGAACTAGTGGTCAATGAACTGCGTCAAAAATATTGGTTATTACGTTTGCGTCCTACTATTCGTACGGTTGCGTCACAGTGTTTGTTCTGTCGCATAAGAAAAGCTCAACCGAAACCGCCTCGACTTGGCGATTTGCCGGAAGCAAGGCTTACACACCACCAGAGACCGTTCACCATTACAGGAGTTGATTTGTTTGGACCAATAGAGGTCACTGTTGGAAGGTCAACACCTAAACGCTATGGTGTATTATTTACGTGCCTGACAGTACGCGCAGTACACATCGAGATTGTACCGTCTCTTACCGCTGATTCTCTCATAATGGCCTTACGCAGAATGGCTGCACGTAGAGGCTGGCCAACGAGAATTTACTCAGACAATGGAACCAATATGCGCGGCGCAGAGGTTGAGCTGAAGAAGGCCTATGAAGATATAGACAAAAGCACCGTGGTGAACGAAGCTTTGAATAATGGCGTTTCTTGGAGTTTTATTCCACCTGCCAGCCCTCACATGGGGGGATCGTGGGAGCGACTCGTACGCAGTGTTAAAAATGCCCTGAAGGTGGTCCTGAAAGAGAGAGCTCCGCGTGAGGAGACGCTAATTACCCTCCTAGCTGAAGTAGAGAATATTATTAACAGCCGGCCCCTCGGTCATGTTTCTGTGGACCCCCGGGACGAAGAGACTTTGACGCCGAACCATTTTCTTATCGGTTCGTCATCTAATTTACCTAAAGCAGGAGTGTTTACAGACAAAGATCTGTGTTTACGTAAACAGTGGCGTATTTCACAGCGTCTAGCAGACCATTTTTGGGCCAGATGGGTGAAAGAGATATTGCCTGATTTAGTACCGCGTCGGAAGTGGCGAGAGGAAGGTACACAATTGAAGATTGGAGACATGGTAGTAATAGTCGACCCCAACTCCCCACGTAATTGTTGGCCTAAAGGCATAGTACAGTCCTTGTACCCCGGTACTGACGGACGTGTAAGGGTTGTCGATGTTAGGACTAAAAATGGGCTCCTTAAACGACCGGTAGCTAGGTTAGCGGTGTTTTAATCTGTCATATAACCTCATACATGTGGTAGTATTAGTGTGTTTATTTACTAATGTTTTTCTTGGCGTCGTATGTTTCGGTTACTGTGGACCCTAAGGGGAGTTTATTGTTTTTGCAGAGTAGACCGGGCATACGACTACCCTTAATAATTATATTTGTTTTAATATTTATTAATTTAAAGACGGGCTGAAGCAACAGCGCCGCAAAGAAAATTTTTATGTGTTACTTTGTTGTTAGTGAATTTGAAAATAAGAAATCTATGATGTATAGATTCAACTTATACTTGTAAACAATATGTATGTCGGCTAAATATAACTTTGAGTTGTTACTGTTTGAGTGTCGTAATAACGACACTGAGGGGGAGAATGTTACGTATGTAAAATAAATGTGTGTTTTTGTAAAGAAAAATAAATGACATCGAGAAATATTGTATGTTGAATCGCTGGCATTGCCACGGCAAAGTTTCAACGTCGCAACCTCCGGCTACAACACCGCAATTATCCCTACATTATTTATTCAAATGCACAGGAGTGCAAGTCAGTCGTCTTTGAGAACTCTTTGGGAGCGGTCGCACGCGATTCGACGTACAAGGCTCTCGAAACTGATCTATATATCGTCTATTCACTTTTTAATATATTCCCAACTAAAACGCGCAACGCGTGCTGTGCGCAACAAAGGCGGTTATTATTATTTTGGAAAAAGTTTTTAAACGTCCCTGGTTACTATCTCTGACGGGCCTGTTGGTCTAGTGGTTAGTGACCCTAACTGCTAAGCCTGAGGTCGTGGGTTCGATTCCCGCCCAGGACAAACTTAGTGTGATGAGCATAATTGTTTGTTCTGTGTCTGGGTGTAATTTATCTATAATTAGTATGTATTTATAAAGTATATAAGTATGTATATCAGTTGTCTGGTTACCATAACGCAAGCTCTGCTTAGCTTGTGATCAGATAACCGTGTGTGACTTATCCCAAGATATTTATTTTATTTTATTTTATTAGGAAAACATACAGGGTATTATTACAGAGTAGAAACAGATATGAACAACTGAGCACCATTTATATGTTTCCGCATATAAACATCTAGAAAGCTTGTTATCAATCTTTAGTGATAAAACAGGTAATGTAATTAACCTAATATTAAGCAAAATTAAGCAAAAGGGAAATTTAGAGTATATTTAATAACTAAATTATGTTGAAGTCAGAGAAACCAAACCATGATTTCGTTAATGTTCTGTTGTTTATTTATTTATTAATACGATTCTACCTAATTTGGAATCATTTTTTTATTAGAAAGCTATGCATTGGTTTCTGACCCTGAATTACCTGCTTTGCTGAAGATACCATGTCAAATTTATTTATACCCTAGGTAGTATTTGAGGAGTCGACCCCCATTAACCTGGTGTTACCTTCCAGCTGCTGGCAGTAAGCGGCGTGGTGATGTACATGATCGGCACGGGCGCCAACATCGCCTTCCCAGGAGTTTTGCTGCAGCAGCTCAGACAACCAGACTCAGCGCTGAGGCTGACTCCGGACCATGAGTCCTGGATAGGTATGTTGAAGTGGCATAGGTAAAATAGTGTACCTATATAAACCACGCTATGACCTACGGGAGCGAAGTAGTAACCAAACTTGCGGGTGAAACCGCGGGGGATAGCTTGTATTTAAACTTTCAACGACCAAGCGACAGCCAGCTGTCGCGCTGCTATTGTCTTTCTACTGTGTCACGAATCACGTGTGCTCGAAGGTTTAATAAACCAGCCAGTTATTGTCGCATTGCCGGGGGAATACACACTTTCACTTATTTATAATATAAATAATAATAATAAAGCCTTTATTTTCCGAAATGTTTACATGAACAAAGTTAGATAAAATAATATAAAAATCGTTTTCAGAAATTTAAATTATAACTAAACTACTGCTTCACTGTTTTGTTTTATAAGATGTATCTTATTTCGGTGTGCCTTTTGGCAAAGGCCTCCTCCAACTCCTTCCACTTGTTCCTGTCTGCCACAATCCTTATCCAAAGAGGTCCTAGGGTCATTTTTATGTCATCTTCCCATCTCTTTGCTTTACGACCTCGCCTTCTTATGCCATCCCACGGGTGCCATACTGTCACCTGTTTACTCCACTTTTCCTTTTTGCACCGGAGCATACGTCCACTCCATCTCCATTTGAGTTGATCAATACGTGTCAGTATGTCTGTTAATTTAGTTTTGCGCCTGATATCTGTGACTGTAACTTTATCCATTAGTTTCAAACCTAGCATACTTCTTTCCATGCTTCTCTGACATCTTGCTAGTTTCTCTCTATGGTGTTCCGTCAGAGCCCAGGCTTCGCTTTCACTTATTTAGGGAAATTTAAAAATGCGATATGTAGGAAATATCGCAGATATTTTTATGAGTAAGCCTCCTTTCGGCAGCCGCGTGAAGGATTCGCTATCGATTAGTAAGAGAAACATTGGACGTAAGACAGATGACCGTCCAACTAAAAAAAAAAAGTTTTGACGTTAAACCATAACCTCCAAAGCAAATGGCGGGTAACTATGGACCCTCGCGACAATCAGCGAAGTGTCTATACATTATAATAACAACTGTGATTATCTATGGCAGATTAGGAATTGTATGATGGATGACGCATTACTTCATGCGTCATCTTCCGTCTTTATGCGTTTCTTGAATTTGTAATGATGTTAAGGATCTGAGTGAATGGAGAGTAAGTTTTAACCATGCTATACAATATATGGAAGATATATATTTTTAACATATAAATTACCTGTCACGTTGTTTGTCAGCGATGGGCTCCTAAACTGGGTACGTATCAAAATCCCGAATTTTAAAAGACCGAATTTTAAAATATTGATGGTGAAATCCCGATAATTAAAACGCCGAATGGTTGTTTGGTCGAAAGTTTTAAATCCCGAAGTACAAAATCCCGAAATTGAATTGGTGAAAAAAATACATAGTAGCCGACCTACTGAATATGCATACAAAATTTGGTAAAAATCGGTACAGCCGTTTGGGAGGAGTAAGGTAACTAACATTGTGACACGAGAATTTTATATATAAGATGATATTATCTGCCGGTCTCTCATTCAAGCAAGCATGCAACATGCAGCAGGCAGGGTTTCTGTGACGGCTCCGGCACTGCGGGCCTCCGGCGGCCCCACGCGTGCTAATCGTCGCAGACGGCTTTCGCTCACCACCGCAGCTTCGGCTTGTTGGCCGGCTCCGCCGGCCAGCCCCAGCCACGGCGCGGCGGCTCGCTCGCAACCGCCTGCTCCTCAGCCCGCGGGCCGCCTCACCCCTACGTGCCTGCACGATTTTAAATAACACTCTAGGGGTAGGACAAACAAGACTACGTGGAGTCGGTTTTGCAGCAATTCGGTTCTGTCACTAACTTTTGTTGCACAGCATATTAATTTTTTAACTAACAATATTATTTGATTGGGACAGAATTTGAGATTTTATCCATCGGTATTTCGTCCATTCGGGATTTCGTCCTTTCGGGCATTTGAACATCGGTATTTTGTGTTTCGATATAACGACTATCGGCATTTAAAACTTTCGGTATTTTGAATTTCGGCGTTTTGGACGTCGGTATTTCAATGATAGGTATTATGAACTTTCGGGATTTTGATACGTACCCCCTAAACTACTTAACAGATTTTAACAACAATGATCAAACTTGAAAGCTAATTATGATAAAAAAAATATTTTATAAAATTGTGTGCTCCTCCTGATTTAAATGTCAAAAAATAAATATAACTACATTCAATTATTTAGAAAAAAATGTCCTTCACCAGCCACCGGTTTTTTGTAAAAGTCACTTTGATACCGTAGCCCGTTTTTGAACTCGCTACCTCGGTACATGAATGCGGGCGCCTTGACCGCTGAGAAATCACAACAAACGTGGTCAATGCTCGCGCCTTCTCTGTATGAGAAGAGGCCTTTGCCCTGCAGTGGTTTAATAGGCTCGTATTATTTTATTTATTTTTATTTTAGAAACAGGGTGTAAAGTCCCTCATCCTCCGTTGAAAAGGTAGGATCCTACGACCAGATGGGTGTTGTGTCTAATGGGCTACTGCCCGACGGTGCTAGTCGAGATTTCTGTACATGTGCTAATGTCGCTGGAAACTTTCATATCGCGATGTAGGATGTGAATTGTAGTGCACATGTTCGGCGATAGATTTCGCCACAAAACGATTAAATGAGGCACAGCTTATGAAATGCCACTGCTAGGTAGGTTCTAGGAGAAAAACAAAGAAGAGAATTTTTTTTTTCACTTTTGCTGTCCCACCCACAGAACAGATAAAGTAGTTAGAAAGAAAATAGTTTCGGATTGGTATTAGAACGAGTGTCGCCGCTTGTCTCTCCCACTCTTTAACTCCACTACAAGGAAAAGACCTCATGTACGTACGCGCATTACGCACACAAATGAACCGCACTCACTTAGATTGCGAATTCGTTATTGGTTATTGGCATAGAAATATAATATCTATGGTTATTGGTTTCCCTCAGAGCGTCCCACTTCTCTCTATGCAATTCCTTCTTCTGCAAGTCTTCCATAAAAGAATGTAAGTCCCGCCAGCGTTTCCTAGGCCTCCCTCGGTGACGAGGCCCGTCTTCCGGCACCCACTGCGTGACGACTGTAGCCCATAGTAGTAGATAATAGTGCTAAATCTCTTGTTCACAAATTTAAGTGCATCTTTCTCTTTCCATTTCATGAAGAAAAGGACAGAAGATACAGTTTAGTCCTGCCTAATTAGTCACCGCTTGAAGTAGATGAACGAATTTTTACTGGCCATATTTTGAATCCCGTCTAAATTATCTATGGAGTATCTTAATTTGACAGGAAACTAATATTTTATCTTCTGTCCTTTTGTTAATGAAATGCTATGAAAGAGATACACTACACTTACATTTAGTCAAGTTACGTACGTGAACAAGGAAATTGGCGCTATTAGTTACTTCTTAATTTTATCATAACCTCTAAATCTAATCAGTGTGGCAAATCACCTCTAAGGTTATCCTAGGTCAAGAACTGACTTGAAACGGGTGATAACTGATAAGCAGAATTAAAGCAAAATAAATGGGGTATTGACTTCGATTACTCTTTATTTATAAGTATTTATGTATGTATGAATGCATGTATATAGATTAGTCGTTTATGTAAATTATTTAGTGTATTTAGTGTATAATATTTACTTTGTTGGAAGTCATTTCCCGTGTATGCACAGTAATTTTATGTTAGGTATATCATTTTGTATTATTTACTACCTGTCGTTCGCGGTTTCACCCGTGTCTTTAGGTACTGTTCTGGTATTTGTGCTTTTGAGGTCACAGTCCAGCAAAAACCGTATCTTATTGTGACGCCTCGCGCAACTTCAACGCATTGTATCATCGTCATTCTTTGTTTACGAGAAAAAAGAAAAAACCATATCCAAATTTTTTTGATAATCTATCTGACGGACTAATTACTTTTTTTTTGTCGTCTCGCCTATTGCCACACACCATCACGATGGGTTAAGGGTCGTTTGGCCCACTATGAAACTAGGACCGGGGACCACTTACCCCTTTTAAAAATTGATAATGGTTAATTGGGCCCACATAATGTTTAATTTCAGCCAAGCGAAGGGTGGCTTAAAACGATTTATATATTAGTAAGTATACAACAGTTGTTCAGGTACAAGCATTTACATATAAATATTATACACTAGCTTTATTTATTATACTCAACAAATTCATCATGGACAGACAGATGGAAGCTATTTGCTTATAATGAAACAACAGATTGAGCCACTGACATACCAGTAAGTCACGACTAAGGGTCACATTGCAATGTATCTTGCACTTGGGCACTTATGGGGCAGTCACGCGGACTCATACGGCTGAGCAAAGAAACATGTTCAATCTACTATGATTACTATCATTTGGATAATTTTCAGAATCGAGACAGAATTCTCGATTCAGAATGATGATTGATGATGTTGATGATGATCATGATCATGATTTGGTTTAAGGAAACGTTGCTCCATAATATGGATTTATTTCTTGTATCGTGTGTTGTTTATCAACATTTTTTTTTCAATTTCTCTGTTTGTTTTTTGTTTGCAATTAAGAATAACCATATCAATAGAGAGCTATAAAACTCTGCAATAAGGCATAAGCGAACTTGAAACCCTTTAATTTTTAACTATAAATTATTTTTATTTTATTTTTTACTTACTTTAAGTGCTGCTGCTATAATTATGTATTATGTAAACAGGCTTTACCTCATTTTGTACATATATAATATTATGTTTAATAGTGGCAAAAGATACTTACTTACTATTTATTTTTTGAATCTGCCCATTAAGGTTGGTTTATGAGATCTAACCCGCTGACAGATGGACTGACAGCATTTCCGTAAATGCCTTCACGTACGGAACCCTAATTAGAATACGAGTGTGTTAGCACAGCCAGTTAAATGTGAGATTGAAGTGGATTGCAAACATACTATGATTGTGACACACGTTATTTGCGATTCGTTCTCTTAATTAATAAACACATACAATAGTTTTTGCGTAACTTGAATCTTTTGAAAACTAATTTATTCATTTTGTAGACACCTCTTCTTATTTTCCTGTAGTAACTGTAACAGATATATGATTAAGAAGTAAAGTATGGATTTTTTGGAGGAGGTATTTTTGGAAGATTTGCGAACATAGTTTCACTGATAGAAAACTACATTAATATTGTAAGTTTAAATAAAATTGCATGCGGGCGAAGTCCTGGGCAAAAGCTAGTTAGGTTTTTATATGGTTTCTATGCGCAGTGGCGTATTTGTGAGACTTGAGTTATTTTTTTACAGTTATGACAAAAGCTTTTCTGTCAGATCTCATGTAATTATTAGTGGAAGCTTTTTCGATTTGTATTAAACAGCACAGCGGCTCTTAATACATCACTGTTAATCGCCTCAGAACGCATGAGTAGCTAGCTAGTCCCCCTTTCTCATTCGTAGATAGTCGTTCCTTGTAGTCAGAAGCCAGAAAGTCTGATCATCAATCAAATAGGTAGTTGCTCCATGTAAAATATCATAACTATAATGTTTATCCCGTTAGACAGTAAGCCAACACTAAAAGTTTAGATTTAGGTAAAATTATTTATGTGCACTATCGCATTGGAGCACAAAAAAAAACCTATAATGATAGATGTAAGATGGAAAATAAATAAATAAATAAAATTAATAAACTGGGAAAAGTCTGGGGTCTGATCTGATCTAGGGCACAGCACCGTCCTTACCCGTGGCACAAATTTAGCAAGGCCACTATTAATTCAGCAATGCCTCTTCAGCTTTGATAAGAATGAGAATCGAAAATAAGACATTTTAGACAATAGACTACAAGAACAAACGTATGTAAATGAAAGAGATAAAAGCGACCACTTTATTATTTATGGTGACAAACTAAGGTAACCTGGGTTGCAAAATAGCCGGGGTTGCGGAATACTTCTAATAGTTACCGTGGCCCTGAAACATAAAGGGCTACCGAAGGAGCATGTGTGGGTTTTAGCAGGCGTCCGTCACTCGCTCAAGGCCACGCGTTTTATGCCTACCGCTTCGCGTATCGTCGACGATACAACGAACACTGGGCTGTCGCGCGCCCGGCTGAGTGCTCGCGCGTCACCGGTACAGCGCTGACTATCAAAATGCCGAAACCACGTAATTATTGCGTGATTATTGTCCAATTCCCCTGTTTCCTAATTCTCCTGTTTCCCTTTTGATTATTTATTAAAATTATTCACGCGGTTTTGGATATTTTCGACACTAAAATATATAAGTCGGGAATTCAAGAAACGAAAACTATGCATCAGTCATTTTATCAAACTAAAAAATATTTGATCAATAAATAAAAAAATAATTCGTTATATTACCATTATCATCATACGTATAACCCTAGCAGATTTGCTGGACGACACGCACACACGTAAGTCGCGCGGCGAGCAAAAGAATCTCAACTCTCTTTGTGCGTACTTATGGTACATTTCTCCTTGCTTCAAACAACTGGTATTATTATCATGATTTTGTAGGCTATTATAGCGTAGGTATTTTGGTTTTTGTATTGGAGTGAAGTATCTGTTACGTAGTAACTATTTATTAATCTGTGGTTTTAGTCAGTAAAAATCTGGCACTGTGGTCCAAGTTATTTTATGATTTCTTACCCTCAAAAGTAAAGTAACACAACTTACATAAACGCCTGTCAAGAAATTTGTTTACGAGGCCCCTGCAATACCAGGTGCACGCCTTTCTTATTATCGTTGCTATGTGTTATAGCAATGACGATATAGTTTACAATCATATGACATAGAAACTGTTCGCCTCTTTGCTTCCATTTCCGTGTGAGTTGAGAGAATTCCCCTCGACTGGCGTGATGATCGATTTCTTCATAAAATATGACCTAATAATACTTACCATGAATTTACAACTTACAAGGGAAATCCTCATGGTGTATCCCCCATCTGGGCAAGCCAAGAGAGAGTGTACCGCAGTCTTGCCGGCTAATACCACCACGGTGTCGGTGTTCCTCGACCTACTTAAGAGCTTTAGCATCCGCCTCGCATCTGCCAAACCCCAATATGTCATAAAAACTGCACTAACAAAGTAACTCTGATGCTTCCAGCCTCAATCCTGGGCCTGGCGCTGATCTCCGGTATCATCGTGGCGCCCTTCGCCCTGCAGAAGCTGGGCCGCAAGCTGACCAACCAGCTCAGCACGCTGCCGACCCTCGGGGGCTGGGCGCTGCTGGCCACTGCCAGGGGACCTGCTGCCCTGCTCATCAGTCGGTCTTTACAGGTAATTATGAGCATTTGGATATATGGTCAATATTGGAATTCGATTTGTAAAAAAAAACCTTTTAAAATGAAGAAATTTAAAAGACCCTTGTCACTAACCACTTCAGCTCAACAACTTGCTCCTAGTAAAAGTTAAATGGAAAATTTTAAATCTTTAATAACGAACTTAGGTACTGCAATGGGAAAGTTTATGCGGATAATTGTTTAATTTGTTGTTATTACACTCGAGCGAAGCCGCTGGAAGCAGCTAGTAAATACATATTCCTATTAGTTCCTACTGTGAAACAAGTAGTAAAGTATTTGGGGAACACATACTTTAAAAAGTACCATGCAATTTTTACTTTATTCACATTTAATTAACGTTCAACATTAGCCTTAATATTTTGCAGTGATTGTCACTGTTTAGACTACCAATAAAAGCAATTGCTACCAAACCAATATACTTTAGTTCGTTTTGATGAGCTGCAAATTGACCCAGATTTATGAAGACCAATAAATTAAAGGGTATCAGGTCGTTGAGATCACATGTTCCTGATAAAAACGTCTTGTGATCGTTTCTTGGTAACGGTGCTCTTCAAATGTAACTAATTATTAACTAGTGATAAGTTATATTTGAACTAAAAGTAACTGGAGTTAATAAAAATGAATCATTATTAGGTGGTTTACGGGGTTTACCCCACGTCTATTGTTGTTCTAATATAATGTAACCGGTTAATGAAATGGATACAACTTTGGCCAACACTTGTCGAGCATTTCATAAAATTATCAATTCTGAAATATTACTTCATGCCTATACCTCTTTACTTGTATTTCATTTTACTAATACACTATTTCAAAATTTCAGGGTTTCGGCATGGGCATCCAGGCAGCAGCTGCCCCAGTCTCCATAGCGGAGTACTCTGCTCCCAAGCACCGAGGAGCCTTTCTCGCCACCATCGCCTTCTCCTTCGCCACTGGGATGCTGATAGCCCATGTCTTCGGAACCCTGCTGTACTGGAGAACAGCGAGCTTCGCCTGTGGCAGTGTATACGTGATATCTCTAATCTTAGTCACTCTGTCGCCCGAAACTCCACCCTACCTCGCCTCAAGAGGCCTCACTGAACAATGCAGGAAGTCCTTCCATTGGTTCAGAGGCTACGATCCCAGCTCCGAAAAAGAATTAGAGATTCTCCTCAACAGTCAGAAGAAACCTACAGGAACTAGACGAGGATCCAGGTGGCAAATGTACAGACAGATAGTCAGGAAACCAGAGTTCTATAAGCCGACTCTCATCATGATGTTCATGTTTGTACTGTTTCAAATATCAGGGATGACAGTAGTTCCATCCTACACCATCCTGATGATGGAGGAAGTCAGTGCTGGAACCATTGACTCCAACGTTAGCATGTTAATGGTGGATGTGGTCAGGTTTGTGACTGCAGTCATCTCTTGCATAGTAGTCAACAGATTCAACAGACGAACCGTACTTTTCCTTGGAATCAACATTAGTATTGTGTCGCTACTCCTCGCTGCTCTCCTCCTCTTCCTAAGAGATGATGGATACATACCTGATGAGTACAAGTGGACTCCTGTGATACCTACCCTTATCTACATCTTCGGAAAGACTCTAGGCATCCTTCCAATACCCTGGGCTATCGCGGGAGAGATCTTTCCTCTAGAGTATAGAAGCTTAGGAAGTGGAATTTCTGGAATGTTCCTTTCTCTTATGTTCTTCGTAGTGGTGAAGACAGCGCCATTCTCTTTCGAGCAGATCGGCGTGAGTGGCACCTTCTGTGTGTACGGAGTCTGTGTTGCCATCTGCGGCATTTTCTTGTACTACCTGCTACCAGAAACCAAGGGAAAGACACTATATGAGATAGAGTGTCATTTCAAAGGGATCAAAGGAGATATTGGACACGTCGATCTCCATGAGGGGGAGAAAATGTTGGAGCTGAAGAAAGTGGAGTGTGGATGAAGTGGGGTGAAAGACCACAGGATGTACATTGCTGCTTCGGCGCAGGTCAAGGGGAGTGGTTTTGTTTAACACGTTCAGTGCTCCGGCGCTGCGGTTCGGGGTGGATGGTATGGTGCCAGTTCACCACAGATGATCAGGATTATAAAACCATACATAAAGAGGCAATCTAATTTAAGTGATGGTTGCAGTACGAATGTTTGCATGCACGTGGGCAAATAATACATACGTGAGCACCTGAGCACGATAGTCAAGAATAGTCAAGACACACATTGGTTTTAAAAAGATGAGGCGGATTAAAAGTCACGTATGTTTTTCCGTTTATAGCGATTACATCTGTGGCAAAGCTGACAAAAGACTCTTTTGAAGCAATTGGTTACACAATACTTAAAATATCCTCCAGTAACTATGAGCCCTCCTAATTGGGCACTGAAAGTGTTAAAACTTATAGATATGAGGCAAATAAACTGATCTGAAGTAAAAATAGTGTTTTATTCACTTATCTGAGATTGAATTTTACAATTCATAAATTACGTAAAACTAGTAGTTACATTTAACTTAATACTTAACATTACAGCCGATTAAAATTCATAAACATTATTACAATTTTTTCCTAAATTCTTCTAGTGACAATTTTCCTAGCCTTTAAGTCTTTTTGGGTCTCTGTGGGACTGTTAATACATAATTACTGAACTGACTCTACGCATCATTGTTTGTCCATTTGCCTTATTCAGAGGCTCCATACTCTTGGTATCTGCAGGAGTCACGCCTCGGAAGTTATCTTCAATCTCTTGAAGAGTTCTGTCTTTCGTTTCAGGCAACATGAACCAAACTACCGCCATACACAAGGTAACCACAGCAGCATACAAATAATACGTACACGATAAACCGATAGCACTCGTTAACACTGGGAAACACTTCAGAGCCACAAAGAAGTTCAATGATAAACCAAGGATACTAATACCGCTGCCCAAACCTCTGTATTCCAACGGGAATATCTCCCCAGAAACCGCGAACGGTATCGAAGATATACCAACAGTCAATGAGAACATGTATATGCCTATCAAACCGATTGGCAACCACTGGCTTTCAAACGGCAACTTGTTATTATGCTTAGCGTAAACATAAAGTCCTTTCGCAACGTAGGAGAGGATGCAGATCAGTCCAGTGCTGAACAGCAAGGTTCTTCGTTTCATAGTCTTCATCAGGTAAACTGCAAGGATATTGCAGACAAGCCTCTCAATGTCTAAAGCCACCATAATGACTTTAGCGTTCGCTTCAGGGCCTACAACCTGACTTATAATATCAGTAGTATAGGAACTGATGACGTTGATACCAGCAAACTGGAACATTACATACAGAAACACCATTATAGTAACAGGTTTGTAAAACTCCGGTTTCTTCATAGTCACTCCCAAATATCTGAAGAACCGTCTTATCTTTTCACAGGCTGTCAATTTCTGGCCTATCACGCTGGATTTTCTCGCCATTCTTTGTGCAGCTATCATTTTCTCCAGTTCATTTAGTTGTGGATCACCATCTCCTCGAAGCCAGATGAAGACTTTTCTGGCTTCGTCTATCCTTCCCTTTGAGATCAGCCACGACGGTGATTCAGGGTTGTAGATGATGAAGAGGAGGCTTGTGAATGTGATGAAGGAGCATATTAAGACGCTTTGCTCCCAACTGAAGTAAGTGCCTAGAGAGTGACAGAACAGTACTCCTATCGTTAATGATAAAGATACACATGTGAGGAACGCTCCTCTATTCACTGGATCTGTCATTTCGCCTATGATGACGGACCCTAGAGGTCCTAGCATGCCCATGGCAATGCCTTGCATGAACCTGGCTACGATGAGCCCGGCGACGCTGTTCACAAGCAGGAGTAGGAACCAGCCGAGCAGGACTGGCAAGATGGTCAGGAGATGTGACCGCTTTCGTCCGAGGATGTCCACGAGTGGTGTGATGATGATGTTGCCGCAGATTAGCGCGAAGCCGATGATTGAGACTGGAATCAGAAATAAGTGTTTGTTAGGTTTTTCATTTACCAAGAATTTATTTAGTGGAGCGCATAGAAGTAAGGTGACGATAATCATCATCCTTAACCTTATGATGTGTTTTACGTGAAATACTGCGTATTAGACCTTAACAAACCTGTTACTAGATGACAAGTTAGTAAGGTAAATTCCTCATGGTAACGTTTCTAACTCGCATTCTAAGACGACCAACAGAGCAGACAGCACAATGTCGATATAATTAGTGTCTGATAAATACTTAATTAATGTTTCAGTTGATAATTACTTAATTTAAGGATACGTTAATACGTAATGCTACTCTCTGTTCTCTGCTGTATGGTTTATCGCCCACAGGCCAGTTGAGTGAATCACAACCACAAATCACAAACGTGGTACGGTTACAGAACAACAAAATCTTCAGTGATATTATGGGTTATTTCGCGTGGCAATATTACGACATTTCACATTAATGACAGCATCAGAGACACATTTGACAGGATCAGAGCTGTGGGTAGACAAAATAGTCCTCGGGGTGTAAGTGTCTCTACCATCCAGGGTCAAAGCCAACCTCACCTGCACGTGGTACACCCTGCTAATTCACTGACGAGGCTCTGACGGACCAGGTCTCTTCACAAAGATGAGAACTTCGCAGTATTATTGCATATATTATTATGTTTGTGTTATAGATCTGTCTTCGATTCAGATATTGTAAAATAAACATGGACGTGGCAGAATTGTGGTGTCTTTTCCACAAACGCCATTAATAAAAGTTGAAGTTGCCAAAATAGCCCTCCTTACCTATCCATGACTCCTCGCTGCGGGTGGCGTGAATGCGAGACTCTGGCAGTCGCAGACTGGGCAGCAGGATTGCTGAGAAGCCGATGACGCAGCCGTGGGCGATGATGTTCAGCGACACGCTCGCTGTCACGAAGGCCTGGAATCATCGGGAGATTTTGTTATTTGAGTTGAGGGTGTGCCATGATTGCGTGACAATTCAAGGCGGTTGCTTTAATTTTAACTTGATTACAACATTTTGGGCAACTAGATTATTTTTGTTCTTGTAGATGATGTACTAAAGTGCCTTTGAAATCATCTATTAGAAACATATGATTTGATTTTTACTTTGAAAATGATGACTTGTCCTAGACTACGATACTTAGCATGTATTTCGGCTTAGCTAAGTATATATCTGTCTCTATTTTGCCATCGTAGATTGACATATGTGTGACGGTGATAGATTACTGTTGAGCCAAAGCACTTGCTATGCTAACTAACATTTTTTTATCTCGTCCTTAGTGTATATAAGAAAGTAGTTAGACCCCGGTTTAACAACTTTCTTAAATAATTTGTATACCGAAGAAACCTGAACTTATAAGAAAACTACGTCTGAAATTGATAATCAATCTTGAGCAAGCATGGTCATAAATGCTTTTGTGCTCGTGCCTTATCGCCGTGTACTAAAAGGGCTTTGTCCCGCAGATGTACAATAAGTAGAACAATGGTTGTAGAACATTTTAAAGGGAATAAGTGCGAATACAAGGGTAAATTACTATTAGAAATTTTACATTTGGAAACCTAACTAATACAGAGTTATTGGCTAATGCAAGTCCAAGTTCACTACTCATAAGCTGGACAAATCAATATAGCAGCGCAACCGAAAGTCATCTCTTTAAAGGAATTTGTGATACCAAGACAGGCATCACATGCAGAAGGAACCTTAAGGTTTTGAACGGTAAGAGTCCGACATAATTACATTTTAGTTCAGATTTCTTCTTGTCTTTACGGCAATAAAGAAAGGTATTATTATTATATTAGCATTATAATAGATTACGTGCCAATATGTATGTAAGCTGTAACGGCAAGCATTCGTACACCATTCGTAAAATAACGACTATACGTTTCTATGCAGCCTACTACGCTTGAGTGGACAGTGACACTTAGGGTATTCAAGAGAATTTCCCCACAGAAAAAAAGGTAAACACCCTCATATGAAATAGATATAATTATAGATAAATGTGTATAAACATGATATTGGTATCTTCTGAAGTGTTTCTCAAGTAGCTGCTTTTCAAGATAGCTATTATTATCTCCCCTATAAAATTGTTATTGTATTTTTATTTACAAATCATTTGTTGTCCAATGTTACAGTAAAATTAGAGAAAACTGAACAATTAACCTTAGCCGACTTTATAAAGGTGAAGTATTGTTCCATTACAAGTGCATGACGATAAGAGAGAGTGGATTTATTAGATTAGTTATATTATATTACACTTTTTAAATACATTGTTAGATTAAAGCGAATAATTTATTACAAAACTGCTGTTTTAATTTTTAATTACGATCTTTCGATTAGATAACTTTATGAACCGTGTCTTATTGTTCGATAATTAGTGTTTTAAGACATGTGGTTTTTTTTTCAAATTGATATTTTGTCTAGAGGATCAGTTATTTTATTGCATGTCGCCCGCTACTGCAGTATATGCGGATGCCGTTAAACGATGACGAAAAAAAAACCGAATCATTCTTATCTAACGTCTAATCTGTCTCTATTATACCAATTATCAAAATTCACCAGTTTATTTAGTTCAGGTTCAGCGGTTTAGAAGGAAAAATGGGAAAAGAAAAATGTATTGAATTTTGCATAATAAAAAAAGTGACGAAATTTTTTCCAGCGTTCCTCCTACATAAGACTGCATAGAAACAGATGAAAACGCCATAAGTAAGGAGAAGAATACATAATATAAAAAGTAAGAATGTTAGTACAATTATTTCTGTGCTTTAAAAATAGTTTTCAAATCTTTATCACAGTTTTCTTAATCAAACAATAAATTATCCCTCGAACACACGTGATTCGGGCACAATAGCAGCCCGGCAGCCGGCTGTCGCTTGTTTGTCGAAAAGTTGAGAAAACACAGACATGCTAATGACATTTTCCACGTGTGAAGTTCATATTGCTTATAGATTAGACCTGCCGTAAGCCGTTATCTTAGTAGTTATAATTAATAGATTAATTAATTAATACTCATTTGCAAATCACGGTTTTAAATGGTAATTAAAAGTACCGCTGAGTGAGTGCGAATGTTATCTTATAACCATTATTTATTTATTTATTTATTTATGGTTTACCAACAGATGTTACAGCTAATCATGACTTATGTTTGGCAGACTTAGAATAGACAATACTGCACATCCAATTAAAGGTAAACACCGCATGCTTAGTGTTTTACAGCTCAAAAAGAAGATGAAAAGTTATGTTATTATGAGTGTTAGTAGCTTAAACTAAATATTAATTCTTATTACTATGTTAGTGCTAGTAAGGTTTTTTTTTTACTGCTATATAAAGTATCTAGTTTTCACGGTTAGCATTGCGAATAAATTTAGCTATGTTGTCTGTGTAGATGTCTACAAGATCACTATGCTCATTAATGAGTTTGCATAATCGTGGTATAGGGGAACTTGCGCCAAATTTAGTTCTACGAAAGGGGGGACCAAGGGTGTGATCGGTTTTCGGGGGAGTTTTCGAGGCACTCGGAGGGAAAATTTGCTGAGAAGGTGCGGGCAGTCAATCTTACTTCTGAATATTTTAAAGATGAACTTAAGGTCCAAAGTGTCCCATTATGAATGCGAAAGTTTATATTATGTAGGTATTTGAAATAAATTAACACCTTGACTGGAAATATACATTCGCTTGATAAACGCTATGATGCATATTCGATGCAACGCAAATTATACAAAGTGTATTTCTGGTCTTGCACAACCCGCTAGGAGATGATTCTACCCATGAAAACAAACAACTTTTATTATGGAACCACCTTTAAAATCTCGAAAAAAATATCAGGGTATACCGCCGTTTACCCGAATTTTATTTGCCCTAATTTCATTTGCCATAATAGTCAACAGCCATAATATCATACGACATAATACTCATTTGCCCTACTCTCATTTGCCATAATAGTCACGTGCCAGAATCATTGTTTCCCATAAAGTCACTTACCATAACATCATTTGCCATAATCATTGTAAGCCATAATTATCACATGTCCTAATTATCACATGCCATAATTATGATATGCCATAACATAATTTGCCATCGACATCGGGTGTATAACGGTTGTTTATATCAAGAGAAATTGGATGCAATTGGGACTTTAGGGCACCCCGACTCGGACAGGTTAGGTTAGAAGGGGATGGCGGGGTCGTGTGAGCGAGCGAAGCGAGCGAATAGACCCCGCCATCCCCTTCGTGGTTATTTTTTTATAAACCACACAGAAGTAGGAGCCCCGCGAAGCGGGGCTCCGTCGACCTAGCCCACCATCAACCATGCACAGAAAAAAAAACCATTACGGGGCTTAAATATTTGTCTAATACTTGTTATGCCATTTAAATATTATGCCATTTAAATATTATGTCTAATAATTATTATGGCACATAAAATTATGGCAAACAATACTTATGGCATTCGTATCTTATGGTATCTAAAATTCGGGCAATTAAAAGTATGTCATATGTCTTTTAGGGCAAATGAAACATTCGGGCAAATGAAATTCGGGTAAATGAAATTCGGGAAAATGATGATTATGGCATATAATCTTCGGGCAAACAATAGACAACCAAATATCAGCTGTTTCTAACACAAGTTCAATGCCCTCCCGACCACAATGAAACAGCTAATATTTTTTTCGAGATTTCAGAGTTGGTTCCATAATAAAAGTTGTTTGTTTTCATGGTTGTGCAGGACCGAAAATACACCTTGTTTAGGGTGACTGGCAATTAGTGTACGATACTTTAACACGTGATTGTGCTCATGATAACAAACAATTTTTATTATAGGAGCAAAGCCGAAATCGCAGAAAAATATCAGCTGTTCAGTACATTAGGCAACGATAAATGTACTCAGCTGATTTCTTTTTCGCGATTTCAGGTTTGTTCCTATAGTAAAACTAGTTGGTTATCATGAGCACAATCGCGTCTTTAGGTATCGTACACAAATTATCAGTCACCCTGTATACCTTATTCAAATAGATCGTTTAGATATATATATATAGATAGATAGTTTTATCACCCAAGCAACTCAAATATTTGGCCAAATACGCGAAAACGTGAGTGGCCACACACCGTGTGTGTTTGTAGCACAACCGCACTGGGATGCAGGATGCAATATAAACGTCAATTCAAAATACGTCATGTCAAAGAGCAATCTAGCGATAGTGCTGCCTCTGTGGAGCAATCAGTTAACTAAAATATGCATTTTTCGTTTGGTGGTTTCGTATTTAGTATGGTTTTTAAGAGCAAAGTTAAGTTTTTTTTTTTTGTTAAAGGAGATATTTAATTAGTTCCAGCGATTGCTACTTTATCGTCATCGTAGCAATAAGTGCATTAGAACAATCAGCGATCGATTAGCAATCGGTTCATACATAATACGATCTTTTTTGATTAATTGCGCGGTGACCGCGCGATCACTGCGCAAATATTGCTGATTGCTGTTTCATAGGTAATAACCCCGCCGATACGCATGCATTCACGAGTACGGCACTACACGCTCGGCGTGTTGTAGTTGTACGTCACGTCAGTGCGGCGATCACACACGTTGTGTTTCAGTCCTATTTAGCCCCCCCTTGACAAGTGCCATTGTAGAATTGAATAGAATTGTTAGAAGAATAGAATATATTGTAGAATATAAAAGATTTAAGAATAGAAAATATTGGTAAATGTCTGGAATCGACATAAGCTAACGGGAAGTTTAAGAATCAATTCTAGTATTTTACAATGCCTAGGAGGCAATGTCTAGGAGGGCTGGGCCGCCCAGTAGTAAAGGACTAGAATTGAACTGATGACGATCTATAGACAGCAAGAATATGAAAAACAGAAAAAAAATTACACCTATAAGTTTTTTCAAAGCCTATTTTACTTTTCCACCCTAAACTCCCCCTTAGGGAGGAAAAGCGGCATCGAGATTTTCACAGACATCGTTTCAGGAACTTTCAGCAACTAATAAATAACGCCTGACAACCGAAAATTTTAATACCTACTTCAACGTAATACACGGCGTATTACGCCCAAAATATCAATCATTCGATCGTAAATAGATAATGTAGAAAATTACGCATTTACGATATTACGATACCTTGGACGATAGCGATAAGGCTGTACATGACGATGCGATCTTATCGCTACATCTATTAATTTTGATTCATGATATCGCTGAATGAAACATGGGTTTTTGGCGTAGCATGTGTAATGTGGTGTTTGCAGCGAAGCCCTTTCGCGATAGGATCGATGATTTTGGAACCCAAAAAATGAAGCCATTTCATTGTTTTTAGTTTAACTTCCTCAATCCATTTTTAAAAGTTCATTTTTCCCCCCGTAGGGACTTCTCAGGGGGGAAAATTCACATGAATGTTGTTTTTTAATTAATTAGGTATTCTAGGGGGGGAGGAGAGGCAGTGAAATAAGTCTTTATAAATAAAGTGACCAGATCTTGAAATCGATCTTTTTAATTTTTCAACCATTTCATGAAATTACTAATTTTCAGATCGTCGCAACGGACTTTATTTTTGAATTTTTGGTCCTGCATTTGTTTGTCAGTTCGATTCCCAACAAATGTGATATTTACATGTTTTTTCTAAAGTTTATCGTGGACAACACAAAACAGTGGGCCGGTATAAGGTTGGTATTAATATCACACAGACAAAAGAAATCTGCATATGTATAAAATGGTAAGCTAACGGATTAGCTGGGACCGACATACAGAGGCATGAAACTTGGAGGGTATGTACTTTGTGAAGATTAAGTATCCCCTACGAAAGGATTTTTGGAAATTTCAACCCTAACCCTTCATCTGGCGATTGGTATGTTTTGTCGACTACGCCAGTTGAGTGAACCACAACCATACCACAGATAAATCAACAAAATATCATTGATCATAAGGGTGAATTTCGCGTGACAGTAATATCATACCGACAATAGTGACAGCTGACAGATTGACATTTCGCCAGACCACATGGCAGGCTAGAATAGAGGGATAGCACGGTGGAAGTTTTTACATCTACGCGGGCGAAAGCGCGGGCGGAAGCTAGTTATACATAATATGACAAATCTAGTGATTATGTGTTTATTACATAGCGGCTTTTGACATAAGTCTCTCTTATATGAAGCATTTAAATGACCTTACAGTTCAAATACCTCACTGAACTGTCGTTTACAGAAGCAACAGATTTCCGTAAACCTGTTTCATAACATACATTGTTTTTTCAAAACAATACCTAGAAACAACATTGATATGACACGCCTAAGAGCGCTTTCACACTTAGGCGACTTTAGCAGCGCTGTCAGAATTTCATTCTTTAAACAGAAGCGCGACGGTCGCGCGCTGTATGTCGTGGCGGTTGCGCAGGACCATAAATGTTTTCCCGTCGGAATCCATTTTTGCAATGAAGAGCGCCACACTGAACTTAACTACGGCATGTTCTTATAATGTGGAGGAATGTGCTTCTGCCGCGCTGCTGTCGCGCTGCTAACGTCCTAATATGAAAACGGCCTTCCTTATAAGAACACACTGTCAATGTCAATCAATCTATATTCCACACAATTCTTGGTAATTGGCTAAATTACGCTAACCATATGCTAACGTATTGAAAAAACAAAGAAACAATTAGATGTAACGTAGTTTTTGTTGTTTCTATGTAAAGTAACTAGCTGACTCTGATCAGAAAACGGAATCAGAATACAACGCTATGTTAAATAGTCGAAACCGGCTCAATTGCCATAGCGGAAAGAAAAAAAAACGCTATGTTATTTTTTGTTTGTTTCTGTCATAATATAGAAATGACGATGTATTGAATACTTATTGATTAATTAGTTTTCAACATACAATTTTATTACTTATATTTTTTTTTATAATTATTATAATTTTTCATATTTTTTATAAGTATTCTGCTATTCTGGGAGAAAACAAACCTAAAAAGTCGATGATCATGAAAGTCGGTTCAGCAGTTCCCTACTTTACGCTGATTCGCCCGCGTCGTACTTCCATCCCCTACTTTACCCTTTTAGGGTTGGAATTTCCAACGGACGGGAGTCGTGATGGCCCAGTGGATAAGGCGCCCGCCTCTCGTGTAAGAGGACAACCTCTGGTTCGAATCCGGGCAAGTACCAACGTGACTTTTTCAATTCATATGTACTTTCTAAAGTTTATCTTAGACATCACTGACATCACGGTGCCTCGGAAAGCACGTAAAGCCGTTGGTCCCGGTTGTCATTCGTAGAACTTTGACAGTCGTTACTAGTTAGCCAGAAACTATGACCAGTCTAACCAAGAGGTATTGTGTCGCCCAGTTACTGGGTTGTAGAGGTCAGGTAGGCAGTCGCTCCACGTAAAACACCGGTATCCAGCTGAATCCGGTTAGGCTGGCAGCCGACCCCAACCCGATTGGGAAAAGGCTAGGGAGATGATGAGGGTTGGAATTTCCTAAAAATCTTTTTTCAGTGCTTACCTACTCTTCATAAAGAACACATCCTCCAAGTTTCATGTCTCTGGGACCAGCGGTTTGGGATGTGCGCTGATATATCAACAGTTAGTCAGTTACCCATTTTATAAATATACATTATATCATCGTTATTAGTAGAATTTTCCCCTTAACAACTCATGTAAGCAGTACAATAGCTATATATACTCAGGTAGTTGATAAATATTGACTGTAGTATAAGAAATACTGAACGATCAATCTTCACTAGTTTAGCTGTTGTGAGATTATCTTGTGTTAATCACTAGTAACGGAAAACAATAGGGTATTGGCAGTGGAAATTCGTTTTGTATTTTTTTCTTGACTAGGCATCTCGGATAAGAAGAAAATTAGTGTTGATTAATCTATAAAAATAACTTTTCGATCTATTTTTATTAGTAAACAGAGAGGTTTTAGTGGTACAGACAGCTGAAACGATAAAAGATTACAAATATATATTTTTTAACAATTATTAAGTATGGTTATTTCCTTTTTGATAGTATGCCACATAAAAGGATTTTTTCAAAAATTTACCCCTAAAAATAGAAAATCAAAATTACATGTTTAAAAACATTTTGAGAATAAAGGTTATCATATATAGATCTGGTTTTATTAAATATCACGTCATGTTTATAAAAACATTGTAAACGAAAGGAAAAATATGGCTGCGAGCTCCATTGTTAAGAATTATTGTGTATCCATTCAATTGCAAAATAAAATTCTATTATATTCCATTTTATAACACACTAGCACTGTTCCTCGCGGTTTCACCCACGTTACATTAGGTTTTTGGTTACCTCCCGTGGGACATAGCGCGATATTATATAGCCTATGTATGTTACTCGTGGACAATGTAGCTTTCAATGGTGAAAGAATTTTTAAAATCGGTTTTTAAAATCAATAATAGTATAGATATAATAACATCACATAACATTTTTCATCTCTCAACAAAGCTCTCCCTTCATCTTTATAACTACTCTAGCAACTTTTTTTGTACTATGTAGTGATTTCTTGACTATACCAATAGGGAATATTCTTAACCGGTACTACTTTAGGATAATAAATTTACAAAACAAAATATTCAAACCAAAATAAAAACAGCTTAGATTAGAAATTCTAATCTGAGCTTAAAATATAAAAAGTTCAAAAACACACAATAGTGTATTTACATACACTATTGTGTGTTTTTGAACTTTTTATATTTCCTAACTGCATAATCCTAAAAAAATAGATAATTATGCATCTTAACTATGTACTAAACATAAATTATGCACTCATTATATTGTCTTAACTGCACCACAATATAAACTGCACTGTCTTTTTACACCCGTATATCTACCGTCTCTACATCCATACTAATATTATAAATGGGAAAGTGTGTCTGTCTGTCTGTGTGTTTATCTTTCTTTCACGGCTAAACGGAGCGACGAATTGACGTGATTTTTTAAGTGGAGATAGTTGAAGGGATGGAGAGTAACATAGGCTACTTTTTGTCTCTTTCTATCGCGAGCGAAGCCGCGGGCAAAAGCTAGTAGTATATATATCGTTAATACAAAGTATACCGACAATACAAAGTCGCTTTTCTGTCTGTCCGTCCCGTCCCTATGTACTTATGCTTAGATATTTAAAACTACGCAACGGATTTTGATGCAGTTTTTAATAGACAAAGTTATTCAAATGGAAAGTTTATATGAACAATACATGCATATTATAGTAAACAAAAGCCGGGATTTCTAAAGATTTGTAAAACCCCGTGCGAAGCTAGGTCGTGTCGCTATGTTAATTAATATTATAGAGCACTGCAAAAGTAACTGTCTGTCCGTCTATCTTTTACACTTTCACCGCTAAACGACTGAACAGAGTTGAACAAAGTTAGGTACTCCGTAATAAGCTAAAACCCTTAAAGAGAACATTATTATTATAGGCTACTTTTTAATAATCAACCTTCGTATAGCCTATGGACTGGCGAAATGTCAATCTGACAGCTGTCATTATTGTCGGGTGTCATATTACTGCCACGCGAAATTCACCCATATGATCACTGTCATTTTGTTGTTTTATCTGTGGTATGGTTGTGGTTCACGGCCTGGTCGACAAATTGTACCAATAGCCAGATGAAGGGATAGATACCCAACTTTCAGGCAGCCAGAGTCGCGGGCAAAAGCTAGCTATACCGCAACACATATCAAATTAAGACAGGTAATAGCAATAGGTATGTCATTGAACGTGGTAATGATACATCTGCTGATAAGGCTAATGAGCGAGATTAGCAAAAACAACAGGTAATTATCGCTGGGTGTGACATAACAACGGTATACCTCCCAGAGGTTAAATAATATAGCAACGTGGTTTTTCAGGAACATACTTTTCAGCTTCATCTCGAATGTCGTGATGGCCCAGTGGATAAGGCGCCCGCTCTCGTGTAAGAGGTTGTGGGTTTAAATGCGGGCAAGTACCAATGTGACTTTTTCAATTCATATGTACTTTCTCAAGTTTATCTTGGACATCACTGACATTCCGTGCCTCGGAAAGCACGTAAAGCTGTTGGTCCCGGTTGTCATTAGTAGAACTTTGACAGTCGTTACTTGTGGTTAGAAGCCAGAAAGTCTGACCAGTCTAACCAAGGGGTATCGTGTCGCCCAGTTACTAGGTTGTGGAGGTCTGACAGGCAGTCGCTCCACGTAAAACACTGGTATCCAGCTGAATCCGGTTAAGCTGGAAGCCGACCCCAACATAGTTGGGAAAAAGGCTAGGGCATAAAATGCATCCATTGCATCATCAGACAGCATCAATCGAATGCTGGACACAGGCCTCTGCCTGTTTTAATTAACTAAAGGACAAGAGCAAAAATATAAGTTCTGTCAAATTAAAACACTCCATAGATAATTTAGACGCGATTGAAAACATGGCTACCTAAAAATTTGTCAACTTACTTTAGGCGCTGGCTTATTTGACAGTACTAAACTAAAATGTATCTTCTGACCTTTTGTTAACCGACTTCAAAAAAGGAGGAGGTTCTCAATTCCTCTGTATGTTTTTTTTTTTTTTTTAATGTTTGTTACGTGATATCTCCGTCAATTGTAAACACCTCTGTGAACTTGGCGGCCGACATTTGTTTTCGTTTTTTTTTCTTAACCATCGGATTCTACGTCGATTGTACCCGTTTGTACCACTTTGATTTTCGTTTGTACCCCAAACCAAAAAAAGTTACAGCATTTTCAAAATTTGACCGGCAGCCGACTCTGAAAAATTAAAATTTTTCCAACGGTATCTGATACGGGGTCGTTAGTACACGTTTGTACCGCTTTCGTTTTTCATTTTTTTCAAAACCCAAAAAAGTTACAGCAGGTTAAAAATTTGAAAAAGAATTTCGGAAATCTGAAAACGGGGATCGTTGTGCAATCGTTAGTACCCCCAGAAATTGCTTTAAAATTCGTTTGTACCCCTACCAGAAAAAAAATATGGCACATCGAAACATTTTGAAATACCTACTTCCTCAAATTTAGGAATTTCTGAAATCTGTGAACGGGGTTCGTTGTGCAATCGTTTATAACCGCAGAATTCACCCTAAAATTCGTTTGTACCCCCACCGGAAAAAAATTACGATAGTTTGTAAATTTCCAGGCCAATTTCCCCAGTTTTTAGAATTCTGAAAATCTGAAAACGGGAATCGTTGTGCAATCGTTAGTACCCCCAGGAATTGCTTTAAAATTCGTTTGTACCCCTACCAGAAAAAAAATATGGCACATCGAAACATTTTGAAATACCTACTTCCTCAATTTTTGGAATTTCTGAAATCTGTTAACGGGGTTCGTTGTGCAATCGTTTATAACCGCAGGATTCACCTTAAAATTCGTTTGTACCCCTACCGGAAAAAAATAACGATAGTTTAAAGATTTCCAGGGCTATTTCCCCAGTTTTTGTAATTCTCCAAATCTGAAAACGGGAATCGTTGTGCAATCGTTAGTACCCCAGGAATTGCTTTAAAATTCGTTTGTACCCCTACCAGAAAAAAAATATGGCACATCGAAACATTTTGAAATACCTACTTCCTCAATTTTTTGAATTTCCGAAATCTGTTAACGGGGTTCGTTGTGCAATCGTTTTTAACCACAAGATTCACGTTAAAATTCGTTTGTACCCCTGCCAGAAAAAAATTACGAGAGTTTAAAAATTTCCAGGCCAATTTCCCCAGTTTTTGGAATTCTAAAAATCTGGAAACGGAAATCGTTGTGCAATCGTAAGTACCCCCAGGAATTGCCTTAAAATTCGTTTGTACCCCTAACCACCTTGTGTTTTATTTACACTGTGTTTTTCCACATTCACTTAATATAATCTTATATATAAAATTCCCATGTCACAAATTTTATTTGCATATTCAGTAGGTCTGAGATTTGGCTAACATCTATTTTTCATAACCCTAAGTGATAAGGGTTGTTCACCCATAAATATTTTTTATCAAAAACGTATATTCATTTGACCGAATAGTTTATTGGTAGATTTTTATTAAGCATATTTATTTATTTAAAATAATGTCATTTTACCGAATTTTCAAATGCACTAATTTTATTTAAACTAATGTTTTATTAGGCTAACTTTGGTAAAAAACTTTCCTGTTTAGATTTTAGAATACCAATTGATGGAAATTTTGTTTTAACCTAACCTAACCGCACAACTTTAACCATGGATACCTCAGTAACAATTGAGTTCCGCGGGATAGGGATGGTATTATATATTCGATAAAATAATAATAAACCACGAACATTACATTAAATGAATATTTAACCTTTTGATCAATAGCGCAAAGGTTGTTATCGAAAATAAATATTCGATGAAATGAAAATTATGTTAATTGATATTATACAAAGTGATTATTTTCTTAAACGTTGTTCGAATTAGTTATATTATATCAAAAGTTGTTCTTTGAAACAAGGGTAAACCTAATAAAAAACACGTTCGTCGGTTGATCGTGATGTGCGAGCAAAGTGCGTGTCTTGCGAGCGGACCAAATTTTTTATTTTTTTAAAACCCGGTCTACAAATGAAACCTTCACCAGACGCTCCCCGGATGCCCTCATAACTAGGACAAATCCGGGGAAACCCGGACTGATGGCAACCCTACTTATAGGATCACTTTATTGTCCGTCCGTCCATCTGTCGGATCGTCCGTCTGTCAAGACCCTTTTTCTCAGAAACGCGTCTAGATATTGAGCTGAAATTAATATCACATAATTAAGTCTGCTATCTTTCAAAGTAGTAAAAAAAACAAATTTCTAAATCAACGCAATAAAAAGATACGGCGGTTTATATTGCATATTTAGACATTTGCAAGGGAATCAAAACCTATAGGGTACTTCCCATTGACCAAGAAACATGAAATTTGGCAAGAAGCAATGTCATGTAGCATTAGTAAAGGAAAAACCGTAAATTTGTAGTTATTTCTTAAAAAAAAATTAATGGAACCCTCGTTGCGCGAGTCCAACTCGCACTTGACCGGTTTTTTTTATAATGAGGCATTAAATAATACATATAACCCTACATTATTGCTTTCTTATCACCAACCCCTATTTTTTTATAGCCATTTTAGTGAATTAATCATTTTACATTCCGCTCGATAACTGATTAGATGTTGTTTGTTAGTGTTTTGTCGTAATTAGTATGTGACTTGAAAATAATATTGTTTGGCGTTTGTTATTTTTAACCGACTTCAAAAAGGAAGAGAGTGGTTCACGATACGTCTGTATGTTACATTGACGACATGTGCGTTTCTTCAAGTTTCTATTTTCGTTTTATAAGATTGTAAGTAGTTTTATTTTGAAAATAAATTACTTTGAAAGTTACTTAAACAGTCAGACATTGGAAGTCGACATTAAAAAGAAAAAGAAATAACCGCCTCCAAAAACCAAAAAACCAAAAAAAAAAAAATATTGGAAGTCGGTGGCAACACAAATTGACTGGCAGAAGAGAAGCCACCAACTTCCGAAATTTTAAACATTACATATCGGCATCAACTATAAGGCTGATTTTATAGTCACACCGCTGGGCAGCGCGCTGTTAACAGCGCGCGATTTAACAGCGTTACACTGTGAAACGAGACGAGATTAGTACCACGCGTTCCGCTGCTGTGAGACAGTCATATACAATATGAAAAACAGCGCGCTTAACGGCGTCACACTAAAACGCACACTGGCCGTAGAAGCGCAAGGGCAGCCCGCGCCTGCAGAACAGTGCGCGTTTTCTGTACAGCGCTGCAGAAGCGCGCGAGTTTGGAACGCAACTACTAATCTCATAATCTCTGAACGCGCGCGCTCAAACGGCGCTGCCGAAACGTTTAACAATACCAGCCTAACAGCATTAAGGAAAGATGCAGAGCAGTAAATCCCGTATGCTTCGCAAAGCCCAAGGTACCATACGATGGACAGTGACACCATGTGACACACCGCGCTCAGGAGCAGCGGGGCTCGACTTAAAAGGAGTGGCCGGGTGCATGGTGAAGTCTAACGTAAAAGCATTATTGATAGAAAACTTGAACGGAAAAATGCAGAAAATTTTATCTTGGTACCTACTCATTTCTTTAAGTAGTTTATCGCCGGAGCCATGGGAGGGACTGTCTAAACAGGTTACCGTGACCCGGGAACGCAAATGGCAACCGAAGGAATAGGGTTTTTATTAGTAATACTTTTTTTTTGTCGTTTATCTCTAAACGCAATCATAAATATTGTTCCTTTTGGTAAGACCTTTTAAACGACACTACAACAATATCTATTAGAGCCGGGTCCCTTTTTGCCCATTCTCCTTTAATATGTCTATTGTGATTTACTGTGAGGTTGAACAAGCATTTCTCGTTTACAGATTTGGAGAATTCCAAAAACTGATGAAATTGGCATAGAAATTTTCAAACTGACGTAATTTTTTTCTGGCAGGGGTCTAAACGAATTTTAAAGCAATTCCTGGGGGTACTAACGATTGCACAACGATTCCCGTTTCCAGATTTGGAGAATTCCAAAAACTGGGGAAATTGGCCTGGAAATTTTCAAACTATCGTAATTTTTTTCCGGTAGGGGTACAAACGAATTTTAAGGTGAATCCTGCGGTTATAAACGATTGCACAACGAACCCCGTTAACAGATTTCAGAAATTCCAAAAATTGAGGAAGTAGGTATTTCAAAATGTTTCGATGTGCCAAAATTTTTTTCTGGTAGGGGTGCAAACGAATTTTAAAGAATTCCTGGGGGTACTAACGATTGCACAACGATTCCCGTTTTCAGATTTGGAGAATTCCAAAAACTGGGGAAATTGGCCTGGAAATTTTCAAACTATCGTAATTTTTTTCCGGTAGGGGTACAAACGAATTTTAAGGTGAATCCTGCGGTTATAAACGATTGCACAACGAACCCCGTTAACAGATTTCAGAAATTCCAAAAATTGAGGAAGTAGGTATTTCAAAATGTTTCGATGTGCCATAATTTTTTTCTGGTAGGGGTACAAACGAATTTTAAAGCAATTCCTGGGGGTACTAACGATTGCACAACGATTCCCGTTTTCAGATTTGGAGTATTCCAAAAACTGGGGAAATTGGCCTGGAAATCTTCAAACTATCGTAATTTTTTTTTTGGTAGGGGTACAAACGAATTTTAAAGCGATTCCTGGGGGTACTTACGATTGCACAACGATTCCCGTTTTCAGATTTGGAGAATTCCAAAAACTGGGGAAAATGGCCTGGAAATTTTCAAACTATCGTAATTTTTTTCCGGTAGGGGTACAAACGAATTTTAAGGTGAATCCTGCGGTTATAAACGATTGCACAACGAACCCCGTTAACAGATTTCAGAAATTCCAAAAATTGAGGAAGAAGGTATTTCATAATGTTTCGATGTGCCATAATTTTTTTCTGGTAGGGGTACAAACGAATTTTAAAGCAATTTCTGGGGGTACTAACGATTGCACAACGATTCCCGTTTTCAGATTTGGAGTATTCCAAAAACTGGGGAAATTGGCCTGGAAATCTTCAAACTATCGTAATTTTTTTTTTTGGTAGGGGTACAAACGAATTTTAAAGCGATTCCTGGGGGTACTTAAGATTGCACAACGATTCCCTTTTTCAGATTTGGAGAATTCCAAAAATTGGGGAAATTGGCATATGAATTTTCAAACTCTCGTAATTTTTTTCTCGCAGGGGTCTAAACGAATTTTAAAGTGATTCCTGGGGGTACTTACGATTGCACAACGATTCCCGTTTTCAGATTTGGAGAATTACAAAAACTGGGGAAATAGCCCTGGAAATCTTCAAACTATCGTAATTTTTTTCCGGTAGGGGTACAAACGAATTTTAAGGTGAATCCTGCGGTTATAAACGATTGCACAACGAACCCCGTTAACAGATTTCAAAAATTCCAAAAATTGAGGAAGTAGGTATTTCAAAATGTTTCGATATGCCATATTTTTTTTCTGGTAGGGGTACAAACGAATTTTAAAGCAATTCCTGGGGGTACTAACGATTGCACAACGATTCCCGTTTTCAGATTTGGAGAATTCCAAAAACTGGGGAAATTGGCCTGGAAGTTTTCAAACAATCGTAATTTTTTTCCGGTAGGGGTACAAACGAATTTTAAGGTGAATCCTGCGGTTATAAACGATTGCACAACGAACCCCGTTAACAGATTTCAGAAATTCCAAAAATTGAGGAAGTAGGTATTTTAAAATGTTTCGATGTGCCATATTTATTTTCTGGTAGGGGTACAAACGAATTTTAAAGCAATTCCTGGGGGTACTAACGATTGCACAACGATTCCCGTTTTCAGATTTTCAGAATTCTAAAAACTGGGGAAATTGGCCTGGAAATTTTCAAACTATCGTAATTTTTTTCCGGTAGGGGTACAAACGAATTTTAAGGTGAATCCTGCGGTTATAAACGATTGCACAACGAACCCCGTTAACAGATTTCAGAAATTCCAAAATTTGAGGAAGTAGGTATTTCAAAATGTTTCGATGTGCCATAATTTTTTTCTGGTAGGGGTACAAACGAATTTTAAAGCAATTCCTGCGGGTACTAACGATTGCACAACGATTCCCGTTTTCAGATTTGGAGAATTCTAAAAACTGGAGAAATTGGCCTGGAAATTTTCGAACTATCGTAATTTTTTTTTGGTAGGGGTACAAACGAATTTTGAAGCGATTCCTGGGGGTACTTACGATTGCACAACGATTCCCCTTTTCAGATTTGGAGAATTCCAAAAACTGGGGAAATTGGCATAGAAATTTTCAAACTCTCATATTTTTTTTTCTGGCAGGGGTCTAAACGAATTTTAAAGAAATTCCTGGGGGTACTAACGATTGCACAACGATTCCCGTTTTCAGATTTTCAGAATTCTAAAAACTGGGGAAATTGGCCTGGAAATTTTCAAACTATCGTAATTTTTTTCCGGTAGGGGTACAAACGAATTTTAAGGTGAATCCTGCGGTTATAAACGATTGCACAACGAACCCCGTTAACAGATTTCAAAAATTCCAAAAATTGAGGAAGTAGGTATTTCAAAATGTTTCGATATGCCATATTTTTTTTCTGGTAGGGGTACAAACGTATTTTAAAGCAATTCCTGGGGGTACTAACGATTGCACAACGATTCCCGTTTTCAGATTTGGAGAATTCCAAAAACTGGGGAAATTGGCCTGGAAATTTTCAAACAATCGTAATTTTTTTCCGGTAGGGGTACAAACGAATTTTAAGGTGAATCCTGCGGTTATAAACGATTGCACAACGAACCCCGTTAACAGATTTCAGAAATTCCAAAATTTGAGGAAGTAGGTATTTCAAAATGTTTCGATGTGCCATAATTTTTTTCTGGTAGGGGTACAAACGAATTTTAAAGCAATTCCTGCGGGTACTAACGATTGCACAACGATTCCCGTTTTCAGATTTGGAGAATTCTAAAAACTGGAGAAATTGGCCTGGAAATTTTCGAACTATCGTAATTTTTTTTTGGTAGGGGTACAAACGAATTTTGAAGCGATTCCTGGGGGTACTTACGATTGCACAACGATTCCCCTTTTCAGATTTGGAGAATTCCAAAAACTGGGGAAATTGGCATAGAAATTTTCAAACTCTCGTATTTTTTTTTCTGGCAGGGGTCTAAACGAATTTTAAAGCAATTCCTGGGGGTACTAACGATTGCACAACGATTCCCGTTTTCAGATTTTCAGAATTCTAAAAACTGGGGAAATTGGCCTGGAAATTTTCAAACTATCGTAATTTTTTTCCGGTAGGGGTACAAACGAATTTTAAGGTGAATCCTGCGGTTATAAACGATTGCACAACGAACCCCGTTAACAGATTTCAGAAATTCCAAAAATTGAGGAAGTAGGTATTTCAAAATGTTTCGATGTGCCATATTTTTTTTCTGGTAGGGGTACAAACGAATTTTAAAGCAATTCCTGGGGGTACTAACGATTGCACAACGATTCCCGTTTTCAGATTTTCAGAATTCTAAAAATTGGGGAAATTGGCCTGGAAATTTTCAAACTATCGTAATTTTTTTCCGGTAGGGGTACAAACGAATTTTAAGGTGAATCCTGCGGTTATAAACGATTGCACAACGAACCCCGTTAACAGATTTCAGAAATTCCAAAATTTGAGGAAGTAGGTATTTCAAAATGTTTCGATGTGCCATAATTTTTTTCTGGTAGGGGTACAAACGAATTTTAAAGCAATTCCTGGGGGTACTAACGATTGCACAACGATTCCCGTTTTCAGATTTGGAGAATTACAAAAACTGGGGAAATTGGCCTGGAAATTTTCAAACAATCGTAATTTTTTTCCGGTAGGGGTACAAACGAATTTTAAGGTGAATCCTGCGGTTATAAACGATTGCACAACGAACCCCGTTAACAGATTTCAGAAATTCCAAAATTTGAGGAAGTAGGTATTTCAAAATGTTTCGATGTGCCATAATTTTTTTCTGGTAGGGGTACAAACGAATTTTAAAAGCAATTCCTGCGGGTACTAACGATTGCACAACGATTCCCGTTTTCAGATTTGGAGAATTCTAAAAACTGGAGAAATTGGCCTGGAAATTTTCGAACTATCGTAATTTTTTTTTGGTAGGGGTACAAACGAATTTTGAAGCGATTCCTGGGGGTACTTACGATTGCACAACGATTCCCCTTTTCAGATTTGGAGAATTCCAAAAACTGGGGAAATTGGCATAGAAATTTTCAAACTCTCGTATTTTTTTTTCTGGCAGGGGTCTAAACGAATTTTAAAGCAATTCCTGGGGGTACTAACGATTGCACAACGATTCCCGTTTTCAGATTTTCAGAATTCTAAAAACTGGGGAAATTGGCCTGGAAATTTTCAAACTATCGTAATTTTTTTCCGGTAGGGGTACAAACGAATTTTAAGGTGAATCCTGCGGTTATAAACGATTGCACAACGAACCCCGTTAACAGATTTCAGAAATTCCAAAAATTGAGGAAGTAGGTATTTCAAAATGTTTCGATGTGCCATATTTTTTTTCTGGTAGGGGTACAAACGAATTTTAAAGCAATTCCTGGGGGTACTAACGATTGCACAACGATTCCCGTTTTCAGATTTTCAGAATTCTAAAAATTGGGGAAATTGGCCTGGAAATTTTCAAACTATCGTAATTTTTTTCCGGTAGGGGTACAAACGAATTTTAAGGTGAATCCTGCGGTTATAAACGATTGCACAACGAACCCCGTTAACAGATTTCAGAAATTCCAAAATTTGAGGAAGTAGGTATTTCAAAATGTTTCGATGTGCCATAATTTTTTTCTGGTAGGGGTACAAACGAATTTTAAAGCAATTCCTGGGGGTACTAACGATTGCACAACGATTCCCGTTTTCAGATTTGGAGAATTCTAAAAACTGGAGAAATTGGCCTGGAAATTTTCGAACTATCGTAATTTTTTTTTGGTAGGGGTACAAACGAATTTTGAAGCGATTCCTGGGGGTACTTACGATTGCACAACGATTCCTCTTTTCAGATTTGGAGAATTCCAAAAACTGGGGAAATTGGCATAGAAATTTTCAAACTCTCGTATTTTTTTTTTCTGGCAGGGGTCTAAACGAATTTTAAAGTGATTCCTGGGGGTACTTACGATTGCACAACGATTCCCGTTTTCAGATTTGGAGAATTACAAAAACTGGGGAAATAGCCCTGGAAATCTTCAAACTATCGTAATTTTTTTCCGGTAGGGGTACAAACGAATTTTAAGGTGAATCCTGCTGTTATAAACGATTGCACAACGAACCCCGTTAACAGATTTCAGAAATTCCAAAAATTGAGGAAGTAGGTATTTCAAAATGTTTCGATGTGTCATAATTTTTTTCTGGTAGGGGTGCAAACGAATTTTAAAGCAATTCCTGGGGTTACTAACGATTGCACAACGATTCCCGTTTTCAGATTTGGAGAATTACAAAAACTGGGGAAATTGGCCTGGAAATTTTCAAGCTATCGTAATTTTTTTTCCGGTAGGGGTACAAACGAATTTTAAGGTGAATCCTGCGGTTATAAACGATTGCACAACGAACCCCGTTAACAGATTTCAGAAATTCCAAAAATTGAGGAAGTAAGTATTTCAAAATGTTTCGATGTGCCACATTTTTTTTCTGGTAGGGGTAAAAATGAATTTTAAAGCGACTCCTGGGGGTACTTACGATTGCACAACGATTCCCGTTTTCAGATTTGTAGAATTCCAAAAACTGGGGTAATTGGCCTGGAAATTTTCAAACTCTCGTAATTTTTTTCTGGTAGGGGTACAAACGAATTTTAGGGTGAATCCTGCGGTTATAAACGATTGCACAACGAACCCCGTTCACAGATTTCAGAAATTCCTAAATTTGAGGAAGTAGGTATTTCAAAATGTTTCGATGTGCCATATTTTTTTCTGGTAGGGGTACAAACGAATTTTAAAGCAATTTCTGGGGGTACTAACGATTGCACAACGATCCCCGTTTACAGATTTCCGAAATTCTTTTTCAAATTTTTAAAGTGCTGTAACTTTTTTGGGTTTTGAAAAAAATGAAAAACGAAAGCGGTACAAACGGGTACTAACGACCCTGTATCAGATACCGTTGGAAAATTTTTAATTTTTCAAAGTCGGCTGCCGGTCAAATTTTGAAAATGCTGTAACTTTTTTTGGTTTGGGGTACAAACGAAAATCAAAGTGGTACAAACGGGTACAAACGACGTAGAATCCGATGGTAAAGAAAAAAAAAAGAAAACAAATGTCGGCCGCCAAGTTCACAGAGGTATTGTAAACGGATTTTGATGGTTCTTTTTTTGTTTGATAAGTCATGATTCAGGGGTGGTCCCATATAAATTTTGTGGCGATCGGTTAAGTGCTTCTCGAAAAATTCACCAAGAACAAAAAAAAAATGACGAAATTTTCATAGACGATGTGTGCTTTGTCTTCAAGTTTCTATTTTCGTTTTATAAGATTGTTAGTAGTTTTATTTTGAAAATAAATTACTTTGAAAGATACTATACACAGTCAAGCATTGGGAGTCGACACTAAAAAGTAATAAATAAAAAACTTTTTTCAAAAAAAAATAACCGCCTTCAAAAACTAAAAACCCAATAATAACTAAAATTTCGGAAGTCGGTGGCTTCTCTTCTGCCATTCAATTTGTGTTACCACCGACTTCCGAAATTTTAGTTATTATTGGGTTTTTAGTTTTTGAAGGCGGTTATTTTTTTTTACTAAAATGAAAAGAGAAAGATGCTTGTGGACTGAATGTGTGACACTCAGAATTTTTGATGATGTCAATGGATTTTTTTGCCAATTACAAAAATTCTTCCTGCACTCCCGAAGATTATCTCTTAGAAATAACTAATTTTATTTGCATATATCTATATTTTAGAATGGTAAGGAGACTAATTTCCCATAACTAATTACTATAGAGTTATTTTTCCGATATTTACGTAGATATTAACAGATTTAACAATTATTATTTAACTAAAGTATTGTTTTTTAATGTACCGTAACCACGTTGTATTTAGTTATAATAATATTATGTACTTAAGTGTTAATAAACATTACTTAATTGGCAACTAAGTGTGGTTTCTAGGAGGCTGTTAAATCTAAATAGTAGATAAATTCCCTAAAGCACATAATTTAAACCCTTTTTTGTTTCACACAAAATATTGTTTTATGTTTCCTTTCTATGCAATACATTTTATTTTTAACCGACTTCTAAAAAAAGGAGGAGGTTCTCAATTCGGATGTTTTTTTTTTATGTTTGTCGCGCATATCTCCGTCGTTTACCAACCGATTTGTACATTTCTTTTTTTGTTTCAAAGGGTAGACTTCCCAAATTGTCCCATTGTCATCAGGTCCAAGATCTGATGGAGGTATCATGCCGAAATCGAGGGAACTCCTCAATTTTTATAGAAAAACGTACATTTTTATTTTGGAAGTTACTCTAAAACGTAGTCAGGCATTAGGAATCCAACTAAAAAGTAAAAAATAAAAAGCTTTTTACAAAAAAAAGATAACCAACTTCAAAAACTAAAAGCACAAAAATAACTATTTTGGAAGTCGGTGGCAACACATCAAATACCGGCAGAAGAGAAGCCACCGACTTTCGAAATAGTTATTTTTGTGCTTTTAGTTTTTGAAGTCGGTTATCTTTTTTTTGTAAAAAGCTTTTTATTTACGTTGGCATTGCGTTGTTCCTTTATATTTTTTTAAATTACACTTGTTCATATTGTTCTAATAAGTTCTGATTAAAATTATTGGCAGATAAATTCATACCCATTCTGTTTGATTTTTCAATTTATCTGATTGTTAAAGTCTATTTTGAGATGGTGAAACAGGCCCTTAATTGGTTGTAAATCATATTTTATATTTATTATTCTACTAGCTTTTGCCCGCGGCTTTGCTCGCGTTAGAAAGAGACAAAAAATAGCCTATGTTACCCTCCATCCCTTCATCTATCTCCACTTAAAAAATCACGTCAATCCGTCGCTCCGTTTTGCCGTGAAAGAAAGACAAACAGACAGACAGACAGACACACTTTCCCATTTATAATATTAGTATGGATTCTGTTTTCCGCAGCTTTAAACTTGTAATTAAATAAAATACTAACATAGTTTTTAGGATATCTTCTTACTAACCCCTATGGATGTTGTACTGGCCCGAAATAAAGATTTTTTTATTTTTATTTTATAAGTAAAAAAAATCAAAAACAAAAAAAATATATACGCAGATAAAAAAAACGTATCAATTAATAAAATCACTATTCACCTGTTTCCAAAACGGGGATCCTTTCTTCTCATTTATAGCGATCGCACTTTTATTTAATTCACCCATATTGTTTAAAATTTCTAATTATTTCTACGGCACGTTAATTAAAACATTGTCGCTCTCATTGTTCCACACGTTCACTGCACAGGCGACGGCCAAAGGTTCTCCGTATCGAGTAATCGAAGCGATATTAACATACTCACAGATTAGATAAATCACTCTAAGTACTGGATGACTTTCAATTAAATACCTATCTTTCTGAGGGTGGAATTAGTCATAAATAAGATAACTTTTACTAATAGCTATAATACGTTTCGACGACCAAAGCGACAGCCGGCTGCCGCGCTGCTTTTAGTGCTAATCAGCACTAAAAGCAGCGCTCTTGTTCACAAACTAACCTAAATGTAAGTGCATCTTTCTCTTTTCATTTCATTAAGAAAAGGATAGAAGATACATATTCGGTTAGTCCTGTCTAATTAGACAGCGCAGATCCTGAACAAAATTGGCGTATATTTTGTCGCCATGTTTTTAATCGTGTCTAAATTATCTATGGAGTATCATAATATAATTTGTCCTTTTCTTAATTAAATGGAAAGAGAAAGATGCACTTTACTCAAAGCGTAACGTGACCACAGTTTTTTTACAGCTTTCATCCTCTTTTAATAAAAGTTATTCATGAACAATATTTTTTTTATATATATATTATATATATTTATTTATATATATATATTAGATATATATTTATTTGCATAATATATATTTGCTTTTTTATTTTAGTACGTATATATGTATTTTTATTGATTTGTAATTTTTGTAATAATTAACATCTGTTTTTAGGGTTCCGTAGTCAACTAGGAACCCTTATAGTTTCGCCATGTCTGTCCGTCCGTCCTCGCTTAATCTCTGTAACCGTTAGCACTAGAAAGCTGAAATTTGGTACCAATATGTATATCAATCACGCCGACAAAGTGCAAAAATAAAAATTGGAAAAAATCGTTTTATTAGGGTAGCCCCCCTATATGTAAATAGGGAAGTGGTTTTTTTTTTAATTACAACCCTGACGTGTGATATATTGTTGGATAGGTATTTAAAAATGAACAGGGGTTTACTAAAATCATTTTTTGATAATGTCAATAATTTCGGAAATAATCGCTCCAAAAGGAAAAATCAAAGCGTCCCCCCCCCTCTAACTTTTGACCCGTAGGTTTAAAAAATATGGAAAAAATCTGGAAAGTTGAACTTTATAAGGACTTTCTAGGAAAATTATTTTGAACTTGATAGAAAGAACAGTTTTTGTACAAAAAAGACAAAAAGGTTGTACAAAATAATTTTTGCGTACTTAGTATGTCAACGTAACAAATAGCCTTTTTTTAAACTTATAAGTAGGTAGAGGTACACTTATTGTGACGGACGGGAAACTACGGAACCCTACATTGAGCGTGGCCCAACACGCTCTTGGCCGGTTTTTTACTTTATATTTGCACCTGCCATCATATCTCTGCACTACCGATGGTTGACTGGTAGAGAATGCCTAAGGCATTAAGTCCGCCTCTGTACATGAATTTTGTGCATAAAGTGTAAATAAATAAATAAATAAGAAGTCAAGAAGGTATTTATTGAAAGTGGTAATCTATAAAAGTAGTAGAAGAAGTAGTATTCGAATTACAAAAGTATATATTTTCACGGAAAACTACAGCAACTATTTGTTTTTAGACAAAATATGTTGATGATTTTCTGAAACGGTTCTATGTAGTTTTAGACAATCACTAGTTAGTCTGTAGGTGCTAAATGCTTTATTTACCGTCTTTAGAGAAGGAACTATTCGTCATGAGTAATATTAACAATGATTTATCAACCATTTTGTGTTCTGTCGTCGAATATGGATTTGTATGGGTATTGTTTTTAGCTAACCGTGATCTTGTGGCAAATCCAAATAGTCTATTTTTGTCTTATTGCTATGTTAATTGAAACGGTAATTATTGAGTCAGCATATACTCATATGGACTTCAGCCAAATTCGACAAAGACTTTTAGTCAAGAGTAGGTACTTACTTGATTTTTGAAAACTTTCTCAATTCGGTCCTAAGGTGCCAAGTAGAAGAAACAAAATCTGAAAAATTGTGTTCTTAATTTTTTTTAAAATTATAGTTTAAGCGCCTTACTAATAAACGCTGCATAAAGTTATGACAGGTTTATACGTCAAAAAATGTATGGTTACACAGGTTTTATTCATTGCATAACTTTATACAGTGATTATTAGTAACATAAATATAAACCCTATTATAGAAAAAACTACCTTATTTAAAACAAGTTAAATAAGCTATTGTTTTTATTAGTAGTAATAAAATCATGCTTTATTTTAGAAAAATTTAATGACAATTAATAATGAAAAATGTCTGATGAATAACGGAATAGTAATAGATAATCGACCTAAAAATCAGGAGAACACATTTTTTCTGCTTTTTAAAACACATATTTTAAATAATTTTTTTTTAAACATTTGGCCTAGTGGTTAAGGCGCCCGCCTCTCATGCAAGAGGTTGCGGGTTCGAATCCGGGCAAGTACCAATGTGACTTTTTCAATTCATATGTACTTTCTAAAGTTCTTAGACCTCACAGACATCGGTGAAGGAAAACATCGTGAGGAAACCTGGACTTGTAGTTAATATAAGTCCGAAATCGCCAACCCGCCTTGAGCAAGCGTGGTGATCAATGCTCGTGCCTTCTCTGTATGAGAAGAGGCCTTTGCCCAGCAGTGGGAGAGTTATAGGCTGGTATTATTATTAAAAAACATTTACAATTTGCTCCGTCGACCTTGGGAGCTAACCTGTCTAAAACTTAAGCAATTGTATTTTATCGTAAGCACTCAATAATGATGATGTCGATGAACAGTACGAGTACATAGTGCAGACAGAAACAACACGAGTTCACATACACGCGCCACTTCAGAGATAACTCAGTTGTTTTGACTTAGGGTGCTTGTACACGGTGCATGTAGCTTGCGCATGTTGAGGCACTTGCGCGGGTTATATGCATCGTAAACATGTCGTTTAGGGTGCTTGTACACGGTGCATGTAGCTGGAGCAAGTAAAGATGCGGGTTACACGCGTGAGTAATATGCGCAAGCTATTTGTGTCCGTGTACAAGCACCCTAAACGATATGTTTACGATGCATATAACCCGCGCAAGTGCCTCAACATGCGCAAGCTACATGCACCGTGTACAAGCACCCTTAGATACTGCTGCCGATTCTCTTCGCGAGAAATTGACGTACTAAGCACTGACTTTGGCTAAGCACTATACCTGTCACTGTTACACAACTGCCAAACGTCAAGTGTACGATAGAGACGGGAACATGGCTAAACCAAAGTCAGTGCTTAGTCTTTTATCTCGCCATCATAGTCACAAACTAACCTAAATTTAAGTTAAGGGCATCTTTCTCTTTCCATTTAATTATGATAAGGACAGTAGAAACATTTTAGTTAAGTCCTGTCAAATTAAGACACTCCATAGATAGTTTAGACGCGATTAAAAACATGGCGACTAAAAAACGGCAGTTTTCTTCAGACAATGGTGCTAATTCTCTTGTACACAAACTTAACTAAATTTAAGTAAAGTGCATCTTTCTCTTTCCATTTCTTAAAGAAAACGACAGAAGATACATTTGAGTTTAATCCTGTCAAATTAGACAGCGCCTGAAGTAAATCGACGTGTTTTTAGTCGCCTTGTTTTTAATCGCGACTAAATTATCTATGGAGTATCTTCATTTTACAGGACTTATTTTTTTTTTGTTATTTTCTGTCTTTTTCTTAATGAAATGGAAAGAGAAAGTCGCACTTAACTTAAGTTTAGGTTGGTTTGTGAACCAGAGCATCAGCACCACTAAGTTTATACCATAGAAACACAGAACTCTGTATACAGAAACATTTTTTTTTTTTTTTGGTGAGTGGGAAATCATCCAATGACTGCTCCCGTCCTGGGTGAGGCGGGAGGGCGTGTCAGACTCTTACTGACTAAAACCCACTTATGTTCCTTCGATTGCCCTTTATGTTCCAGGGTCACGGTAACTATTATAAACATTCCGCAACCCGGGCAGGCGTTGGCCCTGCTGGGCCCCTTCCCGTGCTGACTCCTTCTCTCTGAGGCGCGCGTGGAACACTTGTATACAGAAACATCACCCCTCACTATCCTAACAGGTTGCTTGCGGCAGATATTTTAGGCCAGTCAAGACATGTTTGGTCGCAAAAAATTGCAAGGTCCTGATTTTTTGTGATGTTGTAAGGATAGATACCAATAGTGTTCACTTGATTTAAGGTTCAGTTGAAAACCAGCGTCAGGCAACGTAGTTGTCTGGCATTTTGCTGAACTGAACCTATTTGGCACAACCGCGAGACACGCAGTTTTTTTTATTCCTTTATCATTGTTTTTTTTTTTTGTAACATGTGGTTTTCTGCTCTGTATCTGTCTATATGTGTGCCAAATAAATATATTTCTTTCTTTCTTTCTTTCTAGTGTAAATCTAGATTTGCAACCTCGAAAGACCTGTGCTAACTTCGTGGTGCTCGAAAAACCTCGAAATTTTCGAACTTTTTTCAGTTTTTAAATCTAAAGAAGTTAACTCATACTATGTAAGAGGTTGTGTGGGTTCAAATCCGGGCGAGTACCAATGTGACTTTTTCAATTCATTAGGTACTTTCTAAAGTTTTTCTTAGACATCACTGACACTCCGTGCCTTGGGAAGCAAGTAAAGCCGTTGGCCCCAGTTGTCATATGTAGAACTTTGACAGTCGTTACTGGTAAGCCAGAAACTCTGACCAGTCTAACCAAGAGATATCGGGTCGCCCAGTTACTGGGTTGTGGAGGACAGATAGGCAGTAGCTTCACGTAAAACACTGGTATCCAGCTGAATCCGGTTAGGCTGGAAGCCGACCTCGACATAGTTGGGAACAGGCTAGTGAGAAGAAGGAAGCATTTACAAACAATTATAAACAATCATTTACTTATATCTATGTAAATTGAAGATTTTTCTTACACCTGGAAATTGCAAAATAATCGTATGTTATAATATCAGTCTGATAATAATGCACAGAAGCGGACTATCACAAAACGATAGATAATTTGCTAGATTGCTAAAAACATTATCGTGTTTACAGGTTACTCCAGTCTGTTGTGTAAAACCACCTGAAAAAGTTAGCGTTTTTACACAATAAGCGCCTTACTAATAAACGCTGCATAAAGTTATGACAGGTTTATACGTCAAAAAATGTATGGTTACACAGGCTTTATTCATGACATAACTTTACACAGTGATTATTAGTAAGGGCATTAGTGAAGAACACAAACAGAATTGAATTTAATGAAACATCATTTAATTTTGCAGAGTTCAATAGTTTTTAGTAATTTTTCATAATTATTGATGATTTTTTTTTTGTTAGCTTCTTTCAATTGATTTTATTGTAAATGCGGTGTTCGCCTCTAAGTAGTTGTTACACTATGAGTCTGTATGGAGCATGTAAGTTTTATTAGTATTGTGTGTAAACAACTGTTGGTGATCCTAATAAAATAAATAAATAAATAAATAAATTGAGAAGCAGACATTTTACAAGAAAGAGAGTCTAATCTGAAACATAATTTTGTAGATTTTGGTTGCTGCTTCATAAACTTACGGTTCACTGCACGGCACCGGGATTACGTAGCTTGCAATAGCCGAGCGATCGCCATAATTTGGCAATATTTGCTTCTCAAACGTCAATTGAAATAGCAATCTAGCGACAGTGCTGCCTCTGTGGAGCAATCAGTTAACTAAAATATGCATTTTTCGTTTGGTGGTTTCGTATTTAGTATGGTTTTTAAGAGCAAAGTTAAGTTTTTTTTGTTAAAGGTGATTAATTAGTACAAGCGATTGCTACTTTATCGTCATCGTAGCAATAAGTGCATTAGAACAATTAGCGAGCGATAAGCAATCGGTTCATACATAATACGATTTCTTTTGACGTTAAGCGATAAATCGCGCTGCGCAAATATTGCTGATTGCTGTTTCATAGGTAATAACCCCGCGGGTTCTAATATTATTTGAATATAGGTACTCATTGGATATTCTTTGATTTATAATTTAAAAAACTTTTTCCAAAAAAAAGATAACCGACTTCAAAAACGAAAAGCTCAAAAATAACTATTTCGGAAGTCGGTGGCTTCTCTTCTGCCGGTCGAATTGTGTTGCCTTGCCACCGACTTCCGAAATAGTTATTTTTGAGCTTTTCGTTTTTGAAGTCGGTTATCTTTTTTTTGGAAAAAGTTTTTTATTTTTTACTTTTTAGTTAGAGTCCCAACTAGGGCATAAGAACCGGTTTTTCCCGGTTCCAAAAGAACCGGGAATTCCCGGTTCTGAGAGACCCTGATAGAACCGGTTCTGTAAAACGAGGAACCGGTTTTTCGGTTCTTTCGGTTCTCTCTTAAAATAAATTTAGAATTAAAATTATCTCTATAATACTCTTTATGCTAAATATCAAGTTATCATCCAAAGGACATAACCCAAATGTGGCTCATTTTAAATTTTTTAATCTCTAAATTTCGCTCAGTTTAAGTGTAAATGCATAGTTTTTTGCTTGTCAAAAATGTTATTTATAAGTGCTGTAATGGTAGTCAGTTGCATTTTTGATTTCTCGTGCATTGTAGAAATCCGGAAAAAAATAACGTCTTCTTCCGTTAATATAGCGTACGGGGTGTCACACTATTATGATTGTATATACAGATGCCTGTGTTCAATTCTTTTTTAATCATCTGTTTGTGTTTACTTCCACCACCCAGCGGCACATGCTAACGAGGCGTAACTTGTCTGCTTGTACCGTAGTCAGGCTAATCACGTACTTTTCATTAGTCTTTTTTATTTGGGGCATATGCCTGAAAGTTATGTTGCGTGTCTAAAACAGCGATCCAGAATACCTAAATACGTTGGCCTTAAGGCCAATGCCTGCTGGGGATGCGGAATTGTTCGAAAGAGTTACCGTGGTCCCGGAACATAAAGGGCAACTGTGTAAGAAGCATTGGGTGGGTTTTAGTCAGTAAAAGTCTGTCCCGCCCCAAGTCATTTGAGGATTTCCTAACCATAATCCATTGTTACATTTTTACTCGCACATTAATACGAGAAATGTCACAATAGGTTTTATTCCTCTAACGAATTACATATTTTGAGTTTAAATATTATCTCACAGACTTGACTTAGAACTTCGGTGTAGTAATAAAAAGGCTTATTTTGTTATCCTCTATGCAAATAATAAGTTCATTTTAGTTGGCCGGCAATTTCAAAATTATCCCAAAAATGTATGGCGGCTGGGCTCCTTTATTATTCAAACAGAATATACTGTCACTTCACTGTTAAATTATTAAATAACGTTATAATTTATTATTAATGATGAAGCTTAAGAAACTAACGATGTTTTAAAGGGGCATTAAGGTAAATGCTTCAGGATACCCCGTGAAATTCAAATTTTGACAGTTGTTTTGCAATTTGCAGCTCAGCCTCGGACAGTGTAGTAATAAAAGTTGGATTCGCGGTAATGACACACACTATCCGATAGTGAGCTGGCAATTGTAAAAAAACGTACGACTATTTGAATTTCGGTGTTGACTGTTGAATAGTTCAAAACGATGTTGTAATTTGAGTATAATTAAAAAATATATAAATATGCTTAACCAATAAAGTGTGTTGCATTTAGTCCCTTTTCAACTAAAATTTATGAAAAAAAACCGAAAGAACCGAAAGAACCGGGTACCCGGTTCCGTCTAGAATTTAGAACCGAAAGAACCGGTTCCTAAAATAGGGCCGGTTCTCGATGCCCTAGTCCCAACTACGTTTTAGAGTAACTTTCAAAAAAAAATTTTCGTTTTTCTATAAAAAAAATTAAGGAGTTCCCTCATTAAGGATTACCAAATGCTAATTAATTATGAAAATTACAATGTAGGCAGTTGTTTTACCCGCAAGACTATGTCGCGTGGAGGTTCTTTGATTTTAATTAAAAAACGTTTAAAATGTAAACAAAGGAATGACATAGTAAGCCTATCGATTGATCATTGTATTGAACTGTCATGTGTCGAGCTGGATAAGCATGTTATATTGTGCGTGTACAGACCCCCTAGCTATCAGAACTATTCCTTGTTTGAGTCTGTAATGGAAGATGTGCTATCGAAACTTTTAGTATGTAATAAATCTCCAATTATCTGTGGCGACTTTAATGTTAATATTTTAGAAAATAATTTAAACAGTATTAGGTTGCTAAACCTTTTTAAGTCATTTAATTTATCCAACGTTTTTATGGAACCGACTAGAGTAACTCCAACGTCTGCCACATGTATCGACAACATTTTTTGTGAGTGTGAATATTTGGATAAAGCTATTGTGAATTATCTACCATCGGATCATAGTGGACAAACGATGTGTTTTAAATTTCAAATGCCAGTGCAACAAATTCAAATTCATTATAGACCAATGTCAACTGGCAAACTCAACAAATTCAATAGTGCCCTAAATGAAAAATTAAGTGTTCTGCGTTGTAACCATGAAGCAAATATATTGTATAATGAATTCTTTTCAGTAATACAATTAGAATTTAATAATATTTTTGAAAAGAAGATAAAACAAATCAGCCCCAAGTTTAGGTTTAGTGATTGGGCAACAAAAGGAATTAGAAAAAGTAGGGAAAAGCTATTTGAGCTGTATGGCCTTAAGCCTTATAAAAACACGGAATCTTTTAACAAGTATAGAATAGAATATTCTTTATTGTACACCAATAGGACAAAAACAGTAAAGGACAACACAAACAAATATGCAAGAGTACAATAGGCGGCCTTATCGCTGAAAAGCAATTTCTTCCAGGCAACCTTTGGATGGAATCAAATTATATAAAAATGGGTAAAGGGTAGTCTATGGCGTACATTAATACATATAGATATAAATATAAATATTAATATATACAGAAAGATATATATATATATATATATATATATATATATATATATATATATATATATATATATATATATATATATACATACATATATATACATATATATATAAATATTTACTTATATGTGCATTAGATGTATATATTTATACATACTAATCATAAACAATACATAGATACGATAGAAGTAGTATATAAAATAAAATTGAATTTAACCGAGTGATGACAGTGTTAAAGAGCCAAGTAGTGATCTTTAAACATTTTGTTAAAAGTAGTTAGAGACTGTGCGCATCTAATAGCCATAGGCAGATCATTCCACAGACGAATAGCTTGAACCACAAACGATTTATCATAAAAAGATGTGGAGTGGGCTGGCATCTTCAATATTAAGTTTTCTGATGATCTAAGAGTACGTGAATGTGTGTCACAGATAAACTGGAAACGCTCTTTAAGGTAAAAAGGGGTCGTAGAGTGGAAAAGGATACAGTAAAGCAAGGACAGAATATGAGCATTCCGACGAAGTCTTATTGGAAGCCACTTGAGCTTGATACGAAATTCTGATACATGATCATACTTGCGCAAACCAAATATGAATCTAATACAAACGTTCTGAAGACGCTCAAGTTTGTTCAGTTGGTCCTCTCTGAGATCAAGATAGCTGGCGTCAGCGTAGTCAAGGACAGGAAGTAGAAGTGATTGTGCAAGCGCAATTTTTGTAGCAGTGGGTAGAAAATTCCGCAGCCGTCTCAAGGATCCTGCAGATGCAAATAACCGCTTACTGGTTTCCTGCATCTGTGGCTCCCATGACATTTTGCTATCCATAAATATCCCTAGGTTCTTGACTTTATCACTAAAAGGTATTTGGATTCCGTCAAAAATAACTTGAGGAAGATGAAACCAATCAATTTTCGAGACCATCCGTGAACTACCTATAACAATGAGCTGGGTTTTTAAAGGATTTACACTTAGTCCATAGCACTTACTCCACTCCGCTACTTGGGAAAGATCTGAATTGACCTTCTCAATGGCTTCCGATAGTTGATCTACAGGAGCCTGAGAGTAGTACAAGTATGTTGCTACTTATTCAAAAACTTTTAGAAACACGTGCAAGGTAGCTAAGGCCCTATTCATAAGCGATAAGATCAAAGTAGCAGACGATAAAATAAAAACGGTTTGGAAAATCATAAATAACGAAACGTGTAAGAAAAAAGTACGTAACACTGAGTATACATTAGAGACATCACGTGGTTCCATAAACTCTAATATAGACGTAGCGCAAGAATTTGTGAGTTTCTTCACTAGTGTACCGGCAAAAACTACAGAAGCTTTGAATTCCTCATCCGAGGTTTCAATTGATTATCTAAAAACAAACGTTCCTGTCTGTCCGGTTATATTTCAATTTAAACACATAAACCCCGTGACAGTTATAAAAGCTTTCCAACAGATCAAAGTAAAATTCACTGAAGATCTATGGGGGATGTCAATTAAAGTTTGCAAGTCTATAATTGAGACAATAGCTCCATACCTAGCCTCTATTTTTAATATGTGCGTAGACCAAGGAGTATTCCCAGATTTGATGAAATTAAGTAAGGTTATACCACTTTTTAAATCTGGGGACAGTAAAGATCCCAATAATTATAGACCCGTATCTGTATTACCGGCTCTTAGCAAGGTGTTTGAGAAGGTCATGCTTAATCAAATGCTCATTCATTTTAACACAAATAAAATCTTACATGATAAACAGTTTGGTTTCACCAAAGGACGTTGCACAACCGACGCCGGTGTTACTTTATTAAAACACATATATACCGCATGGGAAGAAGCACATGATGCCATAGATCTTCTGTGACCTTTCAAAGCGTTTGATTGCGTAGATCACAACACATTAGTTTTGAAACTTGAGCATTACGGACTGGGCAAACTTGCGCTAAGTTTAGTAAACTCATATTTGAATAACAGGCTGCAAAAAGTTCAGATAAATGGGATAAATTCAGACGGTTTAAAGGTAGAAATGGGAGTTCCACAAGGGTCTATATTGGGTCCCTTTCTCTTTCTAGTGTACATAAATGACCTCCCTCATTTATTAAAAAGCCAACACAAATGGTGTTATTTGCTGATGACACATCTTTAATTTTTAAAGTAAATAGGCGGGCCAAAATCTGACTACGTAAAATAACGCTTTACTTCAAGTGCACAATTGTTCACGCCAAAATTTAGTATTAAATGGAAGAAAAACTAAGTGCATTAGATTCGCTTTGCAAAATTTAGAAGCAATGATTGTGACATAGTATTGAACAGGGAGAAACTAGAATTCGTCACATGAAACTGTTTTCCAGGGATCACGCTTGACTCAAGGCTACAATGGAGTCCCCTCACTTAACATCTCTCGCAGGACGCCTAAGTTCGGCAGCATAAGCTGTTAGAAAAATCCGGCAATATACTGATGTAGACAACGCGAGGTTAGTTTACTTTAGTTATTTTCACAGTGTTATGTCTTACGGATTTTACTATGGGGACGAGCTGCAGACATCGAGTCTATTTTTTATTCTGCAGAAAAGAGCGGTCAGAGCCATTTACAATCTTCGTATGCGCGATTCTCTAAGGGAACTGTTTAAGAAAATTAACAAATGACGGTACCTTGTCAATACATTTATGAAAACATCATGTATGTTAGAAAAAATCTCCATCTTTTTTAG